>OY755046.1:7443839-8043839 GCA_963576565.1 Aspidapion aeneum
ATGGCGCCAGACGATGTTTAAGCGCAACGATTATACAGTAGACAGGATTGCTCAGTTGCCGAATCTGTCTGCTATCGATGTTCAAGGTCAAACTCGCTGTTACGGCACCACTTGTGCTGGGCAGAAAGCGCGCCTATCGTTTATATTGGATTGTATGTGCTTTTAGAGCTATTTTCTTTATGCAAATTAGATTTTATACGGTACGGGTAGACCTCGTCAGATGTCTATCAGGGGAAATGAATCGACCCCTGCCCTCCGTAGATTCCAGGTACTCTTCGACCCGGAGAGTTAGCACCTGTATGGGGTCCCTTTCCCAGGGTTACGGGAGAAGACCACATCGATATGAAAGGCGGAGAGAATGGACCTCGGTACGGTGATCATAGCGTAGGTGGCAACCCTTTCTTTTAGGGATAGTATAAAAGACTACTGCCTTGTAGTACCGGCGTTGGAATCGTCAAAGGCTAGGGGAAGAAAACCTCGATCAAAAATCACCTGGTCCTCCAGGTTGGGGGTTGGGGCATCAGACTAACTTTCTGATACCCGGAAAAAACGTACACTGTTAAAAAACCCAATCAAACGCCTCGGAAAGAAATGAAAAACCTAAGACGAACCAAGCAAAGAAACAGGAATATGATTTTTGGTACATGGAACGTACAAGGAATGAATCGAAAAATGAATAAAATAGTACATGAGTGCAGCAGAATGAAGGTAGACCTTGCTGTACTAACAGAAACGAAAAAGAAAGGAAAAGGATCTGAAAACCTAGGACAATATGACCATTTCTATAGCGGAGTGGCAAAAGAAAAACATGCCCAACAAGGAGTATCTATTTTGGTCAACAAAAGATTTAGAAAATTTATCACCAACTGGGAAGCAGTCAATGAAAGGCTAATTAAAATGAATATAACAATAAAAGGAATGAGACTCACGATTTTTGGAATCTATGCGTATAACGACGATGCAAATGTAGCCGTGAAAGACAATTTTTTTGAAGAAATACACAATGAAATATCAGCAGTAAGTGCATCTAGAGAAATTGTCATATTGGGAGATTTAAATAGTAGAACCGGTAACAGAGTTAATGATCTGACAGTTGGCCAATATGGAGAAAATCTTGTTAATGACAATGGAAACCGGCTAATTACAGTATGTGAGCAATTAAACCTAAAAATCCAAAACGGTTTTTTTCAACATAAGGAAATACACAAATATACCTGGACCAAACCCTCACAAAACCTGAAATCCGTCATTGATTATCTTATCACTAAACAAAAGACAAAACTAAAAATTCAAGATGTCAGAACAAAGCGTGGATCAACATGCGGAAGTGATCACTATTTTCTGGAGTCCAAAATTCTCTTTCCTTATCAAGGCCGAAGCCTGCATCAACAACATCTTGATGATACAGTGATTGAAGAAATTGATCACTGTAAATATAATCTACTAAGCCTAGAACATGACAGCGTAAAAAACTTATACAAAAAGAGACTGAACGAAAAACTTAATACAAGTTCAGGTGAAACCCCATATGAGGAATACGAATGTATTACATTAAGCATCCACCAAGCTGAAAAAAAAGCACTAGGATTAGTGGAAGAAACTTCTAAAAGAAGAAAACCATACTGGTGGGATGCCGAGATTGAGAGAGAAATAGAGGAAAAAAGGAAATTATATCACACCTACTTATCCCAAAAGACAGATAGAAGCAGACAAGAATACAAAATCGCGCAATCAAAGGTGAGAAGAATGATCAGTGATAAGAAAAATCATTCGTGGACGCAAAAGTGTCAGAAAATAGATTCTTACTTAGGAGGTAGGAGAGGTACCGAAAGCTGGAAAACTATAAGATCGATTAAAAAAGAAACATGCAGAGATATCATTTCACCAATACCAGACAAAGAATGGGATGAGCATTTTAAAAAACCTTTAACTGAAGATAGAGCAGAATTCAAGGAAGACGCAAGAGACAATATAATTAGAACGATGGGATCTCCAGTACCCCTCACAATCTCTGAGGTCAAAAACGTGTGCACAACCTTAAAAAGCGGTAAATCTGCCGGACCCGGAAATATCCCAGCCGAACTTATTAAATATGGCACTGAAGAACTGTTTAGGAGATTACGGAATCTTTTCCAAAAATATTTAAATGGAACTGTAGTCCCAACTGAGTGGAAAACGTCATATATATCCACAATACACAAAAAAGGAAGGAAAGATATATGTGACAATTATAGAGGTATATCTGTGACTAGTACGCTAAGCAGAATATACGGTAAAATAATAAGAAATAAAGTAGAGAGCGAATATAAAGACATGGAGGCAGAAGAACAAGCTGGTTTCAGGGCGGGTAGATCGACTTCAGATCATCTCTTTTGTATAACCCAAGTTATTGAAAAGAAAATGGCATTCGGTCAAGAGCTGCATCTGCTTTACGTGGATTTGCAGAAGGCATATGATAGTATACCACTAAATCTACTTTGGAAAGCGTTGGAAAACACAAACATAAGCGTACAACTAATTAAGGCCATCCAAGAGTTATACCGCAATAGTAAGGCAAAAGTTAAAATAAAAGCAAAACTAACCAAAGGCTTTCAAGTAAATAAAGGTCCTAAACAAGGTTGCTGTATCTCGCCTATGCTCTTCAAGATATACTTGGAACAAGTCCTTAAAGTATGGAAGAGAAAATGCCAAAACATGGGAATTCCGTTGGACGAAACCACCTTGTATACTTTATGTTTCGCCGATGATCAGATAGTAGTGGCTCAGGATTATGACGACCTCGAATATATGACACGAAAACTAATAGAAGAGTACAATAAGTGGGGACTAGAGGTTAATCTCAATAAGACAGAGTATATGTGTATCGGTGGAATGAAACAGGATCTAATCTTAAATACCGGGCAGCGAATTCACTCCTGTGATGAGTATAAATACTTAGGTCTAAAAATTACAGCTGACGGAACACTAGACAAAGCTATAAAAGATCGAAACGTACAAGGAAGAAAAGCAATAACTTTATTAAATGGAATAATTTGGGACCAAAGTATATCAAAACATAACAAAAAGCTTATATATAACACCATTATAAAAAGTATTATTACATACGGCTCAGAAATATGGCCAATTAAGGATAGAACAGAAAAAATGCTTTCCGCTACGGAGATGGACTATTGGAGAAGAGCAGCAGGGAAATCAAAAAGAGAAAGAGTTACAAATCAAAGAATAAGAGAAATTATGACAGTAGGTGAATGTACTTTAGTGGATGATATAAGAACAAAACAACTGGTGTGGTACGGACATGTACAAAGAATGAATGACGAAAGACTACCTAAACAAATATTACAATGGAAACCAACTGGCCGAAGTAAACGAGGACGGCCAAGGAGAAGCTGGAGAGAAGGAATAGACAGTGAAATAAGAATAAGAGGCCTAGATGATGAATTATGGGCAAACAGAAACGAGTGGAGATTGGGTATCGGAAGACGTAGAACGTTGTGAAACCGATAAATATATATAGATTTTATGCAACATTGAGGCATTGTACTTTGAAAAATATTGCCTTTACAGGGATGATAAATGATTTTATATTTGAAATATCTGGTAAATAAATTAAATTTAAATACTTTAAGTGAAAAAAAAAAGCTACACATAATGTCGTAGTACCTATACAGGGTGTCCCATAACTTGGGGGCCATAGGCCAACAAGTGATAGAGGAGGTAATGTCTGATAAAAAAGTTCCTATAATGCATGGGTCAAAACTCTTTCTTTGTAGAGATACAGAGCATCAAATTTGGCAATTTTTTAAATTTTTTTGATAATAACTTTTTCAAAAAACGCAGTAAAAGCATGAAATTGGGTAAAGTCAGAACAAGAGCAATAAATTGAAATAAAACTTATATTGAAAAGAATTATTCGGTCAATTTTTTTTAGAAAAAACTATTTTTTTATAAATGCCATATTAAACGCAATGTTTTTTTTGTTAATAAAAGCAAGCCTTTAGCGACACATAATAATAAATAAAATATTATTAATAAATAAAAAATAAAAAATTAATTAAAAAAAAAATATTATTTTTTATGCATTTTTGGAGGAAATGTATCTTCTTAACTTGTAATTTTATTAAAAAAAGGAGTATCACAATTAGCTGGGTATTTAGCTGTCTGTGATAATTTTCTTTTTTTTTGCAAAACCCTTTTTTTGCAAAACCCTTTTTCCCCCACTCCTTTAACATTAAAAATCCTATATCTTAAAAACATGTGCGTTGCATAAACTTTTTTTTCGCAAATAATGATGATGCTGTATCTCTACAAAGAAAGAGTTTTGACCCATGCATTATAGGAACTTTTTTATCAGACATGACCTCCTCTATCACCTGTTGGCCTATGGCCCCTAAGTTATAGGACACCCTGTATTGGTACTACATTATGTGTAGCTTTTTTTTCACTTTAAGTATTTAAATTTCATTTTTTTAACAGATATTTCAAATATAAAATCATTTATCATCCCTGTAAAGACAATATTTTTAAATGTACAATGCCTCAATTTTGCATAAAATTTAATGTGCATAAAGAAAATAGCTCTAAAAGCACATAAAATCCAATATAACGATGGGCGCGCTTTCTGCCCAGCACAAGTGGTGACGTAACAGCGAGTTTGACCTTGAGCATCGATTGCAGACAGATTCGGCAAACTGAGCAATCCTGTCTAGTGTATAATCGTTGGTTTTCGATTAAGCCCATCACACACAATAAGGCATAAGCGCATAGCATGGCACATAGTGGTGCAAAGTCAATCAGCGATCGAATAGCCGCGGCCATATTGAATTTGCGTAAGAAAAGTCCATAAGGCTGAACTTCTATGCGCTATGCATTTTTGTGTGTGATGAGCTTTAAGGCCTTCACACACACAATTTACGTAATCCGTAGCATGGCGCATAGTGGGCTTTCAACCAATCAGCGATCGAATAGCAGCGGCCATATTGGATTTACGTAAGAAAAGTCTATAAGGTTGAACTTCTTACGCGTTATGTTTTTTTGTGTGTGATCGGCTTTACACGTGCTATTTTACAACCGGTGCCGGTGACAGGAGGAGAATTAAATGAGGCTGTTCACAAAATGTATGTATCTCTCTGTATGGGTGCCTCTCCACTAGGCATAGCATGAAATTCTTTACGAACCGTGATGCGTTTTACATTACCAAACCT
The DNA here is from genome assembly GCA_963576565.1 of Aspidapion aeneum. NCBI lineage: Eukaryota > Metazoa > Arthropoda > Insecta > Coleoptera > Brentidae > Aspidapion > Aspidapion aeneum. Next base: position 7,449,044 of record OY755046.1, read on the forward strand.
AACCTAACCCAAGGGCTATAGACATAAAGGACTGCTTAGTTCCATTTAAACTGTGTTAACAAATTGTGCGGGGTGTGGAGAGCGGCGTGGCGTCACCACTTGTGCTAAATCCTTTGTTTACGTTCGTTGTCTATGATGTTATTCGTATTTTCAAGAGAGTTTTGTTGATATTTCGCTGAATAGTTTGTGTTTTTTGGATTGTTTCAGTGCAGTGCTACTAAGAAAAGACATATAAATAAACATTTTCACGTTTGGTTTGTTAACAGTGTGTAAAAATTCGATTCAGGACAGAGAAAACGTTTGTTTACAGGGTAAAAAAAAATGGCCACGATTTTCTCAGGAAATGGGCTTCTTGTTTAATAATATCTATCAAGAAAATTACAAGTGATTGTGAATTGAAAAGGAATATTTTTCTAAATTAAATATTATTATTTATATTAATATTTTTAATTTATTGTATGTATCTGTACTTTTCTGTTTTTTTTTTTGTAAAAATGTAATAATAAATACGTTTTATTATGTTCTATATTCCCGTTTTTTAATTATTTAAATAATAATCTCTTAACAAGCTTTGAAAAGCGGTTGTATAATTAAAGCATACATTATGTGCATTTTTTTCTATTTGTTTTTTGTCTATTTTATAAGAACAATATTTGTGCTTTTCCTTTTTTAAATAAATCAATAAATTTTTCGTCTACCTATATTTCCGTTTTTAATTATTATTGCAGAATAATTTCTTTACATACTTTTAAAACAATTGGACAAATTATACAGGGTGTCCCAGTGCAGCAGGTGATAGAGGAGGTTATTTGCGAAAAAAAAGTTTATGCAACACACATGTTTTTAGGATATAGGATTTTTAATGTTAAAGGAGTGGGGGAAAAAGGGTTTTGCAAAAAAAAAGAAAATTATCACAGACAGCTAAATACCCAGCTAATTGTGATTCAAAATTGTGATACTCCTTTTTTTAATAAAATTACAAGTTAAGAAGATACAGGCTGTCAAAATTTTCTCCAAAAATGCATAAAAAATAATCTTTTTTTTAAATTAATTTTTACTTACTTATTCTTTAAAAAAAAAATAATAATATTTTACTTATTATGTGTCGCTAAAGGCTTGTTTTTATTAACAAAAAATATAAAAAAAAACATTGCGTTTAATATGGCATTTATAAAAGTTTATACCAAAAAAATAGTTTTTTCTAAAAAAAATTTACCGAATAATTTTTTTCAAAATTAGTCGGTCAATTTTTTTTAGAAAAAACTATTTTTTTGGTATAAACTTTTATAAATGCCATAAATGTGACGTCACGCCGCTCTCCTCACCCCGCACAATTTGTTAACACAGGTTAAATGGAACTAAGCAGCCCTTTATGTCTATAGTCCTTGCATTCGTCCTGTATTACTCGGATACAAAGTTTTTAAACTTTAAGACAGGTTACCTACTGAATTTAAAAGGTCATTGAACCTGCCTGGCCAACTGTAATCAGGTTGGGTTGCCTTAAGCCATTTGATTTATGGAAACCCGATTACGCGGCTACAGTCGTCCAGTTAAGTTCACATGACAGGTCAAATACTGTAGACAACCTGTGTAAAAGTATAAAGACCTTGGTGATGAATTACTTTGGTAAGATTTGACCTGGCAAAACTGGTTGTTTTGAAACTGTTTTGAAACAGCTTAAGGCTTTTTTGGACACTGGCCAATCAGGGACCACCCAGCCTTACACCCGAAGCATTTTCTCTCGTTGCAACGGTTTTAAAACACTAGCTGCGTTCGGTATTTGCATCTCAGACGTGACGGATTTTTGGTCACGTGATTACAGATTAGTCTGAGCAAATATAACCAAAAATATTATGTACATATAGCAACTCACGCCCAGCTATAATTTTGACAAAATTTTCCTGTGATGTCGGAAATTTATATAATTTGTTGTCTTCAACATCAAATAATTCGATTACAATCTTTTTACCTAAAAAAATTATTTTTGAAAACAAAACAATCTCAGATTAATCTGTTTCGTCCATCAAAATGTACGGAGCAACCAGATTTACGTCAGACTAATCTGAGCAGAATTACCGAAAGATTGATCTAGATGGAATTAACGAATAAATTCGATTAAAAAGATTAATCCGACTTAGATACCGAACGCAGCTACTATTTCAATTAATACGTCATTGATTGGTGACGTCACAACTCTGAAATGTCGTGTCATTAATGCTCAAAAACAATTGGAACCTTCTGTATTTCCTCCCCACGGTGGATAGAATAGACCGGTGTTCGGACCTAAAATAACACTCTTTCCAACCAAACTAAAACCCACCAAAACATAATAAAGGTATATTATTGCTTAAAAACATACATAACAAAAACGAAAAAAGTAAAATTATAAGATAGAACAAAAAACTTATCATTATACCTTCCAGAACACAGCTATTGTGATGTGTCATTTTTGAATTTGTGTTTTTTGTATGTCGTTTTGATTAATGTAATGTGAAATTGTGAATGTATGAATGTTCTGAAGAAGGTCTTTAGACCGAAACGTTAATAAATGTAAATTAAAAGTTGCTAGTTGATTAATGAACCACATTCCCAAGAAACCTACAAACCTAAATATATATATATATATATATATATATATATATATATATATATATAAGATCCGAACACCGGTCTATTCTATCCACCGTGTTTCCTCCCAACAATTTGGTCACTTTGGTAAAAAAAGTTAAAAAGGTTTTGTTTTTTTACTTATTTATTGAATCAGTTTAAATAATGATTTTTCCCTTTCCTTAGCAATGACGCCACTTTTGAATCAATTTCAATGGTTTTAAACATAAAACTAGCTTTTCTTTAGTTTCAAACCAGCGCACGCGCTTTTTGCCTAGAGTCCACATGCTGCTACTTTTTTTTTGTCTTTCATAATGCTTCTCACTCTTTTCGACAAAGAGCGAATAAGAACCCAGTTGCAAGACGAGGGTAGTATTGGGGTACGTTCAGATTGAAACGTCGGGCGAGGCGTCTTGCCGAGCGAATGACGTCATGGGTAAATCGCCGGACGTCTTGCCTTTGTGAACGATATGGATGTAATAAACTAACCTTAAAATATATTTTTTAAAAATTGATAAATTCGATCGAATCTATGAGACGAAAACTAATAGAAGAGTACAATAAGTGGGGATTAGAGGTTAATCTCAATAAGACAGAGTATATGTGTATCGGTGGAAAGAAACAGGATCTAATCTTAAATACCGGGCAGCGAATTCAGTCCTGTGATGGGTATAAATACTTAGGTCTAAAAATTACAGCTGACGGAACACTAGACAAAGCTATAAAAGATCGAAACGTACAAGGAAGAAAAGCAATAATTTGGGACCAAAGTATATCAAAACATAACAAAAAGCTTATATATAACATCATTGTAAAAAGTATTATTACATGCGGCTCAGAAGTATGGCCAATCAAGGATAGAACAGAAAAAATGCTTTCCGCTACGGAGATTGACTATTGGAGAAGAGTAGCAGGGAAATCAAAAAGGGAAAGAGTTACAAATCAAAGAATAAGGGAAATTATGACAGTAGAACAAACTGACATGTACGGACATGTTCAAAGAATGAATGATGAAAGACTACCTAAACAAATCCTACAATGGAAAACAACTGGCCGAAGAAAACGAGGACGGCCAAGGAGAAGCTGGAGAGAAGAAATAGACAGTGAAATAAGAATAAGAGGCCTAGATGATGAATTATGGGCAAACAGAAACGAGTAGAGATTGGGTATCGGAAGACGTAGAACGTTGTGAAACCGATAAATATATATTGTCACGAGGGGGTTTTATCGTGACGAACACAGTTTAAGTTAGGTGTAATGGTTTTATTATAATACTTATATTTACTACTTACATTGTACTTAAATACATCTTGTCTACAAATCTTCTTTGATAGGCTTAACTTCTTATACTTGACTAAGTACTACTTGTTCACTATTAACTAAGCCTGGGCGTTAGGTTCTCAGCGTACAACTAACTGCTAAACTCTTTTGGAGATGCTTTTATTACAAACCGTTTGCCATTGATAGGATATCGAGATGTGTTTTGTTTCCTGTATAAACATCATCGAAATCCCATTAGCCACGTTGTTTATAATACTTCTATATACAATTTATTACTTTTAATACAATTTGAACTATATACAGAAGTTCATTTCCTTAGAATGTTGTTTTTTTACTTATTTATTGAATCAGTTTAAATAATGATTTTTCCCTTTCCTTAGCAATGACGCCACTTTTGAATCAATTTCAATGGTTTTAAACATAAAACTAGCTTTTCTTTAGTTTCAAACCAGCGCACGCGCTTTTTGCCTAGAGTCCACATGCTGCTACTTTTTTTTTGTCTTTCATAATGCTTCTCACTCTCTTCGACAAAGAGCGAATAAGAACCCAGTTGCAAGACGAGGGTAGTATTGGGGTACGTTCAGATTGAAACGTCGGGCGAGGCGTCTTGCCGAGCGAATGACGTCATGGGTAAATCGCCGGACGTCTTGCCTTTGTGAACGATATGGATGTAATAAACTAACCTTAAAATATATTTTTTAAAAATTGATAAATTCGATCGAATCTATGAGACGAAAACTAATAGAAGAGTACAATAAGTGGGGATTAGAGGTTAATCTCAATAAGACAGAGTATATGTGTATCGGTGGAAAGAAACAGGATCTAATCTTAAATACCGGGCAGCGAATTCAGTCCTGTGATGGGTATAAATACTTAGGTCTAAAAATTACAGCTGACGGAACACTAGACAAAGCTATAAAAGATCGAAACGTACAAGGAAGAAAAGCAATAATTTGGGACCAAAGTATATCAAAACATAACAAAAAGCTTATATATAACACCATTGTAAAAAGTATTATTACATGCGGCTCAGAAGTATGGCCAATCAAGGATAGAACAGAAAAAATGCTTTCCGCTACGGAGATTGACTATTGGAGAAGAGTAGCAGGGAAATCAAAAAGGGAAAGAGTTACAAATCAAAGAATAAGGGAAATTATGACAGTAGAACAAACTGACATGTACGGACATGTTCAAAGAATGAATGATGAAAGACTACCTAAACAAATCCTACAATGGAAAACAACTGGCCAAAGAAAACGAGGACGGCCAAGGAGAAGCTGGAGAGAAGAAATAGACAGTGAAATAAGAATAAGAGGCCTAGATGATGAATTATGGGCAAACAGAAACGAGTAGAGATTGGGTATCGGAAGACGTAGAACGTTGTGAAACCGATAAATATATATTGTCACGAGGGGGTTTTATCGTGACGAACACAGTTTAAGTTAGGTGTAATGGTTTTATTATAATACTTATATTTACTACTTACATTGTACTTAAATACATCTTGTCTACAAATCTTCTTTGATAGGCTTAACTTCTTATACTTGACTAAGTACTACTTGTTCACTATTAACTAAGCCTGGGCGTTAGGTTCTCAGCGTACAACTAACTGCTAAACTCTTTTGGAGATGCTTTTATTACAAACCGTTTGCCATTGATAGGATATCGAGATGTGTTTTGTTTCCTGTATAAACATCATCGAAATCCCATTAGCCACGTTGTTTATAATACTTCTATATACAATTTATTACTTTTAATACAATTTGAACTATATACAGAAGTTCATTTCCTTAGAATGTTTAGTGTGAATGTGCACTTGCTTATAAACGTAACTTGTGTCATTCACTTAATAGGACATTATTTTCTATCCTGACACATCCCCTTGCTTTTAAAAAAAATCTGTCCCCACAGATTGTCTACTAAACTATTTTTCACAAAAAAAAATATAACAGTCGTCTGTACCTAATAAATTATAAAACTAATTAACTAAAATAATTGTCTATCCATTCCCATCTACTCGTTCCGATTGTTTTGCATTCTTCAGGTGACGCAACCTAGTCCAATGTAGGTTTATAAAGAAGTATCAACCGCAGTGTTGCCGTGACGAATTTGTGGGTCTTGCACGCTGCCTTGAAAATGTTCAGATCTCGCTTTGTTGCCAACTGTCCTTATCTCGTTTTGACTTGTGCGGTCCATTCCCTCAGGAAGACCTGGATGGTAGGTCCTTTTTTCTGTTCGTAGTGTTTGATTTTTTTTCTCTTAAAAAGATGGTTTCTATAATTAATGGGTACCCCAGCCAGAGTCACTAGAAGCGTCACAAAAAGTCTTAGTGAAGACGATAAAAATAACGTCTTCGCCTCTAGTTCGCAATCTGCGAGCAGTCCCTTTTTAAAAAGCACCAAACTCTCAAGAAGTCCTGTCAGAAAGACAGTAAATTTCGACTTATCCTTCGTCGATCCGAGTGCCGAAAATCACTCAACCCCTAAAAAAGTTTTACAAATTTCAAAACAAGATTTTAAATTATCCCGTGGGCAAAATTTATCTTTTGAAGATTCAAATAATTTAACGGTCATTTCCAATAAAACGGAAATTCCTTCGACCGAAGAAACGTTGCAAGACGAAAAAAGTCAAACCATAATTAACCAAGGGTTGAATACAAAATCTAGCTTCAATAAAAAACAGGACTCAGCCATCACAAAAATTTTTAAAATGACAAATACAACGCTAAGTGACGCTCTGACGGGTACGACCAGTAATCCGGCATCACCCAAATTTATAGACCCACCTTACTTTAACCCAGGGTTAGACTCCCCGGTGAATTTCATTACAAAATACGAAAAAGTATCTCAAGTAAACGGTTGGACCGAAACGCATAAGATATATATTAAAAATTTTAAAAATTATTTGGAAGGCGCCGCCTTCAGATGGTTTTTAGAATATAGTAGCAAAACCGAGAATGCAAATAAAACTTGGGCTCACTTAAAACAAGATTTTTTAAAAGAATTTGGGGGTGACCAACCTCTAAAAAATCTCAAAATTAAATTTAAAAATAGAAAACAGGGAAGTGCTGAGGATATTAAACAATATTATTATGATTTATTCAATATGGCGTATGAAATTGACGAAAAAATGCCATTTGACCAATTTAGAGAACATTTTGAAAGTGGGCTACATAGCTCCTATACAGAGTCATACGAATTAATAACCTCATCCGACCTGGATCACAAAAAACTAAGAGAAACAGTTTTGAAATTAAGTGCTATCAGACAAAACGTTTTAATAGACAAAATGACAAGACAAACAGAAGTTTTGACAATCGAACAAAATGAGGGAAGCTATCCTAGGCGAAACGGCCCTAATTTTTTAAGGCAAAATGGCCCAAATTACACGCGACAAAATGAAACAAACTATTTTAGGCAAAACGCGTCGAACTATCATCAAAATGGTAGAGGTAGGTCGAGGTTTCGCGAATTTAGAGGTAGATCAAACAATTATAGAGGTAATCTAAACAGGCCGATAGGTCAATATCATAATCGAAATACGGGAAATTATAATCAAAACTCAAATCATGGGTATAATAGGAGGAATTTTGGCCAAAATATAAATAATTTTGGACAAAACAACAGGAATGAACAAAGAAGGCCGCAAAATAGTCACGTAGAGTCACCCAGAAGGGATCACTCAGGAAGCAGGGATCTTCCAAATACGAGGTGTCACGACGGCAGGCCGAGATGCAACGATTGCAATAGGTGTGGGCACTATGCATGTAGCAGGGAGCGTAGCAGCGAAAGGGGACCACAAAGAAGAGTGTCGTTTAGTAGAGCGAGTAGGTCGCCATCCCCAAATGTGCAAGGACGACTCAATTAGAGTGCCCCAACGGCGTCGTCCTCCAAACAGGGGCAAGCAATAAAATTCTGGTAGTTAAGGGTGTCGTCAATAATTTTAAGGGGGTAGACATAGTCCTCGATACCGGCTCTGGAAAATGCATTATAGAGAAATCTCTATGTAGAGACATAGAGCCTTTAAAACAACAATTTGCTTTATCAACTGCCGGTGGAAATAAAGTAATGCCACTCGGCCTAACAGAATTTAAAATTAAAATCGGCGAAATGTGTGGTTACATTGAAGCCATAGTCGTAGAAAAATTACCAAAACCTTTAATTTTGGGAATGGACTTTTTAGAAAAAAATAACGCCCAAATTAATCTCACCGACAAGACTGTACGACTAACGAACGGTTACATAATAACTTTTCGTTTCATAAAGACGAAAATTATCAATTGGGCACTTATGAAAATTTTATTTCACCTTCTTTACCTTTAGTACAGGAGGAAAGCCAGGATTTAAGGGATATTTTCAAAGTAACTTGTTTAAATGATTATTTTATTATACCGAGTGAGCATACAACAATTAAATTAAAAATAGAAAAATTCGGTTCAGTTGATTTAAAAAATTTTATTTTTGAAGAGAATGACGCATTTTTAAGACCTAAAGGAATTATTTGCTCTCCCCCTGAATTTGATGACGACACTTGTACAATGCAATTAACCACCAAAAAACATAACCCAATAAAAATTTTCAAGGAATCGACCTTAGGCTACCTTAAAAAGGGGTTTAGGTACGATATAGACACCTTACCGGTCCTTAACATTGAAGAGACACAAGAGATACAGGATGAAGAGAGAGTGACAATGGCGGACCACAAAATTAACCACATAAAAGATGAAAAAATTAAATCGCATTTATACAATTTATTAGAGGAGTACAGCGATGTTTTCGCAAAAAGTCCAAAATATATGGGCCAGACGGACCTTGTAGAACACGTGATTGACGTGGGTGACGCGAAACCCATACGTCAAAAGCCATATAGGGTATCTCATAAGGAAAAGGAAATTATAGACAAACAAGTAAATGAAATGCTTCAGGCAGGCGTTATAAGCGAAGCGGAGTCAGAATGGGCAAGTCCGGTGGTACTGGTGAAAAAGAAGAGTGGAGAGACGCGGTTCTGTTGCGATTTTCGCCGCGTAAATCATGTTTCACGTAGAGCTAACTACCCAATGCCAGTCATAGACGACCTTTTGACCTATTTAGGGAAGGCCAAATACTTCACAACACTCGATATGTTCAGTGGATTTTGGCAAATAAAGCTTAGCGACGATTCTAAACAGTATACAGCCTTTTGTTGCCCCGGACAAGGTGGTACATACGTTTGGAACAAGCTATGCTTTGAATTATCGGGAGCTCCTGGAACATTTCAAAGATTGGCAGATATGGTTTTTCGAGATCTAAAATGGAAAACGCTCCTGGTCTATTGTGACGACATCTGTATATTTTCAGAAACACTCTCTCACCATTTAGAAAAATTGCGCACCGTTTTTCAAAGACTACGGGATGCAGGGCTAACACTAAAACCCTCAAAATGCGAATATATAAAAGAAGAACTAGATCTGCTCGGTTATACTGTATCGAGCCAAGGCCTAAAACCCGACAAAAAGAAATTAGTTTGTATTGAAAATTTTCCAAAAATTAAAACACAAAAAAATGTCATGCAATTTTTAGGCCTTGCAAATTTTTATCGAAAATTCATAAAAAACTTTTCTGCTATAGCCAGACCGCTTCACGATTTAACCAAAAAAGACACACCTTTCTTTTGGGAAGAAAAACATCAAAAAGCATTTGAGGAGCTAAAACGAAGGCTGATCACATCACCAGTTTTAGCGCATTATCAACCCGAAAAAGAATGCGTTTTACACGTCGATGCAAGCAGGCAAGGCCTAGGCGCCATACTTTTGCAAGAGGGGGAAGACACCCATCTTCACCCTGTTGCCTATGCCAGTCGAAGTTTAACAAACGCAGAAAAAAATATGTCAATCTCAGAATTAGAGCTAGCAGGAATAATATACAGTTTAGGCTATTTTAGAACATTGGTATATGGTAAGCATGTGCGAATCGTAACCGATCATCACGCACTGTGCTGGTTAAAATCAGTTAAAGATCCCGTAGGAAGATTAGCCAGATGGGCAATAAAATTGTCAGAATTTGACTACACAATGGAACACAAAAGTGGAGCAAAACACAGAGATGCCGACTGCATGAGTAGAAATCCCGTGCTAAAACCGAGCGAAAATGAAGAGGAACAATTAGAGGAGATACCAACGTTCATCATTGAACCCGAAGATATGGGAAAATTACAGAGAGAAGACGAAAGTTTGCGAGAGATCATAGACGGTTTACAAGATCCTGACAAAATTGGCAGTATTGGACTAAGAAAAAGAATAAAAAATTTTAGGCTTATAGACACAGTTTTACACAAAATAAATCCTAGGCCAGAAGGGCGAGAATTTTTACTAGCCATACCAAAAAATTTAATTGGAGAGATTTTATTTGCACATCATAACGAGCCGTTAGGAGGCGCCCACCTAGGAGTGGCCAAAACAACAGAAAAAATTAAAAATCGATATTTTTGGGACCATCAACAAAAACATATCGAAGATTTTATTAAAAGATGCCCCGACTGCCAAGCCAGAAAAGGACAACAGAATAGAATTCCCATAGGGCTATTACAACCTATGCCGATAGGCGTTGCTTTTGAGAGAGTGATTCCCATTATCAAAACAAAAAAATACAATGATTGTAGTCGCGACAGATTATGCGACAAGATGGGCCGAAACAGCGCCATTGCCGGACGGAAAAGCAAATTCTGTCGCAAAATTTATGGTCGAAAAAATAATCACAAGACACGGATCGCCCAAGTACCTACTGAGTGACAGAGGTCAAATATTTAGATCCGAACTAATAAGAGAGATGTTAAAAATGATGTGCGTCACAAGCCAGTTTACTACGTCATACCATCCACAGTGCAACGGACTAGTAGAAAGAATGAATAAAACTATCGCAGATATGTTATCAATGTACACAAACACGTCACATACAGACTGGGATACATTTTTACCTTTAGTGACATCAACCTATAATTGTTCAAAACAAGCAACGACCCAGTACTCGCCATTTATGCTGGTCTATGGTAGGGAACCAATATTACCTATAGAAGCAAATATCATGATGAGTCCACCACCAAGTAACACGGAAGAAATCCGAAACCGGGCACTCGCAGTGCGAAATGCCGCAGCGGAAAATATAAAAAATCAGCAGCAAAAAGACAAAATTCACTATGACGCAAAACACAGACACGTAGAATATGAAGAAGGCGAGAAAGTGAAAGTTTTTACTCCCGTCAGAAAAGTAGGAAGGAGTGAAAAATTATTGCTCAGATGGTTCGGCCCATATTACGTTACACGCAGAATGTCGGATGTGGATTACGAAATAAGAAAAGGACCATCAAACAAATGCAAAAAAGAAGTGGTTCATGTCAGCAGGATGCTACCTTACTATGACCCATGGACACCGGAAGTAGTCCCAGTGACAGAAAATTAAGCTGCCCAAAAAAAATTTTTTTTAAGGCCCTTATGGCAAGGCCCTTAGGGCAAAGCCCTTATAACAAGACCTTGTGTCACAAATATTCCCCTGTATATAAAGACACTATTTAAAGTGAAGTGAAATAAAATAAAGGACGCTATTTTAGTGAAGTGAAAAAGACATTTTTGTTCAATGCAAAATTTAAATTTTAAAAAAGATACCTACCTATAATTAAATTAGACTTTTATTTTTTATTTTCAGTGCAAGTATAAATAAAACAATTAAAAACCGATTAGGAGGTGTACGGTATCATGTTATTAAAACACTACACCAGATAATATCAAGCAACGACCGCTTTGAAATCTTTACATACATAAATATAAACTGTTTGTAGGAAATATAATATCAATGGTACACGACCGACTAATTAGTGTTCACCAACCTAAGTTTAGAAAACAATTAGGTAGTAATAATAATAAATTAAATTAAATGTTGGGATAACACTCCCGCAAAGTTTAAACATAAGTTAAAAATTATTGAAATATTTAACTTATAAGTATCAACTAATTAGATAAATTGTTTTAAAAAACATTTAAGGAATATAAAAATTTTTGATTAAATTTGTTGAGACAACTCGGAGTTTGTTTAATAATATCCAAGCCGGTTGTTTTAAAAACACTTAGAAGTTTAATAGTTTTCGTTAAACATTTATATTAACCATCAAAACTTTATAAATAATTAAAGTATTTTTTTAAATAAATTAAGATGTTGTGGAAATAAACCACAACTTTATTTTGACAACTTTTAATATCTTGATATTAATAATATCCAAGCCGGTTGTTTTAAAAACACTTAGAAGTTTAATATTTTTCGTTAAACATTTATATTAACGATCAAAACATTATAAATAATTAAAGTATTTTTTTTTAAATAAATTAAGATGATGTGGAAATAAACCACAACTTTATTTTGATAACTCTTAATATTTTGCTAACAAGGAACAGACGGCAATAAAACAAATAAAATGCAGAATAAATATCGTAGCCAAACACTATGAATGCTATTATTTATTATTTTATTAAAGTAAATTTTAATTTTAAAAAGAGACATTTAATTTTTAAAAAACACATCTAATGGCATGTAAATAACATATATTTGCAAAGCATTTTTTTAGATGGAACTTCATATTGTGCATCATAGCAATTAAGGTCACAGAAGCCGAAAACAACCAATCCTACCTAGTAGAAGTCAGTGCCGGAGCATTTTGGAAGGCACTACCGCAAACTGTAGCATACGAAGCTACGATTCCGATTACATATAAAATGGACTGGTCAGAAGAGATCATGACAGAACCAGAATTACCAAGATATATCTGCGAGTCATATGGCGACAATTGTAACTTGGTATCACACACACATGAGTTAGGGAAGGCATTCAAAAAAGAATTCGATTTGTTAAACGGTAACTGGGGCGCATCTTCGATGAGGACACAAAAATCTAAACAAAATTTAAGGCCAAAAAGGGCACTAGGCTTCATCGGAGACGCTCTAAATTGGTGTTGTGGGGTCGCGACCGAAGAAAAACTCGATATAATTTCTGAGGATGACGAAACAGTAAAAAGGCAACTTAACACAATCAGTAAAGGGCTAGGCGAAACCCTTCACAGTATCGGGGAACAGTCAAAACATTTTTCCGATTACACTACAAAAATTGCCGATACTTTTAAAGATACAGAACGTAAAATAAAATTTATCGACTCAAAAGTTTCAACTTTAAATAAAGAGGTTAAAGTAATCCTGAGGGATGAAGAAAGTTTTGCTAGCACGTCTCTGGTCAATCAGTATCAAAATTTAAGGCGAATAATATCTCTAACTCGCGCACTAAGAAAACAAAAAATTATTGAATCATGCAAAGCAAGAAAAATCCCTATTGAAATAGTCAATCCAGAGGTTCTACGAAAGGATTTAGATAATCTGGAAAAACAAATCTATTCGTCAAATCAAGGTTTGGCAATTTCAAAAGAAAAAATTTCAAAATTTTACGAACTTCCAATATGCGACTGCAGCATCACGGAAAATAAAATTTTTATTCACATTAAAATACCGATTATACAACACAGACAAAAGTGGGACCTTTATGAACTGACCACCACACCCTTCGCATGGTTCAATCAAACATGTACAATACCACACCAGGCATTGTGAGATTAGACAAATTTCAGGTACAGGGCTACATTTATGTAGACCTTATCACGACAAATTATGTTTTATTCCTAGGTTTTCTGCTGATAATATACAGGGACCAGAGTGCGCCAAAAAATTGTATCACGGTGCGTCTGTAGAAGAAATAAGTTCATACTGCCCGATGAATTGCCACTCGGGTAACTCGTTGATAATCTCAGAAATAAATGACATAACATACATACTTACACATCTGCAAGAAAAAACCTATCTCTCATGCGGTAGTGAAAAAACCGAGCTAAAAAACGTTTATAACAAAAAAGGAGCTTTAAAAATTAAAATCCCATGCAACTGCCAGTTAGAGTCATCCGGAGAAATTATTATCCCACAAAAATTCCCATGTAACAATAAAATCGAGACAGCGAGCATAGTTCACATTATACCTGCAGTTTGGTCAAATCTAAAATCATTTATTTTAAGACCAAAAATGCAACACATGCAACATATAAAGATATGCAAGAGTGCCTTAACTCAAATTGGACACTAAATATACCTCATTTAAATTTGACGTCATCAGAGACAACATTAAAACAAATTGAAAATTCAGTAGACACTATCATACCGCAAACATACGGTTTCAGCGATAAATACGGTATGGGAAGTCACGGAATTTTTCTGCTATGGAATTTTCTGCTCTCAGTGTCGACTGCATACCTATTTTTTCATCATCCGATTGTTAGTTTGGCAGCATCACCAGTTCAAGTTGCTAACGCACAAAATATTTTAAGCACAACACAGATACACTACGAATATGACATATTATTCGGTGTCACGTGCCTTGCCCTGCTTTTGTTTTTAACCTATGTAAGTATAAAACTTCTCAAAAAACATTCAAAAAAATCGGCGTCACTAAATTTAAAAGAAAATACACCCGAAATCGTAATCAACTACGGTCACACAAAGTTTCAAATCGAATTGAAAGAACAAAAAGATTTATTCTCCCTTCAAATCGGCGAAAAAGTTAATGCAAACATTGTCAATTGTGGCTCCGGCGAATAAAAAATTCGTCGTATAATTAAATGCCGGTATATTTTATTTATACACGTGCTCAATGTAATTATAAAAACCGCATAGATTACATAACCGTATACTATGCCGGTAGTTTTTTATAATAAATAATTTTTATAAATGTTTACGACCTGCACTGCGCGTCGTAGTCCGCAAATGGAAGAACTCATTTTTACCGTGATATTTCATGTCAAAGTCTACGCGAAAAGATTATTGAAGAAATATTATAGTAAATGATAGGAGCTAACCCATTTGCCGACAAGCTAATTGCCACATAGAAGAGATCGCCAAGTATAATTGTATATTATTACAATGTTAATAATTTTTATGAATCACAGGAGTGAGATTGAGAGATGTAAGGGGAATAAATTATAATGAAGGGCGTATACCATAGAAAAAATAAATGTATGACATACATATTTTAAACTTAGTTAAATAATTTCTATAATGTCTTAAAAGGTGCAAAACGCACACATTGTTTTGAATGTATAATAAAACAAATTGTGGAATGTATAAACAAAGGTGTATTAAATTAAACATATTTTTTCGAATGTTATCAAATGATATAAGTTTAAGCAGGCTAAATAAGCAGGGTTGCCAGGGTATAAATAATTCTAGAATGAACCGAGAACAATTAAATAATTTTTTTTCTCATTTTTGTAATTTTTGTCTTGTTTCAATGTACACATATGTAAATATTTATTATGTCCTAACATCGTTTGTACATTAATTTTTTAGATCCACCTATTCTACTCGTTCCAACATGAAGAAAGAAGACATGGAAGAACGATGACAACCTGACATAACCAAGACGTCACAAAAGGCCTAGCAAAGCGGCCAAAAAGATCAACCAAAGTAATGCAAAAGACGAAAAAGTGGTGAGCAGGGCCGATTAGCACTGGTGTACAGCAGACAAATCGCCATAGAGCCAACCCACCAAGTAGTCAACCCAGACAGAGCTAACAGCCGATACCACAAGGCAACAGCCGATAACACAAGGCAACAGCCGATACCACAAGGCAACAGCCGATAGCACAAGGCAACAGCCGATAACACAAGGCAACAGCCGATACCACAAGGCAACAGCCGATAACACAAGGCAACAGCCGATACCACAAGGCAACAGTCGATACCACAAGGCAAGACAGCTACCCAGAGCGCAGCATGAAAAAACCGGGGGGAGCCAACTCTAAACCCCCGCCAGTCGTGCCGCCAAATCAAACACTACGAACAGAAAAAAGGACCTACCATCCAGGTCTTCCTGAGGGAATGGACCGCACAAGTCAAAACGAGATAAGGACAGTTGGCAACAAAGCGAGATCTGAACATTTTCAAGGCAGCGTGCAAGACCCACAAATTCGTCACGGCAACACTGCGGTTGATACTTCTTTATAAACCTACATTGGACTAGGTTGCGTCACCTGAAGAATGCAAAACAATCGGAACGAGTAGATGGGAATGGATAGACAATTATTTTAGTTAATTAGTTTTATAATTTATTAGGTACAGACGACTGTTATATTTTTTTTTGTGAAAAATAGTTTAGTAGACAATCTGTGGGGACAGATTTTTTTTAAAAGCAAGGGGGATGTGTCAGGATAGAAAATAATGTCCTATTAAGTGAATGACACAAGTTACGTTTATAAGCAAGTGCACATTAACCCTAAACATTCTAAGGAAATGAACTTCTGTATATAGTTCAAATTGTATTAAAAGTAATAAATTGTATATAGAAGTATTATAAACAACGTGGCTAATGGGATTTCGATGATGTTTATACAGGAAACAAAACACATCTCGATATCCTATCAATGGCAAACGGTTTGTAATAAAAGCATCTCCAAAAGAGTTTAGCAGTTAGTTGTACGCTGAGAACCTAACGCCCAGGCTTAGTTAATAGTGAACAAGTAGTACTTAGTCAAGTATAAGAAGTTAAGCCTATCAAAGAAGATTTGTAGACAAGATGTATTTAAGTACAATGTAAGTAGTAAATATAAGTATTATAATAAAACCATTACACCTAACTTAAACTGTGTTCGTCACGATAAAACTGTAACGGTCCACTTTCAGAACCACCCTTAGAAAACTAAATATTTTGTGTTATTACCTTTTTGCCTGTGTAATATCCTTAGGTTATTTTTCCGCTGATTTAAAATAAAGAACTGGTACACTTTGTTGGAACTATATATCATATCACAAGGCGTTATGATTTCACTTTGGCACTGACGGTTTGCAAATTTAGTTATTGATATCCCGGTTTTCCCGAATTTGAATCAAAACACTCTCAGTTTGTTTACATACCGTTAAACTGTCATTTCGATTTTCCCCAGACTAACTGGCGATATTCGGCTTCCCCGTGCTTCCCCCCAATGCCCCCGGTCCTTGGTTTGGTACCGCGGACTATGGTCTAACTGTTCCGTTGGAGTGCAATGTTGCCGGATGGAATCGGCTATAAAGTGAGTGATTTTATTTATCGAGTCCAAACAAAAGAAAATGAGTTTTTTTAGGTTTCATATATTTTTGTTGGAACAAGTAGGCAAAAACAGAGTGAGTTTGTATTCTCTGGTCATTGAGTTTTCTTTCCAAATCTTGAGTATTTCCATTTTAAAGGTAAATTTGGCAACCTGAATGCGCAGAGAAGAAACGCACAACTTGGAGTTGATACGGGGATTTTTCCCACCAAGAAAGGAATCCTTTGTGTCTGTTAAACGCCATGTTAGTTGGTTATAAATTGTGGTTTTGAGTGAATTTTAGTGAGGCCCAATAAAATCTAGGTGAGTTTTTCATCCATAATAGTACTCTTTGAAGGTCTATACACAATTAGGAGTGTTATTTTTGTCCCCTCTTAAATAGTTTATGAGATATCACTAATGTGGGGTTATCTATCCTCTAGGCCTCTTTCGTTGGAGACGCCGACTTGGAATTTTGAGTTTCCTGTAGTAGATGGGCGATTTCGGTATTGCATTACTAAGAAAAACGGCGAAACCTTTTAACAGCTAGCTACTGCCATATTTTGCTACCAGCAACTATCAACTATTGAAATAAGAACATTGAACCCTTGCTGACGTAAGACACTTAAAGACAACCAACCACCATCTTAAGGTAGGATCTAAACTTTTTATTGAACCTGGCTAATTTTGAAACAAACCCCCTGTAGATGTTTTGGTACCGCATTTAAGACATTGTTATTCAGAAGGAAAAATAACCAGTTTTTTTGTTATTCAAAACCCCTAATGGTTTTTGCTATAATGTCATTAGAACACCCTATACATAAAACGGGATAAGTGGTAATTTTGGATTATAAAAAATATTGTCAGGGACATTGATTTTTCTCATAAAATTACGATTCATTTGAAACTAGGTTTTCTAGTATTTGTCTATTATTAGTTACCTTCTGTGTGTTAGTTTTAAGTTTTTATATCCCTGTGATCCGGATCTACCCTGTTTGTAAACCCCTCAATTTATTTGTAACTTTTTGTGATTACTTTTTGTGCTTTTCAGCAAAAGTTTTAAAGCTTTTAAAATTTGTCAATGTACACAGTACATCTAGTATTTTTTTTTACGATATAAATTGCTGTGATATAATCTCAGACTATTTGTAATTTAACTAGATATTTTTCTATTTTCTATTAAAGTTAAGTCTAAGTAAAATAACTCTTTTGTTTTTGTCTGTACTCCCCTTCTCGTCAAAGCTGTAAGCTTTGGCTGGCGCCCAAAAAAGAGCTTGAACTTTGGTAAAAATAAAAATAAGTGCAAAGCGAATATTTTGTTATATCTTGAGAACTAAACATCTTATTATAAATACGAACTCACGCCAGCTCTGCGGCATAATGAGCGACCAGGCCTAGTTCAGAACAGCTAAACTAGTAAATAGTGTCATCCCTTATACCTAAGGGTTACAAAACCCCCTCGTGACAATATAATCAATCAATATCAGATTTAAAAATTTGTTACAGTTTATTTAGTAGAGTTAACATAAACGCAAATAAGTGTTTTTTGGTTTTGAAAAATGGAAATAGAGAGTATTTTGGAGTACCCGACTTTTGGTGGCTGACAGAGTTTTATTAGACAAATAAAGTTTTGTTTTAGATTTAAAAGTTGTGTTTTCTGTAAATTTATTTTCTTTGTTGTACGTACAAGCAATACTGGTTTTAAGTGCCTGTGCTCAACACTTTCAAAGGAAATAAATAAATTTGAAAATTAATAGTTACATGTGCAATATAATATAATAGCGTTTGACAGTGACAATGCGAAAGAAGACAAATTCTCAATTATTAAGTGTTTGCTGGAGTGTTGAGAGATCTTCAATTACATTATGTCAAACCTCTTTCAGTGGCGCACCCAGGAATATGTCTTGGGGGGGCGAGGCCTCTTGGGGGGGGGGGGGGGCGAAGCCTCATGATGTCGAATTTTAAGCTATATTTTGTGTTTTTTTCTGAAAAATATCGAAAATATGTAAAAAAATCTAAGGCTTGGGGGGCCGGGCCTTGCCCCCCCCCCTGGGTGCGCCCATGCCTCTTTATACCCAAGTAACACAAACTGGACAATATAGTTTAAAAGCAAAAACTTTGCTGTGAAAGTGTGGTCAGAGCTTAGTTTTTGCTGTAAAACAGCTAGTTGTGGTTTAGAAATTATTTTAGCTATAGAACCTCTCTGATAGCAGGTGTTTATGGGTGAAATGGCTTTTGATGTAATATTATACAGGACTTGCTCTTTTAAAGTTAAATAATTGCTAATAAGCATGCTAAAATTTAGCTAGCTAAATAACATAGCTCTAGCTCTTTAGCTAGAAAAAGCAACAATTTAGCAATTTTGTATTTTAAGCTGTTTATTACAAAACTTTTGAACAGCCCCCAAAAATGCTTGGCCAGAAGATCAGTGCGATTATGACTGTTGAAAAAAGGAGATTTATTGTCATGCCTGATCCAAGGTTCGTAAAGAAACCGGTTGTGTGGTAACTCCCAGCCAATGACGCGGCATTTTGCCTGTTCCACGGTCAATAAAGAAAGACCTATACGTTACATTATGAGAGAAAGAGAGATAGGTCTATTTAAAAGCCGAAAAAATACCAAAATTTATTAAAAAATTAAATCATTTAAAAATTTATGATAAAAATTCCAATAGTTTTATAAATATCAGATTCAGGACACGATTATAAATACTTTTCCTACTCTCTTGTTCAATTTAATGAAATTTTTTACGCCGAACTCTAAAGCAAACTAGCCACATATTATTGGTTTTTTTTGGTGGGTAGGAAATAACTAAAACTAGATTTTTTTGTGTAAAATTTATCCAAAAAAATTTAAAAAAAAGGAAGTTAAAATGCCTAAGTCAATAAGGCAGTAAGGGAAGATTCATAAATTACATAACGCAAAGAATCAGGATATTTGATCACCCCTACAAAACGCATTTTCAAGAAATATCATAAAAAATACATCGACTGTAACGCAAGGCTAATTTCCCTTCCCTCCTGCTTGAGCGTTATACAGAGTGTTCCAAGTTAAGTGTCCACCATTGCTAACTTTTTTATTATTAAAGATAGAAAAAAGTTTAAATTGGCAAACTAGTAGAATTTTTTGGTGTTTTTCAAAAAACATTAAAAAAAATTTATATATCCTGTATTTTATATTTTTGTCTGATAGGCCTTTTAATTCTAAACAATTTTTTTGAAAAAAAATTTTGCCTAAAGTTTAAAATAATAACGAAGAAATTTTAAATTCAAAATTACGTAAGTATTTTAATTTTAGTTGGTAGCAAGTAGTCTAAGTGTAATTTTGAATTTGGAATATTTTCGTTATTTTTAACTTTGAGAAAATAAATCAAATATTTAAAATAAATTAACAGCAATATTATTTTCCTCAATTTTTACAAAATTTTTAAATTATTATTTTTTTAAGTTTAATTTTTTTTCATGAAGAGGTAGGTATGCTGTGTAATAGGTACA
The DNA here is from genome assembly GCA_963576565.1 of Aspidapion aeneum. Classification (NCBI taxonomy): domain Eukaryota; kingdom Metazoa; phylum Arthropoda; class Insecta; order Coleoptera; family Brentidae; genus Aspidapion; species Aspidapion aeneum. The sequence goes on from OY755046.1 coordinate 7,469,539, forward strand.
TCATTTAAGAACTATTTTTAGCATCAGGCGCCTTAAAAACAGCCAACAACATTGAGTATTTTTTAAACTATTAGTAATTTTCTATGTGTATATAAAGTTCATTTCATAATCTTTGTCCTGGCCTATACTGATTGTGATGATAACTATCAAAAAGTTATCTTAAAAATGATGTGTTGGTAGCAGATATCAGATGCATTATAGAGAGAAAACCCATACCCCCCAAGGTCTATGTCCCAGCTCCCCTTGTAACCTTGTATGACCCACATTGTATGGGTAGAAAACAACAGACACAGGAAAATTTGTGTTTGTTAAAATTTTTTATTATATTTAAAAACTCACCAGTTCTTTTAGTTAGTTTTTAATATATTTATAGTAAGAACGTAATAGGTATTTAAACACTTACACGACGAAAAGACCCAAAATGTACAAAATTTCCTCGCAAAAGACGAAATTTCGATATAAACAGCGTTTGACTGCTGATTTCTAGCAAAACTGTGACGTAGCCCTGACGTCACGGCCCGGCTGCCTAAACACCGAGTTACGCAACCGGTTTCTTTACGGACCGTGCCTTCTGTTTGTTGTTTTCTTTTCTAACCTAATCTCTGGTTGTGTGTTGTGTTTTTTGTTTAAACAAATGTCCACTCACAGCCATAAAAGATAGTTATTTGCCCATCTTTTAGAGTATCCCTTTATCTTTCACAGGGAACTAAAGTTGGGTAAACAGTGACTGGTTCCTTGAAACCCTGGTGCGATGCCTTGTCAGGGGGCACACAATGAAGCCATTACAAGGGGTTCCTGCCTGGTACTTATCAGTCCTGAGTGAACCTTAAAAGTGCTGTCAAAATTTTTTCATCAGTCTGTCTGTTTTTAGCTCACACATATACTATACTATAGTAGTGTGAGCTATAATGATCCTAATTTTTTCGAGAAAAAAAAAGTTGCTCCGATTTCAAAATTTTTTATATATCTTTGCGTTTCAGATGATTTTGAAACTTTTTTGTTGTGTTGTCTGTCTGTCTGTATGTCTGTCTGTAATGACCAACGTGCATAACTCAAAAACCGCTAGCCCGATTTTAATAAAATTTGGTACCTAAGCTGGGTTTTGGCTCGAGATGGTCCCATTTAAAAATAAACAAAATCCACCAAACACAAGCCAAATAAAAGGGTGGGGGTAGATTTCAAAAATTAAGTTTATGTAAAAATATGGCGTGTGTGATATCAAACGAAAGGTAATTGAGTCTGGAGTTAAACAAAATACATTTTAGTTTATTTAACAAAAAAAAGGGTGGGGGTAAATTTCAAATTGATCGAATACACGCAAGCAAGTGATACACACATTTTTGCGCTCCTGAAGTTTAACCTTTTTTCGTGGTAAAAAGTACACCGATTTTTGTAATTTTTTCGAAGTAGTGAGTTGTGAATATCTCCTGCATGGTGATGTAATTAAATTTCCAGAAAGCAGCTGCCAAAGGTAATAATTTGATTAAAATTAATCCTTATCACTTATAACAAAAAAATGCCTACCTGCGAAGAATGCCAAGATACGATAAGCTCGAGAAATAAAAAGGTTTTTTGTAGCCAATGCAAAAAACCTTATCATTCCACCTGTGTTCATGAATCCGAGAACCTAGTTACTTTGTTGGCGGAGATCCCCGGTCTTTCCTGGCGATGTGATCGCTGTGTTGCCGATTGTATTACATTGAATCAGCAGGAAATAAAAAACCTAATAGAAAGCAAAGTTCAAGAAGCGTTACAAGCTCTCAACACTACCTTCGAAAGCCTAAAATTCGACATTATGAATATTGCCGCTGATAAACTTGCATTACTTTCAAATGAATTGCAACCACCTGCGCAATCCAAGCAAAAAAAGTACTCAGAAATTCTTAAAAATAACACTCAGCCTGCCGTCCTGATCAAGCCTAAAAATGAATCTCAAACAAACGATCAAACTAAAAAAGCGCTTCTAGAAAACATCAACCCTGTGGAAGAAAATTTTGCCTTTACGAAAATCAAGCACACAAGCAAAGGTGGAGTCCTTATTGCCTGCAAAAATTCGGAGGATAAGAACAGATTTAAAACCCTAGCAGAGGAAAATTTATCCGAAGAATATGAAGTCCGCGAAATACATGGAATTAATCCGAGAGTCAGAATCGTCGGTTTTACAGAATGCCTCTCAGATGAACAATTATCCACAATTTTAATTAAACTAAATTCTGATATTTTTCATAAAAACTCACAGCTAAAAGTAATAAGCATTAACAAGACACGTAACAAGAATAATCTCTTTCAAGCTCTCTTGCAAATCGATAGGTCCACCTACGAAAAGCTACTTAAATTCGGTAATGTCTTTGTAGGGTATGATAGCTGCACAGTCTATGACGGTCTTACTATTCCGCGTTGTTTTAACTGTAACGAATTTTACCACTCATCTAAAAACTGCGAAAAAACTGTCTCTTGTCCAAGATGTGGCAAAATTCATGACGTTAAAGACTGCAAATCTGATAACCTACAGTGCACCAACTGCATAAAACTTAAAAAAGACGATGACAGCATCAAAATTGATCATGCCGTATGGGATACTAATAAATGCACTGCATATAAAAACGCAATAACTAGACTGCAAAAAAACATCATGCAACAATGGCAAACAAATCTCCCACCTAAATCAGATTCCGTTGATTTTTCACTTTATTACCAGGACTGTCAGGGACTTAGAAGTAAAACTGGCAACCTCTTACTTTCAACGTATACATGCGATTATGATGTGATTTCATTCACTGAAACTTGGCTGGTTCCTGACATTTCTGATAGAGAGTTTATGAACACTAATTTTAACGTTTACCGCCTTGATAGAGATAGAAAGACAACAGGCCTGACAAGGGGTGGGGGTGTTCTTTTAGCGGTTAATAACATCTTGCAATCTTCTCAAGTTATTTTTCCTACATCAATAATTACACTGATTCCCAGGTTTGCAGACATTGTTGGAGTAAAAATCCATTTTCAGAAATCATTCATATATATTTTCACAATATACATACAACCTCCGGTACGCCCCACGGATATAGAGAGTATTCTCGACTTTTTTATTGCACTTGATATTATTCCTAACAACAAAGTTATAATCCTCGGTGACTTTAATGTCCCGCAATATGCGAACTTTCTAGACTTCCAAAATAAACACCAATTTACTGACACTCTGGTAATTAAATTAAATGACTTTATGAGCATATTTCAACTGACGCAGATGAACTTTCAGCGAAACTCGATAAATCGAATCCTTGACTTAGTTTTACAGAAAGATGTTAACCTAATATGCACAAGAGCAACTGACGTACTGGTTCGTGAACATGACGACCATCCGGCTCTAAATGTTCACGTTACCGGACTGGCTGAAGAAACTAATCTGTCTAATATTAATTCACAAACAGTATACAACTTTCGAAAGGCTAATTATCCAGCTTTATATCTGCAACTCTCGAACACAGACTGGGGTTTTTTGAATGACTTTGAGGATTTAGACCAAATGAGTCAGCAACTATACATATACATTTACGGTATTTTTGAAAAACTGGTTCCAAAATATTCAAAAAATGCCAAAAAGCGGCAGTTTCCTCCTTGGTTTACGCCCGATATCATTAAAAATATATATAAAAAAGAAAGGCTGCGAAAAGTAAATAAAGAAAATCCAAATCCTGACACCTACCGAGAATTTAGTCAATTAAGAGCATATTTAAAACTAGAAATAAAAAAACTACACCTGGAATTCATACATACCGCTGAAAATAACATAAAGAGCGATCCCTCAAAATTCTGGTCTTTCATAAACAGCCAAAAAACAACGTCATCAATTCCTAGCGTAATGTACCACGATAACACTGAATATGACTCTATGCAATCCATTTCGCAGGGTTTTTCAGACTATTTTAAGAGCGTTTTTAACGACAACCCCGTACAACCTCCTCAGAATCACACGGCGAATAATAATTCCCCCTGTATTTGCATAACAGACTTCTCAAATACGGAAGTTGAAAATGCTCTTGGAAAGCTTAAAGCTAAATTAACATCGGGTCCAGACTCCATACCAAGCTTTATTATACGAGATTGCGCCTCTATTCTCGCGGTTCCCTTGTGTAAATTATATAACAAATGCCTCAGTGAGTCGAGAATACCCTCCTCGTGGAAGGTCAGCAAGGTGTGTCCCATTTTTAAATCTGACAATAAATCTTATATTAAAAATTACAGACCTATAACTATAATTAACAACTTTTTGAAAGCCTTTGAATTTCTCTTGCATAAGTCTATCTACCCCTCTGTGAATAATATTTTATCACCTAATCAACACGGCTTCATTAAAGGACGTTCTACTGTTACCAATCTTCTGTCTATAACACAAACCATTTCTCAAACTATTCACGCAGGTCAACAGCTCGACGTCATATATACAGATTTTTCTAAGGCGTTCGACAAACTTGACACCGGCGTGCTCTTAACAACCTTAAAAAATTTCGGTTTTAACATACCATTATTAAACCTAATAAAATCTTGCTTAAGCAACAGACGCCAACACGTGTATGTAAATGGTGTTAGGTCTGCCGAATACCTTGTCAGCTCCGGCGTACCACAGGGCTCTGTGCTGGGACCTCTTTTTTTCGACATCTTCATAGATGGTTTGGGAAGGGGCCTCGGTTCATCCAGCCTTTCATATGCTGACGATTTTAAAACATTCAGAGTAATAGGTGACGTCTCTGACTGTATCTTCAAAATGATCTAAATGCAATCCAGAATTGGTGCGTTCAAAACGGCCTACCTCTTAACATTGCTAAATGCAAAGTAATGACGTACACAAATAAAACTACATATCTAACGTATGACTATGCTATAAATGGCCAAGTCCTGGAGAGGCCGGAAACCATACGCGACCTAGGAGTAATTTTTGACAAAAAACTATCATTCTCTTCTCACATTGAAGATATTACATCAGCTGCATCGAGAATGTACGGTTTCATTGTTCGCATCTCAAAAGAATTAACTAACATCTCAGCGCTCAAGAGTCTTTACTTTGCTTATATTAGATCAAAGCTCTATGCGTCTATTGTCTGGAATCCACATCAAATTAACCAAATAGAAGACCTCGAGAGAATTCAAAGGCGTTTCTTAAAATTTTTATCCTTTAAAGTAGATGGAACCTATCCCGCTCAAGGAATCCCTCAAAACCAACTTCTCACCAGATTCGATATTCCATCTCTAAACAGCAGAAGACAGTACGCATCTCAGGCAACCTTACATAAAATTTTAAACAATCAAATAGACTGTGCAGACTTATTAGCCCAACTAAACTTCATAATCCCGCGCCAGGGATCGAGACAACTATCCACTTTCTATCTGCCAACGCCTAGACTAAATGTTTTAAAGTATTCACCGCTTTATACAATGTGCGACATTTGTAACAATACTCCAGCTATCGATATATTTAATACCAATTTAAAACAGCTCAGAAATACGCACTTGCAAAATAATGCCTAAAAGTCCAACCTATTCTTGTACATCTAATTAATGCTTAAGACTACCTTTACTTGTATGCTACTTTTATTGTATATTTATGTAACTCTCATTTATTCATGTCATTGTAATTGGGTTCGCCCGTAATGATATGGTAAATAAAAAAAAAAAAAATTAGAATTTATGTGAAAATATGGCGTGTGTGATATCAAACAAAAGGTAATTGAGTCTGGAGTTAAACAAAATACATTTTAGTTTTTTTTTTAAGTGGGGGTAGATTTCACAAATTTGAGTTTAAGTAATAACATGGCTTGTGTAGTATCAAACGACAGGTAATTGAGTCTAGAGTTGAATAAAATATATTTCAGTTTTTAGTTATATTAGCTCACATGTACACTATAAATAGAGTATCTAGTGTGAGCTTAAGTGCCCATAAATTGGCAGAGTATTTTTGTTGTAACTCAAGGGCTGGTGTATATAACAACATAATGCACCATGGACAAACATAATGCTTGATTTGGTACATTGGTCCTCCATTTTTCTGCCTGCTTAGCATTAATAGATGATATATAATTAAGCACTAACTTTGTCATCATTGTGCACTATGTGAGCTGCCGACAGCAAGTGTACACATTTTTTAGTAAGTACTGTAGAATTGGTTTAACTTAGCACATAATCAGGCCAGGCTCTCAAAAAGGTATGGACCCACTTGTGTAACCCATTGTATTGGGCCCTCTAAGGTGCTGCACCCTGGGCATTAAGAAGCCAGTTTATTAGTTGAATAACTAAATAAATAAATTTCTTGTTTTTATTTACCTAGTTACCTTAATAACAAAAATTTCCTCTACCTATTCCTACTAAGGCCTGCCTTACCAGTGGTGATCCCAGAGAGGATGGAGGCAATCACCTCTCCCTCTTTTTCTAGAACTTTAAATACAAAGGGCACATTCTGGTGTATTACATAACTGAGTAAAAAACTATTTTGGTAATTGTGTAATAAATATGGTTTCTCAAGAATTTCCATTTATTTTAAAGAATGTATTTCGAAAAATCCTTCTTAGAGGTACAAAAAACTTATTTTGGCATGTTAGAAAAAAAAACATTTTTTTGTAAAAGAAAACCATATAATTTTTTAAGTCTATACAATGTATGTTCAAAAAATCTAAATTGTCATACACATTTGATACAATGGTGTATTGAATTGAATTGAATAAATCTTTATTAGCCAATCATGCTATTTCAAATTACAAACATTAATATAAAAACATAGATTTAAATGTTAATACATTCACCGCTATTTCTATAACAATAATTCCAAACTTATTATTTTACATTCATGGGGGTTGGGGAGGCAAGAGGGGCCCCTTTCTTATTAGATTTTTTTAGATTATGAATATGCATAATAGCACCAAGGTAACCCCCAGGCCTGTCGTAAGAGCTAACTAAAGAAACCTTGACCCATGGGTAGTCTGGTAACGGACAAGCTTTGACCAGTAGGTAAAAAAATATAGATATGATGGGGGTGGGTTAATCTGGTGATTCTCTGAATGGATTTGGTGACCTGACTATTAAGAAAATTACCACATACATGGTATATGGAGTGCCTATTTTGAACTAACAGCTAGTGCAGGCACATTGTGGCTCTCCGTACCCTGTTGATTATGTCAAAAGGTATGGTATATGGAGTGCCTATTTTGAACTAACAGCTAGTGCAGGCACATTGTGGCTCTCTGTACCCTGTTGATTATGTCAAAAGGTACACCAGTGCTCTAAGGCTATAATTATGGCATTATGTGGTATATCATGATGACTTAGTTTCTGGCCTAAAATATATTTTGAAGTCTACTGGTGTCTATTTACTAGATAGAATTTAAATTGTTATCCGAGTCATACACAGTAAGTACACAGCACAACATACCCAGAAAGGCATGCCTACGTGCCAGGTTAGATCCTTTAAGGGTGCTAACCGCCACTACCGTACATTCATGGTAATAAAGCAAAGATGTTTAATTCCCTGTACATTATATAATTTAATTTTAATAATTATAACAAAAAAATTGTGTAAAATGAGTAGGAGTCAATTGCAAGCAGACCCCCTTTTTGGCTTCCTTGCTGACATTCCCAAGGGCTGAGCAATGGGCTCCATTCTGGGTTGCTTTCTGGACTTTGTACTTCATTTCTTTTAACTGCTTCTAAAATTAAAAAATGTAAATAAAACTTTTTTAACTAAAAATTAAAAAAAGCAAGGCAATCACTGTGCCATGCTTTTTTCATTTTTTCTTACTTGGGACAATGAACATTAGTAGTCAAGAGTGTGTTTAGCGAGGGGTGAACAGCTAACCCAAAATGTGTACACCGATTGTGAAAATCCACAATCTTTTGCTAAGATTGTGAGGGGATTGGGGACGGCGTAGCGTGCCTGAAGGGGCTGGGGGGGCCGTCCCATCAAAATTCTTGTGACCAAAAAAAAAACAAAAAAAAAGGTCATCATGTCTATAGTTTCCTTTGCCGCCCTCTTAATTTACCATTACCGGCCCTGCTACTTAATAACTGAGGGGTGACCAGCTAACCCCAAAATGTGTACACCGATTGTGAAAATCCACAATCTTTTGCTAAGATTGTGAGGGATTGTGTACAGATTGTGAAAGATTGTGGTGAGATTGTGGGTGATTGGGAGGGATTGTGAACAGATTGTGAGAAATGTGTACATCGATTGTGAGAGCTGTTCACCCCTCTGTGTTTAGTAAAAAACAGTCAAATCAGAATGTTCAAAAAAAAAATTGTGTTTCTTAATGACAAATTATGTCATTCAGGGACACAATGTTTGAATCCATCAGATCAAAAAATATTTTTTTAATCTCATTGGTTTGAATGACACTCTGTTTTTTTTTACTTCAAGTCAAGCGGCTTTAGTAGTCTGCTTATTTAGACTCACCTGATTCCAAGCAGAGTTCACCAGAGTCAATTGCCAGTACCAAGCACTGTGGGAATTCTCCCCTTGCAATTACCAATTACTGAGAGTGTGTGGGGCATATTTAAAGAACTTGGACCAAGCTTGTATGTTGTCATGTTATTATATTTTTTGTAGAAACAGGCTTACAGTTTCCTTCTGTAATGATATCTTATGTCATGCTATGTCTCATGATATGCTATGTTTCTGTATAAACCCAGCTTAAGGGTTTCTGATGGCGGTGGCCAATACAATGTTTTTTGCTTCCCATTGGTGGGGTACTGTGGTAGGGCACGTAATAACTTTATCTTCTAACGTTCGCACAATTTTTAATTGAGATATTAGTTTATTTGTTGTTGTGACACCGCCCAAGATGAAAGATAATATCTGTGACTCTTCTTTTTTTTTCGTATTACCTATTGGGCCAATTGTTAGAAGGCAAGTTAGCTAGAAATGAACATTATTTAGGCTTAAGTATTAAAAAACAGCTTGTCTAGAGGTAAACTGCTGAAACCAATGAGACGGCCGAGGCGGCCATGATGGTTTTCCAATTTATTTTTCTTTAAATTTATGGACTAAAAAATATTAATTTCCAGGGGATCCCGGGCCTAAATAAATTCTAGAAAGTGCTAAATTCAATAAAATATGACTAAGAATTGATTTATCAGGTATTTAGAGGATAATTGTAATAAAATAATTTCTAACCTAAAAACAAACACCGAAAAAAAACGTTTATTATTCTGAATTTTCGAGGCGTTTTAACGAGCCATCTTGACCTGTTTCATCAGAAAAGTTAACCTAGCAAACATTTTGACGATGAAAACCGCCTTTTTTGCGCGATTATATCACAGTAGAACATAACAAGTTTTTCTTCAGCCATTTTAGTAAAGTCTCTGTCCATTACAGGAAATAGTTATTTTGCAATAGTTGCCATTGTTTCTTGTTTATTTCTAGACAAAATTACTTTAATGTTAACGTGCTATATTTTGGAGCTCTCATGGACACCTTGAGAGCTAAATAAAGATTGCCTAATCAGCAACGACAACACTTTAAAAGCTGCTTAGTAGTGAAACGGCATACAGCTGTAATAGCTATTTTACATTCAGTTTTGCTGTTAAAGTGTTTTGGTAGCTGTTTTTCCGCAATTTGAGTTACTTGGGATATGGTTATATTATCTACTATTAAATAAATAATACAAATATACATAGTTTAAATGTCTTTTATTTTAATTTGAAAGCACAAAGTAATATCTAGTTATAATATTATTTATATCCCTATAACAACTTATCCAAATAAAAATAAACATCCATTCTCTACATTCTCCTAAGTAGAAACTAAACAGTCAAAATGAAATTCTGTAAAGGATCCATTTAATTGCATCTGAAAGAGTGTTTTTAAGTAAAAATTGATTATTTATTTATGGAAAATGCCACTTTTATATAATGTTTTAGAAAATATATATTTTTTTTAAATTGGGGGGGGTTGGTTTATATACCAACTGCGCAAGTCAAGCGTTTGTCACCCACCAACGAGAGTAACTTTCACCTAGATTTCAATCTGAACGGATTTGAGCGCGCCCGCCCACATCCGACGTGCTATCTGAACGTACCCTTGAAAACGTCCCTAACCTTCGGACGCCACCCGGAATAAACCCGGTAGGCCTCGATGTGTTCGCTTGAACTCTCGGCATCATTCTGCAGCCGCCATTTTGTTGCCAGTGTGAGGAATGGCTAAACCACAGTTTATACTTATTTACCTAATCTGTGAACCACAGAAGCCACTCTTCTGAGGCTAAACCAGAGACAAATTTTTTCTCTATGGGCTAAACATAGAAATCTTAAAAAGAAAAACTTGAATAGATAATTTGGTGATAAACAAAAGAAGTCGAAAGGAACAACCGCCTCGGAGGAATTATTTTTTACAACATTACTAGAAAAATTTCCATCTGCTGACTAACAATCCTGAAGACATTTTCAATGCGCTAGATGACCACGCGGCTGACCTTTTTTTAATGAACCATAATGCAGTAATTGGGATGAAAGAGTAAGATGTAGATCTAGTTCAGACAAAATGAAAGTGAAAAAAGAATTCCCAGAATGTGGTGCTGATAATCGGTAAGTAGAAAGAAAGTACTAAAATTAAGACACACTGTATTTAAGCATTAGATAATTACTTTTTAAGACTCATGGATCATTCATACTTGTCTTTTGTCTTGGTTTAGTTCATATGTCTTGTCATAAGAAAGTTAAAACCACTGTTTCTTATGGGAGTGTTCATACAATGCTTTTGTTTTTGATTAGTCTTTGTCTTAAGAGTTGCAAACTTTCAATCGTTAGGACAACGACTAATACGAGTGACAGACATCAGCTAATGTTTGTTGTTTTGTTTTACAGGGTGTCTAAAGAGCGCAAGTGTGCGGTCAAAATTTTGAAATTACCACCAATAATCATGTTTTTTACATCTCTACATAACCTCAAAATTTTATTTGGTTTTTTTCTTTTACGCTTTTGTTCTTTTGTGTCTGTGTTTCATGCACAGATTAGGTTAAATGAGATTGTTTTGTGTAGAAAATAACTTTTGAAGAGGGCCTTTTTATTGAAATTGAATTTTTTTTCAGTGAGCTATGACTAAGACTAATCAAAAACAAAAGACGAGTATGAACAGCCGATTTTGTTTAAGACAGCTAAGACTAATCAAAGGACAAAGACTAATCAAAAACAAAAGACTAAGACGAGTATGAACAATACTTTAGATATTAAAACAAGCAACCAAAGAAAAACCTAGAGAAAAACTGAGGAGCAGACTTTCTATATGCATTTTGTCCATTTTTGTAATTTTGGTAAATAAAAAAAAACTGCTATGTGTTTGACAAGAAATTAACCAAAAAGTTCTGTTTGGATTTTCATTTTTGCTTATGCATTATGATGCAATCCAAATACGTATGTTTCGCTGGTTCTATTGTAAAATAACTAACTGCTGAATGATTTTAAAACACAATGTATTGACTTTTTGTTACAAACTGTGCTTAAACTGTTGACTGTAGAATAACTCATAAAAACATAAAAAATGTCTTGTTTTGATTACGTAGCCGATGTGCTCTGTTGGTAAGCTTGTCTCGAATTGGCGGTCGACTTCGCGGTTTTTTTTGCGTCGCTTTGGCTCGAAAGTATTTGAGAACTTTAATATCAACACCGTGGTTTTTCATTGGCGGACCGCTAACGGCCGCTTAGTTAGCGATAGGTTGATGATTATTATATACAATATTTTTAATATTGTACATGCCGGCCCCCTTGAAAGCAGGTACTGGCTTTCAACAAATTAGTCTTTCTGGTCTTCTGTTGGAAGCAAAGCTACTTTGGTTATAGCTTGCTTGGTAACTCCGGTCTAGGTTTTTATTGTAACAACTCTTACGATACCATCTTGCCCTGGGTGTAATTGTATGATTCTTCCCAGGGACCATTTCAATGGAGGTAAATTCTCGTCCTTTATCAACACCATTGCTCCTTGCTTAACGAGATGGGAATTATCTTTCCACCATTTGGATCTAGGATTTAAACTTGGTAGATATTCTGAGCACCATCTTTGCCAGAAATGCTGGAACATTTTGGTTAAATGCTGATATTTACTGAGCCGATTGCTTGGAAGTTCAGTCAAGTCTTCTTGAGGTAGTGCAACTATTGAACTCCCGATTAAAAAATGTCCAGGTGTTAACGGGTTAAAATCACTAGGATCATCGGATAAGGGACAAATAGGTCGTGAATTCATACACGCCTCCACCTGCGCAGTAATAGTCGTCAGCTCTTCAAATGTTAGCCTTGTTTCGCCAACTACTCTATTCAAATGATATTTAGCGCTTTTGACACAGGACTCCCAAAGTCCACCAAAATGAGCTGATCTTGCGGGAATAAAGTGCCATGTTATCCCGTCCTGAGCCAACTGATTTGAAAAGTGATCACTATTATCTTTGAGCATTTTAGTTAAGTCTTGAAGTTGTCTATTCGCGCCAACGAAATTGCTACCGTTATCGGAAAAAATGTGTTGACTTTTACCCCTGCGCGAGAAAAATCGCATTCATAAAAGCATCAGTAGTTAGATCGGACACGACCTCAATATGCACTGCTTTTGACGACATGCAAACAAAAATAGCTAGATAGGACTTTACTATTTTGCAATTTCGTAATGTGGAAGACTTTGTGTAAAAAGGTCCCGCGTAATCAATACCTGTATGTAAAAATGGTTTTAAAGCTAAAACTCTTGATTCTGGTAATTCACCCATTAAAGTGTTAATAAAATAAGGCTTATTTCTAAAACACAACGCAAGCAAGCAAAATCTTTTTTACTGCACTTCGTCCAGAAATGAGTCAGTATTGTGACCTTATATTTGCTAAAAGAGCTTGTGTACCCAAATGCAAATTTCGGAGGTGTTCACGTTTAATAATTAATTTTGAAAGCGGATGTTTACCAGAGAGTATAATGGGAAACTTTTTGTCATACTCACATTGAGATTTTGCAATTCTTCCTCCCAAACGCAAAATACCTTTGGAATCTAAAAATGGATTTAAACTTTTGCTTGACGTCGGAAGAGGTTTGTTATACTTAATGCATTCGATTTCGGCAGAAAAATCTTGTAATTGCGCTTGTTTTAATAAAACATATAAAGAAAAATCTAATTCGTGGACTGTAAGGTTTTTGTTAACGATTCTGTGACAAATTGAGTAAGTGTTTATAAAAAATCTGAAAATTCTTGCCAAAACCCTTTGGAGTTTGTTTAAACATGAATATTTTAGAAATAAATTTATCACAAAAGTGTTTTTCAAAAGTATTGACTCTTGATTGGTTTTTGTTCAAGAGGTTCTTAGAGTTCCACAGAGTTTGGCCAGTGATCTTGTGAATTTTGAAGCCAATAAAACATATAAAGAAAAATCTAATTCGTGGACTGTAAGGTTTTTGTTAACGATTCTGTGACAAATTGAGTAAGTGTTTATAAAAAATCTGAAAATTCTTGCCAAAACCCTTTGGAGTTTGTTTAAACATGAATATTTTAGAAATAAATTTATCACAAAAGTGTTTGTCAAAAGTAGGGATTGACTCTTGATTGGTTTTTGTTCAAGAGGTTCTTAGAGTTCCACAGAGTTTGGCCAGTGATCTTGTGAATTTTGAAGCCAATTCGGGCCATTCCACCACAAAGTAGAATTCATTAACTTTTTTGGATTATAACCTCTTGATATTATGTCAGCCGGGTTATCTTGGCCTGGAACATGTGACCAATGATCTACGTTTGTTAACTGTTGGATATCTGAAACCCTGTTGCTCACAAAGGTTTGAAGTTGAGCAGGTTCAGACTGCAACCATGACAACACTATTATTGAGTCTGTCCAATAAAATATACCGTTAACATTTAGGTGTAAAGCTTCTATAGTTTTGTGCATAAGTTTAGCTAATAGCTGTGCTCCACATAATTCGAGCCTTGGTAAAGTTATGCTTTTAATAGGTGCTATTTTTGATTTTGCACACAACAATCTGGTAGTAATATTTCCATGAACATCTGTAGATCTGACGTAGATGCACGAACCATAGGCTGCTTCAGAAGCATCACAATACCATGTAATTGTATTCTAAATGCTTTAAATATCAACACATGTCTTGGAATTGTTAGCTCTTCCAAAGATGGTAATTCTTTTTGTAACTGATGCCACATGTTTTGTAATTCTGGAGATGCAATCTCATCCCAGCCCACCTTTTCTCTCCACATTTGCTGTAGAACTAATTTAGTTCTTACAATTATCGGCCCGATAAGGCCTAATGGGTCAAATATGTTGCGTTTTGTGGGTTTTAAATTAGGCTGCTGAGAAACTGTGTACTTTAAAACATCCTGAGCAACATTCCATGCTACTCCTAATGTTTTTGTTTCTGTGCCTTCGGTAATGTAAAATTCTGTTTTGTCTGATTCTTGCTCAGAGTCTTCTAAAATTGCCTTCTCATTTGAAATCCATTTTCTTAATGTAAATCCTGAATTTGAAAGAATTTCTGAGACTTCTCGTTTTAATTTTTTAGCTTTTTCTATGCTTTCTGCTCCTGCAAGATAATCATCAACATAGAAATCTTTTTTTATCGATTTACATGCTTCTGAGTAAAATTTTTCATAGCTTCTTGTCGATTCGTGTAAACTTCTTATGGCTAAAAAGCTAGCTGATGCAGTGCCATAGGTTACTGTATTGAGTCTATAGTGTTGAACTCTCTCTTCGGGCGTTGATCTCCATAAAATTCTTTGCAAATTTCTCTGTGTGGGTTCTATATACACCATTCTGTACATTTTTGCCACATCTGCCCCCACCACATAATCATGCTTCCTGAATCTGGTCAAAATGGAGTAGATATCATCTTGTAGAATTGGTCCAGTTTTTAACTTGTTGTTAAGAGAAATCTGTCTTGCAACTTGCATCAAAGACCACTCTTAGTTTACAAGTTTGACTTTTCTCTCTAAGTACTGGATGATGTGGCATGTAATAAACTGGTTTGTTAGATTCATTTTGAATATCTTCCTCAGAAATACGTGTCATGTGTCCTAAATTTTTATATGTGTTCATAAACTCTACGTAAAGTTCTTTCATTTCAGGTTTATTCTGTAATTTTCTTTCCATGCTATAAAATCTTTTAAACGCGATTTCTTGATTATTTCCTAGCTCTTCAATGCCTTGTCTAATTGGCAATTGTACTATGAAATGTCCATCAGTATCTTTCTTTGTAGTTCTGTCAAATAGATCTAAACAATCTTGTTCTTCCTTGGTATATCTTTTTGTGAAAGGTGGTTCTTCTATGTTCCAAAACTTCTCCATCTGGTTTCTTAGGTCTTGGTCTGATATTTGTGTGTGCATGCAACTTTAGAATGTGTTCGACAGTGTATCTGTAAAATTTTGATGGTTTCTGAAATTATCAAATTCATATTTGCAAGTTACAATCCATCCTAATTTGGTTTCTATTAAGTATGGCTGATTTTTTCCCATTTTTATTTTATTTTGACATATTAAATCATAGTATATTTCTGCACTCAAAAGTAAGTCAATTTGACCTGGTATGTAAAAATGTTCATCTGCTAGTGTGATGTCATTTGGTATAATAAAATTGGTTGGTAACAAATAAAATTCTAAATTTGTGCTGAATGCTGTATGTAATGAATAAATGGTTGCTTTGCTCATTTTATGTGTTGCTGTTGTTGTAGAGCTTACTCCGTGGATTGACATGTTTACAGTTTTCTGATTGAGACCAAGCTTGTTGCATAGATCTATGGTCATAAAGTTGGACATACTACCTGGATCTAGCAATGCTCTAACTGTATGAAGCTGATTGTCTTTGTCTCGTATGTTGACATAAGCTGTGGCCAAAATACAAGACACCTTTGGAATGGTATTGCATGAGTGTGTTGATATTTCTTGATTTGATGTGTAGTTGTCAGACTCCTCCGACTGAGCTAATTCTATGCTTGGCTGTTGAAATATGTTTTGCATTTGTCCTGGATTTTGTGCAGGAGCAAATTGTGGTTGTGCATATGCTGCCTGGGTATGTTGTTTTGTTTGCTGATTGTTTTGTTGATGTGAATTTTGTGTAAATGATTTTTGATTTTGTGTAAATCTTGGTGGCTGATTTTGTGTAAATCTTGGTGGCTGATTTTGTGTAAATTTTTGATTTTGCATGTAATTTTGACTGCTTGTATGATTTGGTGTGTTTTGTGAATAATTATGTGGAAATCCAGCTGCTGGTGCTTGGTTCATTGAATTATACTGTGGGTAGCTGCTGCTTTGCTGCATACCTGTGTAATTGTTATGATTTTGTTGTGATGCTTGTGCATAATTGTTCAAAAATTGTGGTTGCTGAAAATTGTTTGGATTTTGTATATTTTGTGTTTTGCATTGGCGCAAAATTTATATGAAGAATCGAATTGTGAGCTCTGCCACGGTGTTTACATTTGCTTGACCATGCGCAGTTTTCGGTTGTATGTGATCCTTGTAAGCAGATCATGCATAGATTTAGTTCCTTAACCTTTTTAACCCTGTCTTGTGGCGACATTTCCAATAATTTTTGACACTGGAAAAATTTTTGATTTTGATCGCAAATTGAACAAGAATTTGGATTTGGAATTTCTGCGAAAGCATGTGTTTTTTGTTTACCAAATTTTGAATATCTGTTATCAGAGCTATGCTGTTGTTGAACTTGGGACTGTTTTGTACCTGATCCCTGATTTTGACTTAAACCGGTTTTAATTTCACTGCTTACTTGAATTGTTTCTAAGATATGACACTTGTTTTTAATGAAATCAATAAAATCTGTAAAATTTTTTACGTCGTGTTTGAGACTGTAAACCTCCCATTCCCTGCGTGTAGTATTGTCTAATTTTGAACTTAGAATAAAAATAAGTAAGGTGTCCCAGTAATCAGTTGGTTCGTTCATTAATTTTAATGCTTTTAAATCCCTTTGTACACTATCAGTTTTCTTAGTGAAACTGCCGATTCTTTTTGCAATGGCGCGTGATTAACAATATTTGTCACGTGAGTATTAATAATTAATCGCGTGTTTTCATACCTTTCGCGTAAAAGATCGATGGCTAATTGGTAGTTTTGCTCTGTGACTAATAAAGATGAAATTACCTCCGCTGCCTTACCTTCTGATGAAGTGCGCAAGTAATGAAATTTTTCGATTGGGCTTCTTTTACTTTTATGAACTAATGCTTTAAACGTCTCAAAATATGGCAACCAATCTGCGTAATTTTCCCCTGAAAATTTCGGGATTGAAATGGGATCTAATCTGAGCTCATTATGGTGTCTATCCTCTACAAGAGTTTGATTTCCGTCATAATTTGAGGTATTTAAATTTTCTCTTAATTGGGTGGCTAAATCTGGATTTATGATTTGTTTTGCTAGCGATGTAGTTTTAAAAAACAAATTTTCAAATGTGACACGTTCTAACAATTGAACAGTTGTGTAATCAATATTTTCAATTTGTGTTTGCACCTCGTCAAACATGTCATAAAGCAGTAAAATTTTTGACAACCGCTCACTGATGTTTAAGATTTCTTTGTGATTTGCTTTTTTGTTTAAAAATGTCTTAAAAAGAGATAACTGGAATTTTATTGATTCGCATTTTGTTGTTAACTGTTGTAACTCTTGTTCTGCCATTTTTGTAACTAAATATCACCGAAAAAAGTAATTGTTGAAAAAATAGAGAAAAATGTTTTGACCTTAAACTGCCTAGACTAACAAGTACGTCTGCGAAAACATGCAAAAATCCGGTTAAAAAAAATGGAAAAAAGGAAATATAATGGAAAGGACTCACCAATATTTTCCAGTTATTTTGTAATTTTGTCTTTGCTTTGGCACTATTTTCTTTTTGTATGAAAATCTATTTTTAACTTAAAAGTCAATCTTATAAAATTTTTGCTTTTTTGCACTTGTTATTCAATGTTTCTTCACTTTTGGTTATTTTTGAATGAGTGTCACTTCTGTATTTTTATTGTATACTCTGTGGTTTGAGGTTTATTTTGTTTTTTAATGTTTTTTTTGTGTATTTTTGAATGAATGTCACTTCTGTATTTTTATTCTATACACTGTGATTAGTGGTTTATTTATTTTTTTTTTCACTGAGTTTTTATTTGCCTGTTTTGTTACAAACTGTGCTTAAACTGTTGACTGTAGAATAACTCATAAAAACATAAAAATGCCTTGTTTTGATTACGTAGCCGGCTGGGTGCCTACGCTCGATGTGCTCTGTTGGTAAGCTTGTCTCGAACTGGCGGTCGACTTCGCGGTTTTTCTGCGTCGCTTTGGCTCGAGAGTATTCGAGAACTTTAATATCAACACCGTGGTTTTTCATTGGCGGACCGCTAACGGCCGCTTGGTTAGCGATAGTTTGATGATTATTATATACAATATTTTTAATATTGTACAAGTTCATATACCTAAAATATGGATAAAAAATCATTCAAGGATTATACCTATATATGTCTTCTGTGGCATAATATTGTTGCTCTATGTATGTAATTTGCGATGGCATCTGGTGAGGTTAGGCCTTCTGTAGAAAATAAAATATACCGAAGGACCACTCGAGATAGCTCGAGAAAAACGTGGGGGAGTTAAGAGGGACTGTATCTTTCCACAGGGCTCCAACAGGGAAAAAAGAGCCTAAAAACTTAAATACTAAAAAATAGCGCAGCAATGAAAAATTATCAAGAAACGACTTACCCTTAGATGTCTTTTGTAGCTACTTGGCTGGCCAGCCCGATTATACGCGAAGTACCAGACTCTCCATTGTTCTATAGTTCAAAATGTTCCAAACACTAATATCTAATAAACTAAAGCGTAAAATTAATAGTTTCCACAATTTTAATATAAAATAATAGCGGTGCGGTGACTTTCCTTGCACGTGGCGCGTGGTTGAGTTGTTCGCTCAGACAATCGGCGTTTTCGTCTGCTAGGCCGAATTTAGCCGCTTATCTCAAATCCTTCATTGCTGGAAGAAGCGCGCGAAGTTTAAATTTAAAATATGGAAAGATATAGCGTAAAGTAAATCAAAATAATATTCTAAAAACGCTTGTAAGCGTAGAAAATGTAACCCAAAAATATTTAAAAACTAAGAGAGATAGCTTCTCTAATTTTAAGTGAAAATTAGAGAATATAATTATTTACAAAAATAAAAACAAGTTGGGAAACTTGTTCATTCGGCCCACCAAA
This sequence comes from Aspidapion aeneum, assembly GCA_963576565.1. NCBI lineage: Eukaryota > Metazoa > Arthropoda > Insecta > Coleoptera > Brentidae > Aspidapion > Aspidapion aeneum. The sequence goes on from OY755046.1 coordinate 7,488,709, forward strand.
ATGAGCATCATTTTTCGGTAGGTGAATGTGAATCAATTGGAAGGGGGCAAAGCTTGACTAAAGGTCGTTTAAAGATACCGGACGCGGTACGAACATTTGCCACCCTAGCGTGCCCATCAGGCCCTTTAAAAATTTCAATAATGCGACCTACCCGCCATTGAAGGGGCGGTGATAACTCGTCTTTGATAAGAACGAGGGTACCTATTTTTGGCTCTGCGCATGGTTCCAACCATTTATTTCGTACTTGAAGGGTATGTAAAAATTCTTGGCTCCAACGACGCCAAAAATCGGCTTGTATTCGTTGGACCAAGTTCCATCGCGATAACCGATTCTCAGGTTTACTTGAAAAATCTTCATCAGGAACAGAAACTAAAGGTCCATGTGTTAAAAAATGTCCCGGTGTTAAAACCTGTAGATCGTTACAGTCGGTAGATTGCGGGGTCAAGGGGCGAGAATTTAAAATCGCCTCAATTTGACAAAGAACCGTGTACAACTCCTCATAACTTAGAATTTGCGAGCCAATGGTACGAATTAAGTGAGTTTTTACTGATTTTATCCCTGACTCCCAAAGACCGCCGAAGTGGGGAGCTGATGGAGGGATAAAATTCCAGGCGATAGCTTGTTGCGTGCAAGCATTTCTTGCAAGATCAAGCAATTCTTTGCTTGATTTAACGAAATTTGTGCCATTGTCTGAAAAAAGAGTTTTTATGTAACCTCTTCGGGCAACAAAGCGACGTAGCGCAGCTAAAAAAGCGTCCGAAGTTAGATCTGACACTAACTCGAGATGTAAAGCTTTAGTATTTAGACAAATAAAAAGGCAGATATATGCTTTTTGTGTTTTTACACCTCTGTGTTTACTGAGAGTGATAGGTATAGCACCACTAAAAACTACTCCACTAAAAGTAAAAGGCTTTTGTGGAATCAAGCGGTAGGACGGAATTTGTCCCATGATTTGCTCATAAGAATGCGGTTTGACGCGAAATTAACGAACACATTTGGATAAAACCGTTTTAATTAAGCGTTTGGCAGATAAAATCCAAAAAATTTGACTAATGAGATATTGGACTGTTTGCACTCCGACATGCAAATATTTTTTGTGCATATATTCAATAAAAATATAAGAAAGTCTACTTTCCTTGGGTAAAAGAAGAGGATGTTTTTGTCCGTAAGAAATAGTCATGGCTTGTTGAATGCGTCCTCCAACTCTTATAAGACCATCTGGGTCTAAAAAGGGATTCAATTTTTGTATGGGTTTTATGCATTTTTTCTGGTTTTGAAGGTTAAGAATTACTTCAGAAAAGTATTTTTGTTGTTCGTGCTTAGCCAAACATTTTAAAGCGTTAAAGAGATCGATATAATCTATATTTGTCTTTTTTCTGACGTCTGCGGATAGCCTACAATTATTTATGAATCGTAAACTGCGGGCTAAAAGTAGTTGAATAGCGTAAAAATCGGATTTATTATTTAAAAGCGAATCTAAAAAATTTTCCGTTATTCGGTCACAAGAAATCAGAGCAACATTTTTTCGTTCCTCAGTCTCTAAACTGTCCTTTATTTTGACTTGCGGGGTTTTTGTTGGCCATTTATCGAAAGATTCTTGTAAAAAACTAGGGGCGGCCCACCATAGGGGATGATTTAAAAGCTCACTCGGCGAGCAGCCGCGGCTGGCTACATCGGCACTATTGAGAAAGGTGGGGGTATATAACCAACATTCTGGATTAATATTATCTTGGATAAGACTAACACGATTTGCGACAAAAGTTTTCCATTTACTTGGATGGGATTTTATCCAGTGTAAAACAACCATTGCGTCCGAAAAAGCGTAAATATTATTTATTGTGAACCTTTTTATGAATATATCATATGTGTATTTTAAGACCTCAGATAAAAGAGTAGCGGCTAGAAGTTCTATTCTCGGAATACTAACAAATTTTTTAAGTGGAGCGATGCGACTTTTCGCAAGAACAAAATATATGTGATATTTAGCGTTTCGTAAGACACGTAAGTATATTACGCATGCGTACCCTCGTTCACTCGCATCACAAAAACCACAGAGATCGATGGATTCGGCGTTGGTGATGTCAATGTGGCGGGGTAAACTAAATTTTTCTAAAACTTGAAATTCAGATTGATAGAGTGTCCACTGACGAACTATTTCTAAAGTAGGCGTGGCGTCCCAGGAAATACCAAGTAACCAAATTTGTTGAATCAAATATTTTAAAGTGAATGTTACTGGGGTAAGATAACCATGGGGGTCATAGCAGCGTGCTAAAAAAGAGAGAAGCGTCCTTTTTGTACAGCTTTGCTGATTAGGTAATATGTTAAATCGAAACTCGTCGTATGAAGGATGCCAGCACAGGCCTAAGACCTTAGTGACGTCATCCGAATCGAGAGATAAAACTGCGGGGTTGACTAAGGAGGGATCTAAATGAGAGATCACTTCTGAGCGATTGCTAGACCATTTGTGTAATTTCAAGCCAGCGTTTCCTAACAATTCCGTAAGCTCATGCTGCAAATTTAACGCCTCTTGAACCGTTTTACATGAAGTAGTGACGTCATCAATATAGGTATCGTTAAGTATAACTTGAGCAGCGTGAGGGTAGTTATCATATTCGGACTCAGCTAAGTGCTGAAGGGTGCGTAAAGCGAGATATGGTGAACAGTTCACTCCGTAAGTGACAGTTCGTAGTTTAAAAACGGAAACTTTGTCATTAGGGTTAAACCGCCAAAATATTTTTTGGTATTTTTGATGATCAGGGTTGATATTTATACCACGATACATTTTTTGAATATCGCAGGTAAGCGTCACAGGGTTAAGGCGAAAATGTAATAATATTTGAATAATATCTTTTTGTAGTTTTGGACTCGATAATAATACTTGATTAAGCGAAATATGCGTAAAGGGGTCAGTAATACTCGCATTAAAAACTACCCTTGTCTTAGTAGTGATAGCTTCATTTTTAACAACAGCGAAATGTGGAATGAAATAGCTGTCTGAATCGTCTTCTTTTTCTGAGTCATAGTCCATATGACCCAACTCCAAATATTCATTCATAAATTTAGAATATTCACAATACAAGTTTTTATCGCGAAGCAGTTTTTTTTCTAAAGATAAGAAACGATTTAGCGCGACTTGTTTTATTGCAGGAAACTGTGGTGGATTTGAATTTTTACTAGGATAGTTGACAATAAAACTTGCGATTGCGCAGAAATAAAACCACAATGCGTGGGGTTAGAACCTGAAGGAGTTGCGATTGGTACTTGTGAATTAGAAGACGTCGAAGTAAAATTTTGATTATTTTGAGAAGAGGCACTTTGAGGGAACTTATTTTGAGTAGAGTAATTTTGAAACGGACAACCAGTAGCCGGGGATCTAAAACTTTGCTGGCTGGCGAAGTAACCACGTGGTGCACTACTTGGAGATGCGTTGGGAGAAATATTAGAGGGATTTTGTGAGAAATTCACGTTAGCATCAAAATGTGATCTATTTTGATTTTGAGAATTAGCGCAATTATAATTTCGCTCAAAATGAATTAATGAGTGATGTCTTTGATTACCAGGGCAATAGCGACATGAGCGTAGACTTTGACAAGAATTTGTGAAATGTATTGAGCTTAAACAATTTAAACATAGTTTTTTATTTTTAGCGTACGCATAGCGTTCGTAGGGAGATTTACCTTTAAATGCGTTACATAAATATATTGAATGTGTGTTAGAATCACAAAAAGCGCATCTATCTTTAGAATGAGTATTTTCCGTACCAAGTAGCGTTTTTGTATAATAAGGCGAGGCGTTATTTTTATAAAACTGTTTATTATTTTTAAATCTATTTTTAGATTGTAGCGAATATAGCGAATTACATTGACTTTCAAGGAAATTATAAATTTCTTGATATGTGGGCATTTCATTAGATCTAGAATTAGCTAGTTCAAAGCGCGAAAGTAGTACCAAAGGTAATTTATCTAGTAAAATGTTGGCAAGCGGAAAACACCATTGATCAGTGTCGTAATTTAGAGTTTTTAAAGCCTCAATGTTTTCTGAAAAAACATCAAGCAGCGTGCGCAGCGTTTCTGGATTGTCGTCTTTGAGAGCGGGAAAATTATACACGGAGCGCCAATAAGTTTGAGCCGATAAGCGGGGGTTATGATAGCGTTTTAGAAGCGTATTGTAAGCGATTATATAATTAGCGTCGGTTATTTGTAAGTGTTTAACTACGTTTAAAGGCGGTCCTTTTAGGTAGGACAGTAACAAATTAAATTTAGCGTTTGTAGGAATACTAGGATTATTGTGTACAGAACGATTGTACATATCTAGAAAGGTTGGAAACTTAGTGATGTCGCCATGAAATTCGACAATGCGCAGTCTTGGCATTAAAGACGCCATAAAGCGGTCTGGATCAGAAGAATTTGAAATTTGCGTTAAGTTTTGAGGTTGAGGAGCTTCAATTTTCACCTCAAATAGTTGTTTTTGAATTCTTTTAATATCATAGAAGCTGTCGTCAAACTCAGTAAGGCGTTCATTTTCTTCTTCCAGTCTCTCCGGATTTGCCGAATAAGCCTCTATTATTTGATTTTGATAAATAAAAAATGATTCTTTCATTTCATCAAGGTCGATAAGTCGAACCTGTAAACACGGTTTTTTTGTATCATCCGTTAGGCAAGCATTAGCTAAGTTATGAAGAGTATTAATGCGATTATGTTGCACAATACGGAGTGCTTCTAACTTCTTAAGTTGCGTACTCATTGTAATGTTTTGAAAAAACTCCGTTAAAACAGGTGAACGATTAGTTTCCGAAATTTTTAATATTTAAAAATTAAAAGCGTTTAAAAAGAAAAGAAAATAGGCGATAAAAAATGTAAACAAGTCTCATTTACCTCTCTAATATCTTTTACAGCGATGTGGTGGAAACTTTTCCTACGTGCAGGTGACGCCAAGCCAAAAAGAGGTAGGAAATGCGCGAAAACAATGCGCTTTCGGTACTTTTTTACTTGTTATTTTTGCTGCTAGCACAGCAAAAAGATCAAGGTCATGAGTATTTATTAAAAATTTTATTTTTAACAAAATGCGATTTAGAATTTAATTTTTCCCGGGGTCCTGTTATCAGGCTCGAACCTGGACCAAATGGTGAGGTTAGGCCTTCTGTAGAAAATAAAATATACCGAAGGACCACTCGAGATAGCTCGAGAAAAACGTGGGGGAGTTAAGAGGGACTGTATCTTTCCACAGGGCTCCAACAGGGAAAAAAGAGCCTAAAAACTTAAATACTAAAAAATAGCGCAGCAATGAAAAATTATCAAGAAACGACTTACCCTTAGATGTCTTTTGTAGCTACTTGGCTGGCCAGCCCGATTATACGCGAAGTACCAGACTCTCCATTGTTCTATAGTTCAAAATGTTCCAAACACTAATATCTAATAAACTAAAGCGTAAAATTAATAGTTTCCACAATTTTAATATAAAATAATAGCGGTGCGGTGACTTTCCTTGCACGTGGCGCGTGGTTGAGTTGTTCGCTCAGACAATCGGCGTTTTCGTCTGCTAGGCCGAATTTAGCCGCTTATCTCAAATCCTTCATTGCTGGAAGAAGCGCGCGAAGTTTAAATTTAAAATATGGAAAGATATAGCGTAAAGTAAATCAAAATAATATTCTAAAAACGCTTGTAAGCGTAGAAAATGTAACCCAAAAATATTTAAAAACTAAGAGAGATAGCTTCTCTAATTTTAAGTGAAAATTAGAGAATATAATTATTTACAAAAATAAAAACAAGTTGGGAAACTTGTTCAGCATCTTTGGTTAAAAATTTGAAAAATGGACAAAATGCATGTATAGAAAGTCTGCTCCTCAACTGAAATAATTTGTTATTTACAAATACTGTAAAATTTACAAAGGGCTGAAAAATAGCAAACATTTTGTATATCTCTTGATATTCAAGACCAAATGTACATTTTTGTTGGTCCTTTCAGTCTGTGTCAGTCCTTATTGGACCTGTTCAGTACAAGGTTCAGTTCTTATGTGTTCTGCCAAGTCCTTTCAGGTCCTTAGTGGTCTGTATTAATCCTTACAAGTTCTTATTATAACAAAAACATGTCATGTAAAAAAAAGTACATGAAAATGATATTCCATAAAAAGAATTGCGATAAAAGTAAAGCCAAGTTTTCCAATACAAATTTCAAAATAAAAGGTTGTTACTAGTTTGGAAATGTTTTTTTAAACTTTGCTATTACAGCCAAACTTCTTTATGCTTAATTCAGCACTGTGCCTAAGAGTCATCTGCAGCTGTAATAGCGAAGTTTAGAAAAATATTTCCAAACTAGTAAGATCCTTTTGTTTTGAGGTTTGTATTGGAGAACTTGGCTTTACTTTTATCTCGATTCTTTTTATAAAATTTAATTTTTGTGTACTTGGCTTTTTTTTACATTAAATGTTTTTGTTATGATTTAACTCCTTTTTTAAAGGTTGGATATTATTTAAGTTTTAAACTAGTAAAATATGCTGAATATTATTAAAAAAATGCTGAATATTATTAAAAAAACATTTGTAATGCCTTATTTAAAAAATTTAAGGATTTTTATAGTTAGTTTTTATGAATAGGGAGGCAAGTAAATTAAAATTTTGGGGTTTTTAAGTTTTATTATAGTTCCTATCAGTCTGCCAAAGCTCAGCTCTCTAGTGTTTCTGGAAGTGTGCAATGTTACTTTTACATAACTTTATATTTATAGGGGAGGGAAGTAAATTAAAATTTTTGGGTTTTTAAATTTTTTTCTATAGATTTATTATAGTTTCTATTGGCCTTCCAAAGCTCAGATCTCTAGTGTTTCTGGAAGTGGGCAATGTTAGTTTTACATAATTTTACATTTATAAATTTTCTATAGTTTTATCATAGTTCCTATCAGTCTGGCAAAGCTTAGCTTTCTAGCATTTCTGGAAGTGGGCAAGGTAATTTTTTATAACTTTGCATGTATAGGGGAGGGGAGTCAATTAGAATTTTGGGTTTTTTGATTTTTTCCAAGGGTTTGGTCATAATTTCTATTAGTCTGCCAAATTTGAGCTTTGTAGCATGTGGGGATGTACAGTAAAATTTTGATGAACTATACATGAGTGAGTGACAATTTCAAGGTTTTTTGAAATTCTGTTATTACTTTACTACTTTATGGAAGTCCATAAAATTTGGAGGGGTTGTTAACATTATAGATCTACAACAATGCAAAGTTTGAGTTTCATAGCTTATTCTGAAGTAGAGTTTTAGATAGGTCAAATATGGGCTGAAATGTTTCAAGAAAAATGACAGACAGCAGTTTGCACGAACTAGGCGGAGCACTCCCGTGCCCCCATATATTAAAATCCTCTGCTGAAAATACAAAACTTTTTTCACAAAAAGTGGCAATGGGACAATTACCTGTGAACATTCTTTAAAAAATGCCTTTCTACATAAATCACAATGCATCCAAAAATTTTATCCTCCCTGGGTCGTCTTTTAAAAATACAGGTATTTCCACACCTTGTACACTCCAGAATACTCATGTTGCAAATCTACACTTTCTTCTTAATCTGCAAAAAAGTGTAGAAGTTGTAAAACTCAATCCTTTTCACTGTGCGCCGAATAAAGCTACATTTCTAATAGTGTTCGCTGGCAGCGGCGCACAGTGGATCAAAGTATAGGAAATTAGATATACAAGTCAGCTTATACATGGTCATTTTTTACAAACAGACAATACTTTAAATTTTTTATCTTAGAAATATGAATCAGAAAGTGGATGCCTTACATATTTTTATTTGGTTGCTCTACACAGTGAATTTTTTATCATATATCATCAGGATTTACATGTTAAAAGTTCGACGTTTATTGTTTTCTTTGTTCATATACACTTTTAATCTTAAAATAAACAGGAACCACCCCTCTTCATTTCCCTGATTCCCTGATTGAACAGATGAATCATTAAGAAACAATATATATATATATATATATATATATATATATTTTGAAAAATTTTCAGTGTACTGCTTTACCAAAAAAAAAATATTAAAATTATATATATATTTCGTATTTATATTTTAAAAAATATTCAAAATATTCATATTTGTTTCTTTTTGATATTTTATAATTTATTTCAAATACTCTATTTTTTGGTCGAATTCTAGGATGATGAAAAATATATATCATAAGAAAAACATTTCATGTAAAAAAAGCCAAGTACGCGGAAATGGCATTCTGTAAAAAGAATTGATATAAAAGTAAAGCCAAGTTCTCCAATACAAATTTTAAAATGAAAGGTTCTTAATAGTTTGGAAATGTTTTTTTTTAAACTTGGCTATTACACATGCAAATGACTCTTAGGCACAGTGCTAAATTGAACATAATGAAGTTTGGCTGTAATTATATCTAAGTATCAAAATAAGCAGAAAATTGTTCAAAACTTTTGCAATGCCTATTTTTTTCCTATGGTTTTATCATAGTTCCTATCAGCCTTCTAAAGTTCAGGTCTATATAGTGTTCTTGGAAGTGAACAATGTTACTTTTACATAACTTTACATTTATAGGGGTGAGAAGTTAATTAAACTATTGTTTTTAAATGTTTTCCTATAGTTTTATCATAGTTTCTATCGGCCTCCCAAAGCTCAGCTCTCTAGTGTTTCTGGAAGTGGGCAATGTTACTTTTACATAACTTTACATTTATAGGGGAGGGAGGCAAATTAAAACTTTGGGGTTTTTAAATTTTTTCCTATAGTTTTATTATATTTCCTATCAGTTTGAAATTTCGTAACTGCTTTACTACTTTATGGAAGTTAGCTCTATGAACATTTACGACTGTGCAAAGTTTGAGTTTTGTAGCTCATTCCATAGTAGAGTTTTAGATAGGTCAAATATGGGCTGAAATATTTTAAGAAAAGATGGTGCAGCAGTTTTTGCGCGATCTTGGCGGGGCACTGCCGTGCCCCCAGATTGTGGTTTTTCTTCAACTCTGAAAATTGAAAATTTTCATGTTTCACTAGAGAAGCCTATATCTCTACATTAACATGATGGTAAGGGGTGGGTGAGGAGTCTAAAGGGGGTCATTACTTAAAAATCCAAATAGATACGAAAATGCGATTTTTAGATTTATGTTTTGTTCTGGTGGCAATACATTTTTATGAAAAAGGAACGGGCGTTTTAAGGTGTAAAGGGATAATTCAATGGACTTAGGATTGAGGAATTGGATTGTACAGAAAAGAAACCTTGGAATAATGAGAAATTACTAGAACCTGAAGGGTGCGAAAGTAGTAAATATACATCCTGCATTTGATTTATTTCTGATTAAGGCTAAAAAGTTAAAAATAAAATAATTTTTTTTAAAGTTAAACGATTTTATTAAAAAATGGCACTAATAAGGAAAAAATTATTTGGCACATTTCTGTTTACAACAGTCTAGATTTAACCATAGCGAATGGTACATTATATATTTTTAAGTTCGATAAAGATAATCATTTATTTTAGATTCGATAAAAAATTGTGGCGCGTATACATCTCCATTTGATGGGTATCTTTAATAATCGTGCCACGATTTTATATCGAGCTTAAAAATATATAATTTGCTATTACCGCTATTGTTTAATCTATACTGTTGTAAACAGAAATCTGCCAAATTATTTTTTACTTTTCAGTGTAATTTTTTAAATCAAATCATTTAACAAAAGTAAATGGATCCATGACGGATCTGATACCTTCCTAGCTAGCACACTTTAAATGAAGCAATGGCATATCTGCCTTGAAAGCAGTTTTTTGTAAATATCTAAGAAACTAAAGCTCTTACGAAGTTTTTGTTACAACACAAATTATTGAGCAAAATTTAATCTACTATATTCCCAAAACCGCATATTGATACGATGTTTCGTTAAAAAGTTACCATTTTATAAAAATTTTAATTGTCAAAAAACTGTCATTAGTATTTATGGATCTTGACCAAAATCTAATCAGCTCGTAAGAGTGTCAAACACTATTTTAGCTAAAATTTTTATAAAAATCGGTTTAGCGGTTTAGGAGCTATCGTGTTACGGACAGAAATAATATATACACACATACACACACATACAGACATCACGACTATATTGTTAAGATAGATCAAAATACAACCAAAACACTTTTTCGGCGTTATCTCAAAAAAAAACTTTTTTCGTCGGAACTAATACCTTCTCTAGCCATTACTACGCGGTCTAGGTAGGTACAAATTATTTTTACCTTCCTAGCCCGCATAGCAATAGCTAGTGAAGGTATTATTTTCGACCAAAAAATTTTTTTTCAGATAACGCCAAAAATGTGTAATTTGGATGTATTTTGACCTATCCTAGCAATATCGTCGTGATGTCTGTCTGTGTGTGTAGCACTTCGATGGCTCAGATGAGTTGTGGTAGATTCAGTTCAGGACTATTTAAACATTGGCGCAAGAAAATCATTTAACTAACATAAGAAATTAATTAAAAATTGCAGCGAAAAGTTGAAAGAGAAAGAAAATGGTGATATAGCCTCATGGAGAGGGACTTACCCGCGGTTTTGAAGTTCGAGAGCTCTAGGTGTACACCTTTACACAAGAGTCATGTGGCTTGAAGTTCCAAAACGAAATTATTAGCGGAATTTTAAAGTGAATTTTCACTATTTTTTAATTTTTAAATGTTATCGGTTTCGGACATGGCGACGCGCAGCTCACGTTGTCACATGTGTTCTCTGTTTTTGCGGACATGCGCACAGAACTTCACCCTATATAGGAAACCATATCACTATATATTAAATATTATGGATAAGTGTAAAACACTATAGGACGCTGGTAGTGCCAAAGTATATAAAATAAGGAAATAAGAATTAAAATAATAATTATTAAATTTAGAATACAAGTTACATTTTTTGCGTTTAATTCTCGCAATTTTATGCATTTTTGCTTTAGATAAGTTTTATATTAACTAATAATTAACCCATCTAGTTAGGATAAATATAAATTTAAGACTAAAAATTTTTTGTTTACGACAAAATTTTAGTCTATGAAAAATTGGAACAAATAAAAATAAAATTCGAAAATAAAAGAAAAATAAAGAGGTTTTTTTATGGAAACCGAACATATTGCCGGCCGAAAATACTATGCATTTTCTAAACTATCAAGTGGCAAAGGACATAGCTTGGAAATTGGTCTCTTTATATGAGTCCCTTGTCTTGATATTAGCAACTCGATTTACACCGTCTTTGCCCGGGAATATTTCAATTATTCTACCGAGCTGCCATTGTAGCGGAGGTAAAAAATCATTCTTGATTATTACCAAGCGACCAACTTCTGGAGTACAAGTGGGTTCCAGCCACTTGCTCCTTTGTTGAAGCGTATGCAAATATTCTTGCTGCCAGCATCTCCAGAAATCCTGATGGATTCTTTGAAGTACCTGCCAACGAGTTATTAAGTTTGACATCTGTTAAGTCAATCTCAGGAAGAGCTGTCAACGGTTCCAGGGATAAAAAATGACCTGGTGTCAAAGCAGAAATGTCATTTGGATCCGAGGAAATTTCAGTTAGCAGTCGAGAGTTAATAATAGCTTCAATCTGACAGGTGACTGTACATAACTCTTCATAAGTTAAAATTTGTGAACCGATGGTTCGAAATAAATGTTTTTTGACATTTTTGATCCCTGACTCCCAAAGACCTCCAAAATTGGGACTGTGACTTGGAATAAAATGCCATTTAATTGGACGAGAAGAATCAATCTGTAACAAATGCCTATTTGCCGAAACTAGGTTAGTTCCAATATCAGAATACATATCAGTTACGCAATTTCTACGAGCCACAAACCTACGCATTGATGCGATAAAAGCATCGGCTGTCAAATCGCTGACTATTTCGGTACGTACCGCTTTTGTACTCATACAAACGAATAAGCAAATATATGATTTTAAAGTACGTGGTGCACCGCGGGTTCCGTTCATTAAAATAGGAATGGGGCCACCTAAATCTACTCCCGTATGCAAAAATGCCCGAAGTTGAGAAACTCGTGGAAACGGAAGTGAACCCATTGGGGGTTGTACCGATTTAGGGATAACTTAAAACAGGGGATGCATTTTGCGAAAACTTGACGAATTTTACGTTTTGCCGCAATAATCCAATAATTTTGGCTAAGTAAAAAATGTACTGTTCTTAATCCAGCGTGTAAAAATTTTAAATGAAAATGTTCGATAATTAAATAAGTTATTATACTGTCGCGGGGTAATAAATTTTTTGTAATAAGACAGAGAAGAATTCCACCGACGCGTAGTAAATTTTGGTCATCCAAAAATAGATTTAATTTTTGCATCGGTTTCGACAATTTTTTATTATTTTTAAGAGACTATTTCTTGCGAAAAGTAGACCGATTGTTCATTTTTTATTAACATTTATGCGGTTTGAATTTCTTGAAACGTTAAAATATTTTCGTAAATTATATTTTTATTTAGGAACTTTTTATTTATACAACGTAAAATATACGCCAAAATTTTACAAAGTGTAGTAAAACATAAAAAATTTTATTCATAAGCGAAGTTAAAAAATGTAGGTTTGGAGTTTGCGTAGTAATTAGTGTTAGTTTTTATTAGTTTTCTCTTCATTTAAAGTTTCAGAAGTTTCTTTTATTTCCAAGGTTATAGGCCAATAGTCATAATGTAATTTTAAAAATTGGGGCCTTGAAAAAAAGTATGATTTATTAGTTCACTAGGATAGAGACCTCTTGAAGCTACATCAGTAGTATTTTGAGAAGTGGAAATATAATGCCAATTTTTAGGGGGTATCTTTTCATGAATTTGCGTGACTCTATTTTGTACATAAGTCTTCCACCTAGACGGATGTCCATTTTTAATCCACGATAAAGCTACTTGAGAATCACTCCATGCGAATATCTGATGAATTTTTAATCTGTTTTCAAAACTATGTAGAATGAATTGAATTAAATCAGCTAATATGTTACAAGCGGCTAACTCGAGTCGTGCGATACTGGTAAATTTAATAGGGGCGACTTTAGTTTTTGAGCATAAAAAATAAATAAAAATTTCATTTTTATAAACTTTATTTAAAGCGTCTGAAAAACCGATTAATTCGTAGTGGGCGTTTCCAGAAAAAATATTGTTAAAGCGGGGTAAGCGAAAATCTTTTAAAAGGGGTAATTCCCAGAGGCTACTTATCGCTATGGGAGCATCTTCGTCCCAGTCTAATCCAGATTTTCAAAATTCCTGGATTAGGCATTTAATTAAAATTGTAACGGGCGACAATTAACTGAGGAGATCATAGATTTTAAAAATTTCTGAAAGTATATTGCGTTTTGTGCAATTACAATTTGGAGGCTCTACTGAGTATGAAAAATAATCTGAACAAGGTTGCCATCTAAGACCTAAAATTTTTGTAGTTTCTTCTATATCAAGAGAAAGAGCTTTAGGGTTAATATCTGAGTCTGGCAAGTGCTCTAAAACCGTTTTATTGTTGCTAGCCCATTTATGTAATTTAAATCTTGCGGAGTTCAATAAAAGTTTTAGCTCTTTTTGGAGATATATAGCTTCCTCAACGGAGCTACAACCTGTAACAAAATCGTCAACAAAATTATCTGTCATGAGAACTTTAGCAGCGCGGGGATAATTATGCTTTTCGTCATCAGCTAGCTGCTGTAATACTTAAAACTAAAAAAGGAGCGGGGGTAGTACCATATGTAACGGTTTTTAAATTATATTCTTTCATAGGTTCGTTCGGTAGGAGTAAATCTCCATAAGATTTTTTGATAATTTTGTTGATGCGGGGCTATTAAAATGCCGCGAAACATTATAGAAATATCGCAACAAAGAGCAACTTCATTTAATCTAAACTTTAATAAAATAGAACAAATGTCTTTTTGTAATTTGGGACCCGCGTAGAGCGTGCCATTTAAGGAAATTCTTCCATTATTTGTTTGCGATACGGCACTTCCGTTAAAAACAACTCTGAGTTTTGCTGTTAAACTTTCAGGTCTTTCAAAATATGGCGGTGGGGGATATAGTACCTTTTTTCCGTAAACTGTTTCTCTGGATAATTCCATATGACCTAAGTCTAAGTATTCTTGCATAAAGTCTGAATATTGTTTATAAGTTTCCGGGGTTTTAATTAAGCGGTTTTCGAGAGGTAAAAATCTTCTTAATGCAAGTTGGAGGCTATTTGGCAAACTTGGTTCACTATTTTCGCGAAAGGGTAAAGTCACGACGTAACGTCCTGTATTATCACGAAAAGTGGTATTTTTAAAGATTGTTTCACATTCTTCGTCAGCATGGGAAAGACTGGGTTTAATTTGCGGTATATTTTCAGTTTCCCATTAATACTATGGCAGTTTAGAACGTTTTTCTACGTTGTCCGGCGCCTATTCTCCACCTCCTTCGATCCTGACAGTCATCTTCCGTCAGATTTTTTTGAATTATTGATCTTTGGATTGACTGTTGCCATTCCAGTTTAGGACGCCCTCTTTTTCTGCGCCCTATTGGTTGCCATTCTAGGACCTGCTTTGGTAATCTTCGCTCATACATGGCCGTACCATATCAGTTGCCTTTTAGTGAGGTCATCCGTTATGCTTCCGTCGATTCCCATTCTTTCTTTTATGATCTCATTTCTTATATGATCTGTGATGATGATTTTTGCTTTGTATTTTTTTGTTACGCGACAAATCTCTATTCCATACAACAGCGTGATTTTCACCATTGTTTCATATATGTTAAATTTTGCATTATTTTTTATCTCTCTGCTCCATAAAATACTGTTAAGACAACCAATAACCTTTTTTGCTTTTACTATTCTTTTTTTCCAGTTCGTTACATTCTGTTCCTGTCTTATCAAATGTGACACCCAAGTATACATACTCATTGCATGGAGATATTGTTTGTCCATTTTCTAGTTCTAATTCACTTGATTCGTTTCCAATAAATAAGTACTGTGTCTTGTCCACGTTCACTGTTAACCTCCACTTTTGGTATTCTTTCGTTAACTTTCTCATCATATACTCCATGTCTTCTTTATCATTAGCTACAATTACTTGGTCGTCAGCAAACTGTAGTGTGTATATGGTAAATCGGTCGTTAAGTTGTATTCCCATGACGTATACTTTGCGTTTCCAGTTTTTTAGAGTTTCTGCGATATATATTTTAAAAAGAGTTGGAGAGATATAACATACCTGTCTTAAGCCTTTCGTTACCAGGAATTCTTTTGAAAGTCGATTTCCAATTTTAATTTTGGATTTTGACCCTTTGTATAGTTCTTTTATCGCTTTTATGTATGTATGATTGATATTAGTCTGCTCTAGCACTGTCCATAATTTTTCTACTGGAACGGTATCATATGATTTTTGTAGGTCCACAAAGGTAACATGAGTAGAGACTCATATAGAGATATTTCTGGCGCTCCTTTTCTCAATAACTTGTTTAAGATAAAAAACATTGTCACTACAAGATCTGCCTGCACGAAACCCACTTTGCTCTTCTTCTTCTTGTTCATGAAAATCATTCTCTATTAGATCTCTAAGAATCCTACCGTACAATCTACATAGAGTACTGGTTACTGAAATTCCTCTGTAATTGTTGCAATCCAGCTTATTTCCTTTTTTATGTATTGATGATATGAATGCAATTTTCCAATCATCAGGTCATGTGAGATTTTCGAGTAGTTTCTCTGATCCATATTTGAGCATTTTAGCATATATTCATGAGTCCCCCAGGTCCGCTAGCTTTTCCGGATTTAAGCTTTTTAATACTATTCTTTATCATTTCTTTTTCGATGATTACTTCCTCTCCATGTACTTCTATGTCTCTCCTCGGAGAGGCTGCCAGATATTCGGGTCTCGTCTCCTGCAGCAGTCCCTTATAGTGTTTTGTCCATTGTTCTGGTTTGATGATCTGGATGTTTACTTTTTCTTTTGTTGGGTTTTTTACTGTAGAGATGAATTTCCATACTTCAGAACTCTGCCTACCTCCTACGTGTGTATTTATATCGTGGCATTTGCGCTCGAACATTTCATTCTTTTCTGTGCGTATCAAATTTCTTAGCTGTCTTCTGGTATCCCTGTAGATTTCTAGGTCTCTTTGCTCTTTAGTACTGAGCCATTTCAAGTATGTGCGTTTTTTATTCTTGACCGTTTCCTGTATTTCCTCTGTCCACCACATCTTATTGTTATTTCTGTTATCTTGGTATCCAACAGCTTCTTTGCTTGCTTCCTTCAAGCTTTTTACTATGTTTGTATATATCTCTTCAAATTAATGCTGTGTGTTTAATAATTTTTCATCCAATCGTTTCTGATACAATCTTTGCGTACTTTCGATTGCTAAATTTCTAAAGTTGTATTTTTGATTTTCTTCGATACACTCTAGGTTTTCACTTTCTCCAATACTTTCGTCTCTATTTGTTTTTCTTACAGGGAATAATATTTTTGCTTTTACCAGATGGGGGTCAGATCCACACGTAACACCACGAAGTGTTCGCACATCATACCACAGTTCCGAGAGTTGTCCACCTATAGCATAATCAATGATTAATCTAAGATTTCTTGTTGGCTGAATCCAGGTATATCGATGAATATCCTTATGTTTAAAAAAACCATTTTTTATTTTTAGATTATGGGTTTCACACAACTGTATCAGTCTTAAGCCATTATCATTTGTTACTTCCTCTCCAAATGGTCCTACCACTTTGCTTTGGCTTTGTCTACCAGTTCGACTATTAAAATCGCCAAGCATAATTATTTCCCTGGTATTGCCGATTTTAGTGATTGTCTCATCAAGTTGGTCGAAGAACATTTTTTTTATAGCTACCGTTTCGTCATTTGATAGTGCGTAGGCTGTTATTATGCTTATAGTGTCCAAGAATCTTCATGTTAACTCGAAGTAAGTTTTTATTAATGCACTCGTAGTCTGTACTCTTATTTTTGAGGTTTTTCTTTATTAATAAGGATACCCCTCTGGCTGCTCTTCTTTCTTTTGAGACTCCAATGAATATGTGGACAAAGTTAGCGACACTACTTGTACCTGTTCCTTTCTTTTTTGTCTTTGTGAGTGCAATAATATCTATTCTACTATTCTGCACTTCGGTTGCAATAATGTCCAACTTTTGGTTCACTCCATGTACGTTCCATGTAGCTATATTCAGAGTCCTTTGTCTTTGCTTGTTTCGTCTTCGAGAATTTCCGTCCATTGCTCCGGGGCTTTGTTTCAGTTTCCCAAAATTTCGATAATAAATCATTAAGTTGATTATTTGAGATTTGGCATAAAAGGGATACCGAAACGAGGGGCGAGTTTGTGTTACCAATTTGTCCCATTAAAAAGTACCCAAAAATTGAGTTTAATGCGATAGGTTCATTTATATTGCCTACAATACGACCATCTCTAAGAATATAAGGGAAAATATCGGCTCCAAGTAAAACGTCGACTGCTCCCGGTCTATAGAAATAAGGGTCCGCGAGATTTATATTAGCTCACACATATACTATATTATAGTAGTGTGAGCTATGGTGATCCTAATTTTTTCGATTTCAAAAATTTTTATATATCTTTACATTTTAATTTATTTAAAAAAAAGGGTGGGGGTATATTTTAAAAATTAGAGTTTAGGTGAAAATATGGCGTGTGTGATATCAAACAAAAGGTAATTGAGTCCGGAGTTTAACAAAATACATTTTAGTTTTTTGTTTTTTTTAAGGGTGGGGGTAGATTTCAAAAATTTGAGTTTAAGTCAAAACATGGCTTGTGTGGTATCAAACAAAAGGTAATTTAGTCTGGAGTTGAATAAAATATATTTCAGTTTTTAGTTATATTGCCTCACACGTACACTATAACTATAGTACCTAGTGTGAGCTTAGGGGCCCATATATTGGCAGAGTATTTTTTATAATTCTCATTTGACTGATATTTATGTCATTCAAGGGAAGCGAAGAACAAATTTGAGGCAAAATAACTGCACTCTGTACTGATAAGGTCAATTCAGATTGATTACAAGGGCGAATGATAATATCAATAGATCCTAATTTTGATTGCCTACTGGTCTCACCAATTCCGAAGACTTCAGTTTCAATATTAAAGCCGGGTAGGCCAAGTTTGTTGGCACATTTTAAAGATACAAAAGACAGGTGCAATGCGGAATCTAAAACTCCACGAAATGTTTGATAATTCCCTCTAACATCTTTTATTTGAAAAAAAGCGGTAGAAAGCAAAGTACCAGAGTTACTATAACTCTGAGTAGAGTAGCAAGCACCTTGGTTTTGACTTTGCGAAGGAGATGGATTATTAATTTCAATTCTTTCCTGCCGAGACGCGCTAATTTTTTGGTTATTTACCGGCAAATCTGCATAATTATTTTCTTGCCATTGAGACGAAGATTCATTTACATGGTGCAAGTCAAAATGAACTGATCTATGATATCTTTTTTGACAAAATCGACAAAAGTGCTTTTGCAGAGGGATGTTTTATGACAATTGGATGTACAATTTACACAACATTTTTTGTCTTTTAATAAATAAAATCTTTGTTGTGGCGTTTTATTTAAATAATCAGGACAACTAGTTAAATTATGGAATGAATTGGAACATAAAGAACAATTATTTTGAGAATTCTGCTGCGCGGTAAAAAATGCACGAGGCGTTTGGCGAATATTATAGTTATTTTGCGGTTTTTGAGTTATATGAGGCGGTTTTGTATATTTGGGCTTCGTAGAAAATTGCGTACTGGATGTACTGGCGGCGTTAACAACAAAAAGCGAACTACAATGTTGATCCCAAAATTATTAATTGATTTATATAAAGGTATTTCGGTAGGCTTACCATGAAAAACTTCAAATCGCGTTTGAATCGAACTATCAATAGATTTTAATAGTTTTTGGGCTAAGACAAAATCCCAAAAATCTGGTTGCAAACCAACAGTTTTTAAAGCTTCAATATTTTGTGTAAATATATCAAGCAAGTTTCTTAAAGCTATGGAGTCATGAGAGTTTACTTTAGGACAATTTTCGATAGCATTCCAATAATTTTGGGCTAAAATGCGATCATTTTTATACCTTTTTACAAGATTATTGAAAACAATAGAATAGTTTGCATCCGAAACTGGTAATTGCGTAACTAATTCCTTTGGCAGACCATCTAGGTAAGTAACTAAAAGCGAGTATTTTTGTATATTTGGAATTTGCGGATTATCATCATCGTTTTAAAAAGATCATAAAAGGTAGGGAAATCATTGACATTGCCAGTAAAATCATGTCAATTTTCGGTAAACTTGGAAAGTAATCAGGGGTTTTTGAACTTTTTGGAGAGTAGGGGTTGATAGTAAGTCGGCGATTTCCACCTTGCACAGTCGGCGCAAAACTTTAGTCTATGAAAAATTGGAACAAATAAAAATAAAATTCGAAAATAAAAGAAAAATAAAGAGGTTTTTTTATGGAAACCGAACAGTGTGTGTATATTATTTCTGTCCGTAACACGATAGCTCCTAAACCGGTGCACCGATTTTTATAAAATTTTCAGGTAAAATAGTGTTCGACACTCTTACGAGCTGATTAGATTTTAGAAAAAATGCTAACTTTTTAACGGAGCATTCTATTAATATACTGTTTTCGGAATATAGTAGACTATATTTTGCTCAATAATTCGTGTTATAACCAAACACTTCGTAGGAGCTTTAGTTTCTGAGATTTTTACCAAAAATTGTTTTCAGGGCTAATTTATTATCATGGCTTCACTTGAAGTGTGATAATAGGCTAGCTAGGAAGGTGTCAGATCCGGCATGGATCCATTTATTAATGTATTTATTTTATTCTAAAATATGTTATTTTTATTTTTAGCCAATCAGATAGCAATTTACTTGACTTGTCATCAATTAATGTAAAATCAGAAGTTAAGGAGTTCGAACTGAAGACTGAAGAAATCAAGCAAGAAGAGCTCATTCTAGATGACACCTCATCTGAGTAAGTACATTGTATTTTATCCAAGACAATGAATTTGCAAAAATTATTTGTAAAATAAAATAAAAAAGAGAACTTTGCTGCATAATAAAATCAAGTAGGAAAATTAATCATTTTAAATATTTTATAAAAATATATACATTTTATTGAACCCTGCGTTGTTACCAAATACGTTATAGCATAAATACATGTTCCAAGAATCGAAAAGTAAAGCACTCATAGCTGGCTTTTGAAACAATGACAAATTTAAATTCGCGGATGCGAATTTTCAAGTGCGCATGCGTGTGTTTTGTCATGTAGACACACAGCTGCTATGTGGATGGAGGCCATATTGACATTTTGCGGTGTTTTTGTCTTGTAAAATGATGTTTTTTTTTCTGTGAAAAATGGGTTGTTGTGCGGTTTGTGGAAAAATGTCCGGAAGAAGTAAAGGTTTCCATTGGTAACTACTTGTATTTTTCTTTATAATTTGTTAATAAAGTTGCGAGTGGTTTATAGGTGCCATTAAATACTCTTTATGGTGTCCATAATAAACCTGCACAATTTGTTTTAAAAAAACTACACTTTTAATCCACAATTTGATAAATTTTCACGCAATCAACTAGTTTTTAGAATAAAATAATAGACATAACCCTAAACATTTGACAATTGTCAATTAATGTAGTGACGTAACAGAGTATGTTCCAAAACCACCAAAACTGACGCATGCGCAGTAACCGAAATCCTGTCTACCCGAAAAAGGAACATTAAGAATTAAATAGGGGTCCTGGCTTCAAGCATCGCATGTGAGAATGCATGGGTATGCCCCATATTTATAATCTAACGTATTTGATTGCTACATGTCAAAAGTAGCGATGCTGCAGTTTTACCATGTCAATGATTTACTTACGCCTGTATGCGTAAATGGGTAAAATTGCTGTATCGGCGGATTTACCCAAATCGATGCGTAAATGGGTAAAATTGCTGTATCGGCGGATTTACCCACATCGATGTTGCGAAGCAAGTCAGGGGATTCATTCAAGTTCGTGATTACTAGAGAATCGAGTGGAAGTTTTTAACAGAAAGATGTAAGAAAGTTTGATCACCAACCCCGAAGGCTGACGCCAAACAAATTTAGAATGTAAGTACTTTTATACTCAAGGCAAATAAACCTCTGTGTAAATAATTATAGTTTGTAGTAACCGTCATACCAACTTATTCATTCTATTCTTAAGTTCCTTTTCTATCCCTCACAGTTTTACTTTAAAAATATCCCTGGTCATCCCTCTGCAAAGCGGGGTGCGACATATGGTGGAGGCGCCTGCAAGCGGTCATTGGCATGCAATTTTGAGTGCCAGACATTGATTTTTTTAAAGGGAACCCGATCTTAGGAACGTTTTACCACCTTTCTTATAATTGCGCATTTTTTTAAAAAATTATAACTTTGGGCCATTTTATAGTAATGCAAAAAAAAACTTTTTACAAAAAAAAAGTCAGAAAAACGAATAAAAATTGATTTTTTATTTGTCATTTGTATATCTCTTCCTCACTGGATTTACGATGACTATGATTTCCAGCTGTTTATAAGCAATTTCTTGCAAGGTATTCCAGGAGACAATCACAAACTCACTCATACTATATGATGACCCAGCATACCCACCTGCTAAGCACCCCATTAACTTTTTAAAAATAAGAGCTTGTTTAAAAGTCCGCGACTTTTGCAAAAGCATTCCAGAGCCAAGTGTTGGACCTATAATTGCAAGATATTTATGAGCCAGAATGACAATGTAAGGGAAATTATTTCCGAAAGTGTATTAATTCATTTTGTTTTTTTTGCTAGTTAAGTAAGTTGTTTTTTTTTGTTTAGGCCAATGGCTTTTAAAATAAAATATCAAAATGTGGATAGGTTAAGAAATAAAGTACAGGAATTTTATATATAAACGTTAACACCAGTATTTACTAAGACCTTAAGACTTAGCATTATAGACCTGATACCGACTGGTTTAGTGTATTTTTTTAATACTCACAGGTCAAATAACTGCAAAGATTTGGTTCACCCTAATGTGCAATATGATAGTAAGCATTTCTCAGTGAATTTCATCTCATATAAATTTAAATTAACTTTAGAAATAAAGAAAAACCACATAAAAATTTTGTAACCAAATGTCATTTTTTGGAAATTTAGTCCGTGCCGTCGTAGGATTCCCGTTAAAAATAGTCTCAAATTGTAGTACCACCCCTGAGGGGTGGTTTAAAGTTCGAAAAACAATAGAAATAATCCATGATTGACAAAAAAACTTACATACAATAATATTCACAGCTAAATAATACATAAATAACTTAAAACTATATCTGTAGATGCATTACCGTATTAAATACGTATCAATATTTAAATACTGTAAAAAGCACAAGATATATTAGAATCCCTTTTCAATTACTCATTCACTAAAACAATCGAACATCGGTTTAATCGTCGCTAACCTGTCTAAAAAATTAACATGTAAAATATAGCGGACAGCTGACACTGACTTACACCGTTTTTATTCGACATTTCCTAGTGACATTTGGAGGTTTAAATATGGCTACCATTGTTAAACCAAAATATTTGATTTATTTATTTATAACCTTTGTGTAGAAATAATGTCTAACAAAAAAAGATGACCCATATCGTAAGGTATTTATGAACAATTTATATAAATATTAAAAACTATTGCATTTACGGCAAAAATGAGTTAAACCTTCAACCAAAATGTAGACTTTTAAACCTAGGATTGTAGGACTTAGCACTTAGCACCCTTTAGTATATACTGGTGTAAGTGATCAAGCGGATGTTTTGTGCGTAACAGAAACGTGGTTAAATGGTAAAATCTTTGATTCAGAATTAATTGATACTGATTATTACGACGTGTTTCGCTTGGAGTGAGATTTAACTTTAACTAATAAAAAGGACAGTGGAGGTGTGCTTATAGCTGTTTCTAAAAAATTTGCATCTGTGAGGCATTTTGATTGGAGCTGTGATGGAATTTGTCAAGACTTATGGGTAGAAATAATAATGTCGTCTTCGGTGTCTGTTCTTATATGTTGTGTATATGTACCCCCGGAAGCTAGTGTAGAATCCATCACAATAAAAAGTGTCTTATCGTTGGTGACTATAATGCCTCTAAATTTAATGTGTTTTTGATAATATCGAAAATTGTTATGTACCCGCTGACGTCTCTGGATCGCATGATGAGTTTTGAATTGATTTACCTAATAAATTTTGATCAGTACAATGGCATATCTATGATCACAGGATTTTTAGATTTAGCTTTCAGTAATTTTCAAAACTTGATAGGGGCTCGGAGTTTAGATTCTTTCGTATGAGAGAGGCCATCTAGGCAGAAATGTCTTAGTTGAAACCAATGTTCAAGAATCTTTCAGGTTAAAATCTAGTTTTGAAAAATATAAAAATATTGATACGCGGATTTTGATGCAAAGAATCATGATTTTTTTTGCAATTCCATGGTCGAATCTTTTTAGAAACCAAGAAGTCGAGAAATGTGTTGATTTTTTACGATCGGGTCTATCGTTCTGTCATAAGTATGTACCAAAGAAAAGAATTAATAACAAGTATCCTACATGGTATACTGTGAATACAAAAAAACTGATGAAAAATTTAAACTTCATCAAAAATGGAAAAAATACAATAATCCTGTTGACTATTTAAACTTTTCGGATTCAGGAAAGAGAGTAAGAGCAGTCATAGGAAATGATTACACAAACTTCGTAAAAAATACTGAAATTAATCTAAAATCTACCACAAAATCTTTTGAAGCTTTGTTAACAACAAAATCAATTATTCCTAATTTGTAAAATATCAAAATATGTCTTATAATACGAATGAAGAGATTTGTGAAGCAATTTCAAAGTTTATCTTTAGTGTTTTTTTTTTCTTTGTATGTATCTGCTGCTATTCGGTTACGTTAAACTCTATTATATATATGACCAAATTAGAGATGAGTTTAAAAAATTAGATATAATTAAAGGTCCACGTCCTGATAGTTTGCCACCGAATTTGCTTAAATCTTGCGCTCAATCTTTGTTAGTACCACTACATATAATTTTTAACAAAAGTCTAGTGGAAGGATATTTTCGAAGAATTTGGAAATGTGCTAAGATAACACCTGTTCACAAATGTGGTGGTAACTATCGGCCGATTTCAATACTTTCTATTTTTTTTATTTGGTCGGTTTAGAACGTTTTTCTACGTTGTCCGACGCCTATTCTCCACCGTCTTCGATCCTGACAATCATCTTCTGTCAGATTTTTTTGGCTCATTGATCTTTGGATTGACTGTTGCCATTCTAGTTTAGGACGCCCTCTTTTCTGCGCCTGATTGGTTGCTATTCTAGGACATACCATATCAGTTGCCTTTTAGTGATGTCATCCGTTATGCTTCCCTCGATTCCCATTCTTTCTTTTATGATCTCATTTCTTAGATGATCTGTTGTAGATATTCTCATTGATCTTCTTATTGCATCCATTTCGACACTTTCCATTTTTGTTTTGTATTTTTCTGTTACACGACAAGTCTATTCCATACAACAGCGTGCTTTTCACCATTGTTTCATATATGTTAAATTTTACATTCTTTTTTATCTCTGCTCCATAAAATACTGTTAAGACATCCAATAACCTTTATTGCTTTTACTATTATTTTTTCCAGTTCTTTACAGTGTGTTCCTGCCTTATCAAATGTGACACCCAAGTATACATACTCATTGCATGGAGATATTACTTGTCCATTGTCTAGTTCTAACTCACTGGATTCGTTTCCAATACATAAGTACTATGTCTTGTCCACGTTCACTGTTAATCCTCACTTTTGGTATTCTTCCATTAACTTTCTCATCATATACTCCATGTCTTTTTTATCATTAGCTACAATTACTTGGTCGTCAGCAAACTGTAGTGTGTATATGGTAAATCGCTCGTTAAGTTTTATTCCCATGCCGTGGACTTTACGTTTCCAGTTTTTTAGAGCTACTGCGATATATTTTTTAAAAAGAGTTGGAGAGATACAACATCACTGTCTTAAGCCTTTTGTTACCAGGAATTCTTTTGAAAGTCGATTTCCAATTTTAATTTTAGATTTTGACCCTTTGTATAATTCTTTTATCGCTTTTATGTATGTATGATTGATATTAGTCTGCTTTAACACTGTCCATAGTTTTTCTACTGGAACGGTATCATATGCTTTTTGTAGGTCCACAAAGGTAACATGAGTCTCTATATTTCTGGCGCTCCTTTTCTCAATTACTTGTTTAAGACAAAAAACATTATCACTACAGGATCTGCCTGCAGGAAACCCACTTTGCTCTTCTTCTTCTTGTTCATGAAAATCATTTTCTATTAGATCTCCTCTGTAATTGTTGCAATCCAGCTTGTTTCCTTTTTTATGTATTGAGGATATGAATGCAATTCTCCAATCATCAGGTACTGAATGTCCGTTTATGCATTGATTGATAATATATGTAAAATTTTCGATTAGTTTCTCTGATCCATATTTGAGCATTTCTGCATATATTCCTCCAGTTCCGCTAGCTTTTCCGGATTTAAGCTTTTTAATACTATTTTTTATTATTTCTTTTTCGTTGATTACTTCCTCTCTATGTACTTCTATGTCTCTCCTCGGAGAGGCTGCCAGATATTCGGGTCTCGTCTCCTGCAGCAGTCCCTTGCAGTGTTCTATCCATTGTTCTGGTTTGATGATCTGAATGTTTACTTTTTCTTTTGTTGGGTTTTTACTGTAGAAATTAATTTCCATACTGTCTTTTGGTTTCCCTGTAGATTTGTAGGTCTCTTTGCTCTTTAGTACTGAGCCATTTCAAGTATGTGCTTTTTTTCGCTTTGATCATTTCCATTATTTTCTCCGTCCTCCACATCTTCCTTTTTTGCTTTTACCAGATGGTGGTCAGATCCACAGGTAACACCACGAAGTGCTCGCACATCATACCACTTTAATTGCGAGTGTTATCCACCTGTAGCATAATCGATGATTGATTTAAGATTTCTTGTTGGCTGAATCCAGGTATATCGATGAATATCCTTATGTTTAAAAAAACCATTATTTATTTTTAGGTTGTGGGTTTCACACAATTCCATCAGTCTCAAGCCATTATCATTTGTTACTTCTTCTCCAAATGGTCCTATCACTTTGCTCTGGGTTTGTCTACCAGTGCGGCTATTAAAATCGCCCAGCATAATTATTTCTCTGGTATTACCGATTTTGGTGATAGTCTCATCAAGTTGGTCAAAGAACACTTGTTTGGTAGCTACTCTTTCGTCATCTGATGGTGCGTAGGCTGCTATTATGCTTATATTATGACCAAGCATTTTCATATTCACTCGAAGTATGTTTTCACTAATGCAATCGTAGTCGGTAATCTTATTTATACTTTCTATTCCTGGTAAAATGTTAGAAGCAATTATAACAGAGTTTTTATTTTTTAAATTTAAGCATGTTATTGGGGTTGTTTTATATTGTTCTCAAGCATGTTATGGGGGATACACAGCATGATTTTTATAAAGGTAGATCGGTGGGTACTAATCTACTCCCATACGTTCAGGACGCATCTGAGGCATTGAATGAGAGGTCGCAAATTGACGTCGTGTACACTGACTTTTTTAAAGCATTCGATAAAATTCATCATCCTACGTTACTTGTTAAACTAAGAAATGTCGGTGTGCACGGTTGTCTTAACAAATTTTGACAATTATATATTAGTTCCAGACATCATTTTGTTGAATTAAATGGGGGTAAAGTCCAAATCTATTAATATAATTTCCGGAATATCCCAGGGATCTCACCTGAGACCTCTGCTTTTCTCGTTTTTTATAGCTGACGCACGTCTACCATATATGTCACAAGGTTTGTTATTTAGTGCCCTTGTGACTGAGGGATTTAGGGGAATATGAAAATTAAGTATAAAGAATCCACATTTATACATGTATTTTATGTAAGAAAAACAGATTAACAGGAATAGAGGTTATTGTCATAAATAATTAAATAATGTAAAAATGCTGGCTGGAGAGAGTTGACCTAGGGGCCATAAGAAATAGACCTTATAGGCCGTAGGGAGTCGGCCATATGGGCCAAAAAGCGGAACCACCATAGTGGGGTTTTACTTAGGTATGTTAAGTAGGGACCACATTATTTCAGTGGTGTACTGGGTTCGTAGGGACTGGGTTGATCACTTGTTAGAGTGATGCCGGTCTAATGTCCAGCATCGGCTTTTATAGACGAAATTAGTGCAAGCGTAGCAATATTACTTATTGCTACGTTTTTATAGTAGAATGATCCGAATTTAAACTTATTTATGACACTATTATGTAAAGTTATCCAAGCTTAGAAACGAAATTAATTTTACTTACACATTCAATGGAGTAACTATCCATATAGAAAATGTTGTAAAAGAAACATTTTAGTGAAAATACGAGTGAGCAAAGAGTTCCCAAGTCATTAATTCTACTGTTTAATTCTTACGTTCGATTACACCTTTAATTTGCTAGCATAATATGGAACCCCCAATATCATAAGTATATCAATCATATTGAAAAAATCAGAACTAAGTTTATTTTTCTTCTAAATTTGAGATATAATCGTCATCTCATTAATGCTTCGTATGAGACAAGCCTAAATCACTACAAAATGTTGTAGTGATCTTCGCGAAGAATCATCTTCAGTGGATTATTTTTACAATGCAATCTCTCATAGAATTGAATGTCCTATGATATTGGGAAGGTTATCTGTTAATATCTCTGGTGTAGACTCGAACCCCTATATTATTTTACTCTCTAGATATAATACAATTTTAGGCAACAACTCTCCAGTTTCCTTATTGCAGAGACGTTATAATAATTATTTTTTACATATTGATATTTTTGCTTTATTACTTAACTCATTTCGTAACATCAATCCATGTTTTTCTTGCAAATTAAATGATAAGTATTGTTATTTTTTCAACAAATACTGTAGTATTAGATTTTTTTTCATTGTTCTTTTTGGTTTAATGAATACTTAGTTTTAGTTTTATTGTTTTGAATTTAAGAGAACCGTCTTATCTATAGTGTACTCTTGTAAATTGTTGTTTTTGTCGTTAGTTCATCATGTTAGGGTACCTTTTGTAATAGAAATAAAATAAACAAATAAACATGTTCTGTTGAAAATTAAAGAATATACAGTATCCTAGCAAAAACGGGCACCGTCAAGTATGAAAGCGGTGGTTTTGTCTTGTTAAGGTCTTTATTTTCAGCATTTATATGTACAGGGTGTCCTAATAACTACTTGGGGCTTTCGCAAACGGTAAGAGATACAACTTTGGCAAAATGAGAAAAAAAATATGTAGAGTCATTAAAAATATATACAGGGGCTTTCAACATATCGGCCAAAAACTAAAAATAGTGTTTTTTCGAAAAATTTTACTATTTGGTTCGGTTGATGAAAATCTTCTAAACAAATTTAATAATATTTGGTAGTTTTGTATTAACAACTGCGGCCAATCGAATGACGTTAATGATTTTAGCTCACACCTATACTATAGAAGTGTGAGCTATGGTGATCCTAATTTTTTCAAGAAAAAAAAGTTGTTTCGATTTCAAAAATGTTTATATATCTTTGCGTTTCAGATGATTTTGAAACTTTTTTGTCCCGCCGTCTGTCTGTCTGTCTGTAACGACCAACGCGCATAACTCAAAAACCGCTTGCCCGATTTCAATGAAATGGTACCTAGGCTGGGTCTTGGGTCGAGATGGTCCCATTTAAAAATGAACAAAATCCACCGAACACAAGGCAAATAAAAGGGTGGAGGTAGATTTAAAAAATTACGAGTTTACGTGAAAATATGGCGTGTGTGATATCAAACGAAAGGTAATTGAGTCTGGAGTTAACCAAAATACATTTTAGTTTTTTTTTAAAGGGTGGGGGTAGATTTCAAAAATTAGAGTTTACGTGAAAATATGGCATGTGTGATATCAAACGAAAGGTAATTGAGTCCGGAGTTAAACAAAATACATTTTAGTTTTTGTTTTTTTTTTAAGGGTGGGGAGTAGATTTCAAATATTTGAGTTTAATTTAAAACATGGCTTGTAAACGAAAGGTAATTTAGTCTGGAGCTGAATAAAATATATTTCAGTTTTTAATTATAGTAGCTCACACGTACACTATAACTATAGTACCTAGTGTGAGCTTAGGGGCCCATATATTGGCAGAGTATTTTTCTAGGCCTTCTAATTTTTTTGAAACCACAGCTAACTTTGTTATTTCTTATGGCCGGCATAACTAGTGCCTGAAACAAAGTATAGAAAGAAAACGGCACGTCCTGCATCCAATCAAAAGGCGCCTAGCGAAAGCATTGTATTAATGTAGGGAACTGGCTATTCTTTGCATATACTTTGGAATTTCATACCTTATCTCTCGCACGTGCGACTTCTCGATGCAAGAATTAAGGTTGCTCTGCTCTACCCTTTATAAAAGTGGCACGACAAAGAAACCGGTCCCGATTTTTTCCCACAAAAGGATATGGCATATATCAGTGATTTTTACATCAGTGTCATTGTTTATATTAAATAATGTGGCGGCTAGTACCCTTAGACTTTCAGAATTTGTTTCTGACAATTTGATTTATTATAAAGTCATGAATTGCGATTGTGTTTAAAAAAAACAAAAAATGGTAAACTGTTTTGGTTTGAGGAGCAATCAACAAAAAGGCATCAACGAAGGTGCCAATTTAGATACACAAATAAACATAAATTTAAAGTTATAGTTCGTGAAGTCCTTTAAAAGGAAAACCCAAAACAGGTTAAAAACTAGCAACTACATTGGGTCTTATGGAAATTTCCGTACAATTTTTGTTAAAGGCTTTTATTACAAAAACCCCTCTAGTTATTTTTGAATTCGATATAACAGCTGATTCGGCGTCTTTTCCGTTTAACCAAATACCTTGCCATTGCAGAAATCCCCATAACACATCATGTAGCTACCATTATCTGAAATATCCTGTATCAGAGAATATATACCTGAGTTATTTTTTTGCGTTTCTGCGGGTAGTAAGATTATGTTAAACAGGGCTCCAGAGAGAGCGAAAGGTGGTATTCCTTGTGTTGGTTTTAGCCGTAAAAACTGTTGTACCAATTCAGTAGATAGATAGTAAGAGGGTTTTGGACAACTCGCTGCTGGTTAACTCGCCTTCTAGCAAACTTTCCGTCGGCTCAACTGGTCTGACTTAACCTGAGCTACGATGACTAAGCTGCGATTTAACTTGGCGGCGAGTCGATCGCAACAAGTTAGCGGCGGGCGGGGCGAATTGGGGTCTACTACGTTTTACCTCGATGCTTGAAAATGCGTGTTTCTTTTTTTAATGATAAGTTTAGGTCGTTTTATACTGTTTTCAAGAAAAAAAAATGCGGGTTTTTCGCATTTTTTTTTTAGAAATTTCAAATTAAAAAATTTATAAAAATTCATACAAATTATTATAGAAATAATTTATTTGATGTTTCTTATGTCGAGATAGAGAGGGACGGCTTACAATCGACTGAGCTTTAAATAAATGGTCATTTAGCCAAAAATAAGGTGACCAACTTTAGCATAGAAAAATCTGACATCTTGCTCCAACATTTTAATTTGTTGCGCATTTTTCACTCCATAAAATCGTCCAAAATTGTCTATTGAGCATCTATAATGAAAAAAATTATGCAGAAAGTTATAGTAAT
The DNA here is from genome assembly GCA_963576565.1 of Aspidapion aeneum. Classification (NCBI taxonomy): domain Eukaryota; kingdom Metazoa; phylum Arthropoda; class Insecta; order Coleoptera; family Brentidae; genus Aspidapion; species Aspidapion aeneum. Next base: position 7,519,360 of record OY755046.1, read on the forward strand.
GTGTAATTTATGATAATGATGATTTAAGGTTCAGCAAAGCCAAATATTCTTATCAGCCCAACCTCACCTTACATAAAGTAAATCACAAGAACAGAAATTACTTTAAGACACAACAAACGTAAGGTCATTATATCACAAAGTTAAGGAACTTCGTGATATAGTGACCTTAAACAAACCTAACCTGAAACGAACTTATCTGAACCAAACTAAACTAAACTAAACGGAACCGACCCGAACCGAACTGTACTGTAGTAAGAATCTTTTTTGATTTTTGGCTTAGTTTTTGAGATATTTTAATAAATTTAAAGTGATGTAAGCACCTTAAAAATCAAGCCATTACTAAATGAAATAAACAAGATCGATTTCCACTAAATTTTGCACACAGACTAACGTAGTAAATCTCTAAGTAAGAATTAAATTTATTTCAAAAAATGGACCAGTGGCGTAAATATTGGGCGTAGACAACCCATTGTACCCTCCCAATATTTGGCGCCACTACCTGTTTTAAAAATAATATATTTTTTTTATTTCTGTTTTAATTTAGCAACAAAAATCTTCTAAAAACTAACAAATAGATAAATTTATTTCTAGAGTAAGTTTTCAAAATGAAATCCACCGACTTCAATGCATTTTTGAAGTCTTTTAGCCACGGAATTAGTTGCAGTTAAGACTTGGTGACGACTTTCCTTAAGCAGGCCTCTTCAACACGTTCTACTAGTTCTTCGTGTGTTTTTACTGTCGTTTCATAAACAATATTTTTTAGGAATTCCCACACATAAAAGTCTAACGGCGTAATCTCTGGTGATCTTAGTGGCCACGCTATTGGGCCTCTTCGTGCTTACATCACTTTATATTTATTTAAATATCTCAAAAACTAAGCCAAGAATCAAACTTTTGCAAAAGCACTTTTTTTGCTAAATTAAAGAAAGTATAAAAAACAAGAATAATATTTTTAAAACATTCAGCCAAAGATTGGGAGGGTAAAATGGTGTGCCTAACTCCAATATCTACACCACTGGAGAATTTTAAAAAACGAATACAATCATTTCTTAGAGATGTACCACAGTAGTCTGTGTACGAAATTTAGTGGAAATTGATGTAACGGTTTAAAAGTTATAACGAAAAAACTATATTTTTTGTAAATCTTTGACACCCTGTATCTTTGTTACGAAACGTTTTTTTTTAAGTTTTGTTATGAAACTCTACTTTTTGTTCGACGTTCTATCACCTATTAAAATTAATGTACTTTAACCTGGACCACCCTTTATATTATAAATGTTAATACTTTCTGGTTTACTCAGAAGAAAATATAATTTATCAAAAATGCCTGTTTGAAAAAGAATAGCATATTATAATATAAACAAAATCCGATGGACGCCAGGAATAATGGGCCCAGTGCCATATCCTTTGCCTATGAAAGATTGTTTTATGCGTTGTAATAATAAAAAGTAGTTTTAAGCTTCTTTTCACTTTTAATTTAAATTACAAATTCAAAAGCCAACGTTTCGATCATCCTCAGGGCCAGAATATTAAAGTTAAATATCGCATTTAAAAAACGATATAGTTTTAATTTTTAAAAAAACGGCGTCTAACCAACTAGCAGCCGTGATGAGTCAGTGCTCACAAATATACTGACCCTGTGGATGACGCAAAAGGTGTCGAAATGTTGGCTTTTGAACTTATAATTTAAAATGAAAATCTAAAAAAGCTGAAAACTACGTTTTATTTTTTTTTCTTATATTTCAGAACTGAACAAACTCCACTACAAGGGTCCCATTGCGATTATCAAACTAATTGGAGAGCAAATAAAGACAATTTGTTGCAGCACAAAAGTGTTGATGATATTAATGTCCTCCAATGTTATCATTGCAATTTTCAAACCAAACACAAGACTAGCCTTATTACGCATGTGTTGCGTCATAGAAGTCCAGATAAAATTAATTGGTTTAGATGCAGTCTATGCGACTACAAGGCCAAGCAGAAGTCAAATTTAAAAATACATCAGTTACAACATAAAAGTGCATGCGAAATCAATTGGTTCAAGTGCAGCCAGTGCGAGTACAAGACCAAGAACAAGTATCAATTGACAGCACATTTGATGCTGCATACAAGTACGGGTCGGTTTAAATGCAACTTTTGTGATTACACAACCAATAGAAAATATTGTTTAAAAAGACATCAGCTACACCATAAAAGTACAGGCGAAATCAATTGGTTTAAATGCAACCACTGCGACTACAAAGCCAAGCATAAGTCTCAATTGAAAACACACTTGCTACTGCATGCAAGTGTAAGTAAAATTAATTTGTTTAAATGCAACCTTTGTGATTACATGACCCATAAAAAATACCGTTTAAAATGTCATCAGTTACAACATAAAAGTGTAGACGAAATCGATTGGTTTAAGTGCAATCACTGCGACTACAAGACCAAGCAAAAGTGTCAATTAAAACCACATTTTTTGCGGCATACAAGTGAAAATAAAATCAGTTGGTTTAAATGCAACCAGTGTGACTATAAGGCCAAGTGGAAGTTCAATTTGAAAGCGCATCGGTTACAAGTACACAAAAGTAATATTTAAAAGCACATCAGTCACATCAACATAAAAATGCGAACAAAATTGAGTTTAGATGCGATCAGTGTAACTAATGTTAATATGAAGTCTAATTTAAAAACGCATCAGCTAAGACATAAAAATAAAAACTATGAGAGCAATCAAAAGTCGACTCTAAAAATAAATACAAAATCTATGACTACAATGACCTTAGGAAGTTTGATTTGATAACTCAGTTATATTGTTTTCACTACTTTATGCCACATAAAAACTGCCATACAAGTGGCACGCGCCACCCTCATCATAATAACCATTTACAGGGGTATGTAAAAGAATTGAAAATTTTGAAATTTTGGGAAACGTTTCAGTATTTTAAGCACGACTACGTATTCTAATGTTTTTAAGTAAAATTATCGAACCACCCTGATCTGATGATACGTGGCTAATTATTTCTTGTAAGGCTTAACAGAGGCTACGGACAATTGCGCCTACACCCTTAAATAATGGGTTTCACACTTTAAATATAAAGACCTTTTTTTATACGGCGAATATCAATTTACTACAACAGAAGAACCATTAAAGTGTTACCAGTGTAACTAAAGCAAGACTAACAAAGATGAAGTATACTCTGACACATCGGCGTGGCATCACGAAGATTTAGTGGAGGGGGGGGGGGGGCGAGAAAGAACAAGGCCACTTTTTCATTTAATATGCTACTGATCACAAACAAAACAAAGGTAATGATAATAAGCAAACAATATGTTTAAAATGTACAGCTTCATGTAAGAGATACCCCAATTGAGACAGTATCAACCATTAACTATCTAGGAGCACAAATAAATAATAATTGCGACCAAATAAAAGAAATAAAAATACGAATTGAGAAAGCCAAATCCTACCTCAGTCGTATGAAAACTCTTCTGTAATATCAAAATTAATCTAAATGTTAAAACTCGTTTATTGAAATGTTACGCTTGTTCTATATTGACCTATGTTGAATTGAAACTATTTTACAACGCATGCAAAAAGATAAAAAAATAATGACAAATGCTAAAGAAAGAAAACTTGCATACTTTGGACATATAATGCGTAACCAAAAATACGAAATAGTGGATGGTAAGAGATGTCATGGAAGACGCCCAATTTCATGGAGGATAAGGCACTAGAAGAAGAAGATAAAGTAATACAATTAGGCGACCAATGGTGACGTGACGCAATGAAAAACAGAATAAGGTGTTTAGACAAGCAATCAACCCTTGGAGAACCCATCATCTAATGCGCGTGACACTACGTCGCACCATACATCGATTTTGGCAGAACTAACTAGGTAGGTAGTATAGGGTGCTTTTTCATATTTGCATAATTCATGTAACTCGGTTATTATTGGGAGTATAAAGTTGGATGGAGTAAACAAAAAGATTTGGCAATATATGGCCGATGCAACAGCTTTTTTGCAACTTATTTAATACAGGATGCGTCAATGAGGTCAGGTTTTTTTAATTGAACCTACATTTTTTTTAAAGTGTTGAGCTGGTCTTTTTGTTTTTATTTCAAAAATATATAATTTATCTATGCTGCGATAAACATTTTCTAAGATGTAGCGCATTATTTCTTCATAAAGACACATTTATTTGATTTTACTACTCTTAGGGCGCTCAGCACTTTCGTATTTTATGAAAATGTTCATATTTTTTTAGACTTCTTAAAACTTCATATTTTAAAAAAACCTGGATATTTTCCTTAATGACTAGTCATAGAGTAACTGCGTAAATTTTTAATATTTTTTTGTACTATCAGTTTGTTGCGGAAAATCGAAAATTCCGGTTAAAACGGAAGTGTTCGTGTTTGGTGTCAATCGATAGATAATTAAAAATAAGGACAGGGACATGTAAGCGTTTTTCCTTAGTTCTAACTGTTTTCGAAATATTTCGCTTTGAAATTGGAAATTGTCGTTTTTGAACTGTCAATATTTCAAAAATTCTTAGACTTAGGTATAGGACATTGTACATGAATTATGTCTAGAATTTTTTGAAGAATCCAAAAAATAAATAATATACAGGAGGTTACATTTAAAATAAGAAAGTTGGTATTGGCCAGTGTTATATGGCACACCCTATATATATATATATATATATATATATATATATATATATATATATATATATATATATATATATATATATATATATATATATATATATTTAAATACGCATTTAAAAATACAAACCGACGTGTCCAAGCGTTTTTCTCAACACACGCTCATTTATTCGATATCGAATTTATTCTATTTGGCTGTTTCACACTGTGTATTATAAAGTACAAACCCTAAGACTTGTTTAAGCTGGATTAAAGGTAAAGAAAAAGCGAATCCAATTAGCACCAAGTGACGACCTCCACTTGCCAAAACTAATATTTTTTTTTTAAACCAAGTCAAGAAAAACGATATATAGTTTATTTTTTTTATTATGGCGGTTCGTCACAGACATTTTAACAATATGTCATGACTTAACCGCCAAAATAACAAAAAACAAACCATAGCAGTGTTATAGGCCCTAGAATTTCCCTTTAGATAGTGTTTTTCTTACCTTGGCAACTTTTAAATTGACTTGACAATTGACATACCAGGTTACGTTACGTATTTGCCTTAAGCCTGTTTTCGCCTCATTGTTTCTACGCAACGTATCTTATCTGCATAACGTACGTTACGTCTACGCAGTGCCTTAGCTTACAGACTCTATTATTTTGAATGCAATTTGGATCAAAGAATTTGTATCATTGCGTAATATATCGGATTTTCTTTGACCTGCATGAATTCTGTATAGCCTTTATGTTTAGCTTATGAAGATCCTAATCCTAAATCCTATTTTGGGAACCCTGTATGCACCACGTAGGTATATTTTTTAGGTTTTCACCTACAGCTAGCTTTATACATTTCCAAGGAGATGCCACACGGGGATCTGCTGGCGCAATGGATAACTTTCATTTCTTGCACAACATGCAGCTGGGATTGGAGGAGAACGCAGGTACCTGCAATTTACCGGACACAGAAGGTAATCAATATTTTACCGCGACCTTCATAAAAACAGCAGCTTCATTTGAATGACATTTTGAAACTCTTCAAGAAAATTATAAGCGAGTAGGTTCCGCTTATACCTAAACAATTTGTGAGTTCTGACGAAGTTACAGAACTTCCCTTAAGCTTAGAATATGAGGGCGGTATTCAAATTGAACTTACAGTGTTCAACCAACAAAAATATTTGAATATATTAAAGCTAAGAATAATTTATTTAAGGTCAATATTTATTTTATATAATAATCAACTGTGTTAACAATTATGATCCTGTGTGACAGTGTCATAGATCTTTAAATTTATTTTTAGTTAATTCTTCGGTTTATTTATTTTATGACGCATTTGCTTTATTCACTCTTGAATATAGGATGGCAAAAGCGTCAGACTTTCTCAGCGCAAGGAGGTGTACATTTTTTACCAATATCAAGACTTTTACATAGACTGAAAGTTATATGAATCGAATTGCGCAAACCAAGGTGTAAATTTTTTGACAAATATTAAGGTATTGATCGAAAGCTGGATGAGTTAAAAATCCAATAAAAACCAACTTCGTTTTAGCTTAGAATATAAGGACGGTATTTAAATGAACTGAAAACGGTGCTCAACCAACAAAAAGATTTAAAATGTTTAAAGCTACTAATAATTTAGGATGATTATTTAGTTTAAAATCAACTGTGTGACACTTATAGATATTTAACTTTGTTTTTAGTTATTACTTCGGTTTATTTATTTGCTTTATTTACTCTTAAATATTGGGTGGCAAAAACGCGTCAGAAATTTGTTAACGGTTCCCTATATCAAGATTGGGGTGACTTTCTCAGCGATTTAAAATCGACTTACTCAACGCAAGGGGGTGAATATTTTTTATAAATATGGATGACCTAGATGAGTTTAAACTATGTACTCTTAATTTTTCCTTTAAAATCTTTTCGAATTTGTGGGTACTTATTTAGGGCTTCATTCGAATGATATTTTACAGTTCAAGAAAACCAGCGACCAGGTTTTGCCTAACCAACTTGTGGTTTCTGACAAAGTTACGGAACTTCGGTTAAGCTTAGAATATAAAGGCGGTATCCAAATTAAACTTACGGTGCTCAACCAACAAGCAGATTCCAAAAATTTAAAGCTAAGAATAATTTATTTAAGGTGAATATGTACTTTATATAATAATCAACTGTGGTAACAATTATTATCCTGTGTGACAGTGTCATAGATCTTTAGCTTTGTTTTTAGTTATTACTTCGGTTTATTTATTTTATGACGTATTTACTTTATTTGCTCTTAAATATTGGGTGGCAAAAACGCGTCAGAAATTTGTTAACGGTTCCCTATATCAAGATTGGGGTGACTTTCTCAGCGATTTAAAATCGACTTACTCAACGCAAGGGGGTGAATATTTTTTATAAATATTGATGACCTAGATGAGTTTACACTCTGTACTCTTAATTTTTCCTTTAAAATCTTTTCGGATTTGTGGGTACTTATTTAGAGGCTTCATTCAAATGATATTTTACAGTTCAAGAAAACCAGCGACCAGGTTTTGCCTAACCAACTTGTGGGTTCTGACAAAGTTACGGAACTTCGGTTAAGCTTAGAATATAAATGCGGTATCCAAATTAAACTTACGGTGCTCAACCAACAAGCAGATTCCAAAAATTTAAAGCTAAGATTAATTTATTTAAGGTGAATATGTACTTTATATAACAATCAACTGTGGTAACAATTATTATCCTGTGTGACAGTGTCATAGATCTTTAGCTTTGTTTTTAGTTATTACTTCGGTTTATTTATTTTATGACTTTTTAATTTATTTGCTCTTAACTATAGGGTCGCAAAAACGCGTCAGAAATTTGTTAACGGCCCCCGAAATCAAGATTGGGGTGACTTTCTCAGCGATTTAAAATCGAGCTACGCAACGCAAGGAGGGGTAAATTTTTGACATGTATCAAGACTTTGACATAGATTGAAAGCTATATGAATCAAATTACGCAAAGCAAGGCGTAAATTTTTTGACAAATATTGAGGTATAGATCGAAAGCTTGAGTTAAAAATCCGTATTATCTTTGTTTTTCCTTTAAAACCTTTTTCGATTTGTGGTAATTTATTTAAAACTTAAATAGACAAAATACCAAACTTTTTTAGTAGCTTTATTCAAACGACATTTTGGAACTGGTCAAGAAAACCATAAGCGACCAAGGTCCTCCCAAACAACTTGTAAGTTCTGAAGAAGTTAGTTGAGTGTAGAATAGCAGGGCGGTATTAAAATTACTGGTATTTAACCAACAAAAAGCTTCAAAAAGTGTAGAGATGAAAATAATTTTGGATGCTAATATAGTTTATAAACAACTTTGTCAGCATTTAATCTCCTGTATGATAGCGTCATAGCATCTTTAACTTTGTTTTTAGTTAATACTTTGATTTGCAGATCTTGTAGTGATAATGATTTTTGTCTTAAACAAGTAATTGAGAAAAGGAGCGCCAGATATATAGAGACTCATGTTACCTTTGTGGACCTACAAAAAGCATATGATACCGTTCCAGTAGAAAATTATGGACAGTGTTAGAGCACACTAATATCAATCATACATACATAAAAGCGATAAAAGAGCTATACAAAGGGACAAAATTAAAATTGGAAATCGACTTTCAAAAGAATTCCTGGTAACAAAAGGCTTAAGACAGGGATGTTGTATCTCTTCAACTCTTTTTAAAATATATATCGCAGTAGCTCTACAAAACTGGAAACGTAAATGGCACGGCATGGGAATACAACTTAACGACCGATTTCCCATATACACACTACAGTTTGCTGACGACCAAGTAATTGTGGCTAATGGTAAAGAAGACATGGAGTATATGATGAGAAAGTTAACAGAAGAATACCAAAAGTGGGGATTAACAGTGAACGTGAACAAGACACAGTACTTATGTATTGGAAACGAATCCAGTGAGTTAGTACTAGAAAATGGACAAACAATATCTCCATGCAATGAGTATGTATACTTGGGTGTCACATTTGATAAGACAGGTACAGACTGTAAAGAATTGGAAAAAAGAATAGTAAAAGCAAAAAAAGTTATTGGATGTCTTAACAGTATTTTATGGAGCAGAGAGATAAAAAAGAATGTAAAATTTAACATATATGAAACAATGGTCAAAAGCACGCTGTTGTATGGAATAGAGACTTGTCGCGTAGCAGAAAAATACAAAATAAAAATGGAAAGTGTCGAAATGGATGCAATAAGAAGATCAATCAGAATATCTAGAATAGATCACATAAGAAATGAGATCATAAAAGAAAGAATGGGAATCGAGGGAAGCATAACGGATGACATCACTAGAAGGCAACTGATATGGTACGGCCATGTTACAACGGATGAACGACGAAAGATTACCAAAGTAGGTCCTAGAATGGCAACCAGTAGGGCGCAGAAAAAGAGGGCGTCCTAAACTAGAATGGCAACAGTCAATCCAAAGATCAATGAGTCAAAAAAATCTGACAGAGGATGATTGTCAGGATCGAAGGAGGTGGAGAATAGGCGTCGGGCAACGTATAAAAACGTTCTAAACCGATATAGTAGTAGTACTTTAATTTGTTAAGGCCCCCTAAATCAAAATTGAGGTGACTTTCTAAGAAATTTTGTGACAAGTATTAAGACCTTGATATAGATCTTAAGCTAGATGAGTTAAAAGTGTGTACTCTTAATTTTTCCTTTAAAACCTTTTCGAATTTATGGTTACTTATTTAAAAATTCAGCATATGAAATGACAAACTTTTGACTGAACGAATTTAAACTTAGTTAATGTCTGTTGGAAGCTGTATTCGAAGGACAATTTCAATTTGCCAAAAAAATCCATCAGCGACCACGTTTCGTTTAAGCAACTTGTTCTGACGAAGTTAGGGAAAGTTTGTTGAGTTAAGAATACGACGGCGGCGGTATTAAAATTGAACTTAAGGTGTTTGTCGTTAAAGATGAGACGAATTTCGGTTGATCATTTGGTTTTGTAATCAACTGTGTCAAAAATTATATCTTGTAAATTGACAGTTTTAATTTGATTTTAGCACAGTCCGTTTTATATCAAGCTTGATTCTACTTTGAATGGCAACAGTTTCGAAAGCTGACAGATCTAAAATTTTGACTATTTTGAAAACAGAAAATATAGGCTTACAAGAAAATAATGGAAATGTCAGCCTTCGACAGTGTTGCATTTCAAAGAAGCATCGGGCTTGTTAATTTGACAGACTGTGGTTTTAGTTGATACATGTTCCGGTTTATTTATTTTCTGACGTGTTAGGTTGATTTACTGTTAACGGCCCTGTTAAATCTAAACTTGAATGTGTTTATAAAATATTTAAAATTAAGTTATGCAACACAAGGTTTAAATTTTTTGGTATTTTTTCCACACATACATAGCTTCTGTTTGGGAAAACGTAAAAACAAAATTTTGCTTTACAATATTTCATGGGATGGAAGTCGTTTGACAAACATAAAGACGGCGTTGCTGTTTTTAACATAGTCCCCTCTTGAAGGTCCCATTTTTGTAATGCTAATGCTTGATGAAAAAATCTAGTTTTTTGTAGGTAAAATAGTTTATTTCGATCTGACATTCAAAATCTTTTTAGTTGACTAACTTGACAATAAATTAATTCAATAATATACACTTGTATAATAGAACATACAGTGAGAACACTTGTAACGTTATTAACACACCTGGAATAATCCGGGAGGTGGGATATTACTTCAATACTTTCCCTTGTTAATAACAGTTACAAAACACCCATTTGATTTCTAAAAATCTGCAAACGAGTTTTTGCTAGTGGTTTCGTCATAACATCTGCTAACTGTATTTCTGTTGGTATTTGCTGAACTGCAATAGCACCTTCTAAAACTTTTTCTCTAACAAAAAAATGTTTTATGCTTATGTGCTTAGTTCTGCGATGTAACTCTGGATTATGAGCCAGTCTAACTGCAGCAGAGTTATCAACTTGAAGAATAGGAACATATCTAAACTTCCAAATTTCTTTGTATAGTCTGCTTAGCCAAATAAGTTCTTTGGTTGCTTCACTTGCTGCTATTATTTCAGCTTATGTTGTAGAGGTTGCTACTAAAGCTTGTCGCTGACTAATCCATGAAATTGCCCCATTGGCAAATGTAAAAACAACTCCAGAGGTTGATCTGCCAGTCTTTGTACAGCCTCCGAAGTCTGCATCACTGTAACATTTCATCTCCGGAATTTTCATGAAATTGTAGGTTATTCCTAAATCTCTGGTACCAGCAAGATATCGGAAAACTCTTTTTACTTGAACTACATTTTCTTGAGTAGGATTTTCTAAATATCTTGATAAATAGCCCACACTATAAGCTATGTCGGGTCTAGTTCCTACCATGAGATAAATTAGAGTTCCTATAGCTTGTCTATAAGGAAAATCTACCTTGGAATTTTCTTTCCCTGTTTGAAGTATCCCTGCTGGTTTTAGCATTGGTGTCGCTACGGGTCTGCATTCTGAAAATCCAAATTTTTGCAAAATCTTCTCTGTGTAGCTTTTTTGACTAATTTTTATGCAATTTTCTGTCTGCTTTATCTCAAGACCCAAATAAAAATTAGCTGGTTTAGCAGTAATTTTGAATTCTCTCTTCAAATCTTGAAGCAACCTATCTAAAGCCTCTTCAGATGTTGCTGCAAGCAGTCCGTCATCGACATATAGTGCTAGGAACATTTTCTCTTTATTTTTCTCTCTAATGTAAAGACATGGATCAGCTTCACTGACTTTAAACTCTAGTTTTAACAAATAGTCGTTGAATCTCTTATTCCAACATCTTGGAGCTTGTTTAAGTCCATATAAGCTACGATTTAATCTACAAACTCTGTCTGTTCCATCAGTGTAGCCTTCTGGTTGATTCATAAAGATAATCTCTTCTAATTCTCCGTATAAAAATGCCGTCACAACGTCAAATTGTTTTAGATGCATATTTTCACTGGCTGCAACACTTAAAACAGATCTAATCGTGGAAAGTTTGGCCACTGGACTAAACGTCTCATTATAATCAACTCCTTGACGCTGAGCAAAGCCTTTTATAACTAACCTTGCTTTAAATTTGTCTACTGTACCATCTGGGTTAGATTTCACTCGATAAACCCACTTACAGGGTAGCGCTTTGGTATCATTAGGCAATTTTTCTAACGTCCAAGTTTGATTTTCTTTTAACGAATTGATTTCACTTTCCATAGCTCTTTTCCATTCATAGCTTTCCCTAGTTTCAAGTGCTTCTTTGTAAGTTTGAGGAGTGTCAATATTACAAATAATATCTTCAGCTATGCTGATACATTCATCTTGAAATCTTTTAGGTTTTTGTAAAGTTTGACGATTTCTGAGATTGTATGAAGTACTTGGTTCTTCTTCATCTGTTTCTTCACTTTCGCTTATGTCAGTAACATGTCTTTCTTGATCTTCATCTTGTTGTTCATCTTCTTCGTCATTTTCTTCTTCTTCCACTTGACTTTCTGAAAAATCTTGTCTTGAATCTTGAATGCAAGTATTTGGAGGAATAATTGGGATTCTGGTGTTACTCTCGGTGCTTATACTGGAATGATCAGAAATACTGGATTTTTGAGCACAAACTTTAAGATACTCTTGAAATTTTACATCTCTTGAAACATAGACTTTGTTTTGCTGTTTAACCCAAATTCTATATCTTTCATCACCATCGTAACCTACCAAATAGCCTTTTATTGCCTTTTTGTCTATTTTTCTCCTTTTTTGAAATGGAACATGAAAATAACAAGCCGAACCTACTATCCTTAGGTGCTTAATTCTAGGTGTTTTTCCGTACCATAATTCAAAAGGACTTACATTCTCTACTGACGATTTTCCAGTTCTGTTTAGGACATAAATAGATGTGCTTACTAACTCAGCCCACATTTCCTTTGGAAATTCTACTTCTGAGTGAGTACGATTCTCACGTTCACTGCCTCCGTTCTGTTCAGGTGTGTATGGAGCTGTCAGTCTAAACGTGATACCTTTGCTCGCAAGTATAGATTTAACGTCTTTGTTGTCGAATTCGCCACCACCATCTGTCAATAACTCTTTGATTTTATGGCCTGAATTTTCGACAAGTGCTAACATATTCTTTAGCATTTCTTTGGTCTCTGACTTTTCTTTTATCAAATAACCAATTCTGTACTGAGTATAACTGTCTTTAAAAATCAGTAGATACCTTTTTCCTTGAAAAGAAGAATCAAAAGGTCCAACTAGGTCTGCTGAAACTAACTCTCCAGGTTTTGTTGCCTTTTGTCGAGTACCAAATGGTAAACGGTGCGTCTTACCATAAATACATGGTTCACAAATCTCATTATTCAGTTTGACTGTAATGCCCATCTCTTTTTGTAATTTTGCTTTTACATACCTTTTGTCTTGATGCCCCCATCTCTCATGGTAAAGTTGAAGCATAGAACTGTCTGCTTCTGCAATGTTACAATGGATTTCTGTTTCTGGAATGATGGGTTTAATATTCAGCTTATATAAACTCCCACCAACCTCTCTGTTACCATTTATCATTGTTTTTCCAACTTTAAAGCAGCATCTTGTGCGTGTGGATCTAAAAGTACTGTTTGCATTTCTGTCATGGGCTGCAAGTACATGAAAACAAATTCTTTGATATACCAGGTACATACCATACGTCTTTTAATAAAACGATTTCTTCTTCAACTGAACTTTTCTTAACTAAATTTACAAACTGAATTGTACCTTTTCCAACAGCACTTAACACTTCTTTTCCTGCGGCTTTTATGCTACATGGCGACTCAAAACTTTCAAATTCTGTGAAATATATTGGTGTGTTTGTAACATGCTTTGTTGCTCCATTATCCACCCACCATATAGACGTCTCTTGCTCTGTTACCAAAACTTCTTCATCTATGGATAATAATGCTGTATTTGCTTGTTGTTTGGTATTTTCAGCAAATGTCTTTTTCTGGTTTTTCGGTGGTCTTCCGTCTGCAATCCACTTTTTACATGTTTTCACCCAATGTCCATTCAATCCGCAGTAATTACACTTACTACTCTTACTTTTAGGTCCTTTAGCATGTTTTTCTGTAACCAATGCTTCTTGATCAATTTTGCTATCTTTACTTTTTGCAAAATTTCTTTCGAACATGCATAATTGAACTGTCAACTCGTCAAGCGTTTTATTTGTCTCTTTTGAAAGTAACATCCAACTTGATTTAAATGTATCGAACCGTTGAGGTAAAATATGGAGAATTTTACATACCACCATTAGTTCTGGAAGACTATTCTCGCCTTTTGGTTTTAGCCCATTATTTAACTCTGTAAATAGACTTCTTAGCTTCGCTATATGCGTGGAAACATCTTTACCTTCTAACCAATTAAAACCAAAGAAATCTGTACAAATTTTGAACAGCTGATCTTTTGCCGAAGCTTGAAATTGATTTTTTAAGGCTTCCCATGCTTCATATGCCGTTGTTTTATCCATTATTTTCTGATAAACATTATCACTTATTGCACTTGTAATTATTGACTTAGCATAACTGTTTGCCTTTCGGTACAAATCAGATTCCAACTTGTGTTGCGTTCTCTGATCTTCCGTTGCAGCCTCAGCTAAAGGATCAGGCTTTTTTAGCTTACCATCAATGACGTCTAAGGCACCTTCATGATAATCAAGCATATCACGCATTTTATTTTTCCAAATAGGCCAATCTGTATCACCAGTTAGTGGTTTAATATGTTTTGCTAGATCCATATTTTTATTTTATTTAATTACCTTCCTCTTCAAAAAACTACTTTTACTGACCTCTTCTTACTATTTCAGCATGATAGGCCCATAACCTGATGAAAAAATCTAGTTTTTTGTAGGTAAAATAGTTTATTTCGATCTGACATTCAAAATCTTTTTAGTTGACTAACTTGACAATAAATTAATTCAATAATATACACTTGTATAATAGAACATACAGTGAGAACACTTGTAACGTTATTAACACACCTGGAATAATCCGGGTGGTGGGATATTACTTCAATAATGCTGACCACACGTATCACTTTTTCAGTACCAGAATCTAGCTCAAACATTCGTCCTAAGGGTCAAACCATTGGAAATGTCTTCTTTCAATAAAATCAGTTGACAAACAATGGTTGTCCAGTAATCAGAGTAGCTGGTATTCACGCCTGCTAGTCACCAGGATCGGAAGGCAAGGGTACGAGAGGCCTAGATATTAAAATTCCCTCAAAGTGTTGAGTACGTGACGGTTGGAAATATCATTCTGTTTTTGACTCATACTCTTCTGATGATATTTCCGTCAATTATGGGCGATAAGGATTTTCATAAGGATAGTTTTATTGGACACAATTCCAAATTTTTGCAGATTTTTTAAGTCAACTAAAAAGGATTATTTTTGAACCATTTACTATTAGACTTTTAAAACTATTTTCAATTTGTACGATTGCACAATTAGCAGAAACAGTACATTTACTAAATTGTCCGTGCACAAAACATGGCCTTTTCAGATATACACCAATTTTCTGAAATGTTTGACCTTGCGACTTATTCATTGTAATTGCAAATGATAGTTTGACTGAAAATTGCAGCCTACATATCTTTTCGGGTATGTGTGGAAATTCCTGTACCAATTCAAACGTGGTACGTAGACAATCCTTCCGCGATTCACCCCACCAGTCAGTAATTCGAGGATCAGGAGTTTGTCTTTCATCTCTTTGACAATCAGCCTCGTGCTGTTGCATTGTTGCATCTCTAAATCCAAATTAAGAAGCAACATGACCAATTTTCAGTTTTTAAATCATGCGGAGGTAAGCTGCGTCCGCTACTTCGTTAATGACATCTAGTGGAATGTGAAAATCGCGCTTGACCAGGGATCATGTTACTTAGGACGTGTTCGTTAATTTCGTTCGTTATTTGTTGGTGTCAGTATCGCTGGCTGCAAAATTGAATGGTTCATCGGTCGGAAACAGCCAACTCAAAAGTGCTTGTTTTGACCTGACCAAGTACTCTGATGTTATTTCGATTAAATCGCTTGGGGCCCACAGGGTCAAAGATCTGAGCACTTAAGGTAGTTGGCCACAATTTCGTGTTAATGACTGCGAATAATTATTTGCCTAAAATCCCCAACCAAACAAAAATAACTTTCTACCAAAGGCTTTGTCATATTTTCTCACAAGATCGCGAAAATTACGGTCGACTGCAGAAACGATATTCGAACTCACCATTCTTGCTTTATCCCATATAATAAGATGAACGGAACGCAGTTCGTTCGACATATTGTGTTCTACAGGCCAACCAACTTTTGTGGTATTATCAAATAAAATTGGCTTTAAAGCCTCGATAAGAAGTTTTCCACTCTATTGATAAAAATGCAGCAATCCCCGTGAATGCAACCGGAGTTTTGCTCAAATTTGCCTTCCTGTAATTCCATAATATAACATTATAGAGATAAGTTTCGCCAGAAAAGGTATATTTAAATTGGATGCGTCAATCAAACCGGATTGAGAATTGACTCCACAAATTTCTGATATGTTGAGAAATAAAAAGCGTAGTTTGGATTAAGTTATGCTTAATTTATTTTTAAAATCCATCAACCCGACACATTTCAGCTTAACAAGCCAACAAAATTTTGGAAAACAACACTTATTATAATACCATCTTTATGAATTAATAATGGTACTTTTAACTTAAAAAAATTGTTAAGTGTAAATCGTATTGTTATGCTTAGTATAAAATTTGACAAGGGGCAATTCTTCACATCTGACAAAATCTGGCACTTAAGATTTCTCATATAAAAAGCAATTTTTTAACTTAAAATCTTACCTTAAACGCAATGTCCCACTTTTGTTAGATAGAGCTTGACGATATAATAATTTTTTTAAACAATAACGCCTAATTGTCTAAATATCGAAAACAAAATATCAAAATTTCAAATCTCGAAATCTGTTTTTCTACTTTAAAATAAATATCAGTGTGGCTTCCTAAAGCAGTGTTTCTGCATTGAAACTAAAAAACTACATTATAAATTATACTTTTTCCCAATAAATATCTGTTTTTCTACTTTAAAATAAATATCAGTGTGGCTTCCTAAAGCAGTGTTTCTGCATTGAAACTAAAAAACTACTATAATTATAAATTAAACTTTTTCCCAATAAATATATTCCCTCTCACTATCCCGTTTATTAAAAAACTGGTAGCTAAGTGAAGTCATTAAATAAACAATATAGTAGGGGTTACATTTATAATGAATACCCCTGTACCATGCCTGACAATAACTCAATGTGTGAGGAAACACCTTATGTACTTTTGCCAATAATCCTCACTGATAAAAATTTCACAGTAATGAAGTACCTATGTTCTTTATTTAATTTCAGAGTACGAATGTAGGTAGGTACCTAATAATTACCAAACCAGTTTCGTGGCTAATCGGGCAAAAAGGAGTTTTTGTTTCCCTCATATTTTTCCGTGGGTAGCCTGAAAGCTTAACCTCACGGGGGTCCAAGATCTAATGGACACCTAATAAGTGTTGACAGTTAACTGTTTCGTCCTTATGGGACTCCTCAGAACACTGCTGGTCAATGTGACAAATCTTGCGGAGTTAATTAGACGGTTTTGTCTCTAATCAAATATAAATAGTGAGAAAACTATCGCAAGAAGCGCCATCTACCGAGATACGAGAGAAACAAAAAGCAAAAGCAGGCGAAACACTACTATACAATATCGATCAATGAAAAGATCGAATGCAAATAAAAGAAAACAACTATAGTCCGTGACCTACGACAGCTCTTTGTCTTTCAGGCCGTTGCTTGTCGTTGATAATTTTGTACTTTTCCAAGTACTTGGTTAGGTGATTGTTCACAACTTTTTCCATTACTTTTGATATCACCGGAAGTAGAGCAATTGGTCTATAGTTTAACGGATCTGTCTTTTTTCCTTTCTTTGGAATGGGTTGTACTGCGGCAGACTTCCATGATGATGGATTTACTCCTTGCCTGTAAGATAAATTGAATAATTTAGCGAAAGTTGGGGTGAGTTCGTTAGCACAATTTTTGAGTTCTATCGCGGGAATGCCATCTGGACCCATTGCTTTGTTTGTATCCAACTTTTTAAGAGATTTTCGTATTTCTCTGTGACAAAAGGGTACCTCTGGCATACTGTGGGAAACCCTTTCAATGAACGGTGGAATTTTTCCATTTGGCACTGTTAGGTTTGAGTTAGAGGAAAAAATTTTGGCCAGCATATTGACTTTTTCCTCTGATGTTGTGGCTAAGTGAATATTTTTATCTGTAAGTGGTGGTATGGATGACTTGGTGGAGTTTGATCCAACAGCTTTTGCAAGAGTCCAAAAGGACCTAGAACTACTTGGACAATTCAGCAACCTGTTTTTTGGCGGCGTCAATAGTTATTTTGCAACTATTTATGAAATTCTGTGTGGTTTTGAGCGGTTTGTTGTCGTTTCCAAAGGTTATATGCTCTGTGTTTTTTCTGTACAGCCGTTTGACACTGGCTGTTGAACCAAGGTTTTGCATTAGCTTTGCGTTTTGTTGTATGTGGGATATATGCATCCATTCCAGATAAGATTAGTTTTTTTGTTTGAAACTCGTAGACAATGATTGTGTAGAAATGAAATTTCGGACTTCCATTGTCTTTATTTATTTTAAAACACGACGTTTCGGTTAGTAAGTATCTCTAACCGTTATCAAGTGTAAACTAGGTTTACCAAGTTTACACTTGATAACGGTTAGAGAGACTTACTAACCGAAACGTCGTGTTTTAAAATAATTAAAGACAATGGAAGTCCGAAATTTCATTTAGTAAGTATCTCTAACCGTTATCAAGTGTAAACTAGGTTTACCTTTGTTGGCTTGGTGGTATGAGCATTTCGCACTTTGTTATTATAAGTTTATGATCGGATGAACCAAGTGGGGCATCTAGTTGAATTGTGTACGAGTCAGGATTTGTAGTTAGGAACAAGTCTAAAAGCGCTGCAAATTCACCCCTTTCTGAGATATTTCCGCACCAACCCTTAAGTATACTTGGTCATCTAAATTCAATGTTTTGATCCTTTTTTTAGTCGAAAAGTTAAGATTTAGTACCCTTTTTGACATTATTGACAATCTTATAGTTAAAACGTCCGCCAATGAAGTCAAAAGGCCACTAAATAACTACAAGATAGGTTCATTGGGATTTTCTAAAAATGAGGTAGAGAGTAGGCCAATAGTTTAAAAAAATCAGTATATTACCAAATTTGAAATTAATATATATCTTTTTACAGTATAATATAAAATAATTTACTTTCCTATTCGAGATCTTGCTATAAAATATTCGAATATTTTTTTTATAACATTTTAACTTATTATTAGTATTATTATACAGGGTGTTATGTAAACATGTTTTATAAATAAATGGGTGGTAGAAGAGGTCATAACAAACTACAAAAAAGGCATTTTTGTCAAAAATATGAATGAAAAAATGAAAATTTGTTGTTTGTTTTGACCACCCTTTTAAATACATGAAACGATGTCCGGTAAAAACAGCTAAACTTTAAAGTTAAATTATTATACAATATACAAACTAACAAAATAAAATAACAAATAATATTTAACAGCAAAGCATATTATAAGTCAATTATTTTTTAGTTTACTTATTAATATGTTTTGATCGAGATTTTTGAGTATTGCGATGTTTTTAAATCTTTAAATAATGAAAAAATACATTGAAAATACAGTTGATTTAGCTTTTTGTTTGAAACTCATAGACAATGATTGTGTAGAAATAAAATTTCGGACTTCCATTGTCTTTATTTATTTTAAAACACGACGTTTCGGTTAGTAAGTATCTCTAACCGTTATCAAGTGTAAACTAAACAATCTAGTCTCTAGGCTACTACTTATACTACTTGGTGTGCAGTCAGGTGTGACGGCCCGCCTCCTTTTTAATTCTAAGATGCCTGTTTTCCTTAAGGAGTGGTTTCCATATGTTTGGTATGTCCGTGCTTGGTTGACTGAAAACTTCTTTATTCTGCATTATAACCGCAGCTTCAATAACCTTTCGTTTTCGCCAATGCGACTCCTTATGTAAAACTTTAGCTTCTGACCACTGAATCCTGTGATCATTTGACCATGCATGATCTTCTAAACCGGATTTTTCAGTATCCCCTAATTGGGTACTTTTTAGATGTTCATTTACTCTAACCTGAAGAGGGCGTTTCGTTTCACCTACATATGATTTACCACACTCACACGGGATTTGGTAAATACATTCGTTATTATTTGAGGGATTGTCTGGTTTTGTTTTAGTTACAAAACTTCTTATCGTATTTCTCGAAGAAAATACTGTTTTTATATTATAGTGTTTAGCTATTCGTCTTATGTTTTCTGAAATCCCTTGAACATATGGAATTTATTAATTTCTCGGAATTTATTAATTTCTCTATTAATTAGTTAATACATAAGTTCTTTTTAATGTTAATTTCTGTGGTTAATTCTTCATTATTACTACAAATATTTGCGGCTCTTAAATACAAACTTCTTATAACTCCTTGTTTTGTAGCAACAGAATGATTAGACTTAAAATTTAGGTACTGTCCCGTGTGTCTAGGTTTCCTATATACAGTGGTTTGAGAGACTTTCTACATCAAAACTTACAAATCTATCGCCGGGATCTAATTCGATACCTTTTAAAACCTCGACAAAATGTTTCGAGTTTTTGACAAAAGATTCGGACTTACCCTGTAGTGGTTGAATTATGTCCAACAAAAACCTCGACACAGTGCTGGTCGGTGAGTCCCTGGAGCTGGTAATTGGTCGCAGTGGTACATCCTTCTTATGGATCTTTGGTAATCCATAAAAATGTGTTGCCTTACTGTTGTGTGGAGTCAGGCGGGATCTAACAGCGTCCGGGATATTTTCAGCATACTTCTTCAAAGTCCTGTAGATGCGTCCTTCTATGGTGGTGGTTGGATCTTTGGGTAGTTGCTTGTAGTCTCCTTTCTCCAGAACTTGGATGGATGTTTTTGTCGTAAGTCTCAACATCCATGATCACCGTCGCGTTTCCTTTGTCGGCCGGTAGAATCTTGATTGATTGATTGATTGATTGTCAGCCTGCAGGATCTTGATTGCCCGTTGTTCTTGACTGGTGATGTTTGTCTTTTGTTGCTTATTTCTGTCCAACGTTGTTCTTACTTAATGGCGGAACTCATCAGCTTCGGGTTGAGGTAGACTAACTGTCTCTATTGCCGCAATAATTTCCAGTGTCGGTGTCTGTGCCGGTGCAATGGCGAACTTAAGTCCCTTACTGAGTACCAATTCTTCATTGGTGCTCAGAGTCCGTTTGGAGATATTCATTATAGTGCTTGGTGTTGTTGAGTCTGTTCTGTCTTGAGTACGTGTCTGTAGTTTCCTAAGTTTTTCTCGGTGAGTTGATCTTATCTTCTCTCGTTCTCTGTTGCACGTACTGTCAATTTTACTCAGTATCGGTTCGTAGTCTTCCTACCATGTGTGTCGTCTAATTTCGTCAAAACTTGTCCTCCATGTCGGTGTTGAAATTGGCTTTTCTCCATCGATGGTAACTGATTTGGGATCGGATTAGTGCTTGGCTGGTCCTCTCTAAGATCTTCTTCGTTCTCACTCCCGGAAAGTGGGCTTTTAGGCGGAAAGCAACCAGAATGACACCACTGTCGCGCGCCTCGCACAAGAATGAAATGTGTTCTTCTTCCTTTATCACTTTAATTTGTTGTCTTCTCGTAGCCTCTGAATAGATTGTTGATTTCGGGTCCGTACCGTTCTTCAACTCTTTGTTTGAAACTCGTAGACAATGATTGTGTAGAAATAAAATTTCGACAATCCCTCAAATAATAAGGAATGTATTTACCAAATCCCGTGTCAGTGTGGTAAATCATATGTAGGTGAAACGAAACGCCCTCTTCAGGTTAGAGTAAATGAACATCTAAAAAGTACCCAATTAGGGGATACTGAAAAATCCGGTTTAGAAGGTCATGCATGGTCAAATGATCACAGGATTCAGTGGTCAGAAGCTAAAGTTTTACATAAGGAGTCGCATTGGCGAAAACGAAAGGTTATTGAAGCTGCGGTTATAATGCAGAATAAAGTTCAACGAGTCAACCAAGCACGGACATACCAAACATATGGAAACCACTCCTTAAGGAAAACAGGGATCTTAGGATTAAAAAGGGGGCGGGTTGTCACACCTGACTGCACACCAAGTAGTATAAGTAGTAGCCTAGAGACTAGATTGTTTAGTTTACACTTGATGACGGTTAGAGATACTTACTAACCGAAACGTCGTGTTTTAAAATAAATAAAGACAATGGAAGTCCGAAATTTTATTTCTTGATTTATATCATTTTACTTTATTTTATTACCAATATTTTTTACTTTTATTTCTATTATTTGATTTACTCGTTGCGGAATTGTACAGTTTTTGTATTCACGCTACGAGTTCTATTTTTGTAAAGTAAATCTTTTTTTCTATTTGTTTCGTGATGAATTCTTAGGGAAAAATATCTATTTAAAATTAATTTGGCTAGCTCTGCCCCATGATTGTCAAGAACATCATGGTCAAAAATGTGATCACCACAATATTCATACACCTTAGATAATAATTAAGAATCTAAGGTATTGTTAATTAAAATTTGAAGCAAATTTTTTAAACGCTTATTAAAAAGATTAAGTGTTTTATAAAAACACCGAAAATATTTTTCGGCATTTTTACAAAGCAATATTACTATTTCACTAGCATTAACTAATTTCCCGTATGTTTTTTGAACCTGAAGTTTTGAAAGAGTAACATTATTTTTTAATAGTGATATACATTTGTGGCAAGTAATTTTTTTTTAATACTACGTACAACATATCCCGCAATATAAGTACAAAAAGTACCAAACTAATCTAAAAAATTTTCTCTAATATTTATAGACCTTGGTAGGCCTTATCGATAAAGTTATTATAAATTTTTCATTTTGACAATAATTGAAATTTAAAAATATGCTGTTTTTAAAAAACACAGGGACTTATTGAGCGTCAATGCACTAAGTGGGTGACATCTAAATCCATAAGTTTATTTTTTTACCGTAGAAATAGGTTCAATCAAGGGCTGTCAAGTCACCGGAAGTGATACATCAAAATCGTTTCTGAGATATAAATTGTCAAAATATAACCAATTTGAGGTTTTTTATTTTTAAGGAGTCCTGGAGAGGAGAGGGTGCGAACTTCAAAAAAGTTTATTTGAAGTTTTTTTGTAATTTAACTGTAAAATAATTTCTGTTATTAAAAAATAACATTTTTGCAATTTTTTTTGGCCTGATGACGTCACTTACATAAACGGTGCCAGCGAGTCATTTTACTCGAGATTCAAACTTTATCGTAGAGCTTTGAAATTTGGCACACTAATAGGCATCGACAGACTAAATCAAAATGGATTCTTGCATTTTTTTTTATTTGAGCCCCCCACTCCCCGCTATAGGCATAAATATGTCGAAACAGAAAATTTGACATGGCGTAATTAGTTCACACCTGGAAGACACAATTTTAACGGTAATGTATAACATAATATATAATAATACAATAGCGCATCTGTCGCCGTCGAGATAATTAAAATAAATTGTAGGCGTCTTAAAATATGACACTATTTTGAAGCACCACTTTTTGGCAAATTTTAATGGTTTTTTGGCAAAAACTCAAAAAGTACCAAACTAATCTAAAATATTTTCTCGGTTATTTATAGATCTTGATAGGCCCTATCGATAAAGTTATTATAAATTTTTCATTTTGACGTCTCTGTTTCGAGATATAGGCAAATAAATGAAATTTAAAAAAATGCTGTTTTTGAAAAACACAGGGACCTATTGCGCGTCAATGCACTAAGTGGGTGACATCTAAAGCCACAAATTGATTTTTTTACCGTAGAAATAGGTTCAATCAAGGGCTGTCAAGTCACCGGAAGTCGAGCAAATAAATAGTTTTTGAGATATGACCCTTCAAAATTTTACATAAAAACGCTGATATATCAAAAACGACTGAACCGATTCCGATTTAGTTTCTGGATTTCTCAATAAAACCAACTTGGCTATGATTCCTATAGAAAAAATTTTAGTTTTTCGCAACTTTGAATAAAGTGGAGGGGGGACGTATCCTAAAAACTTGATTTAAAAAAAGGTTAGTCCACTTTTTCGATGCATGTTGGGTTTCTTCTTTTTAAAACGTATATCTTGGTTTTTCTGTAAACCTACTACGACGGACTACTTGCTCGCACTGTTTATGGTGTATAAAAAATCTACGCCAATGCATTAGGCAATATTTTGACATTTTAACTCACCGATGAAATGATGTTTCTTCATCTAAAACATCAAGTTTTTTACACACAGTACACTCCCGAGCCATTATATCGGTTAAGAAAATAGTTTTTATCGTCTTTCTTAAAAAAAAACTTTTCTTTAATTTGCCAAAAAACACAATAAAATCACTGAAAAAATCGAAAGCTAACTAGCAACACTGGTTGTCCACACATGAATGAATGAAAGTACGAGGGTTAGTTTCGTTTAGCGGGACATTTTGGCCCGCTGTGTCTCTTTTCCGCTCAAGGTGGGAGGGTTTGAGAGAGATGCAAGATATCCGGCGCAATTTGAGATGACTACTAAATGAATATTTACTACGCGTGTGTTCACTTTTCAGAATAGTGCTTTTTGCTTTAAATCAAACCATTCGAACGTATCTCTTTCGCATGCAGAGCGGGAGGATTTGACAAAGATGCAAACTGTCTCGACGCTTTAAGATAAGTTATTAAATTAAATTTACTTCGTTTTTTTTTATTTTTATATCCTTCTCTATCGTGCCTGCAATGGCTTGTGTTATCTTCGTTGCCGGTTAAAAAAGACATACGTCACATGAGACAGAAGATTTGATTTTTTCTCAGCACTCTCTCTCTCTTTCCTTATCTATACCTCGAAATCATGGGACGTGGCCTATAACTTTTTTCTTTATGAAAATTTCATTTTGGTGTCTTGTCAAATGCTTTTTTTTTTTAGTTTTTTATCTGTCCCCAAAATCGTTATTTCTTTATGGAATGATTTCTTTATATTTTGTGTATACAAGAGTTCGGTTATAAAATTTTCAAATTTTAAATTCGTGGTTTCACATTTTTAAGACGCTTTTCAACGTAGTTTTTTTTAGTAATCTAAACTAGAGATCTTCTTCCCAATTTTAACTACTAACTTCTATAGCAAATTGAATATCTCGCTTCGAAACGTGGGTTAAATTTTTGTATCGTTTCGTACAACCAAATTTTTCCATTTTACGTCGAACATTTTAGGACAAGAAAAACAAACAACCATGAATATCAACATTTTCGAAACAATTTTGTATTTCTGTTTTATTACTGTGGATTTAATTATGGTTTTAATTGTTTTAAGCTGTTATACGTTCTTAGCTGTTTATTTTCAAGTACAAAAGATACTAATGGTATTGATTTGTTGTTCTTGTCCATCACGTGGATAGTAAAAAGCTGGGTAAATAATCCTTGTGGTGCTATGCTAAACGTATCATCGGCACTTCAATCCTGAAATTTTACCATCAAAGAAATATCAGTTTTTGTGCCAAAAATATTGATACAAGACTTCTCATTCCAGTCTGAAGACTGTAACAAGTTCCCTCCATTTTTGATTTTAATTCTAAAATTAAATTGAAATTTAGTTGTTATGATACTGGCCATTGTCCATATACTAACTTCCAGGAGGCATCGTATGTTGGCACTTTTGTGGCACCTTCATGGCTTGTTGTTGAGCAATTCTAAACTGCCTCTCTTAGTTTTTCTAAGCTTTGCTTAGACTACTTAAAATTAAGGCAAAGTTTATTGAAGAATCCTGTGCTTGAACTTGAAAAGCAACAAAGTATATTTTTTAACTACTCCTTAAAAAAGTTACAAAGTCAAAGTGGCGCATTGATAATTTGCCCAGGGGCGGCCACATGCCTAGATTATAATAATCTGACCACAACCTTCAGAGATAAATACACATTAACTTATTTAACATATTTTATTGCTTGCAGTAATTTGTCGATTGCCGTTCCAGAACCTTCCATCATATTGTATAGAATGGAAATGCATTTAATTACAAAAATTTGTTCTATTCTAGGCTTATAGTTTGTCTAAAATCAGATGCCAGCTCAACTGGTAATGCAGTTTTGCTTAAGTGGTCAAATTTATAAAAAAATACAAGTTATATTTTAAGAAAATTAAGTCAAAAATTAAAGTATTCCCTTCTTCAAAAGGGTCAATGGAGTTCTAAATCCGAAAAGAAATATAAATATTTATTATCCAACTCTGCTAGCTCTCTTTAAGTTAAGTTGAGGTATTCGGATAATAATTAAATAATAATTTGGCATATTCTCATGAAAAAAAAATGTCAAAATATGATTTTAGTAAATACAGGTTACCCTACCAAAACAAATTTATACAGGGCTTTCTCAAAGTTGAGTAATTTATTTTAACAGGTTGTAGAACTCGTAAAAATAAGTAATTGTACCAAAAATCATTTATATAAAAGTTGCAGAGAGAAGTTATTAAGAATTTAAAAAAATGTTAAATTTAAAAACTGGTAAACCTGACTTTTTGATATTCTCAACCACTGCGTTATCAATGTTTTATTTACTGGTGATACTGGGTATGGCAAATTTTTTTGTACAATACAAATACTCATAATTTATTCATTCATTGTACGGTTTTCAGTGAGAATTTCGATTTGACCAGTTGTAATTCGCTAAATTGCGTGATATTTTTGTTTTTTTGGGCAATTTGTGCTATGAAAATGGCACACGTATATGAAAACAATGAACTAGTGGACATAATATGTATAAGCTAACAAATAAGCAAATAAAATTTTAACGAGATTTCGTATGAATATGAATTAACACAGAGCCCTGCAAGATTTAGACAAAATTATTTAAAAAGTGTGCATGGATCCGCCGCCATATCTTTATTTATATTATCGGGGAAATAAGTCGAAGTGTCGCGCGTCCAACCAACCAATGTGAGTACCTAAAATATCATTGCTGTTATGTTCATTATTAGGAGGCAGATCTCAAAAACAATGCATATTTTTATGAATTGCATAATCAACAACAAAATACTTTGTCGCGTTTCGTTGGGCTAGTTTATATGATTGTATCGATTTACATGTAGATGTGCATTATACAATTGCAAATTTCATCTCTTTGGAATGATGCGCCTTTTCCTATGATCAAATTGCTGATATGTGCTCATAAAAGTCAATAACTCATACAGCAATATTTACTAAAGGGTGCTAAGTACTAAGTTTATAAACTTTTTGACAGGTCTTGAATAGAATATACTGTATTGCCAACAAGATTTATAATTAGATACAAAGTTAACTTAACTGCAAAAAAAGCAACGTCAAAAGGAAGAAAATGCCATAGATTCAGCTGCTTAAAGGCAAAGGTATCATCACTGTGCAAGCTGTGCTTGACAATTACACTTGCTTAACTCGGCTTGGTTAAGCAGCGGGACTAAAGTAAAAGTTTACTGCCAGGGAGCAGCCTCACTCCCTGCAATGACCAAGAAGGCTTATGGTACAGTAAACTAAGTAGGTATAGTGAGAACAACTATCAAATGTTGAATCTCCTTTATTGAGATAAATCCTCTCTTTTTATATTAACAAATTGTTATAGTTCGTGATAAATTATAAAATATAAAATTCCATATAATGTGTTGTTTTATAAACTAAATAATTTATATTATTTAAATAGGTAAACTTGAGAAGGTTAGTTTATGTTATTAAAATCTAATTTCTCAAGATCACCTGTGTTTAAATAATAAATTTAACTAAAATTGAAGATTTATGAAAATTGGTAAAAAAAGAAAATGTGTTTAATATTGTAATTAAACATTTTCCCCTCTCCAGAACGGGTGACTGTAGGGACCACAGGTTGAATAATGCTGATGATATGGTAGGTAGGTATCGAAATAGGTACTGCTGCTTTATAAGGTGGGTCAGTTTCTTAAAACTGCTGACAATGTATCTATTAGGCATCGGTTGTGTTTGGATTTTGCGGTCATCGTACGTCGTCGAACTTTTCGCTGTGGCGACAAATTGTTACTGTTGCAAAATATTATGATCTATTTTTGTTATTGTTGTTATTCCCTTACTATTGTAAGTGCCATGAAGAAATTGTAAATTGGGCGGCAAGAATTTAAAAATGTTTTGCATAATATTTACAATGGCAAAAGGTTTATGACTTTTTTGCCATTGTCCTTCCGCCTCTTCAGTAAATTTTGAGTTGGAATGTTTCTTCTTTTGGGATTTCTTTCTAATAAGGATTCTTGCTTCTTGTTTAAAAGTTTCCTTCTCTTTAATATGTCTTCTTGACTTTTGGTTATGTTTGGACTTGCTTTTTATTCTGAAGGTATTCCTGGTTGAGCACAGGATAGGCACCAATTTTCTTTTTGGCTTTAAATTGAGGACTTTATTTACTTTGCTATTTAATTTGACATGCTGAATTTTCGTGTCTCTTACAAAGGTTTCGTCTTGTATAACCAAGATGACTGGAGTTATCTGAGCATATTTTTTGTTCTGATATACATGATCTGGGTAACATTCTAAGTTCTGTTCTTTTTCAGTTTGTTGAGTTTGAGCCTTTGATTCTGGAATTGAGCCTTTGATTCTTGAATTGAGTGTACACATTTCTTTTTTCAAAAAACTAAAAAAGTCTTCTATTGTGGGAATTTTGTTTTGAAACCCTTCGAACCAACTATGGTACGATTTTTCTAGTTTAAGCGTCAGTTTCTTTGACAATAATTTCATCAATGGTAGGTCCCAAGTTTCTGTATTTTGCCCAGAGGTTTGAATGTCTCTAAGGCACTGACGGCTCATCTCATAAAGCTGTTGTAATTTTTTAACTGTTTCTTCATCCATACTTGGGATGTCTCGGATATCATCTAAATGATCCATAATGACGTTTGGAATCTGAAAAATTTCACTGTACTTAAAATCAGCTGATGGGCTCTTCGATTCTTTTAATTAAGTACTGAAGGACTTCGTTCAATGTGGGCAATCTGCCTAGTTCGTAGTTTACCCATTCATGGTGTAAAATGTGCGTCTTGACATCCCATTTCTGGTAAATTATGTTTATGATTATTGGCTCCCAATTGACTTTAATCGCTTGTGAAAATTCAAGTACATCTTCGGCATGCAGTAGGAGCTTTTTTAGTTCTTGTGCTGACGCATACTCCATTATATGTATGTCTAGAAGGCAATCTAGAAGGTGTGAGCCCATTTTGTATCTTCTTAGCTGTCTTTCTAGCAATATTCTTTCTAGATTTTTTCCTATCATTGTGGTCGGTTGGCTCTTGTACTGGTTTCTTCTTAATGATTTTTTTGTTTATGTTGGTGTTGGCCTGTTAATTATGAAGGTTGCGTAGCGGCTTCGGACAGGACAATTGTACGAATAGTCGTACGGGCTGTGGACGGCTTTTTGACGCTTGCACAATGGAACGACTTTCTCGTGGAAGGTCGCTCTGGTTGAAGCTCTCTAGGGGCTTCGGACAAGTGTACGGATAGTAGTACTGTCAGGTGGACGGCTTTTTGCAGCTTGTAGAATGGACGGACTTTCTCGTGGAAGGTCGCTCTGGTTGAAGCTCTCTTGAATAGTGGCTTCGGACAAGTGTACGGCTAGTTGTACTGTCAGGTGGACGGCTTTTTGCAGCTTGTAAAATGAACGGACTTTCTCGTGTGGAAGGTCGCTCTGGTTGAAGCTCTCTTGAATAGTGGCTTCGGACAAGTGTACGGGTAGTCGTACTGTTAGGTGGACAGCTTTTTGCAGCTTGTAAAATGGACGGACTTTCTCGTGGAAGGTCGCTCTGGTTGAAGCTCTCTTGAATAGTGGCTTCGGACAGGACAGTCGTACGGGCAGGTGGACGGCTTTTTAACGTTTGTAGAATGGACAGACTTTCTCGTGGAAGGTCGCTCTGGTTGAGGCTCTCTTTCGTAGTGGCTTCGGACAGGACAAGTGTACGGACAGTCGTACGGGCAGGTGGACGGTTTGTTGAGGCTCTCTTTCGTAGTGGCTTCGGACAGGACAAGTGTACGGACAGTCGTACAGGCAGGTAGACGGACTTTCTCGTGGAAGGTCGCTCTGGTTGAAGCTCTTGTGCGTAGTGGCTTCGGACAGGACAAGTGTACGGATAGTCGTACAGGCAGGTGGACGGACTTTCTCGTGGAAGGTCGCTCTGGTTGAAGCTCTCTTGCGTAGTGGCGTCGGACAGGACAAGTGTACGGGCAGGTGGACGGACTTTCTCGTGGAAGGTCGCTCTGGTTGAAACTCTCTTGCGTAGTGGCTTCGGACAGGACAAGTGTACGGATAGTCGTACAGGCAGGTGGACGGACTTTCTCGTGGAAGGTCGCTATGGTTGAAGCTCTCTTGCGTAGTGGCTTCGGACAGGACAAGTGTACGGGCAGGTGGACGAACTTTCTCGTGGAAGGTCGCTCTTGTTGAAGCTCTCTTGCGTAGTGGCTTCGGACAGGACAAGTGTACGGACAGTCGTACAGGCAGGTGGACGGACTTTCTCGTGGAAGGTCGCTCTGGTTGAAGCTCTCTTGCGTAGTGGCTTCGGACAGGACAAGTGTACGGACAGTCGTACGGGCAGGTGGATGGACTTTCTCGTAGGTGGAAGGTCGCTCTAGTGGACGGTTGGGCTGTAGTGGTGTTCTTCTTACGGGCGTCGGCGGTGGTTTCTTTCTTCGAAGGACCAATGTGCTTGATCCGGCTCGAAGGACCAATGTGCAAGCTGTGCTTGACAATTACACTTGCTTAACTCGGCTTGGTTAAGCAGCGGGACTAAAGTAAAAGTTTACTGCCAGGGAGCAGCCTCACTCCCTGCAATGACCAAGAAGGCTTATGGTACAGTAAACTAAGTAGGTATAGTGAGAACAACTATCAAATGTTGAATCTCCTTTATTGAGATAAATCCTCTCTTTTTATATTAACGAATTGTTATAGTTCGTGATAAATTATAAAATATAAAATTCCATATAATGTGTTGTTTTATAAACTAAATAATTAAACTTGAGAAGGTTAGTTTATGTTATTAAAATCTAATTTCTCAAGATCACCTGTGTTTAAATAATAAATTTAACTAAAAATGAAGATTTATGAAAATTGGTAAAAAAGAAAATGTGTTTAATATTGTAATTAAACAATCACCTAAGTGTCTAATTGAGACCCCTTTATACTTACATAATTTTATTTTGTTATTATCTATGTAGATTTACATCTAAATTTATACGAGGTGCCTATAATTATTTGTTTCCACTCTGATTTATATTTTTATTAATTGGTGTATTGATTTATTAGGACTATGTGACACTATGGTCGATTGTTTCCGAAAGAGTTGATAACATATCCATATTTTTCCGAAGCTGAGATCCCAATACTGTTATAGATTATTGTTTAAACATATTCTAACGCCAGACCACGTTGGACGTCAGTAAAACAGTACCCTTTAGTGAATACTACGTATTTAAAAAACAACAATCTCACTGCCCCTTAAAACAGGGTCAATTCTCTTACTACGAGAGACTGCCTTTACGACTTGGTTTGGTTATACAGGGATGCGTAGTGAAACACCTAAATTAGAGTTCACAAAGTTTAATTATTCAATGTTCTTGGCTACATTTGTTGGATCTTAACCTAAGTTTACCTGATTAGTTAAGGGTTAGTTACTTATGACCTAAGTTAAGCTATGATTTTTCCTAAAGTGTTTTCATGTTACATTCCTAAGTAGATATTTTAAATTAGATTAGAATTATATTATGTTTTTCTTTTAAATACCTAGATTAGAATTAGTCCTTTATGTTTTTAAGTTAGGCCAGGATTATCCTTTTATGTTTCCGGATAGGTTATAAGATTTAGTTATTTTTATTTTTTTTTAAGAAGAAAACCAAACTATTGTATAGCTTTCAAGAGGTAATGATATCACGGAAAAAAGTTTGATATAAAAGTGTTTTTTTATGTTTCTTTATTTTCCTTTTCCCACCTAGCTGTTTGTACTATGTCAATGCTGAAATAGCAATACACAGGCATCGAAGGAGGCCACAGCTATCCTAGTCGCTCGACTCTGGGACTCGCCAACAGCTCCACAGTTACAGGAACTAGCTCCAGGCAAGAACCAAAGACCCCAAACAAAATACCATGACTTTAGGCCAAGAACCGGACTACAACTTAAAAATAATTGCAAAACTTGTTGCAGCCAAAATTCACAGACATTTATTGATTAATTTTGCAGCAGATACTTATGTAAAAGAAAAAAAAGTAATCTGAAACTTAAAATTAACAGACACACAGGCAAATTAGCGATTTTTCTTTTCCAGGAAAAACGCAGTGGTTTGTTAATTATTTTTTTTTCTTAATAGTGGCATAATACCCAGATAAAGTTTTGTTCCTTCATTATACTCTGCGGTTATATGTGTTATCAAGGAGTTTGCAGACCTATTCTGTTTTGTTTAGTTTAGTTTAGTTTAGTTTACTTTATTCGTACTTTTGTCATTTTTTTACAATGAACGTACATGTCAAAATTTTACACTTAACATAATTTTTAAACTTAACAGTACACAGGTACGGACGATTAATTGATGTATAAATATAAATAAATAATATATAAAAAAAAGGGTTTAAATCGCAGCCTTTTATAGGTTGTCGTTGAAAAATTCATCTGTTGAATAATATGATTTTTCTGTAAGAAACGGTTTTAATGTATTTTCATATTTATTACCTTCCAGCTCCCTAAATCTATCTGGCAAGTGTTGGTACAACTTAATTCCTGAAAAGGAGGTTGACTGCTCGTATTTAGCTGTTTTGTGTTTTAGGGATTGAGAGGTCTCTACTATGTCTAGTCAAATAACAATGGTGGCTAGCATTTATCTTATAGTTTTGTAGGTTGTTCTTTATAAATAAAAGTGTTTTGTAGATGTAAAGACTTGGTAATGGTAGAATTTTGTTATCTTTAAAGACTTGTCTACATGATTGGTTGTGCCTTAGTTTAAAAATAAGTCTCACTATTCTTTTTTGTAAGACAAAAACCCATAGAGTAATACTGTAACAGAGATGACTGTATACATGTGAATAGTAGATGTTAAGCAGAGATTGAATGGAAAATGATGATCTAAGTCTCAAAATCATATAGAAAGAACTATTAATTTTTTTACAAACATGACTAACCTGATGGTCCCATTTTAAGTTTTTATCAATCATAGTACCCAAAAATCTAGTCTTAGTTTCCATGTTTACCACAAAATTTTCAATAGTTATGTTTTTTCTATTGTTAAATAAGATACAAACCGTTTTTCCCAGATTTACTATTAATTTATTTTGCCAACACCAATGTTCGAAATCTTTAACAAGGTTTTCAATTTTGTTAACTAACTCCCCAAGGGTTCTGGCTGCAACCCCTACTGTAGTGTCATCCGCAAAGATAGCTAGGAATTCTGCTCTATGTTTCGGCATATCATTAATATAAAGGAGAAACAGAAGAGGTCCCAGCACAGAACCCTGGGGTACACCAGTATCACTTGAGTAGATGGATGATAGTAATTTATCTACTTTTATCTGGAATTTTCTATTCCTAAGATATGATGAAATCCATTGTAATGGTTTCCCTCTCACTCCCAGCACATGTAGCTTCTTGCACATGAAGTCAATGTCCAACGAGTCGAATGCTCGGGAGAAATCAAAAAAGATACCAGCTACTAGTAGACCCTCGTCCAGTTTTTTGTAAGTGAATTCAGTAAAAGATACTGTTGCTGTCTCAGTTGATCTTTCCCTTCTAAATCCATGTTGACAATCAGTAAGGATTTTGTTTTTGTTTAAAAACCCCCAGATTCTTTTAGCCCCTATGCTTTCATAGATTTTAGAGATTGCATTGAGTACTGCTATTGGCCTGTAGTTTTCGGGTAATGTATTGTCATCTTGTCCCTTGTAGATAGGGGTTGTTGATGCAGTCTTAAGTAAATCAGGAAAGATACCCTGTATAAATGACTGATTTATCATGTGAGTCAGTGGCTTTAATAAATTCCAACATGCTGATTTGATAATTTTTACTGGTAGATTGTCCACTCCTACTGAATGTTTATTTTTTAGCTTTTTTATTGTTTCCAATACCTCAGCCTCGCAAGTATGATAGAAATTCAAATTGTTTAGGCAGGTAACACCCGTTGTACAAGTTTCAGAAATCGTTTGATAGCGGTCTTCTAGACACTTTTTTGTTATAGTTGAGAAAAAGTTCCTAAATGTTTCCGCAATTTCGTTACTATTTGAAACCTGTTCCCCACCAATAATTATTTGAATTTTTTTATTTTGCTTATTATATTCCCCTTTTATTAATTCCCAAAGTTTTTTATGTTTATTTTCTGAATTTAAAATATGTTCCTCATTGAACCCTTTTTTTGCCATATTAACTTGATTTCTATGCTCTTTTTGTTCTAGTTTATATTGTTCCCATAATGAGTTATCCCGAGTATTTTTTGCAAGCCAAAATAAATTTTTGATATGTTGGCTAGAATTGATAATTTCCTGATTTACCCAAGACTTATTTTTAACTGGCTTGTATTTTTGTTTTTTGAGAGGACAGGCGACATCAACTGCCCATTTGAGAGAAGAATTTTTTGAATGACTCGTCAATATCTTCTGTTAACAGAACATCTTCAAATGATTCGTTTCTTAAAAGAAGGTTTAAATCGTTAAGATTAGCAGTTAAGAATTTTCTGCTATAAGAAAACATTTCATTTGTTTCTTGTTTTAGACAAGTAGAAAATTTAAGGGAGATTGTTTTCCCATGAATTTTGAGTAATTGATGGCGTTTAAATTCCATTAAAATAGGGCACCATAAAACCATCTGCTACTGTATTTGTAGTTAGTTCAGATAGAGGTTCTTGTAGAACAGATGCAAAACAAATCTTCGTAATTTGAACAAGCTAGCTACTACGTCCCCAGCTTGAAGCATCCCGAGCTTATAAAGTCCTTGTAACGTTTGGATATAAGCATATCAAGATGCCACCGCAAAGCTTACTGAGTTGATAAGTTTAATGTGTTTTATGTCCATCTACAAAAAGGATGATCGGGAGCTGTACTTCTTTCTTTAATAAATAGTAAATAAAAAGGACATATAATACGGTCGGCAGATTCCAAGTTGCGAAAGCGGTTCTTAAACTCTAACCCAACTGGCCGAAAAAAACCAGGACGGCCAAAATTGAGATGGAAAGACGCAAAAAAGATCGGTGCACCAAACTGGAAAGTCGCTGGAGACCGCTGGCAAGAGAAGCTTGCGAAGGCCAGGACCCAACCATGGTTGTTGCGCCAATGATAATGATGATGAAATAACAAGTTCGGGTTTCATCCATACGTTCTCAGATGTCCCATTGCCCCAACCCTTTGCTTTCATTTGTTTTTGACGGAACATTTTTTTAAGCTTTTGCCACAACAACTTTATCTTCTTTGAAGTATAGACCGAAGCATGCCTCATTTCCTTTGCATGTCCTAGTTTCTTCCAAGTAGGTTTTCTGTATTTATAACGCATTCTTTACTAGTACTTGGGAAGGATTTTACAGTATCTTTAGGGGTTGGTGGGAGGATGGTAGTTGCAGTATTTTGCAAACCTTGTGAATTATCCGGGATTGTTTTTTCCAGTACCACTTCGAAGCATTCTTCTGGAGTATCTTCAACTGTGACTAAAAACATTAAACAATGTTATAATATCATTGATATGGCCATTTCTTATAATCAGATGGGTAAAAAAAATTGACACACTTGGCAATGGTAGTTAGTTAGTAGGTAATAGAAACTTAAGGACAAAACATTTTTTGTCTCCCCAACATGAACCTAAAACTCCTGTAAAACTTTTCAAGAGCCTAAACTTTGTACATACAGTGATTTTTTTTTATCATGTATCATATTATACTCTATTTACTTAGAGGCCTTATGCACTTTTCATGTTAATGCAAAGTTGACTCCAGAGATTGAAATCCCTTACTTTTGGGAACACAAATCGACTTATTGGCCATCTGTCAAATTTATGCATAATACAATTTGGCGGCTCAAAATTAAAACTCAGAACAATTTTGGAAAAGTCACAACTTTTTCGTTTGTTTCATTGATTTTTTTAAATTAGCACTTTCTCTATAAAGCGCAAAAAACACAAAAAAACATGATGTTGAAGAATATATTTTTTTGACATACAGAAATATTAAAAATGCAAGTGGTTAATAGTTCTTATAAAAGTGCACTATAAAATAAAATAAATTAAAATATGTTTGAAAAAAATCGGTTAACAAATAAAAAAATTGTCAATTTTTCCAAACTTTTTGAACAGCCATATTGTATTTGGCATGAGTTTTACAGATGTCCAATAAATGGAATTTTGTTCCGAAAGATAAAGGTTTTTAACCCCTGTATGATCGGGCACCCAAATTGGAAATATTCAATTTTTGGGTGATTTTGATATAACTTGGCATGCTGTTTAAGGACTCCCTACGAAGTTAGGAAAAACAGTGATTTGCTGGGCGTCGCATTATAGGTAGCGTCGCGACGCCCTAAAGGTGAAGATTGATAGTAACCTACTTTTTGTCAAATATCTCAAAAACGGTAATTTGTAGGACAATTTTGTTTTCAGTTTTATGCAGCCAGTACATGTATCTATCTATCGCTCTATAACAATCTCAACAAATATTTTGAGTTTTTTTATAAAAAATTTTAGAAGTGAAATTTTCACCAAAATTTAAATATGTAATTTTTAAAATTTTTGGATTATTGGCTTCCCTTGAACACAGTTTA
This sequence comes from Aspidapion aeneum, assembly GCA_963576565.1. Taxonomy (NCBI): domain Eukaryota; kingdom Metazoa; phylum Arthropoda; class Insecta; order Coleoptera; family Brentidae; genus Aspidapion; species Aspidapion aeneum. The sequence continues at coordinate 7,555,849 of OY755046.1, forward strand.
GTGGTGATTTTGATCTCGTATAATAGTTATTGTATTTTTTGAGTTAGCCTATCACAATGTGCTTAAATTTATATATTATCTTTACACAGAACCGCGCAAAAAAATACCAAAATTAGCAATATCGCGTTTTGTAAAAAAATTTAAAAAAATGCTCTTAAGATTAAATAATTTTTTTTAAGTACTACTACTAATTTTTGTATTCTTATTTCTTATCTAAATATTAATAAAACTTAACAAAATTATTTAAAAAAATATTGCGGTAAATGTAAAATAGACCGGGTGTCTAATAAAAAAATTCAAACTTAAGTAATGCTATGTAAAAAAAACATTGGATTTAGGGCTCAATTTGACATCTCTTCATTTGTGTGCCTCGAATTTCTATATTTTCTGGGTGATTTTGATCCTCCAAAGGAATTAGTTATATTAAGAAACAAGCTTTGAAAAATTGTATAATTTTACAAAAATCGTGCCGGAGTTTTTATGCCAAACATATTTAAAAAGAGCACTTTTTAAAAAATTGTCGAAATTCCCAAAAATACACCATTTACCTTAAATATCGTTTTACAAATGACAATTTTATAATTTTTAAAATCATACAGCCATACCAAATTTAAAGAGAACCTTTATTCTCAAAAACGGAACCAAAATTTTTATATTTAGTAGGGGTGCCGACTACAAGAACTTTAATTATTTGCTGTCAAAATATTAATATGTTTTATGAATGATGAATGATGAATGAATGAATTTATATATAACCTTAGAACCTACAATACATTTAAATAACTAAAGCCCATAACAGGACCCGCCATAGATATTTAGGCGCCCTGGGCGAAACAGTAAATTGGCGCGCCTATACTAATACTTCTAAATACATCTAATCGGGCTACTCTAGATGTACAATTTAGCACATTTAGAGTTCTGATTTGGCGTCCTTACGATTGGGCGCCCCTGAGCAGAAGCCCGGTTTGCCCGTGCCAACTACGGGCCCTGTCCATAGACGTACTAAAGGGGTCTAAAGTTACAAAAAATACAAATACCAAATAAATTACTGGCTGTTTTCTGCGGCTTTTGGGGTTTGCAAGTACCTACAAATGTTTTCTATTTAGCATTTTAGCTCTAGATCAGCGTGTACGTATATTGTACTATATTAGTTCTAGGGTAAAAATATTATAATAAGACAATTTTAGGAATGCTTTATATAGGCTGTAATTTTAAGGCTTTATTTGTAAAATGTTGGCATACTTCCCATAATACCTGTAATAGTGAATTTGAAATTAAGCATCGCGGAGGCGTCATCATGTTTCCTCCCAATTTGTTGGTCAGCTAAGTTACTACTGATATACTTATCGACCTTAAGGAAAGCCTACTCTATGCAATACCACCTCTAGAGTATTATTTCAAGTATCTCATAGTTATATGGCTCCAAGTAATGAGAAATCTGATGGCTTGGAATAAATGTGTCAAAAACAATGCAACACATTGTGTCATTATCTTTTTGGTGCGTTCGTAGAGAAGAAAATCAGAATCTTTTAATAAAATTTCGCAACAAAACTTATTTAGGCTTCTTGGTAAGTTGCATTTTTTTATAAAATTACCGGTATTTTAAAAATATCGCTAGCGGAGTTTATTATTTCATAAATATCTAAGTTAATAAGTATTTCTTTTCTATTTCGGTAATAACAAACCGAAACTAGAGAATGTTAAATTACATGTTTTTATAATTATTAGGTTCAGGTCCGGGGCTGGAGTATTGGCCGCCTATTTTGATACCTCTCCTGATCATAGAATTCTTTAAAATGTTCGATTTTAATAGGGTGAACTGCACTTTGCAAGTGATGTTATTAATTTTTTAATAAATTTTTCGTTTTATTGTACGCATTTGGCTGCACTCATATAACAACACCTTAGGTGACTGCGTCGTTGATGGCCTTACCCCCAGACAAAATAGTTTTTTCGATTATAATAATTTATCAAAGTTTAACAGGAAGTAAAAAAAAATATTATTATATGGTAAAAATACACTTTCTTCGGAAATTACCAAACAATCTATGAGCCTAAAAATTTGGGATGGATTTCTTGTTTGCTTTTTTAATTCTGCTTGCATTTCTTTGCTTATGAATTCCTTATTAATGAACGGCTTCTAATGAACAAAAAAGCATCATGGTTAACATCCATAGGGGGTGAAAATTACTCGCAACTAAAAATAGCGATCCTTCATAAAGAGACAAATATTATTTAGTGGGCCATCTTTGATTTAAAAATTGACGAAAGTTGCTATGGTGATGCTCAAAGAGCAATCGATTCTCACTATGATACTTTTCATTTAATTGAAATCGGTTTAGTTTGAATGAATTTGTGAGGAAATGCAGACAAAATTAGGCAATCGTATAGTTTGTGAAACATCTTTGCCCTATCAATGGTTAAAATAAAAATTAATACTTCCAAAACAGCTAAGCCTAATTGAAAGGTTAAGTTTGATTCTGACCGCCATCTTGAATTTTAAGAAGGTGATAAATTTCGATAGGGACCTTTTTTTGCCTTGATACTTTTTATTTGAGGAAAATCGGTTTAGTAATAATTAATTTATTAGGAAATGAATGGAGACAGAATTGAAATCTGTACAATAAAGGTTAAAACAAAAATTAATTTTTTTAGAACAATCCAACTGATTTTCGTAATGCGTACCTCGTCCGTGCGTGGCAGAAATAGGATTTTTTTATAAATTAAAAGAAAAAACTAAAAAAAGATCAGGAACATAAAAATAAAAAAGTGTGTTAGCTTAGGACCACACTTCAGAAGTGTAAACTTCAAAGTCGAAATTAATAATACTGGCCTTCATCCGCATCATCATATCGCTCGCTGGATGTTCCTCTCGCAGTTAGTCACCTCGAGCCGACTTCACCCGAATGAGCGTTACAGAGCCGAGCCTGACGGCTCAGTTCAATTCGCTACACACAAAAACTGCTAAACGCGCCTAAAGAAGTTTACACTTCAACAAGCAAATTTAAAGGGTTTAGCATGATTTTGTGCTCCATCTTGTAATTTCGAGATTGCGGATCAATTATTTTTTCTTAAAATCCTGATTCATTTCCTGCAACCATCAGCTTTTTTCAATAAAATCGGTAGCATAGTTCAAGAGTTATAACTAAACAAAATTCCGTTTTTTTTTGCTTCACCCGATATTTTAATAAACTGGATGATAGTATATGGTCAGCACCCCCACTAATTAAAAAAAATGAATACTTTATATAATAGAAGTACAAAAATTTCTATAGTTAAGTTCAAGTCATAGATCTACAGCAAGTTAATAACAGTAATGACTTGTTTTTATGGGATTTCATAGATTCTCTAAAAATAGCTATTTTTGGTGGCAAATGGCATGAAAACTTCAATATGGTTTTTGGAGATTTACACAAATTTTGAAAGCTTGTTCCTTGGGAAAGTAAATTCTTTTGGAGGAACAAAATCACCCGGGAAATATAAGAATCCCATGGACATGAATGAAGAGGTGCCAAAATTGACTCAAAATTCAAGGATTTTTAAAGTATCATTTCTTGTGTTTGGATTAAATTCCCAAACTCCCTGACTATTTTTTTTGAACTGCAATATATTTTTTAAAATTTTCTTTAAATTCTAAAATATAATAATAAAAGCTTAAGAAAAAAATAGTTCAAAATAAAGTGTAGTAAAAAAATGTTTTTGTTATGAGCGAAATCCCTGGACTCTAAAAAATCTAAGTTATAATATATTCTTATAGGCAGACTGCAAGTGTCGCGACGCCGCATATATTACGTCGCCGCAAAAAAAATATGATTTTTGTAAATGTCGTCATAAGTTTATTAATCGTACCAATTTATATCAAAATCACCACAACTTCGGAAATTCTGCCCAACCATGTAGTCAAATTTGCATTAACCGGAAAAGTACATGAAGGCTTCTAAGCAAATAGAGTATTAGGGATCTAGGTGTTAAAATTAAGACCCTATGTTGGCTTCTGTTTTGCAATGAATTGGGGGGTTATACCTTTCTTTACAGATATATACGAATCCTACCTAGATTCTAAATGATTAGATAGACAGAGATATAGATTTATTGTGTTTAAATAAATTTTACAAATTTTTAAACTCATCTTATCAATTGGTTTACGATCATTTTTCACTTACAATATATTTTCTTTTCTTAAATAGTTGATCAGTACCTAATATTAAATGTTTTTTGCTATATTATAAAATATTTTGTCAAGAATCGCACATACCTGTGCCAAAAGTGTTTAAACTGTAAAACATAATTTTTTAAAAAGCCTGGTTTATATTCTTGTTATGCCATAACCGAGGGCGTAACAACTGACTCAAAATTTGTACCTACATATTTCAATTTCCATTTATTAATTCCTCTTTTGATTACATAGAAATATAAGTTCGTCACTTAAAATATAAAGAAAAATACCATTTATTGTTAAAATACATACATATACACACATTCAAACACACATACATATACATATACTAGATTATGCTAAAAAACAATGTTTGACACAACAACACACAATATTCAATTTCTTAATTTAACAGGTCTTTATGATCACATAATAGTTAAAATCACATAATACAAATCTTCAGTTAATATTAACAGTAAGCACAGCTATATCCATATGTACCTAATTTATTTGAATGGTCTAAGAATTCATTTATGGAATGAAATGGATGCTGAGTGAAAAATTGCTTTATTCTCCCCTTGAACCCCCCGTCGACCTCTAACCCCATCACCTCACCAGGCACTGCATTGGAAATTTTAACACACATATAGTTAGGACTATCCTTATACAATTTGGTTCTATGTATTGGTATAACAAGGTTCTGTTTGTTTTTGTGTATTGGTATTACCCTAGTTTTTTAGTATTGTGGGAATATATATTGCCAGTAATGCCAGGAAAATTTGGGGAAATTTGTACATGTATTGCGGTAATGCCATGCTAATTTATATGGGTAATGCGAGGTAATGCCATAAGTTGTTTCCCCCTCAAGCACATCCAATATCAAAATTTTTGTTTATGAGGACTCATTAAAAATCTTTTTTTTTTAAATATTAAACAGAATTCATTCTACACATGTATGAAATTTCAAGATTTTATTAGATGCAAAACAAAAGTTAACATTTGGTTAAAATTTTAACACATAAATCCCAATGATACATGATATAAAAAATCACTATATACCAACTACTTATTTATTACATGTTAAATTTCACAAACTCAAACTTACAATAATTATGGTCTCCACCAACTGGACTGTTTGTTGGGCCATTATCCACCTCCTCCAAGTTATAATAAAAATCATTTGCAAATTTATCTCTTGCGTCATATCCTAACTTGCAGAGTTGTTGTTCTCTGGTTAGAGGGTTTTTTTTTCTTGATTGTTTGTATGTATAATTTGCTTCATGACACAGGGACCTTACCTCTTCGAGCAACTTGTCCTTTTCCGAAAAAGGTTCTTCCACTCCAGACCTAAACAATAAACAGACAATAATCCCAATAATAATATGTATGTATGTATTCGAAAGTGGTGGCAGGCCCTACTGGACCTCCATGCACTGCAACCACAAATGGATCTATTGTGCCCACATACCTACATACTGACTTTGACTAAAGTGGCATTTTTTTTTTCACCCAGCACATAAAAAAACTCTGCAGATTACAACAATAAATGATTTAGGCTTAAATCCCATTAGTCATGTTACCTAAGAATATTATATCTAAAAAGTTTTGTATTGCATCAAGCTTTGGTAAATTCAACAACTATTAATTTTATTTCTTATACTGTTAATATTTCAGTTATTTCAAGTATCTTTAAAAAATTTTAAACAATTATTAGTCCTTGTCCATCGGATAACAATGTTTAAGAAAGTTTTAAAAATTTTTAAAATATTCATGTTACTCTTTTTCATAATAAAGTGGCCTTAGGACTCTCTTACTTATTAACTAAGAACACTCTGAGACACTGCATGGTGCTTAATATGTACAAGTTATTTGCTGTTACTTATAGTTTTACTATATATATAAAAGTATTAATAAATTTAAATGGGGTAATTTCATAATGAATATATTAATGAAAAATTTAAAAAATATTCAGGGTGTTTCAATTAAAAGAAACTGTCCAATTTGTTGTTACTCGTAGATCTTTCTTTTTCTACATCAAATAATAACAAAGTTATGGCAAGGTATGTGTATAGAAAATCACCCTGTAACTACACATTTTGTACTTAGGAGATATTGTGATCTGTCACAATGAAATGATACATTGTTATAGATTGTTATGGTGTTTTTTTAAAACTTTTATGCAGTGTTACAAAAGGGGAACATTGCAAGGAACTGCAAAAATACTGTAAGCAGTAAGAGATCCGTTGAATATAACTAATAAAATTAAATCATACGAACTAAAGTCTAACCTAACCTAAACCAACAAAAATACCATAACCACAAAACCAAAACCTGATGACATAATATACACAGTCCTAATAGACCTATTCTGTAGTCCTATGCCAAAAAGATGCATCTCAATATTTCAACTTTTTTAGTTGTTACAATTTATCGATTTTTTGTGACAGTTACTTTATTTTTTTTAAGATGAGTCTAATTTTTTTAGCAAGTTTTAGGCAATATGAAGCTGAAATGAGTCTTTTTTGCTAAGGGAATAAGTTAAACATAGTATCTGGTGTCCTTAAGTATGATAATATACAAATTGAAAAAATATTGAGATGCTTCTTTTTGGCTTAGCACGGCAGAATTAAGGTCACAGCAGGTTGAATTCTCCTAGAATCATTTCCAGGTAAATGTTCCTTCTCTAAAGCCATAAAAGCAAAAGATATATGGCTTAAATTCGACCAAATGCAAATTATTATAGAATCTCCCCTTCTAGGTTGTCATCTTTTTGGCCTGACTTTAAAAAATTTTGAGTGTCTAGCCTGTTTTGATTGTGTGCCCCTCAGTGTGACATCAATCATAATAAGTCTATATATATTACCATATGCCTTACCTTACTTCTTCGTCCTTGATCTTTTTTAATAATATCTCCAAAAGTAACATAAAATGGTTTCTTACAGTTCTTATTTGAAAAGTTTTTTTTGTTGTAATTTGGAGGTTATCTTTTATAACCGTCCATCCGTTTGGGTCTTTTATGGGGTTTACGTTAATAAACTCTCGTAGGAGGAGAAGGTCATCTTCGTAGGTAAATCTTACTCTCGCTTTTTTTTCACTCAAACTCATTTTTTTTCACAAAATTACCAAAAATTTAGAAACAAAAATAAATGGTCACCAAAGAAGACAAACACATAAACATGGAATGATAAATGGTTAGTTAAAAAACGCGACAGCTCAGCTGACAAACTTCAAGAAACCGTCGGTCGTGAGAATTGAGAACCTCAATGGTCGTGAGAAACGGGACAGGGCACCGCGACGTTTCCAATTTTTTTTGCAATTTATTGAATAAAATAAAATTATAGCTCTCCTGTCCTCCATTTGGGACACCGACGGTTCTATGGGGGGGGGGGTTCTGGGGGTAATTACCCCCCCAGAGCCCAAAAAAAAGAACAAATTGCATGCAAAAAAAATCGCACAGAGGAAAATCTTACAATAAAACACCGGTAGGTACACAAAATCAAGAAGTGGTCTGTACATTTGACAAGACCTATATACAAATGAAAATTTTACATTATACTAGATAAGACTAGAGAAAATATGGGTCTCTAGATATGACTAACCTCAATTAAAAAAAAGTCAGAGACTATATTTGACCACTGCGCAGAACTACTTTATAAATCCACGTTTACATCATTCATAATTTTTTTTGCAATTTGCAGAGTTTTGCGCAACTTATTTTGTTGCGCGAAAAATTGCGTTTTTGTATTTAATTTTCCCGAAGTTTTATGGTGTACAGTCAAGATGAACCCCGCAATCGAATTCAGCGCACTGAAGAACTTATATAATATATAGATAGGTCTGATCAAAGGTATAGTCCACTTTTTTATTTCGATTCCCGGTGTAAGCTCTCATAGATTTTCGAAATTTTAAGTTTTTTAAAAAGCTAAAACAAAAAAAAAATTCAAATTCCAAATTTTATGAAAGTTTTAATATAAATACTTTCGTCTTTTTGTGGCGAAATTGTCTAATAACTTAACCTGTTACTTTTTTACATACAAAATTCGAATTCTAGAAGCTTAATTTTATTTCATTGTGCACTGTTTTACTATGTGGGTTTTTTTACGTGTGCGCTGTTTTCCATGTGCGCTATTTTCCGTATGCGCCTTTTTGGTGTGCGCTTTTTGACGTGTGCGCTATTTTCCTAAGAGGATCTTTCCTGTGGGCTTTTGTCATATAAGCTTTTTTACTGTGCCCTGATTTGCAGTCACCGCTTGACCATTACTCCCCTCAGAATTTGACTCCAGAACCGCCCTTGACTTGGGACGGCCAAATTGGTGTTGACCTAACCTTGGCCATTTGATCAAAACCGTATCCTAACCTGGACGTACCTGAACAGGTTAAAATACGTTTTCGATTAACTGGCCAAGGTTAGGTTTACACCAACTTCGGATCTTCCAAAAGGAGGACAGTGAACGTAATTTAAATAAATTGGGAAAAAAATTTTTTAAGTCACAAGCCTTTATAAAATGCACTAAAAATTAAAAAATAATTTTCTAACATTCTAATATTATCATAATAATGATGATACCGTAGAATGAGATGAATAGCGTCACTGAGGTGAATAGAATCCAAAAGAAGGAATTTTTATTAAAAATCCCAATATAATTCCTACATTGTAAATTAAACTTTTTAATTTAAGTTTCATTGGCTCTCTAACTCTCAAAATCATAAAGGTTCTCATGTTTTTTAATTCAGAAGTTTGTAGAAAAAATCACAAATTAATTAAACGCACATTTAGTCATGTGTTTCTATTTGCGCGAAAACTATGTCTTTTAAAACAAACTTAGTAATCAACGGAATGGGACAACTAGCCGCCGCGCTGGATCAAAATATTTCTTTCGATAAATATTTAAAAATGTCTAGTAAGTCCTATAAAAAAATTTTCACCTTAAATTTTCACCTTGGGATAGGCAGAGATTTAAGGGTGAAAAAAATATAAAGGGCCAAAATGGATTGTAGTACCTACTTTAAAAAAATGAAATATGTAATTTTTTTTTCCGTATTTTCAATATCTAATTAGCCAAATTTCTTACCTGGGCACGAAACAAAATTAATACTTAATTAATACTTAAAGTTTTTGAGCAAAATTTGTTGCTTAGTGTACAATATTTTGTCATTCCGGCAACAATATAAGAGCCACTCTATATGTTGAAAATTGTTAAAATAAATTAGTTTTTTTTACAAAACATGTTTAAAGACCTTACAAAACTCACAAAAAATTTAAAATTTAGGCTCAATAACATCAAAACCATTTCACAAGAAACAAAAACTGCAAATCCTATTGATTTCCCATGTTTAATAAATCAATAGTATCAACTGGAATACTATTTTGGGGTGTAATTAAACGCAATAAATTTCGTAATGTAGAACGATGTAGGTCTAATTCATTAAAGCAGTTTAATATGATATAATTATTCTTTATATCTAATATATAAAATATTTAATGTTATAGCAAACATAAGGGTTTATAAAAAAAAAACTAGAACTATTAAACTCGTATGAAAAAATATAAACTACTGTTCTAAAAATAAATCATTGATTGATTCACTCAAAAAATAAATGTTTGGCCTTGAGGATGAAACTTGTTTTGGTGCAAAATTAATCTTGCACAAGATATAGCTTTCAGCAACTGTTTGCATGTCATCGGTTTTTGGCCAGTAGAACTTGTTATTACCTGCCCGAGCCATAAACTTAACCACAAGTTGTCCTTTTGCTGATTCTTCGACGATTCCTAAAAACATTTTTTTTACTACCAATGACAAGACCTATTGCTAACATGGTATGAGATTTCTAGTTGGCGCTAACATATTTGTATGGTCTGTCAGATCATAAATGAAGTATAAAATGACTTACCAGGGAGCCACTTTTCGTCATAAATGGCAGCGATCCATTCTTCAACTTTTATATTTCTCTCAACTGGAAGTACTGAATCTTTAACGTTAAGGCTAAAATCTACTTTTCCATTTCCAATACCAAAGTGAATGCAGATCTCAGGGCACTTGAAACATGATAGTTCTCTAAGAGACAAATATCTGCTGTTTTTTTCCATTCTATCTGATGAAGTTTTGTGATATTGGGTGACGAAGTCACTTAAATACTAAGGATTTAGTAGCCCAGGTCTGTATAATTCATAAATAAATTACCGCGTAAAAATGTATTATTATACTGCGCGCACAAAGCATGAGAAGGGAGAACGAGTCCAGCCGGCCAGCAGCACACATCGAAGCGAGCCTGCTTCGAGTACCAGCCCAGCCGTTCAGCAGCAACCACCGTCGCAAACACTTCACCGTGCAACGCAGCGCAGCACCGAGAACCTGCCAGCCAGTCGACCGAGTGAGCGTTGAAGCCCGCAACCTCCGTATTAGCATACCGTGGTAAGCCGTGTTATTATAGGTAGGACAACTGACTCAGGTAATATCAACGGTTGATATACGCGAATTAAATACGAAGTCCGGTGACGTAGCTTTTAAAAAACTTTTTATTTGAAAAGACTACAAAAAATACTTATAACTAAAATGACCAATACAACTTGTAAAAGTATAATGATCCCTAATTAGACCATTTGGGTGCATATATAAACTTCAATGTACGGCGTCAGCAATATATTTGTTATTACAAACAAGATGAGATGTTATTATTCCAGGGATATTACTCCTCCACCCTTAGTTTCGTCAACGTCCTCGTTGATGAGTTTTTGGAGAACCCTTAAGGGAATATTTTTTTGTCTTTGAGGTTTTTTGTTTTCGCCAAAAATAGAAAATAAAAATAAATATCAAGATTACTGCCAAACATAAAGTTAAGATAATGTAATTTTGGCTTTCAAAATTAAGTTCCTGTAGGACTAAAGGATCCAAAAGGTCTTCCTGCATTTTTTGCGGGTTTTCTAAATGTCTTATCTGCAAATTGATAGACAAGTTTGTTTCAGGAAGCTTTATTATATCTGGCAATGAAACAGAAATGTTATTTATTGATAATGAATATTTATTTTGATTAATTATTATGTCACACTGGCTGTTAATAAGATAACAGTTTTGAAGTGTGGTTTTCTGAAACTGGAAGCAATTTTCGTAAATTGTTTCGGAGTTTTTTGTACAGAAAAGTAGACCACTTTTATAAGTTAAAGTGTGAATTTGAAAATTATTTTTTACTGTGGCGAAAGGGCAATTTTTTTGGTAAAAGGCAACTATGTGCAATGGGGTTGAAACAAATCCAATTTGAGTTAATTTCAGAGCATTGCTGATACCATAAATTGTTACAATAGTATTTACTGGGGCTAATTAATATTTTTGATTCATTATTAGGTATTGGATAAACTATCTTAAGACTACAAGAATATTTTTCAAAGATTGGTATTTTCACTACAATGATTGACATATCTTTTAACAGAATAAGGCCAGTTTTACATATAAGAGTTAATTCTGACAGGTGTTTTAGTGGCCATAGAGAATTTTTTGGATAATGAGCTGTCAAATATTGCCAAATTTCCCTAATTTCATTGACATTCAAAATTTCTAAATCTAAAGTTTGCAGATGCGCAAAAGATATCATTCTCAGCATTTTTTCCAAAAATTTGTTTAGTTTTGAGATTTGTAAAATTTGGTTTTGCATACTGAGTAATAACGTGATTTCATTATTCAATTTTAAAATTTCGAAGCGAATGCATTTTGCGTTTTTATTTATAATGTTTACATTTTCCTGGAATTTGTTTATAATATTCCCGGCAAATGAACTAAGGTCATTTATCTTGTGCATCGTGTTAATTTGATTTTGTTTCAGTATTTGTAAGTTCTGCGTTATTGTGTCTAGGTCGGTATTATCTAGGTTTCCTGTGACAAATTTAATACCGCTTCCCAGTAGGTTGAATAAACCACGTTTCTTTCTAAGTTCATTGTTTTCTAAAGAATTTAGTTTTTCATAAGTATTGTACGTATCGTTTAAGCATGATTCAAGGAATTGAAATTGTATTTTTAATAAAGTATTATTAACTTGATTGACTAAAGGGGATAAAAATAGGGAATTAGTAGTAAAAAGTTGGCTTAGAGACGTTTTAATTTTTGTCATATTAAAAGGTATGTACATAGTATGATAATGGCTTACAACTAAAGAAGGAGAGATTTCTTCGGTGTAGAATCCATTATTGTCCAATCTATTGACCTGAAGGGCCTGGTTGAGGTTCGTCAATGTCAGGAGGGACAGGATCAGGAACCTGGAATGATTTAGGTTTTTTCCTGAGTCTTTTTATTTTTCTGACATGTGTGTTAATTGGTTTAGTTTTTGAGATACCAGTTATAACATTTTTATTGACGTTAGTTACTTTGGTAGGGATAAATTGGGGGTTCATTTTATTTCGAAGGGTGTTTTTTCTAAAGATAGTTTGATCTTTTTGAATTTGAGGGGGCTCTTCGGTGTTTTTATTTTGTTTTTGTGTGGTGTGTAACTGTTTTTGATATGCTTTTTTGAAAACTTGATCGTGAAAAGGTATTAGTTCTTTCTTTCGTTGTTCATTATATTGTTCAAAAAGAGTGAGGTCGTTATTTATGTTTGGTTCGTTCACATAAGGGCCATATAAAATTGAAAAGGGGGAACAACCGGTAGTAGAGTGAATACTTTGGTTATATATTAAGATGGCTGACGTCATTATGTTTTGAGGTGTCTCATCGGGATTTTGCATTTTCAAGATACGTAATTTTTCTAACAAAGTTGAATGTAACCTTTCGATGGGGCTATTAGAAGAGGAGTTAGCGGGTGTTGTATAATGTAAATCGATACAAAATAGTTGACAGAACTCTTTAAGGAGATTGTTGTCAAACTCAGTTCCTTTATCTGTCACAATTTTTTGACAGGTGTTATGGTGGGAAAAATAATGTCTTAATTTGCTAAGAATAGTAACGGCGTTTCGATCGGAGATAAAATAAGCTTGTGCATATTTTGAAAATGAATCAATGATAGTTAAAAATTGACAATTTGAAAATCGAAAAACGTCCATATGAAGAGTTTTAAAAGGTTTTTCGGCCAATAAGGGTCCTTCATATGCTATTTTGTAAGGGTGTCTTTCGTACTTATTCTGTAGGCATATTTCGCAGGTGTTTATAAAGTTGGTAATAGAGTCTCTTAGTTTAGGCCAATAATATTTTTGTTTTAAATGATTGTAGGTTTCAGTTATGCCGTTATGATTAGATTTGTGGTAATTTGCTATTATTTCTGTTTGCTGTTCGGTATTAATGACATCTGTTACATAAATGTTTGAAAAAATAAGTTTTGCATGAGGGTTTAAAATTGAGCTAACTATTCTTTGAAATTCGAGTTTGAGTTCATTATTTGGGATATAAACCGTGAAAAGTGAATCGGGTTTTACTATTTCTTTTAAGATTTTAAGAATGCATCCTTGTTGCTGATCTTTGTTTATTCGCACAAAGTTATGATTTTTCTTAAACGGGTTTGTATGGAAATGTTTGTATTCTTTACCGTAATCGATTATTAATCGATTAGTTGCGTAATTTAGGGGTAATTCTGAAATCGGTAGGTATTTTCCGTCTGTGTCGTTGTTCGAGTGAACGGTGACGTCAGAGTCGTTATCATTCTGAACTTTGTCAGTTTCAATTGGTTGAGAAGGATTTAAGTTTGATGTAGATGGTTTTGTCATTTCATTAAGGCGAGTTAGGTTGGTTTGTGTTTCTTGGTAAATTTCGTTAATGACGTAATCGGAGAGATTAAAATCGGTTAGGTCCGCAACTGAGTGATCGACGTTAGGGGATATAGACATGACGTCATTTGTTTCGTGGGTGTTGATGTCTATTCTTGAGAGTGCGTCAGCAACGACATTTTCTTTGCCTTTTTTGTATTTTATTTCGAAGTTGTACTCCTCTAGTTTAAGTTTCCAACGAATTAAACGGGAGTTTGGCTCTTGAATTTTTGACAGCCAAACTAATGGATTGTGATCGGTTTCTATGGTGAATTTTTGTCCGTAAAGATAAGGTCTAAAGTGTTTTGTTGATTCTAGAATAGCAAGGAGTTCTTTTTCTATAGTAGAGTAGTTTTTCTCGGCTGAATTTAAAGTTCTGGAGTAATATGCGATCGGTTTATTATTTTGCGAAAGGACAGAGCCTAGAGCTATGTTTGAGGCGTCTGTCGTAAGTATAAAGGGTTTTGTAAAGTCGGGATATTGAAGAACGGGAGAGTTTGTTATAAGTTCCTTACATTTTTGAAAAGCATTTTGATATTCCTGATTTTTAATATTAATTTCGCTCCCTTTTCGTAGACATCGCGTGAGAGGAAATGTAATTTTAGAAAAGTTCTTTATGAATCTGCGGTAGTATCCTACGAGACCTAAGAAAGATTTTATTTCTTTTTGTGTTCTAGGTATAGGGTAGCATATGATCGCGTCGATTTTCATTGGATTCGGTTTAATACCTTCCGGCGTTATGATATGCCCTAAAAATGCAACTTCTTTTTGTAGAAACTCTGATTTGTCTGGCTGTATTTTTAGGTTTACTTCTTTTAATTTTTTAAATATGATTCTAATATGATCAATGTGTTCTGATAAAGATTTTGAAAATATGACTACGTCATCCATGTAGACAAAGCAGAATTTGTACAGGTAGTCCCTAAGGACTTCGTCCATCATTCTTTGGAATGTGGCGGGGGCGTTTTTTAAGCCAAAAGGCATGCGCAAGTATTCAAAATGGCCGTTATTAACTGTGAAAGCAGTTTTCTCGATGGATTTAGGATCCATTTCTATTTGGTGAAAACCTTGGGCAAGGTCAAGGGTCGTGAAGTAGGTACATTTTCCTAGATTATCCAGGATCTCGTCTATTCTTGGAAGAGGCCACTTGTCCTCAATAGTTTCATCGTTCAAGCGGCGGTAGTCGATGACTAACCTAAATTTCTTCTTTCCAGAAGCATCTGCTTTTTTTTGGAACTATCCAAACAGGTGCAGAATAGGGAGAAATGGAGGGACGAATGATTTTATTGTCAAGAAGCTTTTGAATTTGACTTTGAATTTCAGCATTCATTGCTGGAGGATGTCGAAAAGATTTAACATAGATAGGACGGTCGTTTGTCGTGCGGATAAAATGTTTAGTTTGACTTGTAAAAGAAAGGTCACAATTTTCGTTATACATAATGTCTTTGAATTCCTTACAAAGAGGCAAAATTTTAGATTTTTCAAGAGGCGTGAGATGATCTAGTCTTAATTGTGTGTCAGGGTCGAAGGCTGTGTTGTATTGATTAGGGGGGTCAATTATATCGAATTGTTCTTGAGGTATGACCTTGACTCGATCGTGAAAGTTAATATTGACGTTTGGGTTTGGATTGGGGATTTTGCAAAAACCGTTTTCGATTTTTACGAGACTGTCGGGAATAATGTGATCATTTATAGAAAAAGAGGGCAAAAGTGCAGTGCCTTTTTTGTAATTGACAGGGACTATCAAGGAATTGACATGAAAATTTTGAATCGGCTGCTTTAAAGGTTCGTTATAGGCTAACGAAAAAGGAATGTTAATTTTGTTTAAAGTTAATATTCTATTTTCAAAGTCGACTATACCGTTTAAATTTTTAAGGTCTCTTGAGCCTATTAATGCATCAAAGTCCTTATGCCAGTCTAAAACACGCATTTTAAAATTTTCGTTTATTCCTAGTTCTTGTAATAAATTTAATTTTAAATTTTGATTTTCTTTGTATGTCTTTCTGCAGGCAGTTACTTCAAAAGGTTCAAAAAATATATTATCGGGGTACATTTTGGCTATTTTTGGGGAGATTATAGAGTCTGAGGCTCCTGAATCGATAAGAATTGTTATTTGCGTTTTTGGTAAATAAAAATATGGTAGTTCGATTTGTCGGGCAACGTTATTTAAGTCGACGGGGGATCCAAGGCTGTTTCCTGAAAATTTTCGCTTGCGGCGTTTGTTTGTAAATTATGTTCGTAAGAGCAGTTTTCTTGTTGGCTAGTGGGTTCTTCGTTATAAAAATGAGGATCGTAAAAATAGTCAGGGTTTTCTTCACTATAATTATTGTAAGTTTGATTTTCACAGGTTTGTTCGTAGGTTTGTTCGTAGTTTTGTTCGTAAGTTTGTTCTGGGTATGTTTCTACATTTGTCAAAAATCCTGAGGGTTTAAAAATTCCTGAAGGTCGATTGTATGGGGGTCTTTGATAGTGTTGCCTTGACGGACCAATTGTTGATGTCGACATAGGGGTTGGCTTGTCTAAAATGGGTTTATTTTGTGGGGCGAAGGCGTTAGTTGGTCTTCCAAAATTTTGAAAATTTTGAGGTTGATTTTGAAAAGGTCTAGGTTGATTAAAATTAAAGTTAGGTTGTCTAAATTGAGAGTTAAAAGGTGGATTAAAATTAAATTGTCTGGTAAACTGAGGGTTCGAAAAAGGTTGCATAAACGGGTTAAAACGTTGTTGGGGTGGTTTTGGTCTTATTTGATTAGTTTGGGGGTTGCGATTAAAATTTTGGTTTTGTCTAAAGTTATTGTTGGGTTTTAAAAATGAATTATTTCCTTTGTGCAAGTTCGAGTTATTACTTGTAAAATTGACTTGCGCTTCTACTATGTTATTACTCATGACGTCCTTGTAGGCTTCGTCTAAAGTTGCAGGAGTTTTAAGCATAAGAAGCGTTTTTAAAGAGTCTGGGGAGTTTGCGGTCAAAATTAAAACAGATACTTTTTCTACTTGAGATATAAGCAGTAACTTTTGTGCGTTATCTGCTACTTCACATTGAATTTTTCCAAAAATTCTTTGGCAAAAGGCCTTAAGTCTATCGATAAACTGCAAAATGTCTTCGTTTGCGTCAATTTTAATGTACTGAAGTTCTTGCATCAAAATTTCGTGATTAATTGGATCACCAAATTTTTGTCTTAAAGCTAACTTAATTTTTTCAAAAGTATTTAAGTCTGGCCTTTCTAATAGAAAATTTTGAGCTTTGCCTACCAGTTTCGATTTTATGGCAGACAGGACCAATTTTTGTTGCTCAATAGAATTACCAAAATAAAGTTCATAAAATTCTTGTACAGAAATCAAAAAACTTTCTAAATGGGATTGACTGCCATCAAATGTGGGCAACAATGACGTGTAAAATTTAAGATTTTCCATTGTGTTAGAAAGTTCTTCGTTTTGTAAAGTGTTATCTAATTGGTTACTACTAACGCTACTTAAACTACTGTTAAAACTAGTGTTTAAATTTGCAAAATTTAAAGAATCAAAATTTTCTAAAAATCTATTTTCTAAATTATTTTCAGTATTTTCTTCTAAACTTTCTTCTATACTTTCTAATTGCTGTTGAGTGTCTAGTCTCGATGTCGACTGACCACTTAAATTTCTTAGACTACTTTGCAAACTACTTATTTGCTCAAAATTTAAATTTAAAGACGGTTTCTTCAAACTTGCTAGATAGTTTTCAATTTCAGTTTTAACGTTTTCTTTCTTATTTTCTGCTCCTAATCCTAGTTTTGTTTTGTTCTTTTCTAAAATATTCTTTAATCGCCTAGGCATCAAGAAAGTCAAAAAAACTTACATAACAATCGAGGATAAATCCATAAGGCTTGTTCTGTAGAGGTTACGCCACCAAAAGGAATCCTATAAATGGGGGTTGACTTTAGCTTTTCTGCCTATGACACCGGGCTCAGTAGGGATGTGTCGTTGGTTAGGCTTTTGGCTTCGGCGGGACTCATACAACACGGTAGACGTCACTAGCTTCAACTCCAGGCTTTATTCCACAACACTTCTTTACGTTCGACGTCGTAAAAGGTATTTTCTTTTAAGAAAAAGTTCACAATTCGTACGGGACGTAAAGTTCGGTTTGAATAGCGCACTAAGACTTAAAAGTCACTTTCGTACAACGGAAAACCGATAAAGGACGAAATCGCACTATCCTGTTCGCAGCGCCAATTAAATACGAAGTCCGGTGACGTAGCTTTTAAAAAACTTTTTATTTGAAAAGACTACAAAAAATACTTATAACTAAAATGACCAATACAACTTGTAAAAGTATAATGATCCCTAATTAGACCATTTGGGTGCATATATAAACTTCAATGTACGGCGTCAGCAATATATTTGTTATTACAAACAAGATGAGATGTTATTATTCCAGGGATATTACTCGCGTAACGCCCGTTATTACACCACAACAGTAACGGCCACACCTTTACTGTCCGACACTGCAACTGTATCGGCCACTCCTATACAGTCCGTGTAATGCCCGTTATTACACCACAACAGTAACGGCCACACCTTTATTGTCCGACACTGCAACTGTATCGGCCACTCCTATACAGTCCGTGTAATGCCCGTTATTACATTACAACAATAACGGCCACACCTTTACAGTCCGACACTGCAACTGTATCGGCCACTCCTATACAGTCCGTGTAACGCCCGTTATTACACCACAACAGTAACGGCCAGACCTTTACTGTCCGATACTGCAACTGTATCGGCCACTCCTATACAGTCAGTGTAATACCCGTATTATACTCTACATTGTTTTGGCATAAACCATTACACAGGTTTTTCCGATGCGTTTTTAATAATTATAAGAGTCTGCTGTCCACGCTATTAATTTGCCTGATACCGTTTGTTTATTTCCGCATTAATCCGCTTAAATATTTCTTTTTGCTTATCGCACGATTAATTAAGTTTTGCTTCAACCGCATTTATTCGCATGATTTTATTACTTTGCTTTGCACGCTTTTACTTTGCTTAACTGTTTTTTTTGTTAAACTTTCTTATTAAGTAACACACCTGCGCTCCTCCGTAAGTTATCTGGTTTTGGACTTAAACTTTTGGACTTTTTGACTAGAATATATTGGTTTAAATCTACGACGACTTGTTATTATTACGAACCCACCCCTTTCTCGGCTGTCTAAAGGCGTCATACTGGCAATAGGAGACTAGGTTCCTCGATTTCCTAGAGTGGCACCCAATTATCTAGATTCCTGGTAAGAGGTCCACACCAAACGTAACAAACTCCTTTTCTTTATAAAACGAGGAAAGGGCGTTACAATTGGGGATCTTTTTAATGTTTTGTGGAATTTTTGAATTCTTGATTGCTTCAATTTCATTAGCGTCTATCTGCATGACTGTAGTATGAGAGTCTTTAAATAATTTAGCAAAGTCAGAAGCTAACACTATATCACCTTCTCTCAATACGAAGTCATCTGCCTGTCTCTTTAGCGACCCCCCAACTCCATCCATAGGACCCTTGCCATGTCCTGCCTCACTGAAATTCCATGTCGTATATTTTAAAATGGGAAATATTTCTGGTAAAATAGTGACTAGCAGGTATAAATTGAAGCGATTTTTATACTGACTTGTAGATCCATCTGAAAAAAGTGTACAGTGTCAATTTGAGGATGCTTGTTGACAAACTGTCTTAGTATAGGGATTAAATGTCCCCAAACAGCATGACACTGATGATCCAAATTTTCTGATACAATGGTGAAACTTTCAGTTTTCAGGGCATTGTCTACTTTATAATATAAAACGCCAGTGTGAAGAGAGAGTTGTTTTTTATTTGCACCGAAGTGGATTGATTGAATTTCTGAATGTAATTTTGGACAGTAGTTTGCAGAAAAATCAATTTGCAAGAGTAATTCATTTTGGGAAAGAGTTTCCTTCTTTTGTCTTAATTCTTGGTACTGATGTTTAATATTCCTTGCATGTTTTCTAAAATCTGGTAGCTATCTGAAAAACTCTTGAGCAAGATCTAATTTTGGTGATGTAATAACATTCTTTGAAGTTATTCGTATTATTTTTTTCTTTTTGTTTATAACTCTTTCTTCACTGCGACTTTGCCATTGATAATAGCCAACGCCTTCTTGGGGGTTATTAATATTGACTTCAATTCTATTTTCTTTCAATATGTTGGACAAATGTGTTTCTTTGTGTAAAAACATTTTTAGAGTTTTCATTTTAGTCACAAGTAGCTGGAAATTTTCATGTTTTATACATAAACATCTGTGTCAGACTTAGTCGGTGGCACAACCCAACAAGGTTTACCCCTTCTAAATGTGGGCTCGGACATCTTGACTGATGATCCCTGTATATATTTTTTATATGTTTCTTTGATTGTTATCATTAATACCCTTTATTGTTTACGAATGTGCCCTTTTCTTCTAAACTATTTTTTTCCAGGGTACATCCTGCTTACATCATCTTGCTCAAAAAAGTTTTTTACCTGGTCGCTTACATCTTTGGACAGAATACTTTTTCTTGGTTTTCTTTCATACGACAAAATTTGTTTGGATGTTTGCCATTTCCTGTTTTGCTTATAAGAAATAAGGTTTTTTATTCGACCCTGCAGTCGATATTTTTTAAAAACTTTCCCACATAAGAGTTTCCTGTAACACTGCTGTTCTTTACTACTCCCTTGCATTTGGTTCCCATTTTCTTCAATTTGAGATTTTAAGGCCTCACCAAACAGTAGCTATCTTCTTACATCTTGAGGAACTATTTTAAATTTAAATGGAAATTTTTAGCAAAATATCTCCTTTTGTTTCAAACGAACTTGCAGTATCAGGTGTTGCAGTAATCATTTTTTTACGATTCAATCTCTGGTATCGTTTTTTGTATTTCTTTTTTTGAGATTTAAGTTTTGCTATTTCCATTTTGGCCTTTTGCAGTTCTTTATATATTTTTGTACGATAAGCCTTCATTTTCTTTCTTCGACCTAAACCTTGCTTAGATGTTGTCGGTGTACGATTTTCATTGTCGGAGCTTGGAGGAGTTTCCCTAACTATATTCTTTATCATTTTAAGTTTTTCTCTTCGGTTTCTCTGAGAAGTTTTCCACTGGTTTCTTTTTGTCTCTGTTCTCTTTTACTTAAATCTTTAACGGTTTTTATTAAATTGACTTCTTTCTTCTTTTTGTGCCTCTCTCTATCTTTTCGTCGCTTCTATTCTCTTTGTTGTTATATATATATATTAATTAATTATATACCTTACAAAAGTAACAGCATCACTTTTTGTGTAAATGCGATTGTCTTTTTCATGGCTGCCTTGATGTTTTAAGGAGATCATTTAATCGGATATATCTCCAAAACTAATAAATAAAATAATACAATGATGTATATTTTTTAAAATCTGGGATAAAAGATCTATAAAAATCTAAAATAATATACAGGGTTTTCCCTTTAAAAAAACCATCGACCTGTCAAATTTTGACATTTAGATTTTTTTTTGACATTCCGACTTAAAAATTTTTAAACTTCGTAAAAAAATATGAAACTTTTGTATTTATCATATTTTAATATCTATTCAAATAACATTTTAGATATTATATTAAAATTTAATATCACAATTATCCATAAAATCTCTAAAAATACACATATAAAATAACATATAAAATAAAATTAAAATTAACATAATACACTTATTTAAATATCGAAACAACAAATTAATAACGTCTAGTTTAAATTTGATTTCTTCTGCTGGTTCGACCCTAAAATAACAACGACATTTTTGAAATTAGTTATCATCATATCTTTCAACTCGAAAAATTGGATTTTTTGACCATACACATTCATATTTTTTCAAATTTTTTTCATAATTTCGACCCTTTAAATGTACTCTAGTATAGGAAGTAATGAAAATGTGACTTTTTCTTAAAAATTAATTAATTAAACCAACGTGGTAACTAAATCTGTAAATATTCTTAACTTTCTGTCCGAATTAGTTTGCAACATAATTGAAAATAAGGTTTTTGTTTATGTATTAGGGACTAATTGCAATAAAGCCAGACTTTAATAGTGCCAGGCACCATTTCGACAGTTTCACATTATAAAAAAAATAGCTGTCTTCTTTCAAAATTGATTGTGTATTATAAGAGCCGGAATTAATAGTGCCGCCATTATTAATGGAAAATAAACGACTGGATTTATAAATTCGACTTTGGTATGTCAGTTTTGAAAGATCAACTGTCAGTTTTCTAAAACTGTCACAATAGTGCCTGGCACAAGTACTGCCTGGTTTTATTGCAATAAGTCCCTAATGGTTTTAAATTCGAGTTTGGTATGTCAATTTTGAAAGATCAACAGTCAGTTTTCAATGTAACACTCAGAATACTGCCTGCCATTATTACAGCTTTATGAAATTCAAAAATTCGAATGAATTTGAGCCATGTAAACTTTTGCACTTTTGTTACACTTGCGTTGTAGCCACCTTGTGAAGCTATCTGTCAAGCGCAGGACAACCAGGAAACCAAACGTCATTCAGGTGTGGCACATTTACTTCCTCCATTTTTTGTAAAGTCTAAATAAAACAAAAAAAAAACAGTGCGGTAGCCCAAACATTTGCTTACTACCTGTAACTTTTAACGCAATAGAGGACGAAAGAGAAATAACTTTTGTTTCTGCTGTGAAGCTGGCCTTTATGCATAATATTTTACACAATATTGTCATTTCGGCAACATATACGGCAACAAACTAACTGTTGTCGACATGATTGTTGCCGAAATGACAATTTAAAGATTAAAAGCTAGCTACTTAAAGAATCCTATATATATAAGTTATTTTTTGAGGTTAGGATAAAGAAAAACGCCGGCATATCTGTTCTATTGCATGCATTCAACATATTAATCTAAAATAGTTCCTTACCTTTGGCTGCCGATATGACGATTAATAAAAACACCTTATTTATTTGCTACTTCTTTCAATTTTAAAAAACAAATTTACACTCATGAACCGCACATGTTCGTATTTTTGGCTAGCAGACACTAATGTCAATTTCGACTAAACAATAAAACTACTATTGCTCAAACATAGGCAACCAAGTATTCAAGTATATTAAATGTTACCGGAATGATAGAACAAAAGGACAAAATTTATTAGGGTCGTATTTATTTATATGAACTGTTAAAGCTTATAGAAGTCGTTTTGAAAGACACAACAATCAGATAAATCTTAATTTTTGGAAAAGGGACAGGTTGCCGAAATGACATTTTAATTATTTTCGACACGTTGCACGGAGGTTTAAATGTAGAAATTACGGGGGCATTCAACTTTTTTTTGAAATAAACGAAATTATTCTGTTTTATAATGATTTTAGGAAAAATAACAGTGATCGTGAAGACTATTTAGATTTTTACCTTTACACTTAATACATAAGTAGCACAGTTATAAAGGATGTGGCACCATTAACATGAGAAAAAGTCTTTGTTTGAAACTCGTAGACAATGATTGTGTAGAAATAAAATTTCGGACTTCCATTGTCTTTATTTATTTTAAACACGACGTTTCGGTTAGTAAGTATCTCTAACCGTTATCAAGTGTAAACTAAACAATCTAGTCTCTAGGCTACTACTTATACTACTTGGTGTAAAACTTTAGCTTCTGACCACTGAATCCTGTGATCATTTGACCAACGATATTTAAAATTAAAAACAAACTAAATGTACCAAATTCTCAAAATAATGATCCGTTAGGTGTTATTAAACAGTATTTTCTTCGGGAAATACGATAAGAAGTTTTGTAACTAAAACAAAACCAGACAATCCATCAAATAATAAGGAATGTATTTACCAAATCCCGTGTGAGTGTGGTAAATCATATGTAGGTGAAACGAAACGCCCTCTTCAGGTTAGAGTAAATGAACATCTAAAAAGTACCCAATTAGGGGATATTGAAAAATCCGGTTTAGCAGATCACAGGATTCAGTGGTCAGAAGCTAAAGTTTTACATAAGGAGTCGCATTGGCGAAAACGAAAGTTTATTGAAGCTGCGTTTATAATGCAGAATAAAGAAGTTTTCAGTCAACCAAGCACGGACATACCAACCACTCCTTAAGGAAAACAGGCGTCTTAGGATTAAAAAGGGGGCGGGCCATCACACCTGACTGCACACCAAGTAGTATAAGTAGTAGCCTAGAGACTAGATTGTTTAGTTTACACTTGATAACGGTTAGAGATACTTACTAACCGAAACGTCGTGTTTAAAATAAATAAAGACAATGGAAGTTCGAAATTTTATTTCTATGAGAAAAAGTGTCTCGGTTAAATTAGCTGGAATTTCGGTGTCATCTAGATCTTGGTTCTGTTAAGAACATATAAAAAAATTAAACCTTTCTTTTGAGTTATTTTTGAGACACAGGCTGTCAAGAAATTGACGATATTTCCATTTTTTTAAGTTTTGTAGACTTAGATGGGTAAATGGTTTCAGCAAATGTGATACAGCTCATCAAACTAATTTTTTATTTTCATTTTGTTGACCACAATTTTTTGCACTCCAAACAATCAAAAAAAAATCTGATATTGGGCATAAGCAACCATACCATTTTCATAAAGAAAATCAAATAACTGTTTTCGAGTTATTCCAGGAGCTATACCTATAGCGAGAAAAAAAATAATATTTTACAACATCGGGCGTGTTAGCAGCTGAATGTTATATTTTGAGATGAGAAAAGGTACTACCTGTTAAATACATTTGGTTTTACGGTGGAAAAAAAGGTCAATTATTTTTTGTGAAAACATTTTTTTAAATTTAATTTCGATCTAGAAAATAACTAAATAAACATACCTGATAAATTAGCATCCATGTCGAAATAGTAAAAAAAATAAAAATTATTTATTATTTGTACACAAACACCAAAATTAAACCGAAAACAATCGACCACAATTTTGATATAAATGAACGTTTTTATTTTTATTAGCTTCATCCTCATTTCTATCGCTTTTACTTTGGGCAAAAAAATTGCACTTATATGAGTTCAAAGTGGGGGTTTATTCGGCCTTTAACACTGTATATTTTATCTTTATATTATACCATCAAGTTAAGAACTTAATGTCCCCGTAATTTTTTTATTCAGACCCCTGTGCGTTGGAGTAACCAAAGGTTTAGACATGAGAAGTAACCAAAGGTTTAGTTAGACATGAGAAGTTTTTATTTTCTTTCAATCGTGCCGCTTAACATAAAACTGAGACTTGTTGGATCTTTTCCAAAATCTTGTTGTATTAAAAGGCTAGAAACCTAATTTGGCCCATTATATTTTTTTCACCCTTCAACCACAAGTGATCTTATTCACCCCAATTTACATATATCTTCAACAGTTAAAAAATTAAAACTCTATTTTATTACCATATACTCCTCTGAATACACGAACTTTATGACTCGACCAATGCGTATTTATTATTAAATTCCTTATGTTCCGTTGGCCAGAGGCATTTGTCCTGCTCAATTAGCCATGTATTTGGCACGGCCTCAACAGTGTCTTCTTCAAGGAAATTTACTATGACCCCGTTTTTCTAATTTTTTTTAAATTCTGACTGAAAACTAATACTTATACTACTAAAAAAGACCAATATAAAAAAATTGGCACCAGTAGCCGTACAAAAAATTTAGTTTTAAATCTTTTTGAAAACAGTGTTTCACTAGCTGTTGTGGTTTGTAAAATATATGATTTTTTTTTTAATTTAGGCCAAAAAAAATCGGTCAACCTAACCTAACCATTGATTTTAATGGGACAAACATTTTAAATTCCAAGATGCCAGACAGAATCTAACATAACCCTTCAAAAAGGCGCGTTTATTCCTATGTTTTGAAAGTTTTTCCCTATTCTCGCCACGCACAACGCACAATGTTAAATTCGCAAAAATGCCCTATTTATTTACTATTATTGTGGAAATTTGTTTTTCTTTAATTTCTTTTAATAATTCTTCGATAATAGGGCTCTTATTGGCTGCGTATAAATTGTAAATCAGTGTACGTATTTCGTACACCGTACCAGTTGATATATTAGTTACTCCTCTACTATTTCTTGTCTTTCGTGTTTTGGCGTATCCTCTTGATATTATTCTAGATGTGGTTCTGTAGCTTGCCCCTGTAATATCTGTAATACGTTCGTATATTCTGAAACGATTTCCGTAATTTTCTACTGAGAGTTGCGTATACATATCAAGAAAAATATCTTGAGTTTTCCTCGTACAATGTGTTTTTAAAAGTTTTGCCTTGCCCTTTGGATATTTTTTTAAGGGTTAAGGTTTGGTTCCTGTAAAACCGGAGACTCTAATGGTACCACTTTTCCTCCTTGGTTTTTAAATGGTCTCCAAAAATGTGTTTGTGGTGTTTCAAATGGCCGCCAAAACGCCTTTATTAATATCACTTATTAGGTCCTCTTTTATAAAAACAAACTAAAATGTTCCAATGCAAATCCGTAATATAAACACTAACCGCTAACAATTTTAAAATGAGTTTGACCCTGTATTAAAGAAACCACATTTCGAAAGCCTTTGTTATATTTCAAAAAGGGATTAGGTACTTATAGAATGGCATAAGGTACGTTCGAAACTTTAATGAATTACACCTAGCCGTGCTTAAAACACAGAAATTCTTCCCTAAATTTTCAATTTTTGCACAGACTCCTGGAAATCTCAAAATGGTTATTATGATTAGGGTGGCGCGTGCCAGTTTTTTGTGTTATTTTTTTTGTGGCTTTTTGAAATGACAGAACTTTAACTATTTAGCCCCAACGAATGGTGGCTTTAGTGCAATAGGAAACCATTCTAAAAATGTTTCAGTACTAGACTGCAAACTGGCCGAAACCTCCCTTGTAGGGGGAGATTTCGGCTGTAAGCATTTTTGTGAGTGGAGGTTTCGGCCCACTTTAAAAGATGTGATAATGTGATATAAATATTTAACTAAAAACAAAATATATTGGAATAACTATCTCTTATTAAATCGGGACGCTTAATTTCGCGACAATATCGTCCTTGGGCGCGTCTTCCTTTTCTTCTACAACCGGGAAGTTAAAATTATTGGCTTTTCCTCGTCTACGTAAAAAGGATATTGTCAAGTCATCTCCTGGTATACCGACAATTGGACCAATATAATGGCAATATTCCTTTTTCTTCGATGTTTTAAGACCTTTGACAAGGGCAAACTCATCCACCTTAAATGGAGAATCATCATCGATCATCTCTAATGACGAAAAGGATTCATCGTCTGTGGAATCTGCATTTTTTACTGAAATTTCTGAATCACTTGATTAGGATTTTTGTAGAACCTTCTTTTTACTGTACTCGTCACAACATTTTTTTTTCTTTGTCGCTCAAGTTCAAGGTTCTGTTTTATTGCAAGTTCTGGGGTATCTGTGTAAATGCGTGACTTTGACTCTACCTTTCGCTTAAGCTTTTTGGGTTAACTGTCGTCAATCTCCGGGAATGGTCGAAGTTTTTCCAAAATACTTTCACTTGCGTTATTGTCGGTTTGGCCTTCTTGAACCGTCCTGTTGGAAGCAGCAGGTTGGATGCTTGATTTGGAAGTCGTTAAAGTTTCATATAAGTTTAAAGTTGACGAGAAGGCCTGCGGATACTGACTATCAGCTTGAATGGCGACTGCGTGTTTTTGAAAGAATTAACTATGTTGTTTGGAGTAAAAGCAGCCCGAAACCTAAAATTAGTAAGCTTAGCTATTTCCCTCACTGTAAGCACCCGCCCTGGGTTAAATAGCATTCAATCATTTTGAGCAATCGCAAGCTTTGATTTGAAGGGGCCTCAAACTCCCACATCTAAAGGCCGTAGCCTATGAGTAGTACGGAGTGGAAACAAAATTATGCCATTTTTACGGCAAAGCATAATCGCTTCTACAGAGGTGTGGCTCTCGTGATTGTCAATCAGTAGTAAAATTTTGTTTTCAGTTGAACATTTCGTCTGACAACATTTTGCAAATATAAGGTAATAAAAAACGTAAATACAATAAATGAAAATGAATTAATATTAATACGTATACGTCTTGAGTGGCTGACGGCTTCTCGTTTGTTCGCCCTTGTGCGGGTGGAGTGTTGTGAATGCCTTCCGCGTGGCGAGACCTCTCAGAGGAATAAATTCAAACTGGTATTATACAGGGTACTGTACAAAATTAGTCGGAAGAAAAAAATGTCTAAACAAAAATATAAACAATTTAACCAAATAAAGGTAATAAAAATCGCTAACAGATGGAGAAGTCCTTATTGGTTATGTTTTTATTGATAAACTCATTAATATCGTAAAACGCTATTTCTAGCAAAACATTTAACATTTTATTTTTCGTAGAGTTGAGGTTTATTCTTTTGCCGATTCTGGTTTATTATTGAAAACTGGCCCAAAATAATGTTTACTGAATCTGCTATGCCCCAAGCCTTAAATAGTTCAGTTTAATACAGTTCCTATTTTTGGAACGGTATCAGTGAATTTCATTATTTTTTATGTAATTATGAGAGTTTTTATAAATACACATAGATTCAAAAGTTTTGCATCACCCTAAATCTCCAAAATTATTTTTTTTATCAGGAAAAATGACCTAGAGACTTATTAATTGATAGTTTTAATTAAGAAAACTTTATTATATTAAAGAACTTTTTTTTAAACATAGGAGTATTTTTAAATAAAAATCAAAATTTACAAATTGATAGATTTTGTTCAAAAAGGTACTTGAAAACCTTTAATATTGGGTATTTCCACCTCTAGCATTTATGCAAGCCTGAAGACGCCTGCCCATACTGTCTATCAGATTGGTGATATGTTGTTGAGGAATATTTTGCCATTCTTCCCGAGCAGCATGAACAAGCTTTTGTATAGTCCTAGGTGGGTTTCTGCGTGCTGCCACCGCCCTGGCAAGCATGGCCCAAGCATGTTCTATGGGATTCATGTCTGGCGATAGTGCGGGCCAGTTCAAACGATTGATGCCTTCTGTTTCCAAATACTCATTTACAGCTCTGGTACGCTGGTTAATTCTGTTCGACCATTAGACATGATACCAGCCCAGAACATAGCACTTCCTCCTGCAAAGAGTGGCACGGGGCGTGCATGAGCCAGCTGGGCAGCTCTTGTTGCCTCCCTCCATACACGTATACGATGACTATCCTGCACCAAGCAAATTCTTGTTTCGTCAGAAAAAAACACCTAGTTCCAAAATTCTGCAGGTAATGCCACGTGCTCTTGAGCCCACTGTAGTCTAAAAACTTTGTGCTCAGGGTTTAGTCGGGGTACTCTGATTGGTCGGCGACACCTCAAACCTGTCGCGAGTATTCGTCTCCGCAATGTAGAAACCGATACTTGAATTCCCAAGGCATGACGCATATCTCTTTGAAGTGCTGGTATTGCCAGGGTCGGGTTTCTTCGGATAGTTAAGTGAATATAACGGTTCTGTTGTTGATTAGTGACACGGCTTCTACCGCTTCTGGGTCTATCACGAAGAGAATTATTCTGGAGATAGCGATTCCAGGTGCGAGATACGTCACTTTGCCAAACACCAACTCTATTAGCCACGAACCTTTGAGAATGACCTTCTTCAAGTAAAGCCACTATTCTTGCACGGTCAATCTCACTTATGGCTTTTCGAGGCATCTTTGCACGTTAACTCGTAAAATTGAACTGTCTTGACTCTAGAAATAATGGCAATAAAAATGTGAATTTATTTAAAAAAATTGTTAACATTTTTTTCGGGCAACAAATATGCGACGATTCAGAAAGATAAACATTAATAGACAAGCCCACAAAAAATAGTTGCTAAAAAATTTCTTTGTAGAAAAACAAGGTGATGCAAAACTTTTGAATCTATGTGTATATATGAGACATATAAACATGGGAGTGTTAATAGTCTTTTTGTATAAATATGTGCTTGATATCATCTTGATACCCTAGCACATAGATGACCCTCAGCACCTTTCTTTGTAAGCCGATAATGCGAGAGCTATGAGGGGATATTAATTAAATTTCCCAGCAAAAATGAATTACAAAAAAAGTACTTTTTAAGTACTGGCTTTCGCTGCGCACCATAACGGCAAAGTACTAAGTATTGATGGTACCTAATTTGTATTGATTTGGAACAACGGCCTGCATCAATACAGAAAACACTGTACTTTAGTTTAACTTTTTTTTAAACTTTTTTAGTAAAAAAAACACAGTAGTTTTACTGTAACGATACATAAATAACGGCGAAGTACTAAGTAGGAAGTACTTAATTAGTACTGATTTGCAGGTATAATTTTAGAACAAATGTTCTTTTATAACACCAAGGTTTATCATACTTATATATATATATATATATATATATATATATATATATATATATATATATATATATATATATATATATTTCCATTCACACATACGTGGTTTTGGCTAACAGTGTCCGGGCGCTCATTGTCGCCAAGGACACTGCTAGTGTCAATACGGCGAGACAGTCCGTCGAATAATTCCAACGGTCCCAAGTACAACGGCTTTCTGCATCCATGTGATAGCACTATTTGGCATGCTAAGCTCTGTTATATGTTGCATGGTTTTTCTGTGTACCAAGCCGTTGGCGCTGATGACTATTGGCATTATTGTCACCTTTTGTAAGTTCCAGATGGTTTTTACTTCCTGAGCCAATGCTTGATATTTCGTTATTTTTTCTCCATAGGCTTTAGCCAAGTTATAATCTTGCGGAACAGTAAAATCAATTATAATTTCCGTTTTTCCCGTTTTGTTCCACACAACCATATCCGGTCGGTTGTGCTCCACTGCTCTATCTGTTTCTACGGTAACGTCCCAGTAGATCTTCGTGGTCTTATTTTCAAGCAGTGGCTGTGGACTGTACATATGGTGAGGAGTGAATTTCTCCAGCAAACCCTTACTTAGACTGACCATCTGATGAACCACTTTACCCATGTTATTGTGTCTTTCCAGATATTTGGTGTTAGCAATGGCAGAGCAACCCGATGCCAAGTGTTGTACGGTTTCCTCAGCTATATTACAAAGTCTGCACTTGGTTATTTCTACCTCCTGCTTGAGGATATGTCGGGTATATGTTCTCGTTTTAACGACCTGATCTCGGATCGCGAGGAGAGCTCCTTCGGTCTCTGGGAAAAGGTACCCTGTTGTTAGGTAGGAGTTAGATGCGGCAATATGTACTTCAGGTTGATGCAGACTTGTGTAGAACCTCCCATGCAACACTTTTCTTTGCCAGTTGGATTTAAGCTGCTCAGAAAGATTATCTTCCTCTGGCTCCTCCGGATTTGCCAGGTTCAGTGGAGTGATCTTTTTATCCCAGTTTCGTATACTTCTGTGTACTGGCTGATTGTGTTTATTAAAGTATTTTCTGAGCATTTTTCTTTCTTTGATATTTGAGGCTTGCAGACTGCTCAGTCCACGCCCTCCTTCCCTACGAGATAGGTACAGTCGTTCGATTGCTGAGTTAGGGTGCAGTAATCCGTTCTTAGTGAGGAGTTTTCTGATCCTCTGATCTAATCTTTCCAGGTCAGTTTTTGACCATGAAAGTACTCCGGCGGTGTATGTAAAAGCTGGTACTGCCCAGGTATTTATTGCTGCTATCTTGTTTTTAGCATTTAATTGCGTTTTTAGTATCTTCTGTACCCTCCGGATCAGTTCGCGCTCTGCCCCTTCCTTGTTTTCCTTTTGTCGTATCTCGTAGGTTTGTTGGATACCCAAATACCTGTAAGTGGCTTCTGTCCCTAGTTCCTTGATCCGACCTCCATCCCTCAGTGTGATATCGCCTTGCTCCATCAGTTTACCTTTCCTTACATGGACGACCGCACACTTGTCAAGTCCAAATTTCATTTGTATGCCTTCACTGAAGCTTCTAACAAGCTCCAGCTCTCCCTCTAACTTAGTGTGTTAAGGGCTAGGCAAAACCACAGTGGGCTAAAACTGTCGCCTTGGAATATTCCTCGGCGAACAGATATCTCTTCTGTGCTGTATGAGTTGGTCCCCCCCTGACTGTCAGAGTCGTCCTCCATGTCGACATTAAATGCTGTAGTAAACCTATCAGATTTTGGTCAACCTTGTAAGTAGTGTAGTAGTGTGGGTTCTGGACCAAATGGTAACCATGCCATCCACTTCTCCGAAGTGGATGACCTGCTGCTGAAGAACTGAACTTGGTATGACCTTCGGGCAAAAGAAGCGTACAAGAAGCTGTCAGCAGTGACGTAACAACCAGAGGCTGTTGAAAGGCCCTAATGAGTTAGGTGGCAATGCGAGAGTAGGTAAAATGAGGTGGTTTTTTTAGTAAGCTAGCCGCTTCACTAGCTTCGCCTGGTCTAGGTAAGGCCTTAGCTGTTGAAAGGCCCTATTGGCAATGAGTTAGGTGCCAGCCAGTAAGATAGCCACTTCACTCGCTTAGCCTGGGCTAGGTAAGTCCTAATGTGAAAAAGGCCTTGGTTGTTGGTTAAAAAATAAAATAATTTCTAGAAATATTTGTTAGAATTAATCGGGATAGCCTGTTATTTTCTCTGTGTGTTAAAAATAAAATAATTTCTAAAAAATGACTGCACGAGTATCTTATCGTTGTTTATGCAGTTATAGGATAACCTTATGACCCGCACACATTCCTATTTTATCTAAGACAGCTGGTTATTTATGCTATACAGGATGTCTCAAAGTAAATAATTCTTAAATAAAAACTAAAAGTATGTTTTAATTATATATTTTTATTCATATATATCATATAAACCACACTCATCTCGACCATCAAATTTAAAAATAATTGATTGAAGATGTTTTTTCACGTCATAGTTTGGATATATTTTTGTATATTCCAGCGCTGCCTCTGTTAATTTACGTTTCCATATTGTAGGTAATAATGGGTATAATGTTGGTAGTTTTTCCTCAATGATGTACCTGCATGAATCAAACCCAAAATATATCCATTCTGCTAACCATTTATAAATATTTTCATAACTTTTCTCTTCTAAAAGTCCTTCTAGCTCAAAGTCAATTTTAGTTGACCAATAATTATTTTGAAAGTCCATCTTACTGTGTTCTGAATTTTAATTTACCACGTCTTGTTGTTGTATTTCGGAAAATATTTCCTTGGTTTTTTCCTGGACTTGTATTTCTACAAATATCACACAAATATGAAGCAATTTTGTTGCCTGTGTTTATTTTAACTATGTCTACTCTTCCACATTTATCACAGCGAAAATTATGATAAATTGATGGTGGTTGGGAACATTTTCTCATTTCACACGCACAACCTATCACTACGACAGACACAGTAAAACTGATTTATCTAAAATTGTAGATGTAGATAAAGGATTATTTCATCTATGCTAAAACTATTGAACCTACTGCGTTGGTTATTTTATAGTCAACCGTTGAACAGTGTAGATCATCAAAACTTAGTGTTTTTGTTTTCAACCAAATACAACGTTACCAACCTATGACTGGATTAAACCAAGAATAAAAAAACCCCGTTGCATCTATTGTACCAAAGGAAATCCACATCGACCTGCTGATTGGATTGTAACAAAACACAGCTCTTGTGAACAGAAGAAAAACGAAGAAGTTAAGAAATATATTCAACAAGGCTATCGAGGTTAAAAAGAAGTATCAAAGGTCAAAGGTTACTTTTATTTCAACCTATAAATAGAGGGATTTATAAGTTGAAACTCTTACTTTCAGAAAGAACGCTTTTAAAGATGGTTGAAAATAATAGTATTAATAAAGTGTGGGATAAGATCTCTGCGTCACCAGTTATTACAGAGGATTTTATTGGATGGTTTTGTGACCATGTGAACTGGGAAGTAATTTGTCGCAAACAAAGATTATCTGATATGTTTATGGCGACCTATATTAATAAGATGCATTGGCCCAATGTGTCTAGATATCAAAATTTAAGCGAAGCGTTTATGCATATGTTTAAAAGCGAACTCTATTGGCCTTTTCTTTGTCGTTATCAACGGATGTCTGAAAATTTTATAAGAGAAAATGAATGGCGCATCGACTGGGAATACTTATTAAAGTATCAAACACATCTCTCTCCAGAGTTTTTTGAAGAGATGCGTCAGAAACATGAAACCAGAAGAGGGGAGAATTTATGAAGATGAGCAAATGGAAGAGTCAACTAATATTCTAAATGGGAAGAAACAGTTAAATGGTACTTCAAAGCTGTATAATAACCCATAAAATTTTAGAATATCATCAATGGGTGGCTCATTTTAGTTATTTAGTAACTGCTATAATTAGAGGATTGTTGTTCCCATTAAATATGTATTCTAAATGTAATTATATTTTAAGAAAATTAGTAAATAAAACACCAATAAGTTTTATATGTTTTTCTTTATTTAGTACTAAGCAACATTACTTTTATCTATCCAGCTATTATGTTTATTATCAAATCCTAACCACTTTACAAACACCTTATTTTTGGCACGTTTTAAAATTTTTTCTACTAAATATATATCAGGATATTTTACTTTTTGTAGCTGAAGCTCATAGAATCCTCCCTTAATTTCATTTTTGCTAGCATCCTCCAATAGGTATGTTACTGGGTTGGTGAGCTGAATTTTCTTAACTGTAAAAATTTCAGTGGACCAATTAGGCATATATTTTTTATCAAACACACCTCGTATTTTTGAAATGCGAACATAGTCACCAACCTTGTATTTTGGTTTAAATGTCATCTTTATATGGTTATAAACCGTTTTGAGCAGTAGTTTTTCATGTCTTTTTCGCACCTCTGAGGGTTTCATCCCTATAGTTCGATGTTTCCGATTGTTATAAATTCGAACAATTTTCGGAAGTATATCATACCATTTGTAAGATCCTTGATAGTTAAATTCCTTCCACATTAGGTTTTTAAGGGTTCGGTTTACCCTCTCAACAATTTGAGCCTTTTTTTCACTAAATGAACTATAGTGTTTGACATTGTATCTTTTCAACAGTTTTGACATAGTCGAATTGTAAAACTCTTTCCCATGATCGGTTTGAAGATGAAGTGGCACCTGTTCCTTAAACACTTTTTCTATAGCTTTCGACACTTCTTCTCCAGTTTTTGTTTTTAATGGAAAGGCCCAAACATATTTCGAGAAACAGTTAATAACCACTAAAATGTATTTAAAACCTTTGTTTTCGTTTGCGTACGGTATCATCTCCACAAGATCTGCTTGAAATAGATCATTTAGTGATTTCACAATCACTCTGCGCCTTAAAAAATTAATTCTAGCCGGTTTGTGTATTTCATTAACTACTTGTTGCTTAACATCTGTAATAAAATTATTAACCATCTCTCTTCTCAATAATATTAGCTTCTTGAAGCTCCTCAACTATAGCATAGATTTCGTTTGTGTGACCTGTGTTGCCAGCTGTCTGAGATGCTAATAATAAACGTAACCGTTCTACAAGTTCATTGGGATTATCCCAGTACACGTACTCTATAGGTCTATCGGCGTACTCCATCTCCTCCTCTAGATTTCCACCTTTATATGTCACTAAACAGTTTCTTAAATTTGGTTGAGTAGCTATCGGTGATCACATCTCCAGAGGCCTTATGATGTTTTCTGTTTGCATAGGTGTGTTCAATGATGTCTCTAAAGGCGTCTGCATCATCTTGGGTATACTTTGTAGGCATATTTTTTCGAAAGAGTAATTTGTACAAACCGTGTGTACCTTTATAGCGTTTACCTTTTATAATTAAATCAGCTCCATCAAAATCAATTTTCGAATCACCAATATAAAAATTGTCAATATCATCTCGCCTTACACGAAACTTGGAAAAATAATTTTGTGGGTCAGAAGGCACGGTGGATGGATCATCTAAAAATTCTTTAATATAGCTTGCAAGTGAAGGATGAAACTGACTGTAGTAGTCATTCTCAGATTTATTCATCAAGTCTCTAAGTCGTCCGTTTTCAAACTCTTCTTGCTTTTTGGCCTCATTCTGTGTAAAGTTCTCTGCTGCATCTTTTAACACTGCTTTTCTCAAAAAGTAACCACTGGGCTTATTTAGTTTTTTAGCACTTAGAGAAAAATTTAATTTTCGTTTAGCTCTCTTTTCGGTTGTCGGTGTTGTAGGATTTGGATTTCGAGGAGTTGACTGGAATAAGTCTTGCATGTAAACACTTGGTTCATGCATATGTTTTTCATCTTCTTCTGCACTGTTATTATCAAAATTCTTATGAAAAAGCGATGAAGTTTGCAGATCTTCAAGTTCTTCCTGTTTTTCTTGTTGTTGTTTTTCGTTTTCTTGCTTGATTTTTTGAGGAGTTGTCAATCTGGGTGATAATGAAGGTATATTGACCAGTTTCGGAGGCTTTTTATCGGTTAAACTAGATTCAATATTTTCCAAGTGTTTTGTAATGGGTTGAAATAGGTTAGCCTGTGAAATCTGACCCTGTTTTAACAAATTTAATTTCTCACGTATTATTTTTCTTTTAGAAATTAATTTTTTCTTTAAGTTTTTTTCACCACCACTAACAATTTTTATGTTTTCTTCTGACATTTTTATCTATGTTATCTCTACAAGTGTGTTAAAACTATTAACACTAAGCAGTATTTGAATCTAAAGATATATAAAGTTATCAAAACGATACCTATATCTTCCCTTATCAATATCACAATCTTTAAAAATTGTCAAAAAATCATACGGTTTTTTCCAGCAATATGCACACATCTTTTGAAATTCATCAAATGTCATATCAGTGCCAATATGGTTGGTGTATATATGTTTTACATTTAGTAAATCTTGTTTGGATAAAATTAAAACGTTGGCATTGTCTCTTATTAAATGTTTAGGTATTTTTGCATATGTTTGAGAGAGATAGAAACTGTCAATATTATTATGTCGACCCATACTAAAGTAGTCACGCATCACATCTTGTTTATCGCAGGCTACGTCATCAAATATGAAAATGGAAAACGGATTTGCTTCTGATGGAGGAATTATATTTTCGCCACTGTTGTAAGCATAGTACCCTATTTCTTTAATGGGTTTTAATAGATTCTCTAAATATAAATACTTTGGCTGGTATAGACTTTTTGAATACACATACACATTTTTAAACTTTAAACCGTTTGAATGTTCCAAAAGGCTCAATATAAGGTTGGTTTTTCCACAGTTTGATGGGCCCACAATAAGACATCTAATAGATGATGGAAACAGGAAACCATGTCTTGATGTAGTATTTGCATTAATATCATGATTTTTAACTTCTAAACGCACTTTTTGTTTAACAATCTTTTTCATTTTCTATAGAAATATTATGTCAACTTAACACTGTTGAACTGGTAATGTATAAAAAAAAGACCCTGGTTTTTATTTAGTCTTAAGTGAAACGCTATGAAGTACTATGTTAGTTCAAACGTTAAAGGGCAAGGGTTGTTAAACAGTGCTATAAATAATCTGCCCTTTGAAATGCATATCCCAGGGTTTTCTTATTGTGGACCTGGGACTAAGCTAGAGAAACGTTTAGCCAGAGGGGATAAAGGTATTAACCAGCTTGATAGAGCATGCAAAGATCATGCCATTTCCTATTCAACTAATATGGAGTTGACTGACCGTCATGAGGCAGATAAAGTTCTAATGAGAAAAGCTTTAGAACGGATGCGAGCAACGGATTCAGGCTTGTATGAAAAACTGGCTGCTTCTGGTGTGGCTGCTGCTATGGGTACCAAGCTAAAACTAGGGATGGGTATGGTAAATAATTTATCAAAAAGTGATCAAGTGCCACGTTTAAAGGCAGTGCGTCAGTGCCTAAATATGATTCAACGTGGGATAAAGATGACAAAAAATTATTTAGGCTCTCTTGAAACTCTAGAGGGTCAAATTAAAAATCCATCACAAACAACGAGAAAATCATCATCATCTAAACCAAGAAAACCACGGTTAAAAAAAGTAAAAAAAGATGAACCTGAAACAGAAGCTATGGAAACTAATTCACCCCCTTCACATAAAGAACCAACATTGTTAAGAGTCAAAAGAAAGAGAAAGTTAAGCGACTCGGTGGATATTCCTTTTAAATTACCAAAATTTTTAAAAGTCAAAAGAAAGAGAAAGTTAAGCGATTCGGTTGATGTTCCCTTTAAATTACCAAAAACCGACACAACTGCTGTTTTGAGTGAAGGACCATTGGAGCAGAAGTCACTAAAGCGGAGACTAAGCATTGATGGTGAAGAAAATGACAATATGCATAGCAACATTAAAAAACCAAAAGTTATATAAATATTAAACACCTTCAAACACACATATCAGTTGCTTTCATTCTTGTGTAAACTTTCAAGGTGGTAACATCATTCCTAAAAAATGAGTAAAACGAGAAAATCAAGAAAACCCATAAAAAGTAGAAAAACATCAACTTTTAAAAGAAAGAGGGCACGAATTGTAAAGAAAAAAATCAAAACATTGAGTTTCAGTCAAGCAACAAAAAAGATAAAGGATAGATTAAAACAACGAAAACCACAAGACTTTGAAACTGCAGTCAAAGTTGCTCTCAAGACAGCGGAAAAAAACAAAGGAATAGTACGACCTGCACGAATAATAAAACTACCAAAAAAGGGTGGTTTTTTGCCTCTAATACCAATCATGGCGACTCTCTCTGCCCTTGGTGCTTTAAGCAGCGGCACCGCAGGAATAGTGAAAGCCATTAATGCTGCTAAATCTGCAAATCAACAATTGCAAGAGGCTCAACGACATAACCAAAGTATGGAGTCCATTGCTATGGGTAAAGGATTATTTCTCAAACCATATAAACTAGGAATGGGTCTTTTTTTACACAAAGGTGGATGTCAAAAAACAAAAACCTAAAGTTTTTCAAGAAAACTTTACCGATTTCACTACCACAGCGAGCTCTTACAAATATTGACCTAAAAAAGTATACAAAGCTGTTAAAAATTAAACATTTTAGAGGTGTGTTTATGAGAGATGAACTACCCTCAAAGATACATAAATTTGAGTCGGGGATAATTAATTTAGATAGTAGCAGAGGATCAGGAAGTCATTGGACTTGTTATAAGAAAATTAAAAATAATGTACACTATTTTGATAGTTTTGGTAATTTACGA
The DNA here is from genome assembly GCA_963576565.1 of Aspidapion aeneum. Lineage (NCBI taxonomy): Eukaryota > Metazoa > Arthropoda > Insecta > Coleoptera > Brentidae > Aspidapion > Aspidapion aeneum. The sequence goes on from OY755046.1 coordinate 7,594,788, forward strand.
CCTCCTATAGAATCTGTAAGATACTTTAGTTCTAATGGTGACTCAAAAATACTGTATAATTATAACCCCTACCAGACTTATGATTCTGTAAATTGTGGACACTTGTGTTTAAGTTTTTTGTATTACTTTAAGGGTTAATAAAAAACGTCTACTAAACTACATGGTTTTTCATTTATCAGTGAACCGCTATATAGTAAACATGTCCTACACCTTTACCTTATCCGGAAAATCATCACTCCTTTCAGCAAACATCTATCCACCTATAGTGCTAAACGAGCTTGAGCAATATGATTTGGGGCTCATTAATTTCGAAAGTTACAACTCAATACCGAATGTGGATAGTTCAAATAATTTATTTTGCTTTAATGATGATAAAATTATAAAAATACCTGAGGGGTCATACGAAATTAAGGACTTGAACGATTTCCTAAATAAATACTCAAAGCAAACTTTAAAGGAGGAACAATTTGAAATAAGTATAACAGCTAACCATAATACCTTACAGTGTGAGGTTATATGCAATAAAAAGATTAATTTTGAAAAGGAAAATTCCATTGGAAGTTTACTAGGATTTGCAGGAAAAACTCTAGAGGCAGATAAAAAACATATATCTGAAAATCCGGTTGATATATTAAAAGTGAATGCTATATGTGTTGAGTGCAACTTGGTTATAAACTCTTATAATAACGGAAAAGCAGTGCACATATTACACATGTTTTACCCCTCTTCTCCTCCAGGTTATAAAATTATAGAAAGACCCTCAAATGTGATATATCTACCAATCAGCACTCATTATATTGATGATATTTTACTTAAAATAACTGACCAAGATGGAAAACCCATCAATTTTCGTGGAGAAGTGGTCACGATTAGACTGCATCTAAAAAAATCCGTTTAAAAATGGTGTTTTTGTATAATCATAATACTTTTGGTATTCCTTATGAAGAAATTACCGCCTTAGAGGAAAGTAATAAAATTTATAAGAAGAAGATTGATAGTGTACCACCATTTAGTAATAAACAGCTAGTCAAAGAGCTAACACCTGAAAATAGAGCTTTTTTAATATCTTTAGGATTTAAACTAAAAGGACAATAACTACCATCATAGGCAAAAGACTTAAGAAATTTTGGTATAATTTAAAAGTACGTGTCAGTTGTGGTATAAGAAGAATATTTTTTTCAGTGCGGTGTAGTTTAAAGTGTTTTGAAAAAAATGAGTCGTAACATTCTACGAGTGGGTGAAAACGTGCTCTATGATAATTCGATTGTGAGTTACCAACTACACACTCATCAACCATATGCTTCAACCACCTTAAACAACAATGATGAAATTCGAATTCCGATACAAACTCAAGACATCTATACCCTGCCTAGTGAAAGTGTTCTTTACCTTGAAGGAAAAGTACTGAAAGATGACAATACTGCCAGTACTAATGTGCACTTTGTAAACAATGGTTTAGCACATTTATTTGATGAAATTCGTTATGAGTTAGGAGGGGTGATTGTGGACCGTGTTAGAAATCCTGGGATTACATCAACAATAAAAGGTTACTGCTCATTCAAGGAAAGTGATGGTAACACCCTTCAAAATGCTGGTTGGACACTTAAAGAAAATCCACCTATATTAGATGGTTCCGGTAATTTCAATATATGTTTACCCCTAAAAACCCTTATGGGGGTATTTGAGGACCATCACAAGATTATTTTAAATGTACGACAAGAACTCGTGTTGATTCGCAGCAATTCCGATTTAAACGCTTTAATTGAAACTGAGGATAAAAAAGAAAAATATAAGGTGGTGTTAAATAAAGTTCATTGGAAAATTCCACATGTTAGAGTGTCAGATGATCAAAAATTACGCCTTTACAAGTATTTAGAGGGTAACAGAGATCTCAATATTAGTTTTCGAAGTTGGGAATTGCATGAGTATCCACAACTTCAAACTACCACTAATCACACATGGGCAGTGAAAACTTCAAATCAACTGGAGACACCACGTTTCATTATTATTGGATTTCAGACAGATAGAAAAAACTTGTTTAGTAAAAATATGACCCGTTTTGACCACTTATCATTAACCAATTTAAAAGTCTATTTAAACTCCGAAGTTTTTCCATATGATAATTTAAATTTAGATTTTGATAACAATCAGTATGCTATTCTATATGAAATGTATGCCCAGTTTCAAAAATCCTATTATTACCACGATCAAAGCGAACCTTGTTTTCACCCGATAAGCTTTAAAAATGATGCTCCACTGGTAGTTATCGACTGCTCTCGACAGAGTGAAGACGTGCTCAAAGGTGGTGCAGTTGACATTAGAATTGAGTTTGAAACGAAAAAAGCTGTACCTGATAAAACTATAGCCTACTGTTTAATATTGCACGATCGACTTGTGAAATACAACCCTCTAACCAGTACCGTAAGGGTAGTTTAAAGAAGAAAAAAATGTTTATTTTGGATGTGCAAGGTTTCCAATACAAAGACACTGAATTTATATGTAAGGAAATAGCTATATTAAACACCCATACTAATGAAGTTCGGCACCATATCGTTAATTTACCCATGAAGTCCATCTGGTTACATCAAGACTTTAAACATCAAGCTGAATCGAATACAAACAAACTTCATGGTATAAATTGGGACACTTTTGATTTTAGTTATTTACCATTTGAAAACCTCGCTTTATTTATTAAGGATTTAATTCAAAATGAAACTGTGTTTGTAAAAGGAAATGAAAAAAAGTTTGGTTATGTAATTTAGTTAATAATAATGTTGTAGATTTATATGACTTGGGATGTCCCAATATTAAAAAATTATTGTAATGATAAGTTTCACTGTGAAATGCATAATAATAATTATTTAAATTGTGCTAGAGAAAATGTAATTTTGTTAAATAGATGGTATTTAAATAAAAAGCATATTCAGTTTTAACCTTTTATTTTATTTTATTTTAACAAAATATTAAAAATTAAAAAAAAGCTTGGGTTTGTGTTAAAGGATCCTCTTCATCGAAGAGACTTATTATCTCTTCCATATTTGTATTTTTGTTTGTTGTTTGTTTTTCGGATACAGTGGATACCACACCCTTTCTGCTTCTTCTTCTTTGTGCTTGGGTGGTATCTACTGCTTTTGTAGATGTTAGTACTTCACTGGCAGCCTACCGAATTTTTTGTCTATGGTTTCTGTTCTAGGTGAATATGATAGTCTGACAAAGGCTTTATCACCTTTTAAACTTATCTTCTTTACTCCAAAACTGAAAAAATAATAACATCAAAATTAAGACAAATAAATTAAAATTCAATATAATTTCTTTGCTATTAAAAAATTAGGAATATTTTTTTTATATAAATATTATCTTGGATTCATGTAAGGTTTTTAGTAATAATAAATTTTCTATAAAAAGTTAAAAGTATATAAAACTAAAATTTACTACTTTTTAGTTTCTTTTGTAAAAATTATCCTGTATTCGTTTAATAATAAATAATCTGTAAAAAATCAAAAGTACTTACTGAAAAAGATTCTTCATGCAAACAAATACCATTTTCGGAGGGCAGTTAATGCGATCTAGAGTTGACACTACAAGTGTGCATGGTTGTGTTGCCATTTTTATTTTATTTTTTTCAAAACTAATAAGCACAAACTGTTAAACTGTTTGAATTGATTTTTGCTTTGATATTTGATGGAATTTATACCTAATTTTTAGCTAACATAAGCACTGCGTTGGTTATTTTTTAACAATGCTTGCACTTGTCCATAGGCGTTGCATTATTTAAAAGTTTATAAATTAAAGTGGGGGGATAGTTTTTCTCATAACCAAGATGACAGCGATCTTTCTGTAGGTTGGCTCCATCCTTTACATTTTAGCATCTTATATTTCCTTAATAGGGAGTTAATCAAGTAAAGTTTTGATTTAATACTGCTTGACCGTATTGTGACAGTATTACATAGAAAACTAACAACTGATCTCTCAAAATTGATATACTAAAGTCGAATTGAAAAATAAAGTAATTTGTTTTTTCTTTTAATAAAGACAGGCACTAATAAATCCAAGCTTTATTGTAATTAGTCCCTAATATATTGAATTTTTAGGTTACAATCTGTCATATTTTACTATTTTGACATATCACGTGACTTTTAAAGCAGTCAAATTATTTTTGTTGGTTTAAATTAATTAAATATATATACAATATTAAAGTAGCGTCGCCTATGACTACACCTAAAAAGTGCTGACCAATATGTTTTAGTTTAAATATAAAAAACACATTTTTGCTAAATAATACATTTTTATAAAATTTATTAAACATTATGTTTTGATTTGAATAAAAAAAATGTCCATTTTTACAGACTAGTGGCGCTGGTTACATTGTATCAAATCATACGTCAGTCATATGTTTGTTATGGAATTTTCCGTTCTTTGATTATACAAGTGAAAATGAAAAGTTTTGCTAACTAAATTCCGAGCGTTTAAAATTAAACTCAAATGTCTTTTTGACACTTTTGACAGCAATTCTATGCACAATCAATCCATCCAACTGTTAAAAAAGTTAGGTTATCGTGAATCTGGCAACATGTGCTATACTTTCTTACATTTGTTACTTTAAAAATTTCCCTCGTATTCAAGAAGAACTTTCTTATCAAACCAATATTTAATTATATTTTGACAACGTATGAATTCATTCTGACAAAGACCGTTGTTTATAACATATCTTGCACAGTTGAATATTATAGAAAAAATGAGTTCCCAAAGTTTTGATGTGTTGGTGTCTGAGTCTGTAAAAAAGGTTGAACAGGTGAGTAGACTGGTGAAAACAAAAGAGGAATTTAATTATTGGATAGTTTTTCTTCTAAATTTAATTTCAACCGTAAAAAGTTGTGTAAAAAATAAACTTGATTGTGTACAAAACTTTTCTAAATTAGAATCGAATTTGGCACTTTTAAAACATTATTTAATATTACTAAAAAATAAAAAAAGAATTCATTTTGGCAAAACTAATAGGGTGAGGTCGGTCAAAAAAAATTTGGTTTGGGAAGATGTTGAAACGTCCTTTGGTGGTAGAATTACAACAGGTATTATCACTAATTTTACCATTAAAGACCCTAAGATTTTCTTTAAAAAGGCATTCAAGAGTTTTTCAAGTCAAATTAAAAAGTCACTTAAACAGTCAATTTTAAAAGTTAATGTCATTTTTTCGGGGAATTTTATTAAATTACATGAAGGTACTACGCAAACTGATGTGAAGGCTTTTTCTACGAGAAACAGTATAATAGACCAAACAACAAATTTAAAAAAATGGTATGAGGAAAATGTTTCTCAAAAAATATTAACCAAAATGGAGGATTTTCAAGAGCGAGATTCTGGTTGGGCTCTGTATGAAATTCTCCATCTTAAGGTTAATATTAATAAACACACCCCAATCAACTGTGGTGATTCAACTTATGTTGAGTCACCGCAGTGGATTAAAAACACCAAGGGGGTGATCAATATTCAAAATAAAGATAATTATTGTTTTCTTTGGTCTATTGTGGCTGCTTTACACCCTGCTGCTCATCATAGAAGCAGGACTTCCTCGTACCCTCATTTCAGTCAGGTGGGGTTGAATTATGAAGGTTTGGAATTTCCTATGCGACTAAAAGACATTTCAAAATTTGAGAAACTTAATAATTTATCAATAAATGTTTTTGGAGTTGAAAAGAATGAAATCCTACCTATTTGTTTAAGCAAATCAGATTTTTCCAAACGAATTAATTTACTTATTTTATCGTGTGGTGATGATGATGATGTAGTTGATAGTAAAAATGAGATGGATATAGATTCTGAAAATTTTGAAATTCTCAACCCCAATAAAAGAATCTATCACTTTGCCCTAATAAAAAATCTTTCACGTCTTATATCAAGTCAGGTGGGTAGACAAAATAATAAAAAATGGGTATGTGATAGATGTTTAAATTGGTTTGTTTCCGAGGCAGTGCTGCAAAAGCATTATTTAGATTGTAAAAATTTAAATTTTACCAAACTAACTCTACCAAAGAAAAATGACGACATTTTGAAATTTACAGAATTTAAAAATAAAGAGCAAGTGCCTTTTACAATTTTTGCTGATTTAGAAAGTTTGTTGGAAAAAATTGACAACGATGACAAAAGTGCATCATCACCATCGAATACACAAAGAATTCAACACCATATTCCTTTTGCGATTGGGTATTATGTGAAATGTTCATATGATAACTCGCTCTCCTATTATCATCAAATTGTAGGAAATGATTGCATTTCACGTTTTACTCATGAGCTGAAAAGAATAGCAGAAAAATTGAGTAAGATTTTTTCAAATATTGTTCCTTTAAAACCGTTAAACACTATGGAAAAGTTTGATTTTATTAATGCAACCCATTGTCATATCTGTGAGAAGGCTTTTCAAGAGGGAGACAGAAAACATTTAGATCATTGTCACTTGACGGGAAAATATAGGGGAGCAGCTCATCCAAGTTGTAATTTAAATTTTAATGATTCACACAGTGTTCCTGTAGTATTCCACAACCTTTCTGGTTATGATAGCCATTTCCTTATAAAATATTTAGCAAAGGATGTAGATGGTAGAATTCAACTTCTCCCTGTAAACAAGGAAAAATATATTTCGTTTACTAAATACATTGAAGGCACCAAAGTAAATTTTCGTTTTATTGATTCTTTTCGGTTTATGCCTTCCGCGTTAGACAAACTAGCTTCATATTTAGATGATTCCAAAAAGACAATTTTAAAAAGTTTTTATAAGGAAGAGGAAAAATTTAATTTAGTTACTCGTAAGGGTGTCCTGCCCTATGAGTATCTCGATTCTTGGGAAAAGCTATATGAAACTGTTCTTCCTCCTAAAGACGCATTTTATAGTACTTTGGAAGGAAAAGGTGTTTCAAATGATGAATACAAAAGGGCACAAACAATTTGGAATACCTTTAATATTAATTCGCTTTTGGAATATGCGCTTTTTTACATGAAAATTGATGTAATTTTGTTATCTGAAATAATGAGCTCGTTCCGTGACATCTGTCTCTCCACCTATAAACTTGATCCGCTTCATTATTTTACCAGTCCAGGATTGGCCTTTTCAGCCATGCTTAAACAGTGTAAAATAGAGCTACAACTTTTGACTGATGTTGATATAATCATGTTTATAGAAAGAGGTATAAGAGGTGGAGTTTCACAGTGTTCAAACAGATATGCCAAAGCCAACAATAGGTACATGGGAGAGTCATACAACCCCAATAAGGAAACATCATATTTAATGTACTATGATGTTAATTCACTTTATGGCACAGCTATGATTTTACCATTGCCCTATGGTGGTTTTGAATGGGTTCATAACAATTCATTCACTGAGGAGGATATATGTAATATTTCAGATGATAGTCCCATAGGGTACATTTTTGAAGCAGACATTTCATACCCTGCTAACCTATTTGAAATACATAAAGACCTTCCTGTCTGCCCTGAACATCGAGTGCCACCCAACTCAAAAAGTAAGCTACCCAAACTGATGACTACACTTTACAATAAAGAGCGATATATCATCCATTATCGTAACTTAAAACAGGTCCTTGGTTTGGGTTTAAAAATTAGAAAAATTCATAGAGTCCTTAAATTTAAACAGTCTCAATGGTTGAAACCCTATATTGAATTAAACATCCATATGCGTCAGCAAAGTAAAAATGAATTTGAGAAAAACTTTTACAAATTGATGATTAATTCAGTATTTGGCAAGACTATGGAGAATGTTCGAAAATATAAGGATGTTAAGTTGGTAACTCGATGGTCGGGTCGTTTTGGTGCGCAATTCTATATTTCAAAACCTACTTTTCATAGTTTAACCATATTTGATAAAGATATGGTTATTATTGAAATGTCTAGAAACAACATTATTTTCAATAAGCCCATATATGTAGGATTTACAATTTTGGACTTGTCAAAAACTTTTCTTTATGAATTTCACTATAACTATATTAAAACGAACTTTGGAGATAAAGCCCTTTTGCTATATACGGACACAGACAGTTTAATTTATAACCTACATGTTGATGATATATACAAACATATGAAAACTGACATTGACAAATTTGACACATCTGACTACCCACCAGACAATATTTTTAACATGCCATTAAAAAATAAAAAAGTTTTGGGGCTCATGAAAGATGAAAATAATGGTGCTGTAATGACAGAGTTTGTAGGATTACGGTCTAAAATGTATAGTGTGAAGATTTTGGAAAATAAGAGCGATTTGCAAAATCTTCAAACTAAACTTGAGCAGAAAGGTATTTCATTAACAGAGGTTCAGGAACAATGTTTAAATTTAAATATTAGTAAAAGGGCAAAGGGTGTAAAAAAGGCTTCACTTAGAAAAATTACATTTAATGACTATCTTGAGTGTCTTTTTAAAAATAAAATCACAGAGATCTCTCAAACCATGATCCGATCTCACAAACACGAAGTGTACACAATCAAACAAAAAAAGATTGCTTTAAGTCCTTTTGACGATAAACGTCAACTATTACCCCACTCCACCAACACAGCACCATGGGGCTATCCAATAACTTAAATAAATCTTAAATTTAAACTAGTCTACAGAATCCTCTCAACTTGTTCAGACATCGGACACTGTGTGTCTAGGAACTCATTAAACTAGGTAAGTAAACAACCTAAAAAAAAATTAACACCTAGAAGAAAAAAAAAATGATAAATAAAAAATCTGTAAAAAATTATACTTACCTTTTAATTGTTATTTCAGTCTAACCGAGATACCACCACAACAATGAACAAGAAATCATCACATCAAAAAACAGAAAAAGACAACCTAGAAATTTATCAAGCTACAAATAAAACATCACCACAAGGATGGCAGAAGAAAAATAACATAAAAAAGACTGCAGAATGTGTGACAACCAAGCAACTTGGGTTTCTGGACCAGATGGATAGTAGTAGTAGTAGTAAAAATGTATGTGTTTACTGTAAAAGAAACGTTTGTTTCTGTCAAAACTATTCACATTGCAATATTGGCACTAGGCTTTGTTCTAGTTGTAAGCAAATGTTTTGTTTTTGCAAGAAATCAATTGAACATCATAAGAACATAGAAAAATATTACACAGTAAGAGGTGAACAAGACCTATTTTGCTATGAGCAAATATCTCCTTCTCCTCGTTAATATATGTTTAAAATTAAATAAATTAAAAATAAAATATTTGAAGTATATTTTCTTATTTTTTCAGATCCAAAAGACATGTATCCTGTGTCGTGCACAAGTACCAAACAACTTTCGGATATGCAAATTTTGTTTATTGGAATCTGCAATCAAATACCCAGAAACAAGAAAATTGGCATGCAGAATTTTTCAACAGAAATATAATTATAACATCAAGTTTGACTAATTTTTATATTTTTTCTTTCACTATTTTATTTTAATAAAAAGACTTACCAAATATTATTTAATAAATCACTTATTGTTTTTCTTTGATACCCTATCCTCTTTTTGACTCATTTTATATAAAATTTATTTTGAAAAAAAATGTGTTATATCAATCAAAAATGCTTACTATAAACTATAAACATCTCCCCAGTGTACAAAATTATTACAAAAGTTGCATCATATTTTTGCTAATTAGATAAAATAGGAACATGTGTGGGGTCACTAAGGTTATCCGATAAGATACTCGTGCAGTCATTTTTTAGAAATTATTTTATTTTTAACACACAGAGAAAATAACAGGCTATCCCGATTAATTCTAACAAATATTTCTAGAAATTATTTTATTTTTTTAACCAACAACCAAGGCCTTTTTCACATTAGGACTTACCTAGCCCAGGCTAAGCGAGTGAAGTGACTATCTTACTGGCTGGCACCTAACTCATTGCCAATAGGGCCTTTCAACAGCTAAGGCCTTACCTAGACCACGCGAAGCTAGTGAAGCGGCTAGCTTACTAAAAAAACCACCTCATTTTACCTACTCTCGCATTGCCACCTAACTCATTAGGGCCTTTCAACAGCCTCTGGTTGTTACGTCATTGCTGACAGCTTCTTGTACGCTTCTTTTGCCCGAAGGTCATACCAAGTTCACTTCTTCAGCAGCAGGTCATCCACTTCGGAGAAGTGGATGGCATGGTTACCATTTGGTCCAGAACCCACACTATTACACTACTCTTGTAAATTTTAAGGACTTCTATCAGCCATGAGTGTGGTACCGAGTCATACGCCTTTTGGTAATCGATCCATGCCATGGAAACATTTTTTGGCGTCTTTTTGCCTGTTTGGTTATGACGTTGTCGATCACCAAGAGTTCCTTGCATCCTCTAGCTTTTTGCTTACATCCGTTCTGTTCCCATGCTAGGATTTTGTTCACTTTAAGGTGACCATTAAGCTTGTGCCCTAAGATGGAAGTCAGTATCTTGTAAGCCGACGGAAGACACGTTATTGGTCTATAGTTTTTGGCCTGTTGTAAATTTCCTTTCTTAGGCAGCATGTGTGTCTGTCCAAGCGTGAGATATGTGGGGATTTCGCGTGGATTCCTTAATGCGTTTTGAATCAGGTTGGCTAAGATCTTGTGTGTGTGTGAGAATCCCTTCCACCAATAATTGTATTCCGTCAAGTCCAGGCGCTGTCCAGTTTTTGAGTCGCTTTACTGTCTCCTTAACGTCTGTTTCAGAGACAGTAACCTCTGGCATCTCTGTGTAATTTGCCGCGCTTTCTTTTTCAGCAGCGATCCATTGTGCCTGGAAGTCATGCTCAACTCTCTGGGACCAGATGCTCGACCAGAATTCAGTCATTTCTTCCTTAGAGGGTATTGTGTTTGTATTTTGGCCTTGGTACTCCTCGTTAAGATTTCTGAAGAACAATTTCTGGTTATTGATAAAAAGGTCATTTTGTTTCCGCCTAAGCGTTCTCTTATGATACCTTTTTATCCTGTTTCCCAGTGCTGCTATCTTTTGCTTTAACACCTCGACCATAAGGAGTAGTTTTTCCCGATACTGCGCATCGTTTTTCTTTATTTTTGCGCTCTTTGCATAGCTTAAAACTTTCTTCTCTAGCTTCTTTTTGGGTTGATCGGTCGTATGATACGAGTGTAATACACCAATCTCCCGCCGGAAGGCAGAGATTTTTTCTTCAAGCCTTTTCTCCCATGGAGGTTGTTTTTGGGTTTCGTTTGTTGTTGTAGAAGGCGCGGTTTTTGTTTGCGCGTGTATGCTAGTGGCAACGCTAGCAGCGCAGTTTACGTTATGACATAGGTTTTCTAGGTCATTAGATCTTGTAAACTCTCCTTTGAGTGTTGCGTTAATTGCTTCTATTGTGTTTTTGACCTCTAAGGTGATTTTAATGCGTGATAGCTTTGACCTTACGTGCGTTTCTACTCCTTCATATTTATGATGGAATTCTTGAAAGAGCAGCTTGATCTCGGCTGATACTGGTCGATCATCTTGTTGTGGCTCATCGTTTGGTTCAGCGCTTTCATCTGGGGCCGCTGGTATAAAGCTTCTCCTTGCTAGTGACTGCCTAAGCAGTTGCGGCCTCCTGTTTCGGTTTTCAGTTGCTTCAGCCTTCATTGCAGCTAGTTCATCCGGAGATATCAACTTACGCTTTTTGATGTTAGTAATTTGTGCCGCTAGGTGTTGCGATGTGAACTGTTTTTCGGGATTCTTGCCCGGTACTTGGTTTTCTTTGTCTCCCCTTCAGTGACTTTGAAGTAAGCATTCATCAGTGTGAGATTCATTTCCCTGGTCCAATGCTGCCTTCCCCGTCTTTGAGCTACAGCGGGATCCTGCGGTGGACTTGCGTCCTGCAGATCCAAGCTGTTTCTCCGGGTGTCGTGATTGGGGGTGCTTGGCCTTGTGGTTCCGTTTCGCACAGAGGCGCCACTCGCTCCGCCTTCTTGTGCTAGGGACTGTAACGATCTTCCCACAGACGCACTCCCGACGTCTGGGGCGGGTTCCGAGGCTTCGTTTGGTTCAACGAGAGCAGGTAATTCTCAACCCGCGGGGTGCTAACCCGCCAGTTGGTTTGCTGGGGTCTGCGGGGATGGGAATCCCGAAGGCCTACGCCCCCCCCCCCCTGCAGGCGAAGCTGGCTGTACAGGTCTTACGTCGTTACCTGTAGCAGCAGAGAGTGTCACTGGCTTGTGACCCCTCCACCGGCCAGACATACTATATATATTTTCTTGTGGGTCGAGAATTTGGTCAGCTGTGCCCCTGTGCATTTCGTATTTTTCCTGCATAATGTCTATCAGGGCTGTTTGGGCTTGATCTGTGCATTTCCCCAGATACTCAGCTACTTCCTTATTAAGATAATCAAGAGCCCAAGGACCTGGGTCTGCTCTATTCCTAAGTATTCCAATTACTTGCTGGGTAACCTCAGGAGAGCGGGTACTCATAAGATTGAACGCTCTCTCATGATCCAACACTTGTACTATTGTGGCGAGCGCTGTGACTGAAGGAGGAGAGAATAACGCTGCAGCATTTTCGATAACACTTCTTTCATCTGCAGACTCTATGTGATCACGTACTCCTTTTATATTGTAAGCCCGGAAGCTCTCCTGATCTTCTGTTGAAGTAAGTGTCCTTTGATGGTAAAGAATACCACAGTAAACCAGTCTGGCATATGTCTTTACCTGATACCTTTCTGGCAACTGTCTCCTGAGTCCCATATAAGGTGCAGATCTAACTATATGTGCTATTGCTTGAAAGGCCTCAATTTCTTCTTGTAATCCGGGTATAGTAACTCCTAGGAATTCCCTTATTTGGGGAAGGACAGGTGGTATGAAGTGGATGGAGGTTGAATGATGATTACGATATACGAGTCTTGCTTGCTCCAGGAGAACCCCCGCTTCGGGGCTTATGAGGCCGTCCCTTAGCATTTCATTAATAGGGAGTAGATCTTGAATGCGAGAGTCTGGATTATACTCATTTGGTCCTGTTGCACAGATGGCCATAGCAAGAGCCTCATCTACAATAGGAGCCTGATCTGCTGCCTGCCAATTGAGTCCAGTGATAATATCCCTTGTCGCTAGAGCATCATAATGTTCTGATCAGCTGCTGCAGCTGCCTGTACCCTTCTAGTTATTTGATCGGCAACCATCTCTGATCTGGAATAGGGAGGTCCCAGGATATGGATAGCTAATAGAGTGAGCATTTTCCCAGGATCAGCAATCTGCTGTGGCCCTAGTCCAATGTTGTGGGCCCTTTCTTCAGGACGACCGTCTCCTTCAATACGAACTAGGGTCACTATTGGTTCTAACTGGTCAGTGATGAATGGAAATGTATTTACCAGGGCTGTCAGTATTCTAGTGACTTGGGAATGGAGTGGATTGCTCAAGATTCTGCCTAGTAATTTCTCATTGACCAGGTAAGCTAGAGGTTGTTGTTTGCCCACTGTTCTGAACGACATTATAGGCTGTATATCCATTGGTTGGGCAGCTTCCTCTGGCTGAGCTAAGACATGGACTGTAGGATAGAGTCTCATGATCATAGGGGAGATGGATTGAACAAAAGCTCTACTCCCGTACACAATCAGGGCACCAGGATGGTTTCTTCAGACGTGAATTGAGATCTCAAGAGGAGAACATAGGAATTGACAGGATACAGTGGACTGGCAGCTTCAAAGTTCAGACCCTGGACGGGGATGGGTTCCTCCACATCCCAATTTATTAAGAGCAGATGATCCGGAGCTTGTGACGAGTATGTCGCCAGATCTTTGTGGCCAGAAAATGCCCATGTCTCTGGGAGAGCTTCTAATCGTTCAATCTGCCCAAGGACTAACATATCATTTAGTTCCTCTAATGTGATGGGCAATTACCCCCCTGGTTGGATGATGTTGGGCATAATATAGGGAGATGAATGGTCTAGATTCTAATTTGGCAAGAGATTCAATCTTTCGATTGATTGTGAGAGTCCAGAGTTGGGGGTGCTCCTTTGAGAGTGGAGCAGTCAGTCTTTATTATCTTCTATATATATATATATATATATATATATATATATATATATATATATATATATATATATATATATATACATATATATATACATATATATATAATATATATATATATATATATATATATATATATATATATATATATATATATATATATATTAGCTGAACAACATTGGTAAAGGCGCCAAAAAGCAGGGCTCTCATTTCTCCCTGTCCAGTTCATCTTGACAGGTAAATCATGAGCAATAAATTTGTTCATAACTCGCCTTGTAGTTTCTGGGCCATCATTACCTCCCACAAGTTTCAGAACGCGCAACTAAAATTTTTAAAAAATATAATTTTTGCTGGTAAACAGTACAGATCACACCAAGACTTTCACTAAGACTTCAACCGGAGTAAGTCGAAGTCAAAATATCAGGTCTAAATCAAGTTTAATATAATCTGCAGTTTTATTTTCATGGGTCGTTAAACTTAGTAGATTTCTGGGCACAATAGGCTGCAGCTTTGTAAGACTGCCTACCACAAGTTTCTAATACATACAGATGGTGTGCTATATTTTTAATTACTATGTATATAAAACATCATTCAGTTGGATAAAGTTTTCTATAGGGATAATAATCTTCCTCGACATCATTTTGAATGATATGTTGCTTTTGCAATAGCTGAGTTACGTAATCCATTTTTCTATTTAGATCTGCGGTGTTCTTCTCCTGCAATTTATACACCTTGACAAATTCTAAAAAAATATATTAATTGTGAAAGATTTAAAATAAATGGGCCAAAAAATTATTGCAAATATTAATATGGGTTTATCAATGGGGTCACTCGGAACATTCATAAAGGGGATATAGAATCTGAAATTTTTGCTTGGTAGTTTTTTTAGCTCACACATAACAATCTGCTAAAGGAAATGGAGGAACTAAAAAATCTACACTGGCTACAAAAACGCACTGGTAATTCACAACTTAAAATTCTTTACAAAAGTCGGAAAAAAGAAATTGACCTTAAAATAAAAAAAGAAAAAGAAAAATACTTCAACGAAAAAATTAATAACTCAAAAAATAAAATAAAAACTACATGGAGTATTATTAATAATCTAAGTGGAAAAAAATCTAATACCTCACACTCTATAGATCAAATCCGGGATAGCAATAATGTAATTATAACTAATACTATGGAGATCGCTAACAACTTTAGCAGTTATTTGTCCTCTGTTGTTGCTGACAAGCTCCAATCTCATTTCCAGGGCAGCTTGTCCGCTGATTGCACAACGACTAAGAAAAATCACAAATCATTTACTTTTACCGAAGTTACTACACATGATGTTAAACTCGCACTGAAATGCTTGCCAAACAAAAAATCAGCGGGACCCGATGAAATACCCATATTCCTACTGAAAAATGCTTCTTTGAAAATGATAACTTGCCTTACTTTTCTGATAAATCTATCTATATCTGAAGGTACCTACCCTTCTCACCTAAAAGAAGCTAATATCTTACCTATCTATAAAAAGGGCGACCCTTTGTCGGTGGAGAACTATCGTCCGATTTCTTTGTTGAACAGTTTCTCTAAGGTCTTTGAAAAAGTTATATGCAACCAAATAAATCAATTTCTTAAAAAATATCAGATCTTAACTCCAAGCCAGCACGGTTTCAGAGAACTACACTCTACCGAAACAGCCAGCATTGACTTTGTTCAACAGATCTACAACAAACTAGACCAAGGCGATAGAGTTGTTGCACTATTGTTTGATCTAACCCGTGCTTTTGATACCATAGACCCTAACTTTGTATATAAAAAACTCGAAAAACTAGGTATCCAAAACCCCCTTAATAACTGCATTAAATCTTTTCTTACAGATAGAAAATTTAAAATCAAAATAGGAAGCACATATTCAGAATCTACAGAATCAAACATAGGCACGCCCCAAGGCAGTGTGCTTGCACCTTTAATATTTTTGCTGTTTATTAACGATCTTCCCGAATATATCACGTGGGGACTTGTGTTTATGTTCGCCGATGATACGTCCATCGTTGTATCCGCAAAAGACACAAATTTTCTTCATGAAAAAATCAACTTAACCCTAAATGAATTTTCGAACTGGTGCAAGCAAAACAATCTGATTATAAATGTCTCTAAAACTGTCTTTATGGAATTTAAAACAAAGTCCCGTAAACCTACCGACCTCAATATAATCTTTAATGACATCCCTTTGCCAGTTAGCGATAGCTCAAAATTTTTGGGAACCATTGTCGATACTCATTTCGAGTGGAGTTTACACATAAGTAGTGTATGCTCAAAACTTAATACATGCTACTTCATGATCAAGTCACTTAAAAACTCTCTCAGTATAAAAAATCTCATTACTGTGTATTATGCTAATGCATACTCGGCTCTAGCCTATGGCGTGTCAGTATGGGGTAGTGCTCAGGATGTGGAAAGAGTATTGGTAGGTCAAAAGAGACTTATAAGATTAATTTTCAATATACCTTACAACGGTACTTGTCGCTCTGCATTTAAGGATAATAAAATTATGACAATAACAAGTATTTACGTATATAAACTACTCATTTTCATTTTTCAACACCAAAATATTTTTACATTAAATAGTTCTTATCACAACTATCCAACTAGAAGTCGTAACCACTTCAGCATCCATAAACACAACCATGAGTATATAAAAAAAGTACTCACTATCTTGGATGCAAATTCTTTAACTTGTTGCCAAACAAAATCAAACAAACTACGTCGCTGCCAAGATTCAAAAAAGAAATCAAAAATCTTTTATTAAAAGAAACTTTTTATAGTTTAATTGAATTTGAAAACTACATGTTGGGCAGAAGGTAAATTTTTGTTCTCAATATTTATATACATATATATACAAATCTTGTAAATGTGTTTTCGTTTTTATTTTTTTAAATATTTACACTATTATTATTTACACTTAATGTTATATTTTTTGTATTTGACGTATCTTATCTACATTATTGTAGCTGAAAAGATTAATAAAGTTGTCTATTGTCTATTGTCTATACTATACTATAGTAGTGTGAGCTATGGTGATCCTAATTTTTTCGAGAAAAAAAAAGGTGCTCCGATTTCAAAATTTTTTATATATCTTTGCGTTTCAGATGATTTTGAAACTTTTTTGTTGCGCCGTCTGTCTGTCTGTCTGTAACGACCAACGCGCATAACTCAAGAACCGCTTAGCCGATTTTAATGAAATTTGGTACCTAGGCTGGGTCTTGGGTCGAGATGGTCCCATTTAAAAATGAACAAAATCCACCGAACACAAGCCAAATAAAAGGGTGGGGGTAGATTTCAAAAATTAGAGTTTATGTGAAAATATGGCGTGTGTGATATCAAATGAAAGGTAATTGAGTATGGAGTTAAACAAAATACATTTCAGTTTTTTTTAAAGGTGGGGTAGATTTCAAAAATTAGAGTTTATGTGAAAATATGGCGTGTATGATATCAAACAAAAGATAATTGAGTCCGGAGTTAAACAAAATACATTTTGGTTTTTGTTTTTTTTTTTAAGGGTGGGGGTAGATTTAAAAAGATTGAGTTTAAGTCAAAACATGGCTTGTGTGGTATTAAACGAAAGGTAATTTAGCTTCAGTTTTTAGTTATATTAGCTCGCACGTACACTATAACTATAGTACCTAGTGTGAGCTAAGGGGCCCATATATTGGCAGAGTATTTTAATTATGTTTTGAAAATAAACAAAACTGCCAATTTGGCTCAGACATTTACTTAAAAGAATTAAAATATCTAGAGAATGACTTACACCAGGTAGTAATATAGAGCTTGTTTGACAAGAAGTAATAAAAGAATTAATTAAAAAATTTAAATTTCTCAAAAATCTGTGAGATGGTCTACGAAACCTCTGGTTGATTTGATATGACCCAATACATACTTGAAACATCATACATATTTTGTTTGAATTTAATGGGGTGAAAAGCATCAGTTTTATTTAAAATTTAAAAATGGAAGTTGTTTCTTACCCTTGAAGCAATTATTCTGACACTTAAATTCAATTATTGGTTCCTTAGCAGCGACCGTCAAACCCATAGGCTTATTTATTTCAAATGGTGCAGGGAATGCTTCAGGAGTATCCGCTCTTAGTTCAGTTTTTTTGACAGTTTTCTGAAAACAAAAAATATGAATTAAGTTTAAACTTTTAAGTTCAACAAAAGGTGTTCCCATTTTTAAATAAATGACTTATCCAAATTCACTTACACCTTCTTTTGTCTTAGAGAGGGGTACTAAGGGACGATGTTCAATTTCATCCTAACTTAAAGATTCAAAAGAATAGATTTCATTTTGCGACCGTGCTTTAAAGGTCAAAAGTCTACGCTCTTCATTCTCATGTTGTGTCCAGTTCTGATAAGACTTTTGACAATTGAGATAATTTCTTTTTGGCCTTCAAATAGTCATCTAAAACACAGTTTTACAGTTAATTTCTGGACCTATTTTGTGACTTTAATAATTAAAAAGTAATGATAGCAGCCATCACTATATATTTTGGTACAACAATGAACATAAGTTATACTTTTACACAGGTTGTGTACAGAATTTGAACAGTCATGTGAACTTAACTGCGTCATCGGGTTTCTATAAAACAAATGGTTTAACGCAACCCGGTGACATCTGAGGGCACGGCAGTGCCTCGCCAAGTTCGCGCGCCGTAACCATCTTTTCTTGAAACATTTCAGCCGATATTTGACCTACCTAAAACTCTACTTCGGAATGAGCTACGAATCTCAAACTTTGCACAGTTGTAGATCTCCATATAGTTAACAACTCCTCCAAGTTTCATGGAATTCGATAAAGTAGTAAAGTAGTTACGAAATTTCAAAAAACGTCGAAATTGCCACTCACTCACTCATATATAGATCATCAATATTCTACTGTACTTCCAGACATGCTACAAAGCTGAAATTTGGCAGACTGATAGGAACTATGATAAAACTATAGGAAAAAATTAAAAAAACCCCAAAATTTTAATTTACTCCCCGCCCCTATACATTTAAAGTTATGTAAAATTAGAATTGCCCACTTCCAGAAATGCGAGAGAGTTGAGCTTTGGCAGACTGATGGGAACTATGATAAAACTATAGGAAAAAATTAAAACACCCCAAAATTCTAATTTACTTCCCTCCCCTATAAATGTAAAGTTAAGTAAAAGTAACATTGCCTACTTCCAGACATGCTAGAGAGCTGAGCTTTGTAAGATCGATAGTAACTATGATTACAGTTACAGAAAAAAATTAAAACACCCGAAAATTCTAATTTACTTCCTTCCCTTATAAATGTAAAGTTATGTAAAAGTAGCCCACTTCCAAAAACGCTAGAGAGCTGAACTTTTTAAGACTGAAAGACAATATGATAAAACTATATGAAAGAATTTAAAAACACCAAGATTTCAATTTACTTGCCTCTCCTATAAATGTAAATTTATATAAAACTAACATTGCCCACTTCCAGAAACGTTAGGATGCTGATAGAAATTATGATAAAACCATGGGAAAAAATGTAAAAAGTCCAATATTTTCATTTACTCTCCTCCCCTATAAATGTAAAGTTATGTGAAACTAACATTACCCACTTCCAGAAACGCTAGAGAGCTGAGCATTGGAAGACTGATAGGAACTATGATAAAACTATAGGACAAAATTTAAAAACACGACAATTTTAATTTATTTCCCTCCCCTATACATGTAAAGTTATGTAAAAGTAACATTGTGCACTTTCAGAAACGCTAGAGAGCTGAGCTTTGGAAGGCTGAAAGGAACTACGGCTGTAATAGCAAAGTTTAAAAAAACATTTCCAAACTAGTAAGAACCTTTCATTTTGAAATTTGTATTGGAGAACTTTACTTTTATCTCAATTCTTTTTACGGAATGCAATTTTCGCGTACTTGGCTTTTTTTTACATGAAATGTTTTTGTTATAATAGATTTTTTAATCTGATTAATGTTGGCCACTCAGGTTCAATTAACTGTAGGTAACCTGTGTAAAAATAAATCTTGATGATGGTCGTAAGATACGAGTGTAATACACCAATCTCCCGCCGGAAGGCAGAGATTTTTTCTTCAAGCCTTTTCTCCCATGGATGTTGTTTTTGGGTTTCGTTTGTTGTTGTAGAAGGCGCGGTTTTTGTTTGCGCGTGTATGCTAGTGGCAACGCTAGCAGCGCAGTATACGTTATGACATAGGTTTTCTAGGTCATTAGATCTTGTAAACTCTCCTTTGAGTGTTGTGTTAATTGCTTCTATTGTGTTTTTGACCTCTAAGGTGATTTTAATGCGTGATAGCTTTGGCCTTACGTGCATTTCTACTCCTTCATATTTATGATGGAATTCTTGAAAGAGCAGCTTGATCTCGGGTGATACTGGTCGATCATCTTCTTGTTGTGGCTCATCGTTTGGTTCAGTCCTTTCATCTGGGGCCGCTGGTATAAAGCTTCTCCTTGCTAGTGACTGCCTAAGCAGTTGCGGCCTCCTTTTCCGGTTTTCAATTGCTTCAGCCTTCATTGCAGCTAGTTCATCCGGAGATATCAACTTACGCTTTTTGATGTAAGTAATTTGTGCCGCTAGGTGTTGCGATGTGAACTGTTTTTCGGGAAAAGCTTCATTCCATAGTTCAACCATTCTTGCCCGGTACTTGGTTTTCTTTGTCTCCCCTTCAGTGACTTTGAAGTAAGCATTCATCAGTGTGGTCCAATGCTGCCTTCCCCGTCTTTGAGCTACAGCGGGATCCTGCGGTGGACTTGCGTCCTGCAGATCCAAGCTGTTTCTCCGGGTGTCGTGATTGGGGGTGCTTGGCCTTGTGGTTCCGTTTCGCACAGAGGCGCCACTCGCTCCGCCTTCTTGTGCTAGGGACTGTAACGATCTTCCCACAGACGCACTCCCGACGTCTGGGGCGGGTTCCGAGGCTTCGTTTGGTTCAACGAGAGCAGGTAATTCTCAACCCGCGGGGTGCTAACCTGCCAGTTGGTTTGCTGGGGTCTGCGGGGATGCGAATCCCGAAGGCCTACGGCCCCCCCTGCAGGCGAAGCTGGCTGTACAGGTCTTACGTCGTTACCTGTAGCAGCAGAGAGTGTCACTGGCTTGTGACCCCTCTACCGGCCAGACATACTATATATATTTTCTTGTGGGTCGAGAATTTGGTCAGCTGTGCCCCTGTGCATTTCGTATTTTTCCTGCATAATGTCTATCAGGGCTGTTTGGGCTTGATCTGTGCATTTCCCCAGATACTCAGCTACTTCCTTATTAAGATAATCAAGAGCCCAAGGACCTGGGTCTGCTCTATTCCTAAGTATTCCAATTACTTGCTGGGTTACCTCAGGAGAGCGGGTACTCATAAGATTGAGCGCTCTCTCATGATCCAACACTTGTACTATTGTGGCGAGCGTTGTGACTGAAGGAGGAGAGAATAACGCTGCAGCATTTTCGATAACACTTCTTTCATCTGCAGACTCTATATGATCACGTACTCCTTTTATATTGTAAGCCCGGAAGCTCTCCTGATCTTCTGTTGAAGTAAGTGTCCTTTGATGGTAAAGAATACCACAGTAAACCAGTCTGGCATATGTCTTTACCTGATACCTTTCTGGAAACTGTCTCCTGAGTCCCATATAAGGTGCAGATCTAACTATATGTGCTATTGCTTGAAAGGCCTCAATTTCTTCTTGTAATCCGGGTATAGCAACTCCTAGGAATTCCCTTATTTGGGGAAGGTCAGGTGGTATGAAGTGGATGGAGGTTGAATGATGATTACGATATACGAGTCTTGCTTGCTCCAGGAGAACCCCCGCTTCGGGGCTTATGAGGCCGTCCCTTAGCATTTCATTAATAGGGAGTAGATCTTGAATGCGAGAGTCTGGATTATACTCATTTGGTCCTGTTGCACAGATGGCCATAGCAAGAGCCTCATCTACAATAGGAGCCTGATCTGCTGCCTGCCAATTGAGTCCAGTGATAATATCCCTTGTCGCTAGAGCATCATAATGTTCTAACTGATCAGCTGCTGCAGCTGCCTGTACTCTTCTAGTTATTTGATCGGCAACCATCTCTGATCTGGAATAGGCAGGTCCCAGGATATGGATAGCTAATAGAGTGAGCATTTTCCCAGGATCAGCAATCTGCTGTGGCCCTAGTCCAATGTTGTGGGCCCTTTCTTCAGGACGACCGTCTCCTTCAATACGAACTAGGGTCACTATTGGTTCTAACTGGTCAGTGATGAATGGAAATGTATTTACCAGGGCTGTCAGTATTCTAGTGACTTGGGAATGGAGTGGATTGATCAAGATTCTGCCTAGTAATTTCTCATTGACCAGGTAAGCTAAAGCTAGAGGTTGTTGTTTGCCCACTGTTCTGAACGACATTATAGGCTGTATATCCATTGGTTGGGCAGCTTCCTCTGGCTGAGCTAAGACATGGACTGTAGGATAGAGTCTCATGATCATAGGGGAGATGGATCGAACAAAAGCTCCACTCCCGTACCCAATCAGGGCACCAGGATGGTTTCTTTCTTCAGACGTGAATTGAGATCTCAAGAGGAGAACATAGGAATTGACAGGATACAGTGGACTGGCAGCTTCAAAGTTCAGACCCTGGACGGGGATGGGTTCCTCCACATCCCAATTTATTAAGAGCAGATGATCCGGAGCTTGTGACGAGTATGTCGCCAGATCTTTGTGGCCAGAAAATGCCCATGTCTGTGGGAGAGCTTCTAATCGTTCAATCTGCCCAAGGACTAACATATCATTTAGTTCCTCTAATGTGATGGGCAATTGCCCCCCTGGTTGGATGATGTTGGGCATAATGTAGGGAGATGAATGGTCTAGATTCTAATTTGGCAAGAGATTCAATCTTTCGATTGATTGTGAGAGTCCAGAGTTGGGGGTGCTCCTTTGAGAGTGGAGCAGTCAGTCTTGATTATCTTCTATATATATATATATATATATATATATATATATATATATATATATATATATATATATATATATATGTATATATTTGAGAGTGGAGCAGTCAGTCTTGATTATCTTCTATATATATATATATATATATATATATATAGAAGATAATCAAGACTGACTGCTCCACTCTCAAAGGAGCACCCCCAACTCTGGACTCTCACAATCAATCGAAAGATTGAATCTCTTGCCAAATTAGAATCTAGACCATTCATCTCCCTACATTATGCCCAACATCATCCAACCAGGGGGGCAATTGCCCATCACATTAGAGGAACTAAATGATATGTTAGTCCTTGGGCAGATTGAACGATTAGAAGCTCTCCCAGAGACATGGGATATATATATATATATATATATATATTAGCTGAACAACATTGGTAAAGGCGCCAAAAAGCAGGGCTCTTATTTCTCCCTGTCCAGTTCATCTTGACAGGTAAATCATGAGCAATAAATTTGTTCATAACTCGCCTTGTAGTTTCTGGGCAATCATTACCTCCCACAAGTTTCAGAACGCGCAACTAAAATTTTTAAAAAATATAATTTTTGCTGGTAAACAGTACAGATTTGGTGTGACTTTCACTAAGACTTCAGTCGAAGTCAAAATATCAGGTCTAAATCAAGTTTAATATAATCTGCAGTTTTATTTTCGTGGGTCGTTAAACTTAGTAGATTTCTGGGCACAATAGGCTGCAGCTTTGTAAGACTGCCTACCACAAGTTTCTAATACATACAGATGGTGTGCTATATTTTTAATTTCTATGTATATAAAAATAAAATCATTCAGTTGGATAAAGTTTTCTATAGGGATAATAATCCTCCTCGACATCATTTTGAATGATATGTTGCTTTTGCAATAGCTGAGTTACGTAATCCATTTTTCTATTTAGATCTGCGGTGTTCTTCTCCTGCAATTTATACACCTTGACAAATTCTAAAAAAATATATTGTGAAAGATTTAAAATAAATGGGCCAAAAAATTATTGCAAATATTAATATGGGTTTATCAATGGGGTCACTCGGAACATTCATAAAGGGGATATAGAATCTGAAATTTTTGCTTGGTAGTTTTTTTAGCTCACACATATACTATACTATAGTAGTGTGACCTATGGTGATCCTAATTTTTTCGAGAAAAAAAAAGGTGCTCCGATTTCAAAATTTTTTATATATCTTTGCGTTTCAGATGATTTTGAAACTTTTTTGTTGCGCCGTCTGTCTGTCTGTCTGTAACGACCAACGCGCATAACTCAAAAACCGCTTAGCCGATTTTAATGAAATTTGGTACCTAGGCTGGGTCTTGGGTCGAGATGGTCCCATTTAAAAATGAACAAAATCCACCGAACACAAGCCAAATAAAAGGGTGGGGGTAGATTTCAAAAATTAGAGTTTATGTGAAAAGATGGCGTGTGTGATATCAAATGAAAGGTAATTGAGTATGGAGTTAAACAAAATACATTTCAGTTTTTTTTTAAAGGTGGGGGTAGATTTCAAAAATTAGAGTTTATGTGAAAATATGGCGTGTATGATATCAAACAAAAGGTAATTGAGTCCGGAGTTAAACAAAATACATTTTGATTTTTGTTTTTTTTAAGGGTGGGGGTAGATTTAAAAAGATTGAGTTTAAGTCAAAACATGGCTTGTGTGGTATTAAACGAAAGGTAATTTAGTCTGGAGTTTAATTTCTCAAAAATCTGTGAGATGGTCTACGAAACCTCTGGTTGATTTGATATGACCCAATACATACTTGAAACATCATACATATTTTGTTTGAATTTACTGGGGTGAAAAGCATCAGTTTTATTTAAAATTTAAAAATGGAAGTTGTTTCTTACCCTTGAAGCAATTATTCTGACACTTAAATTTAATTATTGGTTCCTTAGCAGCGACCGTCAAACCCATAGGCTTATTTATTTCAAATGGTGAAGGGAATGCTTCAGGAGTATCCGCTCTTAGTTCAGTTTTTTTGACAGTTTTCTGAAAACAAAAAATATGAATTAAGTTTAAACTTTTAAGTTCAACAAAAGGTGTTCCCATTTTTAAATAAATGACTTATCCAAATTTACTTACACCTTCTTTTGTCTTAGAGAGGGGTACTAAGGGACGATGTTCAATTTCATCCTAACTTAAAGATTCAAAAGAATAGAATTCATTTTGCGACCGTGCTTTAAAGGTCAAAAGTCTACGCTCTTCATTCTCATGTTGTGTCCAGTTCTGATGAGACTTTTGACAATTGAGATAATTTCTTTTTGGCCTTCAAATAGTCATCTAAAACACAGTTTTACAGTTAATTTCTGGACCTATTTTGTGACTTTAATAATTAAAAAGTAATGATAGCAGCCATCACTATATATTTTGGTACAAAAATGAACATAGGTTATACTTTTACACAGGTTGTGTACAGAATTTGAACAGTCATGTGAACTTAACTGCGTCATCGGGTTTCTATAAAACAAATGGTTTAACGCAACCCGGTGACATCCGAACCGAACCGCCAAGTTCGCGCGCCGTAACCATCTTTTCTTGAAACATTTCAGCCGATATTTGACCTACCTAAAACTCTACTTCGGAATGAGCTACGAATCTCAAACTTTGCACAGTTGTAGATCTCCATATAGTTAACAACTCCTCCAAGTTTCATGGAATTCGATAAAGTAGTAAAGTAGTTACGAAATTTCAAAAAACGTCGAAATTGCCACTCACTCACTCATGTATAGATCATCAATATTCTACTGTACTTCCAGACATGCTACAAAGCTGAAATTTGGCAGACTGATAGGAACTATGATAAAACTATAGGAAAAAATCAAAAAACCCCAAAATTTTAATTTACTCCCCGCCCCTATACATTTAAAGTTATGTAAAATTAGCATTGCCCACTTCCAGAATTGCTAGAGAGTTGAGCTTTGGCAGACTGATGGGAACTATGATAAAACTATAGGAAAAAATTAAAACACCTCAAAATTCTAATTTACTTCCCTCCCCTATAAATGTAAAGTTAAGTAAAAGTAACATTGCCTACTTCCAGACATGCTAGAGAGCTGAGCTTTGGAAGATCGATAGTAACTATGATAAAATTAAAACACCCGAAAATTCTAATTTACTTCCTTCCCTTATAAATGTAAAGTTATGTAAAAGTAGCCCACTTCCAAAAACGCTAGAGAGCTGAACTTTTTAAGACTGAAAGACAATATGATACAACTATATGAAAGAATTTAAAAACACCAAGATTTCAATTTACTTCCCTCTCCTATAAATGTAAATTTATATAAAACTAACATTGCCCACTTCCAGAAACGTTAGAGAGCTGAGCATTGGAATGCTGATAGAAATTATGATAAAACCATGGGAAAAAATTTAAAAAGTCCAATATTTTCATTTACTCTCCTCCCCTATAAATGTAAAGTTATGTAAAACTAACATTACCCACTTCCAGAAACGCTAGAGAGCTGAGCATTGGAATTTCCCTCCCCTATACATGTAAAGTTATGTAAAAGTAACATTGTGCACTTTCAGAAACGCTAGAGAGCTGAGCTTTGGAAGGCTGATAGGAACTACGGCTGTAATAGCAAAGTTTAAAAAAACATTTCCAAACTAGTAAGAACCTTTCATTTTGAAATTTGTATTGGAGAACTTTACTTTTATCTCAATTCTTTTTACGGAATGCACTTTTCGCGTACTTTTACATGAAATGTTTTTGTTATGATAGATTTTTTAATCTGATTAATGTTGGCCACTCAGGTTCAATTAACTGTAGGTAACCTGTGTAAAAGTAAATCTTGATGATGGTCGTAAGATACGAGTGTAATACACCAATCTCCCGTCGGAAGGCAGAGATTTTTTCTTCAAGCCTTTTCTCCCATGGAGGTTGTTTTTGGGTTTCGTTTGTTGTTGTAGAAGGCGCGGTTTTTGTTTGCGCGTGTATGCTAGTGGCAACGCTAGCAGGGCAGTATACGTTATGACATAGGTTTTCTAGGTCATTAGATCTTGTAAACTCTCCTTTGAGTGTTGTGTTAATTGCTTCTATTGTGTTTTTGACCTCTAAGGTGATTTTAATGCGTGATAGCTTTGGCCTTACGTGCATTTCTACTCCTTCATATTTATGATGGAATTCTTGAAAGAGCAGCTTGATCTCGGCTGATACTGGTCGATCATCTTCTTGTTGTGGCTCATCGTTTGGTTCAGTCCTTTCATCTGGGGCCGCTGGTATAAAGCTTCTCCTTGCTAGTGACTGCCTAAGCAGTTGCGGCCTCCTGTTCCGGTTTTCAGTTGCTTCAGCCTTCATTGCAGCTAGTTCATCCGGAGATATCAACTTACGCTTTTTGATGTTAGTAATTTGTGCCGCTAGGTGTTGCGATGTGAACTGTTTTTCGGGAAAAGCTTCATTCCATAGTTCAACCATTCTTGCCCGGTACTTGGTTTTCTTTGTCTCCCCTTCAGTGACTTTGAAGTAAGCATTCATCAGTGTGAGATTCATTTCCCTGGTCCAATGCTGGCTTCCCCGTCTTTGAGCTACAGCGGGATCCTGCGGTGGACTTGCGTCCTGCAGATCCAAGCTGTTTCTCCGGGTGTCGTGATTGGGGGTGCTTGGCCTTGTGGTTCCGTTTCGCACAGAGGCGCCACTCGCTCCGCCTTCTTGTGCTAGGGACTGTAACGATCTTCCCACAGACGCACTCCCGACGTCTGGGGCGGGTTCCGAGGCTTCGTTTGGTTCAACGAGAGCAGGTAATTCTCAACCCGCGGGGTGCTAACCCGCCAGTTGGTTTGCTGGGGTCTGCGGGGATGCGAATCCCGAAGGCCTACGGCCCCCCCTGCAGGCGAAGCTGGCTGTACAGATCTTACGTCGTTACCTGTAGCAGCAGAGGGTGTCACTGGCTTGTGACCCCTCCACCGGCCAGTCATACTATATATATTTTCTTGTGGGTCGAGAATTTGGTCAGCTGTGCCCCTGTGCATTTCGTATTTTTCCTGCATAATGTCTATCAGGGCTGTTTGGGCTTGATCTGTGCATTTCCTCAGATACTCAGCTACTTCCTTATTAAGATAATCAAGAGCCCAAGGACCTGGGTCTGCTATATTCCTAAGTATTCCAATTACTTGCTGGGTAACCTCAGGAGAGCGGGTACTCATAAGATTGAGCGCTCTCTCATGATCCAACACTTGTACTATTGTGGCGAGCGCTGTGACTGAAGGAGGAGAGAGTAACGCTGCAGCATTTTCGATAACACTTCTTTCATCTGCAGAGTCTATATGATCACGTACTCCTTTTATATTGTAAGCCCGGAAGCTCTCCTGATCTTCTGTTGAAGTAAGTGTCCTTTGATGGTAAATAATACCACAGTAAACCAGTCTGGCATATGTCTTTACCTGGTACCTTTCTGGCAACTGTCTCCTGAGTCCCATATAAGCTGCAGATCTAACTATATGTGCTATTGCTTGAAAGGCCTCCATTTCTTCTTGTAATCCGGGTATAGCAACTCCTAGGAATTCCCTTATTTGGGGAAGGACAGGTGGTATGAAGTGGATGGAGGTTGAATGATGATTACGATATACGAGTCTTGCTTGCTCCAGGAGAACCCCCGCTTCGGGGCTTATGAGGCCGTCCCTTAGCATTTCATTAATAGGGAGTAGATCTTGAATGCGAGAGTCTGGATTATACTCATTTGGTCCTGTTGCACAGATGGCCATAGCAAGAGCCTCATCTACAATAGGAGCCTGATCTGCTGCCTGCCAATTGAGTCCAGTGATAATATCCCTTCTCGCTAGAGCATCATAATATTCTAACTGATCAGCTGCTGCAGCTGCCTGTACTCTTCTAGTTATTGGATCGGCAACCATATCTGATCTGGAATAGGCAGGTCCCAGGATATGGATAGCTAATAGAGTGAGCATTTTCCCAGGATCAGCAATCTGCTGTGGCCCTAGTCCAATGTTGTGGGCCCTTTCTTCAGGACGACCGTCTCCTTCAATACGAACTAGGGTCACTATTGGTTCTAACTGGTCAGTGATGAATGGAAATGTATTTACCAGGGCTGTCAGTATTCTAGTGATTTGGGAATAGAGTGGATTGCTCAAGATTCTGCCTAGTAATTTCTCATTGACCAGGTAAGCTAGAGGTTGTTGTTTGCCCACTGTTCTGAACGACATTATAGGCTGTATATCCATTGGTTGGGCAGCTTCCTCTGGCTGAGCTAAGCTTCATTCCATAGTTCAACCATTCTTGCCCGGTACTTGGTTTTCTTTGTCTCCCCTTCAGTGACTTTGAAGTAAGCATTCATCAGTGTGAGATTCATTTCCCTGGTCCAATGCTGCCTTCCCCGTCTTTGAGCTACAGCGGGATACTGCGGTGGACTTGCGTCCTGCAGATCCAAGCTGTTTCTCCGGGTGTCGTGATTGGGGGTGCTTGGCCTTGTGGTTCCGTTTCGCACAGAGGCGCCACTCGCTCCGCCTTCTTGTGCTAGGGACTGTAACGATCTTCCCACAGACGCACTCCCGACGTCTGGGGCGGGTTCCGAGGCTTCGTTTGGTTCAACGAGAGCAGGTAATTCTCAACCCGTGGGGTGCTAACCCGCCAGTTGGTTTGCTGGGGTCTGCGGGGATGCGAATCCCGAAGGCCTACGGCCCCCCCTGCAGGCGAAGCTGGCTGTACAGGTCTTACGTCGTTACCTGTAGCAGCAGAGAGTGTCACTGGCTTGTGACCCCTCCATCGGCCAGACATACTATATATATTTTCTTGTGGGTCGAGGATTTGGTCAGCTGTGCCCCTGTGCATTTCGTATTTTTCCTTCATAATGTCTATCAGGGCTGTTTGGGCTTGATCTGTGCATTTCCCCAGATACTCAGCTACTTCCTTATTAAGATAATCAAGAGCCCAAGGACCTGGGTCTGCTCTATTCCTAAGTATTCCAATTACTTGCTGGGTAACCTCAGGAGAGCGGGTACTCATAAGATTGAGCGCTCTCTCATGATCCAACAATTGTACTATTGTGGCGAGCGCTGTGACTGAAGGAGGAGAGAATAACGCTGCAGCATTTTCGATAACACTTCTTTCATCTGCAGACTCTATATGATCACGTACTCCTTTTATATTGTAAGCCCGGAAGCTCTCCTGATCTTCTGTTGAAGTAAGTGTCCTTTGATGGTAAAGAATACCACAGTAAACCAGTCTGGCATATGTCTTTACCTGGTACCTTTCTGGCAACTGTCTCCTGAGTCCCATATAAGGTGCAGATCTAACTATATGTGCTATTGCTTGAAAGGCCTCCATTTCTTCTTGTAATCCGGGTATAGCAACTCCTAGGAATTCCCTTATTTGGGGAAGGACAGGTGGTATGAAGTGGATGGAGGTTGATTGATGATTACGATAGTCCCTTAGCATTTCATTAATAGGGAGTAGATCTTGAATGCGAGAGTCTGCATTATACTCATTTGGTCCTGTTGCACAGATGGCCATAGCAAGAGCCTCATCTACAATAGGAGCCTGATCTGCTGCCTGCCAATAGAGTCCAGTGATAATATCCCTTGTCGCTAGAGAATCATAATGTTCTAACTGATCAGCTGCTGCAGCTGCCTGTACTCTTCTAGTTATTTGATCGGCAACCATCTATGATCTGGAATAGGCAGGTCCCAGGATATGGATAGCTAATAGAGTGAGCATTTTCCCAGGATCAGCAATCTGCTGTGGCCCTAGTCCAATGTTGTGGGCCCTTTCTTCAGGACGACCGTCTCCTTCAATACGAACTAGGGTCACTATTGGTTCTAACTGGTCAGTGATGAATGGAAATGTATTTACCAGGGCTGGCAGTATTCTAGTGACTTGGGAATAGAGTGGATTGCTCAAGATTCTGCCTAGTAATTTCTCATTGACCAGGTAAGCTAGAGGTTGTTGTTTGCCCACTGTTCTGAACGACATTATAGGCTGTATATCCATTGGTTGGGCAGCTTCCTCTGGCTGAGCTAAGCTTCATTCCATAGTTCAACCATTCTTGCCCGGTACTTGGTTTTCTTTGTCTCCCCTTCAGTGACTTTGAAGTAAGCATTCATCAGTGTGAGATTCATTTCCCTGGTCCAATGCTGCCTTCCCCGTCTTTGAGCTACAGCGGGATCCTGCGGTGGACTTGCGTCCTGCAGATCCAAGCTGTTTCTCCGGGTGTCGTGATTGGGGGTGCTTGGCCTTGTGGTTCCGTTTCGCACAGAGGCGCCACTCGCTCCGCCTTCTTGTGCTAGGGACTGTAACGATCTTCCCACACACGCACTCCCGACGTCTGGGGCGGGTTCCGAGGCTTCGTTTGGTTCAACGAGAGCAGGTAATTCTCAACCCGCGGGGTGCTAACCCGCCAGTTGGTTTGCTGGAGTCTGCGGGGATGCGAATCCCGAAGGCCTACGGCCCCCCCCTGCAGGCGAAGCTGGCTGTACAGGTCTTACGTCGTTACCTGTAGCAGCAGAGAGTGTCACTGGCTTGTGACCCCTCCACCGGCCAGACATACTATATATATTTTCTTGTGGGTCGAGAATTTGGTCAGCTGTGCCCCTGTGCATTTCGTATTTTTCCTGCATAATGTCTATCAGGGCTGTTTGGGCTTGATCTGTGCATTTCCCCAGATACTCAGCTACTTCCTTATTAAGATAATCAAGAGCCCCAGGACCTGGGTCTGCTCTATTCCTAAGTATTCCAATTACTTGCTGGGTAACCTCAGGAGAGCGGGTACTCATAAGATTGAGCGCTCTCTCATGATCCAACACTTGTACTATTGTGGCGAGCGCTGTGACTGAAGGAGGAGAGAATAACGCTGCAGCATTTTCGATAACACTTCTCTCATCTGTAGACTCTATATGATCACGTACTCCTTTTATATTGTAACCCCGGAAGCTCTCCTGATCTTCTGTTGAAGTAAGTGTCCTTTGATGGTAAAGAATACCACAGTAAACCAGTCTGGCATATGTCTTTACCTGATACCTTTCTGGCAACTGTCTCCTGAGTCCCATATAAGGTGCAGATCTAACTATATGTGCTATTGCTTGAAAGGCCTCAATTTCTTCTTGTAATTCGGGTATAGCAACTCCTAGGAATTACCTTATTTGGGGAAGGACAGGTGGTATGAAGTGGATGGAGGTTGAATGATGATTACGATATACGAGTCTTGCTTGCTCCAGGAGAACCCCCGCTTCGGGGCTTATGAGGCCGTCCCTTAGCATTTCATTAATAGGGAGTAGATCTTGAATGCGAGAGTCTGGATTATACTCATTTGGTCCTGTTGCACAGATGGCCATAGCAAGAGCCTCATCTACAATAGGAGCCTGATCTGCTGCCTGCCAATTGAGTCCAGTGATAATATCCCTTGTCGCTAGAGCATCATAATGTTCTTACTGGTCAGCTGCTGCAGCTGCCTGTACTCTTCTAGTTATTTGATCGGCAACCATCTCTGATCTGGAATAGGCAGGTCCCAGGATATGGATAGCTAATAGAGTGAGCATTTTCCCAGGATCAGCAATCTGCTGTGGCCCTAGTCCAATGTTTTGGGCCCTTTCTTCAGGACGACCGTCTCCTTCAATACGAACTAGAGTCACTATTGGTTCTAACTGGTCAGTGATGAATGGAAATGTATTTACCAGGGCTGTCAGTATTCTAGTGACTTGGGAATGGAGTGGATTGCTCAAGATTCTGCCTAGTAATTTCTCATTGACCAGGTAAGCTAGAGGTTGTTGTTTGCCCACTGTTCTGAACGACATTATAGGCTGTATATCCATTGGTTGGGCAGCTTCCTCTGGCTGAGCTAAGACATGGACTGTAGGATAGAGTCTCATGATCATAGGGGAGATGGATCGAACAAAAGCTCTACTCCCGTACACAATCAGGGCACTAGGATGGTTTCTTTCTTCAGACGTGAATTGAGATCTCAAGAGGAGAACATAGGAATTGACAGGATACAGTGGACTGGCAGCTTCAAAGTTCAGACCCTGGACGGGGATGGGTTCCTCCACATCCCAATTTATTAAGAGCAGATGATCCGGAGCTTGTGACGAGTATGTCGCCAGATCTTTGTGGCCAGAAAATGCCCATGTCTCTGGGAGAGCTTCTAATCGTTCAATCTGCCCAAGGACTAACATATCATTTAGTTCCTCTAATGTGATGGGCAATTGCCCCCCTGGTTGGATGATGTTGGGCATAATGTAGGGAGATGAATGGTCTAGATTCTAATTTGGCAAGAGATTCAATCTTTCGATTGATTGTGAGAGTCCAGAGTTGGGGGTGCTCCTTTGAGAGTGGAGCAGTCAGTCTTTATTAACTTCTATATATATATATATATATATATATATATATATATATATATATATATATATATATATATATATTAGCTGAACAACATTGGTAAAGGCGCCAAAAAGCAGGGCTCTCATTTCTCCCTGTCCAGTTCATCTTGACAGCTAAATCATGAGCAATAAATTTGTTCATAACTCGCCTTGTAGTTTCTGGGCAATCATTACCTCCCACAAGTTTCAGAACGCGCAACTAAAATTTAAAAAAAAAAAAATTTTTGCTGGTAAACAGTACAGATTTGGTGTGACTTTCACTAAGACTTCAACCGGAGTAAGTCGAAGTCAAAATATCAGGTCTAAATCAAGTTTAATATAATCTGCAGTTTTATTTTCGTGGGTCGTTAAACCTAGTAGATTCTGGGCACAATAGGCTGCAGCTTTGTAAGACTGCCTACCACAAGTTTCTAATACATACAGATGGTGTGCTATATTTTTAATTACTATGTATATAAAACATCATTCAGTTGGATAAAGTTTTCTATAGGGATAATAATCCTCCTCGACATCATTTTGAATGATATGTTGCTTTTGTAATAGCTGAGTTACGTAATCCATTTTTCTATTTAGATCTGCGGTGTTCTTCTCCTGCAATTTATACACCTTGACAAATTCTAAAAAAATATATTAATTGTGAAAGATTTAAAATAAATGGGCCAAAAAATTATTGCAAATATTAATATGGGTTTATCAATGGGGTCACTCGGAACATTCATAAAGGGGATATAGAATCTGAAATTTTTGCTTGGTAGTTTTTTTAGCTCACACATATACTATACTATAGTAGTGTGAGCTATGGTGATCCTAATTTTTTCGAGAAAAAAAAAGGTGCTCCGATTTCAAAAATTTTTATATATCTTTGCGTTTCAGATGATTTTGAAACTTTTTTGTTGCGCCGTCTGTCTGTCTGTCTGTAACGACCAACGCGCATAACTCAAAAACCGCTTAGCCGATTTTAATGAAATTTGGTACCTAGGCTGGGTCTTGGGTCGAGATGGTCCCATTTAAAAATGAACAAAATCCACCGAACACAAGCCAAATAAAAGGGTGGGGGTAGATTTCAAAAATTAGAGTTTATGTGAAAATATGGCGTGTGTGATATCAAATGAAAGGTAATTGAGTATGTAGTTAAACAAAATACATTTCAGTTTTTTTTTTAAAGGTGGGGGTAGATTTCAAAAATTAGAGTTTAAGTCAAAACATGGCTTGTGTGGTATTAAACGAAAGGTAATTTAGTCTGGAGTTGAATAAAATATATTTCAGTTTTTAGTTATATTAGCTCGCACGTACACTATAACTATAGTACCTAGTGTGAGCTATGGGGCCCATATATTGGCAGAGTATTTTAATTATGTTTTGAAAATAAACAAAACTGCCAATTTGGCTCAGACATTTACTTAAAAGAATTAAAATATCTAGAGAATGACTTACACCAGGTAGTAATATAGAGCTTGTTTGACAAGAAGTAATTAAAGAATTAATTAAAAAATTTTAATTTCTCAAAAATCTGTGAGATGGTCTACGAAACCTCTGGTTGATTTGATATGACCCAATACATACTTGAAACATCATACATATTTTGTTTGAATTTACTGGGGTGAAAAGCATCAGTTTTATTTAAAATTTAAAAATGGAAGTTGTTTCTTACCCTTGAAGCAATTATTCTGACACTTAAATTCAATTATTGGTTCCTTAGCAGCGACCGTCAAACCCATAGGCTTATTTATTTCAAATGGTGCAGGGAATGCTTCAGGAGTATCCGCTCTTAGTTCAGTTTTTTTGACAGTTTTCTGAAAACAAAAAATATGAATTAAGTTTAAACTTTTAAGTTCAACAAAAGGTGTTCCCATTTTTAAATAAATGACTTATCCAAATTTACTTACACCTTCTTTTGTCTTAGAGAGGGGTACTAAGGGACGATGTTCAATTTCATCCTAACTTAAAGATTCAAAAGAATAGAATTCATTTTGCGACCGTGCTTTAAAGGTCAAAAGTCTACGCTCTTCATTCTCATGTTGTGTCCAGTTCTGATGAGACTTTTGACAATTGAGATAATTTCTTTTTGGCCTTCAAATAGTCATCTAAAACACAGTTTTACAGTTAATTTCTGGACCTATTTTGTGACTTTAATAATTAAAAAGTAATGATAGCAGCCATCACTATATATTTTGGTACAAAAATGAACATAGGTTATACTTTTACACAGGTTGTGTACAGAATTTGAACAGTCATGTGAACTTAACTGCGTCATCGGGTTTCTATAAAACAAATGGTTTAACGCAACCCGGTGACATCCGAACCGAACCGCCAAGTTCGCGCGCCGTAACCATCTTTTCTTGAAACATTTCAGCCGATATTTGACCTACCTAAAACTCTACTTCGGAATGAGCTACGAATCTCAAACTTTGCACAGTTGTAGATCTCCATATAGTTAACAACTCCTCCAAGTTTCATGGAATTCGATAAAGTAGTAAAGTAGTTACGAAATTTCAAAAAACGTCGAAATTGCCACTCACTCACTCATGTATAGATCATCAATATTCTACTGTACTTCCAGACATGCTACAAAGCTGAAATTTGGCAGACTGATAGGAACTATGATAAAACTATAGGAAAAAATCAAAAAACCCCAAAATTTTAATTTACTCCCCGCCCCTATACATTTAAAGTTATGTAAAATTAGCATTGCCCACTTCCAGAAATGCTAGAG
Source organism: Aspidapion aeneum (assembly GCA_963576565.1). Lineage (NCBI taxonomy): Eukaryota > Metazoa > Arthropoda > Insecta > Coleoptera > Brentidae > Aspidapion > Aspidapion aeneum. The sequence continues at coordinate 7,630,762 of OY755046.1, forward strand.
AGTTGAGCTTTGGCAGACTGATGGGAACTATGATAAAACTATAGGAAAAAATTAAAACACCTCAAAATTCTAATTTACTTCCCTCCCCTATAAATGTAAAGTTAAGTAAAAGTAACATTGCCTACTTCCAGACATGCTAGAGAGCTGAGCTTTGGAAGATCGATAGTAACTATGATAAAATTAAAACACCCGAAAATTCTAATTTACTTCCTTCCCTTATAAATGTAAAGTTATGTAAAAGTAGCCCACTTCCAAAAACGCTAGAGAGCTGAACTTTTTAAGACTGAAAGACAATATGATACAACTATATGAAAGAATTTAAAAACACCAAGATTTCAATTTACTTCCCTCTCCTATAAATGTAAATTTATATAAAACTAACATTGCCCACTTCCAGAAACGTTAGAGAGCTGAGCATTGGAATGCTGATAGAAATTATGATAAAACCATGGGAAAAAATTTAAAAAGTCCAATATTTTCATTTACTCTCTTCCCCTATAAATGTAAAGTTATGTAAAACTAACATTACCCACTTCCAGAAACGCTAGAGAGCTGAGCATTGGAAGACTGATAGGAACTATGATAAAACTATAGGACAAAATTTAAAAACACGACAATTTTAATTTATTTCCCTCCCCTATACATGTAAAGTTATGTAAAAGTAACATTGTGCACTTTCAGAAACGCTAGAGAGCTGAGCTTTGGAAGGCTGATAGGAACTACGGCTGTAATAGCAAAGTTTAAAAAAACATTTCCAAACTAGTAAGAACCTTTCATTTTGAAATTTGTATTGGAGAACTTTACTTTTATCTCAATTCTTTTTACGGAATGCACTTTTCGCGTACTTTTACATGAAATGTTTTTGTTATGATAGATTTTTTAATCTGATTAATGTTGGCCACTCAGGTTCAATTAACTGTAGGTAACCTGTGTAAAAGTAAATCTTGATGATGGTCGTAAGATACGAGTGTAATACACCAATCTCCCGTCGGAAGGCAGAGATTTTTTCTTCAAGCCTTTTCTCCCATGGAGGTTGTTTTTGGGTTTCGTTTGTTGTTGTAGAAGGCGCGGTTTTTGTTTGCGCGTGTATGCTAGTGGCAACGCTAGCAGGGCAGTATACGTTATGACATAGGTTTTCTAGGTCATTAGATCTTGTAAACTCTCCTTTGAGTGTTGTGTTAATTGCTTCTATTGTGTTTTTGACCTCTAAGGTGATTTTAATGCGTGATAGCTTTGGCCTTACGTGCATTTCTACTCCTTCATATTTATGATGGAATTCTTGAAAGAGCAGCTTGATCTCGGCTGATACTGGTCGATCATCTTCTTGTTGTGGCTCATCGTTTGGTTCAGTCCTTTCATCTGGGGCCGCTGGTATAAAGCTTCTCCTTGCTAGTGACTGCCTAAGCAGTTGCGGCCTCCTGTTCCGGTTTTCAGTTGCCGCTAGGTGTTGCGATGTGAACTGTTTTTCGGGAAAAGCTTCATTCCATAGTTCAACCATTCTTGCCCGGTACTTGGTTTTCTTTGTCTCCCCTTCAGTGACTTTGAAGTAAGCATTCATCAGTGTGAGATTCATTTCCCTGGTCCAATGCTGGCTTCCCCGTCTTTGAGCTACAGCGGGATCCTGCGGTGGACTTGCGTCCTGCAGATCCAAGCTGTTTCTCCGGGTGTCGTGATTGGGGGTGCTTGGCCTTGTGGTTCCGTTTCGCACAGAGGCGCCACTCGCTCCGCCTTCTTGTGCTAGGGACTGTAACGATCTTCCCACAGACGCACTCCCGACGTCTGGGGCGGGTTCCGAGGCTTCGTTTGGTTCAACGAGAGCAGGTAATTCTCAACCCGCGGGGTGCTAACCCGCCAGTTGGTTTGCTGGGGTCTGCGGGGATGCGAATCCCGAAGGCCTACGGCCCCCCTGCAGGCGAAGCTGGCTGTACAGATCTTACGTCGTTACCTGTAGCAGCAGAGGGTGTCACTGGCTTGTGACCCCTCCACCGGCCAGTCATACTATATATATTTTCTTGTGGGTCGAGAATTTGGTCAGCTGTGCCCCTGTGCATTTCGTATTTTTCCTGCATAATGTCTATCAGGGCTGTTTGGGCTTGATCTGTGCATTTCCTCAGATACTCAGCTACTTCCTTATTAAGATAATCAAGAGCCCAAGGACCTGGGTCTGCTATATTCCTAAGTATTCCAATTACTTGCTGGGTAACCTCAGGAGAGCGGGTACTCATAAGATTGAGCGCTCTCTCATGATCCAACACTTGTACTATTGTGGCGAGCGCTGTGACTGAAGGAGGAGAGAGTAACGCTGCAGCATTTTCGATAACACTTCTTTCATCTGCAGAGTCTATATGATCACGTACTCCTTTTATATTGTAAGCCCGGAAGCTCTCCTGATCTTCTGTTGAAGTAAGTGTCCTTTGATGGTAAATAATACCACAGTAAACCAGTCTGGCATATGTCTTTACCTGGTACCTTTCTGGCAACTGTCTCCTGAGTCCCATATAAGCTGCAGATCTAACTATATGTGCTATTGCTTGAAAGGCCTCCATTTCTTCTTGTAATCCGGGTATAGCAACTCCTAGGAATTCCCTTATTTGGGGAAGGACAGGTGGTATGAAGTGGATGGAGGTTGAATGATGATTACGATATACGAGTCTTGCTTGCTCCAGGAGAACCCCCGCTTCGGGGCTTATGAGGCCGTCCCTTAGCATTTCATTAATAGGGAGTAGATCTTGAATGCGAGAGTCTGGATTATACTCATTTGGTCCTGTTGCACAGATGGCCATAGCAAGAGCCTCATCTACAATAGGAGCCTGATCTGCTGCCTGCCAATTGAGTCCAGTGATAATATCCCTTCTCGCTAGAGCATCATAATATTCTAACTGATCAGCTGCTGCAGCTGCCTGTACTCTTCTAGTTATTGGATCGGCAACCATATCTGATCTGGAATAGGCAGGTCCCAGGATATGGATAGCTAATAGAGTGAGCATTTTCCCAGGATCAGCAATCTGCTGTGGCCCTAGTCCAATGTTGTGGGCCCTTTCTTCAGGACGACCGTCTCCTTCAATACGAACTAGGGTCACTATTGGTTCTAACTGGTCAGTGATGAATGGAAATGTATTTACCAGGGCTGTCAGTATTCTAGTGACTTGGGAATAGAGTGGATTGCTCAAGATTCTGCCTAGTAATTTCTCATTGACCAGGTAAGCTAGAGGTTGTTGTTTGCCCACTGTTCTGAACGACATTATATATACTGTATATCCATTGGTTGGGCAGCTTCCTCTGGCTGAGCTAAGCTTCATTCCATAGTTCAACCATTCTTGCCCGGTACTTGGTTTTCTTTGTCTCCCCTTCAGTGACTTTGAAGTAAGCATTCATCAGTGTGAGATTCATTTCCCTGGTCCAATGCTGCCTTCCCCGTCTTTGAGCTACAGCGGGATCCTGCGGTGGACTTGCGTCCTGCAGATCCAAGCTGTTTCTCCGGGTGTCGTGATTGGGGGTGCTTGGCCTTGTGGTTCCGTTTCGCACAGAGGCGCCACTCGCTCCGCCTTCTTGTGCTAAGGACTGTAACGATCTTCCCACAGACGCACTCCCGACGTCTGGGGCGGGTTCCGAGGCTTCGTTTGGTTCAACGAGAGCAGGTAATTCTCAACCCGTGGGGTGCTAACCCGCCAGTTGGTTTGCTGGGGTCTGCGGGGATGCGAATCCCGAAGGCCTACGGCCCCCCCTGCAGGCGAAGCTGGCTGTACAGGTCTTACGTCGTTACCTGTAGCAGCAGAGAGTGTCACTGGCTTGTGACCCCTCCATCGGCCAGACATACTATATATATTTTCTTGTGGGTCGAGAATTTGGTCAGCTGTGCCCCTGTGCATTTCGTATTTTTCCTTCATAATGTCTATCAGGGCTGTTTGGGCTTGATCTGTGCATTTCCCCAGATACTCAGCTACTTCCTTATTAAGATAATCAAGAGCCCAAGGACCTGGGTCTGCTCTATTCCTAAGTATTCCAATTACTTGCTGGGTAACCTCAGGAGAGCGGGTACTCATAAGATTGAGCGCTCTCTCATGATCCAACAATTGTACTATTGTGGCGAGCGCTGTGACTGAAGGAGGAGAGAATAACGCTGCAGCATTTTCGATAACACTTCTTTCATCTGCAGACTCTATATGATCACGTACTCCTTTTATATTGTAAGCCCGGAAGCTCTCCTGATCTTCTGTTGAAGTAAGTGTCCTTTGATGGTAAAGAATACCACAGTAAACCAGTCTGGCATATGTCTTTACCTGGTACCTTTCTGGCAACTGTCTCCTGAGTCCCATATAAGGTGCAGATCTAACTATATGTGCTATTGCTTGAAAGGCCTCCATTTCTTCTTGTAATCCGGGTATAGCAACTCCTAGGAATTCCCTTATTTGGGGAAGGACAGGTGGTATGAAGTGGATGGAGGTTGAATGATGATTACGATATACGAGTCTTGCTTGCTCCAGGAGAACCCCCGCTTCGGGGCTTATGAGGCCGTCCCTTAGCATTTCATTAATAGGGAGTAGATCTTGAATGCGAGAGTCTGGATTATACTCATTTGGTCCTGTTGCACAGATGGCCATAGCAAGAGCCTCATCTACAATAGGAGCCTGATCTGCTGCCTGCCAATTGAGTCCAGTGATAATATCCCTTCTCGCTAGAGCATCATAATATTCTAACTGATCAGCTGCTGCAGCTGCCTGTACTCTTCTAGTTATTGGATCGGCAACCATATCTGATCTGGAATAGGCAGGTCCCAGGATATGGATAGCTAATAGAGTGAGCATTTTCCCAGGATCAGCAATCTGCTGTGGCCCTAGTCCAATGTTGTGGGCCCTTTCTTCAGGACGACCGTCTCCTTCAATACGAACTAGGGTCACTATTGGTTCTAACTGGTCAGTGATGAATGGAAATGTATTTACCAGGGCTGTCAGTATTCTAGTGACTTGGGAATAGAGTGGATTGCTCAAGATTCTGCCTAGTAATTTCTCATTGACCAGGTAAGCTAGAGGTTGTTGTTTGCCCACTGTTCTGAACGACATTATAGGCTGTATATCCATTGGTTGGGCAGCTTCCTCTGGCTGAGCTAAGCTTCATTCCATAGTTCAACCATTCTTGCCCGGTACTTGGTTTTCTTTGTCTCCCCTTCAGTGACTTTGAAGTAAGCATTCATCAGTGTGAGATTCATTTCCCTGGTCCAATGCTGCCTTCCCCGTCTTTGAGCTACAGCGGGATCCTGCGGTGGACTTGCGTCCTGCAGATCCAAGCTGTTTCTCCGGGTGTCGTGATTGGGGGTGCTTGGCCTTGTGGTTCCGTTTCGCACAGAGGCGCCACTCGCTCCGCCTTCTTGTGCTAGGGACTGTAACGATCTTCCCACAGACGCACTCCCGACGTCTGGGGCGGGTTCCGAGGCTTCGTTTGGTTCAACGAGAGCAGGTAATTCTCAGCCCGTGGGGTGCTAACCCGCCAGTTGGTTTGCTGGGGTCTGCGGGGATGCGAATCCCGAAGGCCTACGGCCCCCCCTGCAGGCGAAGCTGGCTGTACAGGTCTTACGTCGTTACCTGTAGCAGCTTATTTGGGGAAGGACAGGTGGTATGAAGTGGATGGAGGTTGAATGATGATTACGATAGTCCCTTAGCATTTCATTAATAGGGAGTAGATCTTGAATGCGAGAGTCTGCATTATACTCATTTGGTCCTGTTGCACAGATGGCCATAGCAAGAGCCTCATCTACAATAGGAGCCTGATCTGCTGCCTGCCAATAGAGTCCAGTGATAATATCCCTTGTCGCTAGAGAATCATAATGTTCTAACTGATCAGCTGCTGCAGCTGCCTGTACTCTTCTAGTTATTTGATCGGCAACCATCTCTGATCTGGAATAGGCAGGTCCCAGGATATGGATAGCTAATAGAGTGAGCATTTTCCCAGGATCAGCAATCTGCTGTGGCCCTAGTCCAATGTTGTGGGCCCTTTCTTCAGGACGACCGTCTCCTTCAATACGAACTAGGGTCACTATTGGTTCTAACTGGTCAGTGATGAATGGAAATGTATTTACCAGGGCTGGCAGTATTCTAGTGACTTGGGAATAGAGTGGATTGCTCAAGATTCTGCCTAGTAATTTCTCATTGACCAGGTAAGCTAGAGGTTGTTGTTTGCCCACTGTTCTGAACGACATTATAGGCTGTATATCCATTGGTTGGGCAGCTTCCTCTGGCTGAGCTAAGCTTCATTCCATAGTTCAACCATTCTTGCCCGGTACTTGGTTTTCTTTGTCTCCCCTTCAGTGACTTTGAAGTAAGCATTCATCAGTGTGAGATTCATTTCCCTGGTCCAATGCTGCCTTCCCCGTCTTTGAGCTACAGCGGGATCCTGCGGTGGACTTGCGTCCTGCAGATCCAAGCTGTTTCTCCGGGTGTCGTGATTGGGGGTGCTTGGCCTTGTGGTTCCGTTTCGCACAGAGGCGCCACTCGCTCCGCCTTCTTGTGCTAGGGACTGTAACGATCTTCCCACACACGCACTCCCGACGTCTGGGGCGGGTTCCGAGGCTTCGTTTGGTTCAACGAGAGCAGGTAATTCTCAACCCGCGGGGTGCTAACCCGCCAGTTGGTTTGCTGGAGTCTGCGGGGATGCGAATCCCGAAGGCCTACGGCCCCCCCCTGCAGGCGAAGCTGGCTGTACAGGTCTTACGTCGTTACCTGTAGCAGCAGAGAGTGTCACTGGCTTGTGACCCCTCCACCGGCCAGACATACTATATATATTTTCTTGTGGGTCGAGAATTTGGTCAGCTGTGCCCCTGTGCATTTCGTATTTTTCCTGCATAATGTCTATCAGGGCTGTTTGGGCTTGATCTGTGCATTTCCCCAGATACTCAGCTACTTCCTTATTAAGATAATCAAGAGCCCCAGGACCTGGGTCTGCTCTATTCCTAAGTATTCCAATTACTTGCTGGGTAACCTCAGGAGAGCGGGTACTCATAAGATTGAGCGCTCTCTCATGATCCAACACTTGTACTATTGTGGCGAGCGCTGTGACTGAAGGAGGAGAGAATAACGCTGCAGCATTTTCGATAACACTTCTCTCATCTGTAGACTCTATATGATCACGTACTCCTTTTATATTGTAACCCCGGAAGCTCTCCTGATCTTCTGTTGAAGTAAGTGTCCTTTGATGGTAAAGAATACCACAGTAAACCAGTCTGGCATATGTCTTTACCTGATACCTTTCTGGCAACTGTCTCCTGAGTCCCATATAAGGTGCAGATCTAACTATATGTGCTATTGCTTGAAAGGCCTCAATTTCTTCTTGTAATTCGGGTATAGCAACTCCTAGGAATTACCTTATTTGGGGAAGGACAGGTGGTATGAAGTGGATGGAGGTTGAATGATGATTACGATATACGAGTCTTGCTTGCTCCAGGAGAACCCCCGCTTCGGGGCTTATGAGGCCGTCCCTTAGCATTTCATTAATAGGGAGTAGATCTTGAATGCGAGAGTCTGGATTATACTCATTTGGTCCTGTTGCACAGATGGCCATAGCAAGAGCCTCATCTACAATAGGAGCCTGATCTGCTGCCTGCCAATTGAGTCCAGTGATAATATCCCTTGTCGCTAGAGCATCATAATGTTCTTACTGGTCAGCTGCTGCAGCTGCCTGTACTCTTCTAGTTATTTGATCGGCAACCATCTCTGATCTGGAATAGGCAGGTCCCAGGATATGGATAGCTAATAGAGTGAGCATTTTCCCAGGATCAGCAATCTGCTGTGGCCCTAGTCCAATGTTTTGGGCCCTTTCTTCAGGACGACCGTCTCCTTCAATACGAACTAGAGTCACTATTGGTTCTAACTGGTCAGTGATGAATGGAAATGTATTTACCAGGGCTGTCAGTATTCTAGTGACTTGGGAATGGAGTGGATTGCTCAAGATTCTGCCTAGTAATTTCTCATTGACCAGGTAAGCTAGAGGTTGTTGTTTGCCCACTGTTCTGAACGACATTATAGGCTGTATATCCATTGGTTGGGCAGCTTCCTCTGGCTGAGCTAAGACATGGACTGTAGGATAGAGTCTCATGATCATAGGGGAGATGGATCGAACAAAAGCTCTACTCCCGTACACAATCAGGGCACCAGGATGGTTTCTTTCTTCAGACGTGAATTGAGATCTCAAGAGGAGAACATAGGAATTGACAGGATACAATGGACTGGCAGCTTCAAAGTTCAGACCCTGGACGGGGATGGGTTCCTCCACATCCCAATTTATTAAGAGCAGATGATCCGGAGCTTGTGACGAGTATGTCGCCAGATCTTTGTGGCCAGAAAATGCCCATGTCTCTGGGAGAGCTTCTAATCGTTCAATCTGCCCAAGGACTAACATATCATTTAGTTCCTCTAATGTGATGGGCAATTGCCCCCCTGGTTGGATGATGTTGGGCATAATGTAGGGAGATGAATGGTCTAGATTCTAATTTGGCAAGAGATTCAATCTTTCGATTGATTGTGAGAGTCCAGAGTTGGGGGTGCTCCTTTGAGAGTGGAGCAGTCAGTCTTTATTAACTTCTATATATATATATATATATATATATATATATATATATATATATATATATTAGCTGAACAACATTGGTAAAGGCGCCAAAAAGCAGGGCTCTCATTTCTCCCTGTCCAGTTCATCTTGACAGCTAAATCATGAGCAATAAATTTGTTCATAACTCGCCTTGTAGTTTCTGGGCAATCATTACCTCCCACAAGTTTCAGAACGCGCAACTAAAATTTAAAAAAAAAATAATTTTTGCTGGTAAACAGTACAGATTTGGTGTGACTTTCACTAAGACTTCAACCGGAGTAAGTCGAAGTCAAAATATCAGGTCTAAATCAAGTTTAATATAATCTGCAGTTTTATTTTCGTAGGTCGTTAAACCTAGTAGATTCTGGGCACAATAGGCTGCAGCTTTGTAAGACTGCCTACCACAAGTTTCTAATACATACAGATGGTGTGCTATATTTTTAATTACTATGTATATAAAACATCATTCAGTTGGATAAAGTTTTCTATAGGGATAATAATCCTCCTCGACATCATTTTGAATGATATGTTGCTTTTGTAATAGCTGAGTTACGTAATCCATTTTTCTATTTAGATCTGCGGTGTTCTTCTCCTGCAATTTATACACCTTGACAAATTCTAAAAAAATATATTAATTGTGAAAGATTTAAAATAAATGGGCCAAAAAATTATTGCAAATATTAATATGGGTTTATCAATGGGGTCACTCGGAACATTCATAAAGGGGATATAGAATCTGAAATTTTTGCTTGGTAGTTTTTTTAGCTCACACATATACTATACTATAGTAGTGTGAGCTATGGTGATCCTAATTTTTTCGAGAAAAAAAAAGGTGCTCCGATTTCAAAAATTTTTATATATCTTTGCGTTTCAGATGATTTTGAAACTTTTTTGTTGCGCCGTCTGTCTGTCTGTCTGTAACGACCAACGCACATAACTCAAAAACCGCTTAGCCGATTTTAATGAAATTTGGTACCTAGGCTGGGTCTTGGGTCGAGATGGTCCCATTTAAAAATGAACAAAATCCACCGAACACAAGCCAAATAAAAGGGTGGGGGTAGATTTCAAAAATTAGAGTTTATGTGAACATATGGCGTGTGTGATATCAAATGAAAGGTAATTGAGTATGGAGTTAAACAAAATACATTTCAGTTTTTTTTTTAAAGGTGGGGGTAGATTTCAAAAATTAGAGTTTAAGTCAAAACATGGCTTGTGTGGTATTAAACGAAAGGTAATTTAGTCTGGAGTTGAATAAAATATATTTCAGTTTTTAGTTATATTAGCTCGCACGTACACTATAACTATAGTACCTAGTGTGAGCTATGGGACCCATATATTGGCAGAGTATTTTAATTATGTTTTGAAAATAAACAAAACTGCCAATTTGGCTCAGACATTTACTTAAAAGAATTAAAATATCTAGAGAATGACTTACACCAGGTAGTAATATAGAGCTTGTTTGACAAGAAGTAATTAAAGAATTAATTAAAAAATTTTAATTTCTCAAAAATCTGTGAGATGGTCTACGAAACCTCTGGTTGATTTGATATGACCCAATACATACTTGAAACATCATACATATTTTGTTTGAATTTACTGGGGTGAAAAGCATCAGTTTTATTTAAAATTTAAAAATGGAAGTTGTTTCTTACCCTTGAAGCAATTATTCTGACACTTAAATTCAATTATTGGTTCCTTAGCAGCGACCGTCAAACCCATAGGCTTATTTATTTCAAATGGTGCAGGGAATGCTTCAGGAGTATCCGCTCTTAGTTCAGTTTTTTTGACAGTTTTCTGAAAACAAAAAATATGAATTAAGTTTAAACTTTTAAGTTCAACAAAAGGTGTTCCCATTTTTAAATAAATGACTTATCCAAATTTACTTACACCTTCTTTTGTCTTAGAGAGGGGTACTAAGGGACGATGTTCAATTTCATCCTAACTTAAAGATTCAAAAGAATAGAATTCATTTTGCGACCGTGCTTTAAAGGTCAAAAGTCTACGCTCTTCATTCTCATGTTGTGTCCAGTTCTGATGAGACTTTTGACAATTGAGATAATTTCTTTTTGGCCTTCAAATAGTCATCTAAAACACAGTTTTACAGTTAATTTCTGGACCTATTTTGTGACTTTAATAATTAAAAAGTAATGATAGCAGCCATCACTATATATTTTGGTACAAAAATGAACATAGGTTATACTTTTACACAGGTTGTGTACAGAATTTGAACAGTCATGTGAACTTAACTGCGTCATCGGGTTTCTATAAAACAAATGGTTTAACGCAACCCGGTGACATCCGAACCGAACCGCCAAGTTCGCGCGCCGTAACCATCTTTTCTTGAAACATTTCAGCCGATATTTGACCTACCTAAAACTCTACTTCGGAATGAGCTACGAATCCCAAACTTTGCACAGTTGTAGATCTCCATATAGTTAACAACTCCTCCAAGTTTCATGGAATTCGATAAAGTAGTAAAGTAGTTACGAAATTTCAAAAAACGTCGAAATTGCCACTCACTCACTCATGTATAGATCATCAATATTCTACTGTACTTCCAGACATGCTACAAAGCTGAAATTTGGCAGACTGATAGGAACTATGATAAAACTATAGGAAAAAATCAAAAAACCCCAAAATTTTAATTTACTCCCCGCCCCTATACATTTAAAGTTATGTAAAATTAGCATTGCCCACTTCCAGAAATGCTAGAGAGTTGAGCTTTGGCAGACTGATGGGAACTATGATAAAACTATAGGAAAAAATTAAAACACCTCAAAATTCTAATTTACTTCCCTCCCCTATAAATGTAAAGTTAAGTAAAAGTAACATTGCCTACTTCCAGACATGCTAGAGAGCTGAGCTTTGGAAGATCGATAGTAACTATGATAAAATTAAAACACCCGAAAATTCTAATTTACTTCCTTCCCTTATAAATGTAAAGTTATGTAAAAGTAGCCCACTTCCAAAAACGCTAGAGAGCTGAACTTTTTAAGACTGAAAGACAATATGATACAACTATATGAAAGAATTTAAAAACACCAAGATTTCAATTTACTTCCCTCTCCTATAAATGTAAATTTATATAAAACTAACATTGCCCACTTCCAGAAACGTTAGAGAGCTGAGCATTGGAATGCTGATAGAAATTATGATAAAACCATGGGAAAAAATTTAAAAAGTCCAATATTTTCATTTACTCTCTTCCCCTATAAATGTAAAGTTATGTAAAACTAACATTACCCACTTCCAGAAACGCTAGAGAGCTGAGCATTGGAAGACTGATAGGAACTATGATAAAACTATAGGACAAAATTTAAAAACACGACAATTTTAATTTATTTCCCTCCCCTATACATGTAAAGTTATGTAAAAGTAACATTGTGCACTTTCAGAAACGCTAGAGAGCTGAGCTTTGGAAGGCTGATAGGAACTACGGCTGTAATAGCAAAGTTTAAAAAAACATTTCCAAACTAGTAAGAACCTTTCATTTTGAAATTTGTATTGGAGAACTTTACTTTTATCTCAATTCTTTTTACGGAATGCACTTTTCGCGTACTTTTACATGAAATGTTTTTGTTATGATAGATTTTTTAATCTGATTAATGTTGGCCACTCAGGTTCAATTAACTGTAGGTAACCTGTGTAAAAGTAAATCTTGATGATGGTCGTAAGATACGAGTGTAATACACCAATCTCCCGTCGGAAGGCAGAGATTTTTTCTTCAAGCCTTTTCTCCCATGGAGGTTGTTTTTGGGTTTCGTTTGTTGTTGTAGAAGGCGCGGTTTTTGTTTGCGCGTGTATGCTAGTGGCAACGCTAGCAGGGCAGTATACGTTATGACATAGGTTTTCTAGGTCATTAGATCTTGTAAACTCTCCTTTGAGTGTTGTGTTAATTGCTTCTATTGTGTTTTTGACCTCTAAGGTGATTTTAATGCGTGATAGCTTTGGCCTTACGTGCATTTCTACTCCTTCATATTTATGATGGAATTCTTGAAAGAGCAGCTTGATCTCGGCTGATACTGGTCGATCATCTTCTTGTTGTGGCTCATCGTTTGGTTCAGTCCTTTCATCTGGGGCCGCTGGTATAAAGCTTCTCCTTGCTAGTGACTGCCTAAGCAGTTGCGGCCTCCTGTTCCGGTTTTCAGTTGCTTCAGCCTTCATTGCAGCTAGTTCATCCGGAGATATCAACTTACGCTTTTTGATGTTAGTAATTTGTGCCGCTAGGTGTTGCGATGTGAACTGTTTTTCGGGAAAAGCTTCATTCCATAGTTCAACCATTCTTGCCCGGTACTTGGTTTTCTTTGTCTCCCCTTCAGTGACTTTGAAGTAAGCATTCATCAGTGTGAGATTCATTTCCCTGGTCCAATGCTGGCTTCCCCGTCTTTGAGCTACAGCGGGATCCTGCGGTGGACTTGCGTCCTGCAGATCCAAGCTGTTTCTCCGGGTGTCGTGATTGGGGGTGCTTGGCCTTGTGGTTCCGTTTCGCACAGAGGCGCCACTCGCTCCGCCTTCTTGTGCTAGGGACTGTAACGATCTTCCCACAGACGCACTCCCGACGTCTGGGGCGGGTTCCGAGGCTTCGTTTGGTTCAACGAGAGCAGGTAATTCTCAACCCGCGGGGTGCTAACCCGCCAGTTGGTTTGCTGGGGTCTGCGGGGATGCGAATCCCGAAGGCCTACGGCCCCCCTGCAGGCGAAGCTGGCTGTACAGATCTTACGTCGTTACCTGTAGCAGCAGAGGGTGTCACTGGCTTGTGACCCCTCCACCGGCCAGTCATACTATATATATTTTCTTGTGGGTCGAGAATTTGGTCAGCTGTGCCCCTGTGCATTTCGTATTTTTCCTTCATAATGTCTATCAGGGCTGTTTGGGCTTGATCTGTGCATTTCCCCAGATACTCAGCTACTTCCTTATTAAGATAATCAAGAGCCCAAGGACCTGGGTCTGCTCTATTCCTAAGTATTCCAATTACTTGCTGGGTAACCTCAGGAGAGCGGGTACTCATAAGATTGAGCGCTCTCTCATGATCCAACAATTGTACTATTGTGGCGAGCGCTGTGACTGAAGGAGGAGAGAATAACGCTGCAGCATTTTCGATAACACTTCTTTCATCTGCAGACTCTATATGATCACGTACTCCTTTTATATTGTAAGCCCGGAAGCTCTCCTGATCTTCTGTTGAAGTAAGTGTCCTTTGATGGTAAAGAATACCACAGTAAACCAGTCTGGCATATGTCTTTACCTGATACCTTTTTGGCAACTGTCTCCTGAGTCCCATATAAGGTGCAGATCTAACTATATGTGCTATTGCTTGAAATGCCTCCATTTCTTTTTGTAATCCGGGTATAGCAACTCCTAGGAATTCTCTTATTTGGGGAAGGACAGGAGTTATGAAGTGGATGGAGGTTGAATGATGATTACGATATATGAGTCTTGCTTGCTCCAGGAGAACCCCCGCTTCGGGGCTTATGAGGCCGTCCCTTAGCATTTCATTAATAGGGAGTAGATCTTGAATGCGAGAGTCTGGATTATACTCATTTGGTCCTGTTGCACAGATGGCCATAGCAAGAGCCTCATCTACAATAGGAGCCTGATCTGCTGCCTGCCAATTGAGTCCAGTGATAATATCCCTTGTCGCTAGAGCATCATAATGTTCTAACTGATCAGCTGCTGCAGCTGCCTGTACTCTTCTAGTTATTTGATCGGCAACCATCTCTGATCTGGAATAGGCAGGTCCCAGGATATGGATAGCTAATAGAGTGAGCATTTTCCCAGGATCAGCAATCTGCTGTGGCCCTAGTCCAATGTTGTGGGCCCTTTCTTCAGGACGACCGTCTCCTTCAATACGAACTAGGGTCACTATTGGTTCTAACTGGTCAGTGATGAATGGAAATGTATTTACCAGGGCTGGCAGTATTCTAGTGACTTGGGAATAGAGTGGATTGCTCAAGATTCTGCCTAGTAATTTCTCATTGACCAGGTAAGCTAGAGGTTGTTGTTTGCCCACTGTTCTGAACGACATTATAGGCTACATATCCATTGGTTGGGCAGCTTCCTCTGGCTGAGCTAAGCTTCATTCCATAGTTCAACCATTCTTGCCCGGTACTTGGTTTTCTTTGTCTCCCCTTCAGTGACTTTGAAGTAAGCATTCATCAGTGTGAGATTCATTTCCCTGGTCCAATGCTGCCTTCTCCGTCTTTGAGCTACAGCAGGATCCTGCGGTGGACTTGCGTCCTGCAGATCCAAGCTGTTTCTCCGGGTGTCGTGATTGGGGGTGCTTGGCCTTGTGGTTCCGTTTCGCACAGAGGCGCCACTCGCTCCGCCTTCTTGTGCTAGGGACTGTAACGATCTTCCCACAGACGCACTCCCGATGTCTGGGGCGGGTTCCGAGGCTTCGTTTGGTTCAACGAGAGCAGGTAATTCTCAACCCGCGGGGTGCTAACACGCCAGTTGGTTTGCTGGGGTCTGCGGGGATGCGAATCCCGAAGGCCTACGGCCCCCCCTGCAGGCGAAGCTGGCTGTACAGGTCTTACGTCGTTACCTGTAGCAGCAGAGAGTGTCACTGGCTTGTGATCCCTCCACCGGCCAGACATACTATATATATTTTCTTGTGGGTCGAGAATTTGGTCAGCTGTGCCCCTGTGCATTTCGTATTTTTCCTGCATAATATCTATCAGGACTGTTTGGGCTTGATCTGTGCATTTCCCCAGATACTCAGCTACTTCCTTATTAAGATAATCAAGAGCCCCAGGACCTGGGTCTGCTCTATTCCTAAGTATTCCAATTACTTGCTGGGTAACCTCAGGAGAGCGGGTACTCATAAGATTGAGCGCTCTCTCATGATCCAACACTTGTACTATTGTGGCGAGCGCTGTGACTGAAGGAGGAGAGAATAACGCTGCAGCATTTTCGATAACACTTCTCTCATCTGTAGACTCTATATGATCACGTACTCCTTTTATATTGTAACCCCGGAAGCTCTCCTGATCTTCTGTTGAAGTAAGTGTCCTTTGATGGTAAAGAATACCACAGTAAACCAGTCTGGCATATGTCTTTACCTGATACCTTTCTGGCAACTGTCTCCTGAGTCCCATATAAGGTGCAGATCTAACTATATGTGCTATTGCTTGAAAGGCCTCAATTTCTTCTTGTAATTCGGGTATAGCAACTCCTAGGAATTACCTTATTTGGGGAAGGACAGGTGGTATGAAGTGGATGGAGGTTGAATGATGATTACGATATACGAGTCTTGCTTGCTCCAGGAGAACCCCCGCTTCGGGGCTTATGAGGCCGTCCCTTAGCATTTCATTAATAGGGAGTAGATCTTGAATGCGAGAGTCTGGATTATACTCATTTGGTCCTGTTGCACAGATGGCCATAGCAAGAGCCTCATCTACAATAGGAGCCTGATCTGCTGCCTGCCAATTGAGTCCAGTGATAATATCCCTTGTCGCTAGAGCATCATAATGTTCTTACTGGTCAGCTGCTGCAGCTGCCTGTACTCTTCTAGTTATTTGATCGGCAACCATCTCTGATCTGGAATAGGCAGGTCCCAGGATATGGATAGCTAATAGAGTGAGCATTTTCCCAGGATCAGCAATCTGCTGTGGCCCTAGTCCAATGTTTTGGGCCCTTTCTTCAGGACGACCGTCTCCTTCAATACGAACTAGAGTCACTATTGGTTCTAACTGGTCAGTGATGAATGGAAATGTATTTACCAGGGCTGTCAGTATTCTAGTGACTTGGGAATGGAGTGGATTGCTCAAGATTCTGCCTAGTAATTTCTCATTGACCAGGTAAGCTAGAGGTTGTTGTTTGCCCACTGTTCTGAACGACATTATAGGCTGTATATCCATTGGTTGGGCAGCTTCCTCTGGCTGAGCTAAGACATGGACTGTAGGATAGAGTCTCATGATCATAGGGGAGATGGATCGAACAAAAGCTCTACTCCCGTACACAATCAGGGCACCAGGATGGTTTCTTTCTTCAGACGTGAATTGAGATCTCAAGAGGAGAACATAGGAATTGACAGGATACAGTGGACTGGCAGCTTCAAAGTTCAGACCCTGGACGGGGATGGGTTCCTCCACATCCCAATTTATTAAGAGCAGATGATCCGGAGCTTGTGACGAGTATGTCGCCAGATCTTTGTGGCCAGAAAATGCCCATGTCTCTGGGAGAGCTTCTAATCGTTCAATCTGCCCAAGGACTAACATATCATTTAGTTCCTCTAATGTGATGGGCAATTGCCCCCCTGGTTGGATGATGTTGGGCATAATGTAGGGAGATGAATGGTCTAGATTCTAATTTGGCAAGAGATTCAATCTTTCGATTGATTGTGAGAGTCCAGAGTTGGGGGTGCTCCTTTGAGAGTGGAGCAGTCAGTCTTTATTAACTTCTATATATATATATATATATATATATATATATATATATTAGCTGAACAACATTGGTAAAGGCGCCAAAAAGCAGGGCTCTCATTTCTCCCTGTCCAGTTCATCTTGACAGCTAAATCATGAGCAATAAATTTGTTCATAACTCGCCTTGTAGTTTCTGGGCAATCATTACCTCCCACAAGTTTCAGAACGCGCAACTAAAATTTAAAAAAAAAATAATTTTTGCTGGTAAACAGTACAGATTTGGTGTGACTTTCACTAAGACTTCAACCGGAGTAAGTCGAAGTCAAAATATCAGGTCTAAATCAAGTTTAATATAATCTGCAGTTTTATTTTCGTGGGTCGTTAAACCTAGTAGATTCTGGGCACAATAGGCTGCAGCTTTGTAAGACTGCCTACCACAAGTTTCTAATACATACAGATGGTGTGCTATATTTTTAATTACTATGTATATAAAACATCATTCAGTTGGATAAAGTTTTCTATAGGGATAATAATCCTCCTCGACATCATTTTGAATGATATGTTGCTTTTGTAATAGCTGAGTTACGTAATCCATTTTTCTATTTAGATCTGCGGTGTTCTTCTCCTGCAATTTATACACCTTGACAAATTCTAAAAAAATATATTAATTGTGAAAGATTTAAAATAAATGGGCCAAAAAATTATTGCAAATATTAATATGGGTTTATCAATGGGGTCACTCGGAACATTCATAAAGGGGATATAGAATCTGAAATTTTTGCTTGGTAGTTTTTTTAGCTCACACATATACTATACTATAGTAGTGTGAGCTATGGTGATCCTAATTTTTTCGAGAAAAAAAAAGGTGCTCCGATTTCAAAAATTTTTATATATCTTTGCGTTTCAGATGATTTTGAAACTTTTTTGTTGCGCCGTCTGTCTGTCTGTCTGTAACGACCAACGCGCATAACTCAAAAACCGCTTAGCCGATTTTAATGAAATTTGGTACCTAGGCTGGGTCTTGGGTCGAGATGGTCCCATTTAAAAATGAACAAAATCCACCGAACACAAGCCAAATAAAAGGGTGGGGGTAGATTTCAAAAATTAGAGTTTATGTGAAAATATGGCGTGTGTGATATCAAATGAAAGGTAATTGAGTATGGAGTTAAACAAAATACATTTCAGTTTTTTTTTTAAAGGTGGGGGTAGATTTCAAAAATTAGAGTTTAAGTCAAAACATGGCTTGTGTGGTATTAAACGAAAGGTAATTTAGTCTGGAGTTGAATAAAATATATTTCAGTTTTTAGTTATATTAGCTCGCACGTACACTATAACTATAGTACCTAGTGTGAGCTATGGGACCCATATATTGGCAGAGTATTTTAATTATGTTTTGAAAATAAACAAAACTGCCAATTTGGCTCAGACATTTACTTAAAAGAATTAAAATATCTAGAGAATGACTTACACCAGGTAGTAATATAGAGCTTGTTTGACAAGAAGTAATTAAAGAATTAATTAAAAAATTTTAATTTCTCAAAAATCTGTGAGATGGTCTACGAAACCTCTGGTTGATTTGATATGACCCAATACATACTTGAAACATCATACATATTTTGTTTGAATTTACTGGGGTGAAAAGCATCAGTTTTATTTAAAATTTAAAAATGGAAGTTGTTTCTTACCCTTGAAGCAATTATTCTGACACTTAAATTCAATTATTGGTTCCTTAGCAGCGACCGTCAAACCCATAGGCTTATTTATTTCAAATGGTGCAGGGAATGCTTCAGGAGTATCCGCTCTTAGTTCAGTTTTTTGACAGTTTTCTGAAAACAAAAAATATGAATTAAGTTTAAACTTTTAAGTTCAACAAAAGGTGTTCCCATTTTTAAATAAATGACTTATCCAAATTTACTTACACCTTCTTTTGTCTTAGAGAGGGGTACTAAGGGACGATGTTCAATTTCATCCTAACTTAAAGATTCAAAAGAATAGAATTCATTTTGCGACCGTGCTTTAAAGGTCAAAAGTCTACGCTCTTCATTCTCATGTTGTGTCCAGTTCTGATGAGACTTTTGACAATTGAGATAATTTCTTTTTGGCCTTCAAATAGTCATCTAAAACACAGTTTTACAGTTAATTTCTGGACCTATTTTGTGACTTTAATAATTAAAAAGTAATGATAGCAGCCATCACTATATATTTTGGTACAAAAATGAACATAGGTTATACTTTTACACAGGTTGTGTACAGAATTTGAACAGTCATGTGAACTTAACTGCGTCATCGGGTTTCTATAAAACAAATGGTTTAACGCAACCCGGTGACATCCGAACCGAACCGCCAAGTTCGCGCGCCGTAACCATCTTTTCTTGAAACATTTCAGCCGATATTTGACCTACCTAAAACTCTACTTCGGAATGAGCTACGAATCTCAAACTTTGCACAGTTGTAGATCTCCATATAGTTAACAACTCCTCCAAGTTTCATGGAATTCGATAAAGTAGTAAAGTAGTTACGAAATTTCAAAAAACGTCGAAATTGCCACTCACTCACTCATGTATAGATCATCAATATTCTACTGTACTTCCAGACATGCTACAAAGCTGAAATTTGGCAGACTGATAGGAACTATGATAAAACTATAGGAAAAAATCAAAAAACCCCAAAATTTTAATTTACTCCCCGCCCCTATACATTTAAAGTTATGTAAAATTAGCATTGCCCACTTCCAGAAATGCTAGAGAGTTGAGCTTTGGCAGACTGATGGGAACTATGATAAAACTATAGGAAAAAATTAAAACACCCCAAAATTCTAATTTACTTCCCTCCCCTATAAATGTAAAGTTAAGTAAAAGTAACATTGCCTACTTCCAGACATGCTAGAGAGCTGAGCTTTGGAAGATCGATAGTAACTATGATAAAATTAAAACACCCGAAAATTCTAATTTACTTCCTTCCCTTATAAATGTAAAGTTATGTAAAAGTAGCCCACTTCCAAAAACGCTAGAGAGCTGAACTTTTTAAGACTGAAAGACAATATGATAAAACTATATGAAAGAATTTAAAAACACCAAGATTTCAATTTACTTCCCTCTCCTATAAATGTAAATTTATATAAAACTAACATTGCCCATTTCCAGAAACGTTAGAGAGCTGAGCATTGGAATGCTGATAGAAATTACGATAAAACCATGGGAAAAAATTTAAAAAGTCCAATATTTTCATTTACTCTCCTCCCCTATAAATGTAAAGTTATGTAAAACTAACATTACCAACTTCCAGAAACGCTAGAGAGCTGAGCATTGGAAGACTGATAGGAACTATGATAAAACTATAGGACAAAATTTAAAAACACGACACTTTTAATTTATTTCCCTCCCCTATACATGTAAAGTTATGTAAAAGTAACATTGTGCACTTTCAGAAACGCTAGAGAGCTGAGCTTTGGAAGGCTGATAGGAACTACGGCTGTAATAGCAAAGTTTAAAAAAACATTTCCAAACTAGTAAGAACCTTTCATTTTGAAATTTGTATTGGAGAACTTTACTTTTATCTCAATTCTTTTTACGGAATGCCATTTTCGCGTACTTGGCTTTTTTTTACATGAAATGTTTTTGTTATGATAGATTTTTTAATCTGATTAAGGTTGGCCACTCAGGTTCAATTAACTGTAGGTAACCTGTGTAAAAGTAAATCTTGATGATGGTCGTAAGATACGAGTGTAATACACCAATCTCCCGCCGGAAGGCAGAGATTTTTTCTTCAAGCCTTTTCTCCCATGGAGGTTGTTTTTGGGTTTCGTTTGTTGTTGTAGAAGGCGCGGTTTTTGTTTGCGCGTGTATGCTAGTGGCAACGCTAGCAGCGCAGTATACGTTATGACATAGGTTTTCTAGGTCATTAGATCTTGTAAACTCTCCTTTGAGTGTTGTGTTAATTGCTTCTATTGTGTTTTTGACCTCTAAGGTGATTTTAATGCGTGATAGCTTTGGCCTTACGTGCATTTCTACTCCTTCATATTTATGATGGAATTCTTGAAAGAGCAGCTTGATCTCGGCTGATACTGGTCGATCATCTTCTTGTTGTGGCTCATCGTTTGGTTCAGTCCTTTCATCTGGGGCCGCTGGTATAAAGCTTCTCCTTGCTAGTGACTGCCTAAGCAGTTGCGGCCTCCTGTTCCGTTTTTCAGTTGCTTCAGCCTTCATTGCAGCTAGTTCATCCGGAGATATCAACTTACGCTTTTTGATGTTAGTAATTTGTGCCGCTAGGTGTTGCGATGTGAACTGTTTTTCGGGAAAAGCTTCATTCCATAGTTCAACCATTCTTGCCCGGAACTTGGTTTTCTTTGTCTCCCCTTCAGTGACTTTGAAGTAAGCATTCATCAGTGTGAGATTCATTTCCCTGGTCCAATGCTGCCTTCCTCGTCTTTGAGCTACAGCGGGATCCTGCGGTGGACTTGCGTCCTGCAGATCCAAGCTGTTTCTCCGGGTGTCGTGATTGAGGGTGCTTGGCCTTGTGGTTCCGTTTCGCACAGAGGCGCCACTCGCTCCGCCTTCTTGTGCTAGGGACTGTAACGATCTTCCCACAGACGCACTCCCGACGTCTGGGGCGGGTTCCGAGGCTTCGTTTGGTTCAACGAGAGCAGGTAATTCTCAACCCGCGGGGTGCTAACCCGCCAGTTGGTTTGCTGGGGTCTGCGGGGATGCGAATCCCGAAGGCCTACGGCCCCCCCTGCAGGCGAAGCTGGCTGTACAGGTCTTACGTCGTTACCTGTAGCAGCAGAGAGTGTCACTGGCTTGTGACCCCTCCACCGGCCAGACATACTATATATATTTTCTTGTGGGTCGAGAATTTGGTCAGCTGTGCCCCTGTGCATTTCGTATTTTTCCTGCATAATGTCTATCAGGGCTGTTTGGGCTTGATCTGTGCATTTCCCCAGATACTCAGCTACTTCCTTATTAAGATAATCAAGA
Source organism: Aspidapion aeneum (assembly GCA_963576565.1). Classification (NCBI taxonomy): domain Eukaryota; kingdom Metazoa; phylum Arthropoda; class Insecta; order Coleoptera; family Brentidae; genus Aspidapion; species Aspidapion aeneum. The sequence continues at coordinate 7,652,675 of OY755046.1, forward strand.
GCCCAAGGACCTGGGTCTGCTCTATTCCTAAATATTCCAATTACTTGCTGGGTAACCTCAGGAGAGCGGGTACTCATAAGATTGCGCGCTCTCTCATGATCCAACACTTGTACTATTGTGGCGAGCGCTGTGACTGAAGGAGGAGAGAATAACGCTGCAACATTTTCGATAACACTTCTTTCATCTGCAGACTCTATATGATCACGTACTCCTTTTATATTGTAAGCCCGGAAGCTCTCCTGATCTTCTGTTGAAGTAAGTGTTCTTTGATGGTAAAGAATACCACAGTAAACCAGTCTGGCATATGTCTTTACCTGATACCTTTCTGGCAACTGTCTCCTGAGTCCCATATAAGGTACAGATCTAACTATATGTGCTATTGCTTGAAGGGCCTCCATTTCTTCTTGTAATCCGGGTATAGCAACTCCTAGGAATTCCCTTATTTGGGGAAGGACAGGTGGTATGAAGTGGATGGAGGTTGAATGATGATTACGATATACGAGTCTTGCTTGCTCCAGGAGAACCCCCGCTTCGGGGCTTATGAGGCCGTCCCTTAGCATTTCATTAATAGGGAGTAGATCTTGAATGCGAGAGTCTGGATTATACTCATTTGGTCCTGTTGCACAGATGGCCATAGCAAGAGCCTCATCTACAATAGGAGCCTGATCTGCTGCCTGCCAATTGAGTCCAGTGATAATATCCCTTGTCGCTAGAGCATCATAATGTTCTAACTGATCAGCTGCTGCAGCTGCCTGTACTCTTCTAGTTATTTGATCGGCAACCATCTCTGATCTGGAATAGGCAGGTCCCAGGATATGGATAGCTAATAGAGTGAGCATTTTCCCAGGATCAGCAATCTGCTGTGGCCCTAGTCCAATGTTGTGGGCCCTTTCTTCAGAACGACCGTCTCCTTCAATACGAACTAGGGTCACTATTGGTTCTAACTGGTCAGTGATGAATGGAAATGTATTTACCAGGGCTGTCAGTATTCTAGTGACTTGGGAATGGAGTGGATTGCTCAAGATTCTGCCTAGTAATTTCTCATTGACCAGGTAAGCTAGAGGTTGTTGTTTGCCCACTGTTCTGAACGACATTATAGGCTGTATATCCATTGGTTGGGCAGCTTCCTCTGGCTGAGCTAAGACATGGACTGTAGGATAGGGCACCAGGATGGTTTCTTTCTTCAGACGTGAATTGAGATCTCAAGAGGAGAACATAGGAATTGACAGGATACAGTGGACTGGCAGCTTCAAAGTTCAGACCCTGGACGGGGATGGGTTCCTCCACATCCCAATTTATTAAGAGCAGATGATCCGGAGCTTGTGACGAGTATGTCGCCAGATCTTTGTGGCCAGAAAATGCCCATGTCTCTGGGAGTGCTTCTAATCGTTCAATCTGCCCAAGGACTAACATATCATTTAGTTCCTCTAATGTGATGGGCAATTGCCCCCCTGGTTGGATGATGTTGGGCATAATGTAGGGAGATGAATGGTCTAGATTCTAATTTGGCAAGAGATTCAATCTTTCGATTGATTGTGAGAGTCCAGAGTTGGGGGTGCTCCTTTGAGAGTGGAGCAGTCAGTCTTTATTATCTTCTATATATATATATATATATATATATATATACTCGACCGTTGTATCTTGTGACATCCAGCAAAAAGTCGGTTTTTGTGACATCCACTTTAAAACCTAGTGTTATCCAAAAACAAAAAATATGAAATGTAATAAAAAGTATTTTATTTTTAATGCCATAAAAATATTTATATAAACTCACAAATTTAGTAATTAAATTTTTCATATCTTTGTGGCATCCATTGTATATACAAAAAAAATTTACGTTGTAACATCCCTAAAAATTTGTGTTAACTTGTGACATCTAGCGCTGTTGCCAATGTTTCATAAAAATAACGGATGTCACACGTACCTTTATGATAAAAAGAAATATACACTGGATGTCACGAGGAAACAAATAACAAATAAAATATACAAATATATTATGGATGTCACAACATGTTAGAAGTATATGCAAATAAGAGAAATATATACTGGATGTCACGGGGAAGAAAATAACAAATAAAATAATATACAAGCACGTTATTGACGTCATAATATGCTAACAAGATGAATATACGAGAAGAACTAAAAAAAATACGGATATTATAAGCATAGGTACGTAAATAAGGTAAGTTTATACTAGATTTCACGGGGAAACAAATAAAAAATCAAATATACAAACACATTGAATATACAGCAGTGGTCGTGGGGAGACAAATTGTACCAACTGAAATAAACAACCGCGTTAGGGATGATACACTTGTATGCTATAGTGATGGGTTAGTTTCTAGTAAGTTGTTTTTTAATAGCTGCTATTGGAAGGAAGCAGCTTTCAAGTGCCATCGACTGTAATAAAAAGCTCATTTTTAAAAAGGGCTGGGTGGGACCTTTTTTTGTTTTTTTTTTATAAAAAAAGTTTAGTACCTAATCTACTCTTAGTATTACTTTTTATATATTGTTTTGTACAAAAATAAGCATACGATCAAATAAAGTTTTGTGGTTGGCTTTTTGCACGTCAAATTTCTACATATACATGATGGGTGAATTTTCTATAATTATAAAAAAAATTACTCTTTCAACGTTTATCATAAGTGAAAAAAAAATATATGTAAATAAATTTGTAGTTCCTTTGACGTTAAAGAAACTCGTCAGATTAAATTTTCTGATTAGATTTAAAAATGCCTTATCTATTTAACCTAACTTTAGTTAAATTTAGTTGAAAAATAATCAGCTTATTATTAATTTTTGTACCCAATATTCACAGTTTGTAGGTCAAATTACATAAAAGTTGTCCGTTTTTGTATGCAACTCCCATTGTTTTTTTGGACTCTTAAGTTTTTATCAGTCCCAATTTTTACTTTCCTAGGCCGTGCAGCAAAAGCTAGGAAAGGTATAATGTTCGACGGAATTTTTTGAGATAACTTAGAAATATTTTGTGACATCTGTTTGTTTGTGTGTATGTCTATCCAGTCCACGATGGCTCCGGAATCGCTAGACTAATATTTATGAGATTGACTCTTGCGAACTTTGTTATTATTAAAGATAGAAAAAAGTTTAAAAGGGGAAACTAGTAGAATTTTTGCCCCTCTGTAAGATGGTCTTATTAAAAAAACAATCAAGCAAAAAAATTGAACACACTGTATTTCATAAGTTTTTCTAATAGATCTTCCTATTCTAAAAAAAATGGTTTTTCAATTTTTTTTTCAAAAGTTAAAGATAACGAAGATATTTTAAATTCAAAATTACGCCAAGGCAAGTATTAAAATTTTATTTAATAGAAGTAGTCTAAACTCGAGTCCAAATGTTTCCTTCCTTTGTTTATAATTTTAGGAAAAAAATTCAGAAGCGCATTTTTCTTTAGACCTTTTGTAAAAACTTAGAAAATGCAGGCTGTTCAATTAAAAAAAAAATATGTTTTTCTAAAAAACTTGAAAACGCAAGCATGATTGTTTTTTAATTTGACCAAATTTAAACCTTTGTTTACCTTTAATAATAACAAAGTTAGCAATAGTGACTTAAACAGAGCCACCCTCGGTAGTGGAACAAATTGATCTCAATAATTTGTAGGAGCTTTCTTTTCTAAGATATTTACAAAAAATGTTTTCAAAGCTTATGTATACCAAGGAGTTTACTTGGAGTATATTATTGGGCTAGGAAGGTATCAGATCCGTCATGTATTCATTTATTTAATAAAATATCCGATGTATTTGGACCTATCCTAGCAATTTTTGTCCTGACATCTGTCCATATGTGTATGTGTGTGTGTGTCCGCTGAACCGATTTTCATGAAAGTTAGGGTTCAACATTGTAACGATCTGAAAGAAGTTTCGTCAAAAATTTTAAATCGAAAAAGTTAAGATCAAGTCAAGTTTTTTATACTTAGAATCAGTGGCGGATCCAGAGAAATATGTGTTAAAAGTAGCTTACCGCCAGCTCTATAAAGTGAAAAATAAATTTTTATTTTTATTCATGTATTTCTTATAATTGTGATCATAAGGTTTAAATATTGACAAACGATTAATTTTGAAAAATATGCTAATATTGAAGGAGGCATTTCTTGGCTCCGTTTTAAGAAAAAACTTCTAATGCACATATACAGGGTGTTAAAGATTTTCAAAAATCTCATTTTTATTAGTATCTGTGATACCACTTCATTAATGGAAGGTGTACACCTAATTATACAAAAAATATCTAGAACAGCATCAAAGATACTAATAAAAAACGATAATTATTGAAAAATATTGGCACCCTGTATACTCAATGTAAAGATTTTTAGGACATAATGTATATTTAAAGTTTTTTCTTAAATTTGACCCAAGAATTACGTACTCAAATGTTAACATATTATTCAATAACGCCCTGAGCATATTGTTTAAATATAATGAACAAAGCAATTTTTACCGTTTAATATAAAGTACTCGTTATAAACATGTAAAAAAAGATATAAAATAATTATTTCTTATATTTGTTAACAATAAATATTTTTATTTGTGGCCAACTCTTGTTATTGAATATTGTAGGATATCTTTTCTTCAAGTCTTCGCACTCTTTTTTCTTGGGTGGAATTTTTAATTTCAAATGCCTTTGAAAATATTCCACTGCAAAATTCTTTTGTTCATTGCTCCATTTTATTAATGTTCGGACACGGCCAATTTTTTTAACCTAAAAAATTAAAATTAGGTTCCATTGGATTTTTTATAGACTTACATTAACCAATCTTTATTTATCTTTGAATAAATAAGTTTATTTATTAGTCTAAGAGCCCAGTAGGATTTTGGGCTTGAATTGCAAACCGATACTCATATATTTTAATCGATTAGTCATAAGACATGTCCCAAAAAAAATGGAGATACCTGCGAAAATCCTGCATAAACAACCCGCCATCTTTGTTTAAAGATGGCGAAAAGGAGTTTGAATCATATGTACGTAACTTTTTTATTGTTACATCGATTTTACTCAAACAAATTGTGATTAGCTTCTACTATAATGGGCTCTACAAAACACTATCAATACTTTGTTTTTTATTTGTCTCTATACTGTAAATTATGTAGGTTCCTCAAATACGTTGTTTTTTTTTAGGGTTTTTGATTTTTTAAAGAAAACTACTGGTTTTACAAAAAAAACATAAAAAATAAAAAATATGCAGATTGTTAAGATGTATTCATGGTGGGTCTAATATTTGCTGTAGATTAAGCGGTTCTCGAGTTACACTCAAAAAACCACTAAATTGGCCTATACCCCCAGGGTACAAAATTTTCATGTTTTCACCAAAGTCATGAAAGTTACTAAAAAACTATACAGATCGAAAAAGGATGTCAAGCTAAATAAGGAACGGCTATTAGTTTCAAACGGAAACTGATACTGACGTAGATATGGCGGCTTAAACATGGCCGAAGCGTAATTTACAATTTTATTTTTGAGGGTAATTTTTTTATGTATAACGAACCCCTACGGGGTCAAAATGTACCCCCGCTCAAAGACAATGTAATTATCTTTAAAAAAGGATAGCTTACTTTTTGTCGTAAAGTTAATAGGTTTCCTGAAAAACACAAAAAATATGCGGGATACATAATTCGATGTTTTCGTTCCATAGAAGTACGACAATGGCATGGGTCCATTAAGGGAAAAAATAATTTATGCACAGATAAGCTAACCCGCAGTTACATATTTAAACTCGTAAAAAGTCTTACAAAAAACATATTTGATATTTTTCTGTTAAATTGACAGGTGGTCACGTGATTTTGACAACTTCTTAACGGTTTGAGCTAGAGACTTGGTTCTTTTTTTAATTTGCAGACAAAATTATCCAATTTTGTCGACAAAAACATTTTAATTTTAAAAATTTTGAATACGGTGCCGCCTGGTGCCCAAAACCAATTTTATGACTGGTCGAATCCAAAATATAAAGTTAAAAGGAAACTGTTCCATATTTAAAATATTATACTTTTCCAAATTAATTTTTTGAAATTTTTTGATAAAAATCTTGATATTGGTATATTTTTCTTTGTTGTTGCGGTAGTGTTTCTGAAGCGAAATTTTATTTAAAACTGGTGTCACCCTCTAAAATTCGCCAAGAAAAAAAATGCTTTAAACGCTACTTTTCGTTTTTTTTAGGCCCGATCTGTCACTTTTTATTCCTGATTGTCACTTTTTATCCCTGACCCGTCACTTTTCATCTCCATTTCAATTGGCACCATTTCTAACTTCGTTATCCATGAATTTTCAACACCGAGATAATATAAAGGGTGTCCCAGATAAATTTCGATTTCGAAAACTGTGCAAGAAATACAATATTGGTTAAAATATAGATACAGATGCTGTATAGGAGTTAAAAATATTTACAGAGGTTTAATATATATTTGATAATAAAGACAATTTTTAGTTTCTGCTTTTTTCACATTTATCCAAACTTGTATTTCTTACATAAATCTCCATAAAAATAGAATGAATAGAAGTATAGTTGTCACATTTTTCTAGGCCAGTAGGTAGGTATAATAAAGTAAACAAAATAAAAATTTTACAAAACCGGTGCCTAATAGTGCAAAAAATAGTTCACGTGACTAAAGTGTCTTTTTATCCCTCAGCAAATCGTAGCCCTCGCTAGGCTCGTGCTACAAGCATTTCGCCTTGGGATAAAAAGTACCACTTCAGGCCCTAGGTAAATATTATACTAGGTATTGATTTCTTATTGTTATTGCTTAAAAATCCCTTGATCCCCCTAGGTACGGCCTTGTTATGAAAACTTTAATTGTATGACAAATTTTGTTGAACTTGAAAATGTAATTCTCAGTCCTAATTTGTGGTTCGTAAGATGATTTTTAGCATGTTTCTTACATATTAAAAACCGGGATTGTGAGGAACTTGAACCTAATTAAAAATTCATGGCACGTGTCAACCCGGCCGACAGTCCTTAGGTGAAGCCCAATCCTAATAAAAAATAAGCGCGGCATTTTATGTTTTACACGGGGACATCCACTTCCTCTGACACGGCTCTCTGTCTAGTAATTGTTTAAATAAATCAATCTACTTACCTTTAAATTCAATAAACTTTTATTAAAAACAAAAAAACACTTTGCCGGAACAGCTTTTGCTCGATTTCTACGCGGGATCACAAATAAAACCAAAACATAATTATGTAAATGTGGATGTCATAGAGAGACGAATTTAAATCGAAGTATACATACTCAACTCACCCCAGGGCTGGCCGATTGCGGACCGGCCGTTTGCAAAAATAAAATACCTACATAGTAGACTTTAAAAGCGCGTAAAAGGCTTCTAGAACCGATTTTCGTGTGCACTTCATTGCTAAAATGTAAGACACAATTTAAATCATTTCTTACACCCTAAGAATGCAAAATCGACTGGTCGTCCAAAAATCGTCGTGTGCAGGGGGTGGTGGGAGTAGTTTTTCCAAAAATTTGGAAAAAAATTTTTTTGCATTTTTGAATCTATAGCCACAAATTAGGAATATTACTATCAGAAACATTTATTTTTCAATGTTGAAAATATCGTTCCCAATGCTTTTATATGGAGTTCCCTATTAAACAAGTGCTCGCCCAGAAAACGCGTATTTATAATAATTTATAACTTGTTATAACTCCAGAACCCTTTGCTTAATCAAAAAAATACCTTCTGTAAACTTTGTGTATCAAAGATCAGGGATCACAATGATTTTTGAAAAATGTCAATCGGACGCACAGTTTTTTTTTAAAGTAGCAAAGACTGATGCCATGACACGACGAACGCGGCAGACACTGACATGCGACGAAGGGTCAGATATTTTACAAATGCACGGCGGGCCAGGCGAAACGCGACTCTATGTCTTGAGACACAAATAAGTTCGTTTTTCGTTTAGCTCTCGCGGTTACAGATGTTTAAGTTACTTACTTGGTTTTTTGCTTGTGAATTGCGTTATGTATAAATGTTGTGCTTGTGTGATTTGGCCGTGAAGGGCCAAATATCAAAGGCTAGGCGTAAAGAAAAGGGAAATTTAGTTCTATATTAGAATGTGACTCTCGGCCATACGGGCCTCCAATTTATTTCTATATTAGTATGTGACTCTCGCCCCCCCCCTCCCCCGAAGTAGACTATTTTTTTTAAATCAAGCTTTTAGGGTACCTCCCCCCTCCATTTTTTTCAAAGTTGGGAAAAACGAAAATTTTTTCTATAAGAATCATAGCAATGTTAGTCTTATTGAGAAAACCAAAAACCAAATCGGAATAGGTTTAGTTGTTTTTGAGATATCAGCGTTTGTATGTAAAAATTTGAAGGGTCAGATCTCAAACTATTTTTTTGCTCGACTTCCAGTGACTTGACAGCCCTTGACTAAACCTATTTCTACGGTAAAAATATTAATTTGTGGCTTTAGATGTCACCCACTTAGTGCATTGACGCGCAATAGTTCCCTGTGTTCTTAAAAAACAGCATTTTTTTAAATTTCAATTATTTGCCTATATCACGAGACTTCAAAATTAAAAATTTATAATAACTTTATTGATAGGGCCTACGAAGATCTATAAACACGGATCACCTAACAAATCACCTAACAAACAGATAGGGAACTCAGGTGGTGTGGGGTGCTACGCGCATCTTTCACGCAGCCTGCCATGTTGGGGTCAACCACTCCAGAGGCGCATTCTGTATTTTAATATTTTTTAAACTTTTAGTACGTGTTGCGCGTTAGTGGTGTGTAGATGACATTTTTGTGTTTGATTTAATATGTGATTTTTGATTTGTGCCGTAAGAGACTGTAAATCCACGCGACGGTATACCCTTAATCGAAGTTATTTTCCATTTCCGCAGGCTCCTTTAAGATAAGCTTATACATTATTTTATCTTTCGATTTTTTAAAAGCTTTTGCCATAACCTATACAGGGTGTTCAATAATTAAATGTCCTATGGGATGAATCTGTAAATGATTTAAGTACAAAGAGTTCTTAAGGATATATCTGCAACAGCTTTGATTTTGTTATTTTATTTTTTTTATGCTTTTGCAGGATTTGTTATATTTATCTCAAATTTGAAAATGCGCCTTCATTAGATCCTATAAAACAACATATAAACTATGCTTTGTTTAGAAAGTTTTTGATGTTTTGTATCAAACAGCGGCGTAAGCTTAGTTGTAGAAAAGGGAACTTTGTAGATTGGTATTTTGATCCTTAAATTAAGCACAGGTTCACAAATTGAAAGGGTAGGGGACAATTCGCCGCAGCCGATTCACCGCGGCTGATTGGCCGCGGCCCGTTTTGCCGCGAGGACAATTCGCCGCCAATTGAAATGCCGCGGGGACAATTTGCCGCGGGAACAATTCGCCGCGAGATTTTTGTTTCATGATATTACCATTGTTTTATTTACCTTGACTTCATATAATATTTTTTTATGAAATAATGTTTTCAAACTTTCGAACCAGGTATTTCGTGATAACTATACAATCCAGCATTTTTTTAATTGGAAAAAATAAATAAAATGGCGAATGTAGAATGGCGGTTTTTGCTATTTATGAACCGATTTTGAGTTGGGAGACAAAGTTTAAAAAAAGTGATAATCGAACAAACAAATATATTATATGAAGTCAAGCTAAATAAAACTGTTTAAACAATTGCCACTGGCATGAAACGAAAAATCTAGTGGCGAATTGTCCCCGCAGCGTATCGGCCAGCAGCAAATTGTCCCGCGTCATTTTTCTTTATTAGGTATTCAAAAACTCCAACACATTTTTAATATTTTTGGTTATGATGTGTGTTTTCAAAAGCTTAAAACTGCAACTAATATAAATTTCACTTCTTGAAATCAAAGGAACTTGTGATTTTTTTTCGGTTTTTTAAAAATATTATCACAAGAGTTTGTTTGAGTTTAGTAGGTATTACAATATAAATAATACAAAAATTTGATGTTTTTATGCACCTCAAAAATTTGTAGGTTAAAGATCCAACATTCTTTAGAAAATGTCTAATTTTAATGGAAGCTTTTAGAACATCCTATAAGATTTATATAAGATCCTCGTTCCTTACTGATTTTAAAAATATTTAACGCGTCGATGCTCTGATAAAATCATTATTTATGTTATTAATGCATTTTATCTCAAAATGCTGTGAATATTTTTTAAAATAACAAAACAAATATCTAAAATTGTGGGTTGCTTGCAGCAAATTATTTAAAATAACTTAATTATTACCGTTTTGGTAATGCATAATTCCACAAAATTTTAATGATCTGTTATAATTTTTAAGAAACAAACAAAATATCAAAAAAAAAATGCTAAGTTTAACACCCTGTAAAAATAAAGAGGTCTAACAAAATGTAATGCGAAAAAAATCTTTGTTTTGACCATTTCCACAACCCCTTAAAGTTTCATCCATCATTTAAATTACACCCTGTATAATAAACTATTATATAACATTTGATCAAGAGTTTTTGACACAAATTTGTTATAATTTTTTATTATGCTACTATTCACACTTTTAAGAATACATATAAACCAACTATTTTTTTTAAATATTAGATTTTACTAAATTTTAAAATATTAATTTACCGTGAAGCAATTTTGTACTAATTGTAAAGATTATTTGGTCACCCTGTATCTTCTTAAACTTACAATTTTTTGAAAAAACTAATAAATAATATCTGATTCCAGTAAATTAAGATATTACTCTATAACGTCCAACTTCTAATATCTAAATTTCACAATTTTACTCCTCTTGAAACTTAATAAATGTTATCCCAATAAAACAAAAAAAGCAATCAATCTTTTTGCGTTTGGCTGTATGAGGAAGACCTCTTTTTGTGCTTCCCCTATCTCTCATTCAATAAAACACATTATTTCCATAGTCCCCTACAGAGGACAACATATAATTTTTTTACGCGGCCGAAACTCCAAAATTTATTTTAGCTCCTATTTTTAGTAGTACAAAACTATTTTAATGTTTTAATTATTTCTGGCAGTAAAAATATTTTTTTGCATCATCACACAACAATCTGAAACATTCATATTTTATGATAAATTTATTTTAGTCCGGCTCTGAGTTTGATTCCCAATGCTCAGCCATCGTTGAATTCTCCGAGATCAAAGACCGCCAGCCGGCTTATTTATCTGTTTGTTAGGTGATCCGTGCTATAAACGTCAGAGAAAAAAATTTTGATTAGTTTGGTACTTCTTGAGTTTTTGCGAACCATCAAAATTTGCCAAAAAGTGGTGCTGCTTTAAAGTGTCATATTTTAAGACGCCGACAATTAATTTTAATTATCTCGACGGCGACAGATGCGCTATTGTATAGGCTTGCAAAAAAAAATCATAAATCATTACCGTTAAAATTGTGTCTTCCAGGTGTAAACTAATTACGCTATGTCATATTTTATGTTTTGACATATTATGCCTATAGCGGGGAGTGGGGGGCTCAAATAAAAAGTCTCGATTCTAATATAGAATTTAACGGGAGGCGCGTAGTTTCCCTTTCAAATGTGGATTTCCGGAGGCCCGTATAGGGTCAAATCGAAAAAATGCAAGAATCCATTTTGATTTAGTTTGTCGATGCCTATTAGTGTGCCAAATTTCAGAGCTCTACGATAAGTTTAAATCTTGAATAAAAGGACTCGCTGGCACCGTTTATGTAAGTGACGTCATCAGGCAAAAAAAATACAAAAATTTAATTTTTTAATTACAGAAATTATTTTTACGGTCAAATTAACAAAAAAAACTTCAAATAAACTTTTTTGTAGGTCGCACCCCTCCTTTCCAGGGCTCCTTAAATATAAAAAACCTTAAATTGGTTATATTTTGACAATTTATATCTCAGAAACGATTTTGCTGCATCACTTCCGGTGACTTGACAGCCCTTGATTAAACCTATTTCTACGATAACAAAATAAATTTATGTGGCTTTAGATGTCACCCACTTAGTGCATTGACGCGCAATAGGTCCCTGTGCTTTTCAAAAACAGATTTTTTTTTAATTTCAATTATTTGCCTATATCTCTAAACAGAGATGTCAAAATGAAAAATTTATAATAACTTTAACGATAGGGCCTACTAAGATCTATAAACATCAGAGATTAGATTATTTTTAGATTAGTTTGGTACTTTTTGAGTTTGTGTCAAAAAACCATCAAAATTTGCCAAAAAGTGGTGCTTTCTTGAAGAGTCATATTTTGAGACGCCGACAATTTATTTTAATTATCTCGACGGCGACAGATGCGCTATTCTGTAGGCTTGCAAAAAAAATACATAGTTCATTACCGTTAAAATTGTGTCTTCCAGGTGTAAACTAATTACACCATGTCAAATTTTCTGTTTTCACATATTATGCCTATAGCAGGGAGTTCGGTTCGGTTCAAATCAAAAGTCTCGATTTCAATATAGAATTTAACGGGAGGCGCATAGTTTCCCTTTCAAATATGGATTCCCGGAGGCCCGTAGGGCCGAGTCACATACTAATATAGTGAATATGGACTCCCGTAGGCCTGTAGGGTCGAGGGTCAAATACTAATATAAAAATCAATTGGAGTCCCGTAGGGCCGAGAGTCACATACTAATATAGAAATAAATTGGAGGCCCGTAGGGCCGAGAGTCACGTTCCAATATCAAATTTAACGGGAGGCGCGTAGTTTCAATTTCAAATATGGATTCCCGGAGGCCCGTAGGGCCGAGAGTCACATACTAATATAGACATAAATTGGAGGCCCGTAGGGCCGAGAGGCACATTATAATATAGAATTAAACTGGAGGCGAGTAGTTTCCCTTTTAAATATGGATTCCCGGAGGCCCGTAGGGCCGAGAGTCACATAATAATATAGTGAATATGGACGACTGGAGGACCGTAGGGCCAAGAGTTACATACTAATATAGTAAATATGGACTCCCGGAGGCCCGTAGGGCCGATAGTAACATACTAATATAGAAATAAATTAGAGGCCCGTAGGGCCGAGAGTCACATTCTTATATAGAACTAAATTTCCCTCTTTTTCATGCCCAGCCTTTTATATTTGGCCCTTCACGGCCAAATCACACAAGCACAACATTTATACATGACGCAATTCACAAGCAAAAAACCAAGTAAGTAACTTAAGTATCTGTAACCGCGAGAGTTAAACGAAAAACGAACTTATGTGTGTCTCAAGACATAGAGTCGCGTTTCGCCTGGCCCGCCGTGCATTTGTAAAATATCTGACCCTTCGTCGCATGTCAGTGTCTGCAATGTTCGTCGCGTCATGGCCTCACTCTTTGCTACTTTAAAAAAAAACTATACGTCCGGTTGACATTTTTTTTTTGATACACAAAGTTAACACCTTTTTTGATTAAGCAAAGGGTTCTCGAGTTATAACAAGTTATAAATTATTATAAATACGCGTTTTCAGGGCGAGCACTTGTTTAATAGGGAACTCCATATAAAAGCATTGGGAACGATATTTTCAACATTGAAAAATAAATGTGTCTGATAGTAATATTACTATATGCTTTTGGTGGAGTCATGAGCATACTTTATAGATTCAAAAAATGCAAAAAAAAAATTTTTCCAAGTTTTTGGAAAAACTACCCCACCACCCCCTGCAAACGACGATTTTTGGACGACCAGTCGATTTTGCATTCTTAGGGTGTAAGAAATGATTTAAATTGTGTCCTACATTTTAGCAGTGAAGTGCACACGGGGTGACACGATAGAAGCGGCTTTTAACTCTACTAACAGGGGCGTCGACTACGGGGGTGGTAAGGGGCTAGGGCACCTCCAAGACGTAAACAGGGAGGTGCGAAGCACCCCCAAGCATAGTCACATATAAACTGTTTACTAATCGGCTTTGCTCGGCACACAAAAAATGGCCGATATTCCAGTAATCTATGACTACAGTACCTAGATTTTAAAAAAAAATCTAGATAATCTGGACTAGGTACTTACCTATGTTCAGCGAATTTTTGATAAATTATCTAGCTCTATACCTAGCTAGATATGTTTTATTTACAGACGCGGGCGCCACTTTGGCAGAATTAAGGCCCTTAATTAATATGCAAATAATATAAAATAAAAATATAAGATTTTCATTGTTCAGTCTAGCAATTTATTCCCATTTTCTTTTCTTTTATATCTATATTTTTTTCCAAATCGGCTAACCCATATGTTATTTTTTTTTAGGTACCTAAATTATTCTTCTGAATTTTTCTTATATGTGCTACTCGTTGGAAATAAATAAATAAATATATTAGAGGGGCAATTAGGGGGGGGGGGCGTATAAATCACAGTGATGAAGGTCCGATGACAATACAATATTCTGAAAAAAAATTGGATAGGGGTTGAATGAGGGGTGTAAATGGGATAAATTCATAACTTTGCAACCAAAATAGATACGAACATGCGGTTTTTAGATTTATTATTTGAACTGTTGACAATAAAATGGGGCGTATAAATCGATTTTAACGAAATTTGGCACAGTGATAAAGGTCCGATGACAATACAATATTCTGAAAAAAATTTGGATAGGAGTTGAATGAGGGGTGTAAATGGGATAAATTCATAACTTTGGAACCAAAATAGATACGAACATGCGGTTTTTAGATTTATCATTTGAACTGTTGACAATAAAATGTTATGAAAAAAAACATGGGGTAGGTAAGGAGGTAAAGGAGATGAAGATGGTAAATTCAGAACTTTGTTATAAAAACATATAAAAACTTGTGGTTTTCAGATGTATCATTTGATTTAGTAACAATACAATTTTATAAACAAAAATGGGTAGTTTCGACCGAACCAAAATATTTTGAACGATTTTTTTGACAAATTGTTAATTAATTTTTAATTTAATTTAATTCAAAATAAATTTTATGTCAATGGCTAAAAGCTCGTCATGTGACATCCTCTTAGATATTTAATACCTACATATCATATCTTTATTTTTGCCAGCGTTCATAATTTCTCTTTACTTTAAATATTTTTATGTTTTTTAAGAGCCAAAACATATTTAAAATACATTTAAGCAAACATACCAAAATTAAAAGCTATTTTATAAATAACTAGCCAAGTAATAACTGGCTTCGTCAGTTAGCCTGAATTGAATGCATCGTAGCGTAAAAAAAATGCGTTAACCAGACAGAAAACTCATGAAACATGTACCTATTCCAAATTTCAATAAAATCGGTTAAGCAGTTTCTGAGATTAGCGGAAACAAAAAACAACCCTTTTCCTTTACAGGGTGGGCCAAAAAAACCCGGACATTTTTTTTATTATAACTTTTGAACTATACAGTCGATATTAATGGGACAAAGCCCACTTGGCAAAGAATTAATCAGAGTTTTGACTAATTATAATTTTTTGTCTGCCATCTCAAAAACCAAGATGGCGGACGAAATTAAAATGTACCTTTCAAAGATGGTCGTTTATTCTTATGTTGCGAACATGTTCTAATTATTTTTTTAAATTAGTAAAAAGCCAAGGTACGATTGAGCCAAATTGGTTCAGTGGTTCTATATAAAAATATTTTTGTTCAACCATTGTTTTGCATAATATACGATTGCTTGCCAATCATGTCTGCATTTATTTACTTATAAATTCATTACTACTTAACCGATGTTAGTAAAATAAACAAAATCCTGGTGAGAATTGATCGCTTTTTTAAGATCATGATCAAAGTTATCGCCATCCTAAATTTTAAAATGGCGAATAGAATTATTCTTGATTCTTCAAAATGGCGTGTGTTTCTTGATTCTTCAAAATGGCGTGTTTATTCTTATTTTATAACGAGGTAAAAGTTATTAAAATCAGTGTGGTGGTTCTCAAAATATCTATTTTTGTTTCAACCATTGTTTTAGAGATTATACGATTGTATTGCCATCCTATCTGCATTAATTTTCTTATAAATTCTACCGATTTTAGTGAAACACAAAAAATCGTGGTAAGAATTGATTGCTCTTTAAAGATTATAATCGAAATTTGCCGGCATCTTAGAATTTAAGACGTCGGACAGAAATTGCCAATGCAATCGTATAATTTGTAAAACAATTGTAGAAAATCACTTTTGTGAGAACTACTTCACCGATTTTATTAAATTGTACTTTATTAAGCGGGAGAAAAGAAAGTAGTACTTTCCAATAAATTAATAAAAAAACTAAAATATTTTCGAAAAATAAGAATCATTGCCTCTTTGAAGGATCAAGTATGGTTCTGTCCGACATCTTAACTTTTAGGATGGCGGCAAATTTCGTTTATGACCTTGAAAGAACAATCAATTCTCACCATCATTTTTCTTATTTCACTAAAATCGGTTTAGTAATAATAAGTTTATAAGGAAATGAATGCAGACAGGGTTGGCAATGCAATCGTATAATCTGTAACACAATGACTAAAACAAAAATAGGTTTTTTGAGAACCAATACACCGATTTTGCTAATTTGTACCTCGTTGTGCGCGGGAAAAGTAGTACTTTTCTATAAATTAAAATAAAAAAAATCTAAAATATTTCCAGAAAATAAGAATAAACCCGCCATTTTTAAGAATCAAGTATGATTCTGTCCGCTATCTTAAATTTTAAGATGGCGATAAATTTTGATCATGATCTTTAAAAAACAATCATTTTTCACCAGGATGTTTTTTATTTCATCAAAGTCAAAGGTTCAGTAGTAATAAATTTGTAAGGAAATAAATGCAGACATGATTGGCAAGGCAATCGTATAAATTTCAAAACATTGGTTGAAACAAAAATATTTTTTTTTAGACCATCAAACCGATTTTGCTGATTCATACCTTGTTGTGCGTGGCAAGAACGCAGCTTTGTAATTCAAACGTGTTCGCAACATAAGAATAAACGAGCATCTTTGAAGGGTACATTTTAATTTTGTCCGTCATCTTGGATTTTGAGATCGCTGACAAATAATTATAATTATTGATTAATTCTCTGCCAAGCGCAGTTTGTCCCATTAAAATCGATGGTATAGTTCAAAAGTTATAATGAAAAAAAATTGTCCGGTTTTTTTTGGCCCACCCGGTATATAAGAATTCTAATTTAATTCAGCAGATTTTTTTTTGTAAAAAAATCACTGAGTAAAGTTAAAAAGATACTATTATAAATCAGTACGTTTTGACGTAGCTAGATTAAAATTTAGCGCTCTTTTTACTCATCAGACTTTAACTACGTGGTAAAAAGGAGGACGTAGATAGCAATTTACAAATAGTATCAAGTCCCTATCCAAGTTCGTTAGTTAATTCACTTTTGATCTGAGGTACATGAAGAAATATTTATTTATATTTTATATTTATGTTCCCAATAAGCTAGCTAACATTATTTATTATGCTAACATTTTTAAATATGTGTACAAAGATGCAAGTCAAGTGAATAGGTGGACCACATAGCAACAGGCGCCCCAAAATAAAAAATAAACCAAATTTAATTAATAAAATAGGCATAATGCAAGGTTGTCGCTTTGACGGATGTTACAAGTGCGTGTAATTAAGATGAAAATATACATTGGATGTCACAGAGTGATGAATATCAATTGGATCGATTCTTGAATATACTCGCGCCAATATACACGGAAATTTTGGCGTCAAATTTTTTTTTTTAATTTTGTTGTATTCTTCATCATACACCTGGTATGTTATGACATCCATTTAATTTAGGTACACCCGGGCCCTCCCCATCAGGACTGTACCAAAAACATGGAAAAACGTTGTGACATCCGAATTTGGATGTCACGGCGTCGAAGGATGTCACAAGATATCTAAAATTTTTACGCCTGGATGTCACAACGATCAACGGATATCTATATATATATATATATATATATATATATATATTAGCTGAACAACATTGGTAAAGGCGCCAAAAAGCAGGGCTCTCATTTCTCCCTGTCCAGTTCATCTTGACAGCTAAATCATGAGCAATAAATTTGTTCATAACTCGCCTTGTAGTTTCTGGGCAATCATTACCTCCCACAAGTTTCAGAACGCGCAACTAAAATTTTTAAAAAATATAATTTTTGCTGGTAAACAGTACAGATTTGGTGTGACTTTCACTAAGACTTCAACCGGAGTAAGTCGAAGTCAAAATATCAGGTCTAAATCAAGTTTAATATAATCTGCAGTTTTATTTTCGTGGGTCGTTAAACTTTTCTGGGCACAATAGGCTGCAGCTTAGTAAGACTGCCTACCACAAGTTTCTAATACATACAGATGATTTAATGATGATTTAATTACTATGTATATAAAACATCATTCAGTTGGATAAAGTTTTCTATAGGGATAATAATCCTCCTCGACATCATTTTGAATGATATGTTGCTTTTGCAATAGCTGAGTTACGTAATCCATTTTTCTATTTAGGTCTGCGGTGTTCTTCTCCTGCAATTTATACACCTTGACAAATTCTAAAAAAATATATTAATTGTGAAAGATTTAAAATAAATGGGCCAAAAAATTATTGCAAATATTAATATGGGTTTATCAATGGGGTCACTCGGAACATTCATAAAGGGGATATAGAATCTGAAATTTTTGCTTGGTAGTTTTTTTAGCTCACACATATACTATACTATAGTAGTGTGAGCTATGGTGATCCTAATTTTTTCGAGAAAAAAAAAGGTGCTCCGATTTCAAAATTTTTTATATATCTTTGCGTTTCAGATGATTTTGAAACTTTTTTGTTGCGCCGTCTGTCTGTCTGTAACGACCAACGCGCATAACTCAAAAACCGCTTAGCCGATTTTAATGAAATTTGGTACCTAAGCTGGGCCTTGGGTCGAGATGGTTCCATTTAAAAATGAACAAAATCCACCGAACACAAGCCAAATAAAAGGGTGGGGGTAGATTTCAAAAATTAGAGTTTATGTGAAAATATGGCGTGTGTGATATCAAATGAAAGGTAATTGAGTATGGAATTAAACGAAATACATTTCAGTTTTTTTTTTGTAGATTTCAAAAATTAGAGTTTAAGTCAAAACATGGCTTGTGTGGTATTAAACGAAAGGTAATTTAGTCTGGAGTTGAATAAAATATATTTCAGTTTTTAGTTATATTAGCTCGCACGTACACTATAACTATAGTACCTAGTGTGAGCTAAGGGGCCCATATATTGGCAGAGTATTTTAATTATGTTTTGAAAATAAACAAAACTGCCAATTTGGCTCAGACATTTACTTAAAAGAATTAAAATATCTAGAGAATAACTTACACCAGGTAGTAATATAGAGCTTGTTTGACAAGAAGTAATTAAATAATTAATTAAAAAATTTAAATTTCTCAAATATCTGTGAGATGGTCTACGAAACCTCTGGTTGATTTGATATGACCCAATACATACTTGAAACATCATACATATTTTGTTTGAATTTACTGGGGTGAAAAGCATCAGTTTTATTTAAAATTTAAAAATGGAAGTTGTTTCTTACCCTTGAAGCAATTATTCTGACACTTAAATTCAATTATTGGTTCCTTAGCAGCGACCGTCAAACCCATAGGCTTATTTATTTCAAATGGTGCAGGGAATGCTTCAGGAGTATCCGCTCTTAGTTCAGTTTTTTTGACAGTTTTCTGAAAACAAAAAATATGAATTAAGTTTAAACTTTTAAGTTCAACAAAAGGTGTTCCCATTTTTAAATAAATGACTTATCCAAATTTACTTACACCTTCTTTTGTCTTAGAGAGGGGTACTAAGGGACGATGTTCAATTTCATCCTAACTTAAAGATTCAAAAGAATAGAATTCATTTTGCGACCGTGCTTTAAAGGTCAAAAGTCTACGCTCTTCATTCTCATGTTGTGTCCAGTTCTGATGAGACTTTTGACAATTGAGATAATTTCTTTTTGGCCTTCAAATAGTCATCTAAAACACAGTTTTACAGTTAATTTCTGGACCTATTTTGTGACTTTAATAATTAAAAAGTAATGATAGCAGCCATCACTATATATTTTGGTACAACAATGAACATAAGTTATACTTTTACACAGGTTGTGTACAGAATTTGAACAGTCATATGAACTTAACTGCGTCATCGGGTTTCTATAAAACAAATGGTTTAACGCAACCCGGTGACATCTGAGGGCACGGCAGTGCCTCGCCAAGTTCGCGCGCCGTAACCATCTTTTCTTGAAACATTTCAGCCGATATTTGACCTACCTAAAACTCTACTTCGGAATGAGCTACGAATCTCAAACTTTGCACAGTTGTAGATCTCCATATAGTTAAAAACTTCATGGAATTCGATAAAGTAGTAAAGTAGTTACGAAATTTCAAAAAACTTCGAAATTGCCACTCACTCACTCATGTATAGATCATCAATATTCTACTGTACTTCCAGACATGCTACAAAGCTGAAATTTGGCAGACTGATAGGAACTATGATAAAACTATAGGAAAAGATAAAAAAACCCCAAAATTTTAATTTACTGCCCACTTCCAGAAATGCTAGAGAGTTGAGCTTTGGCAGACTGATGGGAACTATGATAAAACTATAGGAAAAAATTAAAACACCACAAAATTCTAATTTACTTCCCTCCCCTATAAATGTAAAGTTAAGTAAAAGTAACATTGCCTACTTCCAGACATGCTAGAGAGCTAAGCTTTGTAAGATCGATAGTAACTATGATAAAGTTACAGAAAAAAATTAAAACACCCGAAAATTCTAATTTACTTCCTTCCCTTATAAATGTAAAGTTATGTAAAAGTAGCCCACTTTCAAAAACGCTAGAGAGCTGAACTTTTTAAGACTGAAAGACAATATGATAAAACTATATGAAAGAATTTAAAAACACCAAGATTTCAATTTACTTCCCTCTCCTATAAATGTAAGTTTATATAAAACTAACATTGCCCACTTCCAGAAACGTTAGAGAGCTGAGCATTGGAATGCTGATAGAAATTATGATAAAACCATGGGAAAAAATTTAAAAAGTCCAATATTTTCATTTACTCTCCTCCCCTATAAATGTAAAGTTATGTGAAACTGACATTACCCACTTCCAGAAACGCTAGAGAGCTGAGCATTGGAAGACTGATAGGAACTATGATAAAACTATAGGACAAAATTTAAAAACACGACAATTTTAATTTATTTCCCTCCCCTATACAAGTTATGTAAAAGTAACATTGTGCACTTTCAGAAACGCTAGAGAGCTGAGCTTTGGAAGGCTGATAGGAACTACGGCTGTAATAGCAAAGTTTAAAAAAACATTTCCAAACTAGTAAGAATCTTTCATTTTGAAATTTGTATTGGAGAACTTTACTTTTATCTCAATTCTTTTTACGGAATGCCATTTTCGCGTACTTGGCTTTTTTACATGAAATGTTTTTGTTATGATAGATTTTTTAATCTGATTAATGTTGGCCACTCAGGTTCAATTAACTGTAGGTAACCTGTGTAAAAGTAAATCTTGATGATGGTCGTAAGGTACGAGTGTAATACACCAATCTCCCGCCGGAAGGCAGAGATTTTTTCTTCAAGCCTTTTCTCCCATGGAGGTTGTTTTTGGGTTTCGTTTGTTGTTGTAGAAGGCGCGGTTTTTGTTTGCGCGTGTATGCTAGTGGCAACGCTAGCAGCGCAGTATACGTTATGACATAGGTTTTCTAGGTCATTAGATCTTGTAAACTCTCCTTTGAGTGTTGTGTTAATTGCTTCTATTGTGTTTTTGACCTCTAAGGTGATTTTAATGCGTGATAGCTTTGGCCTTACGTGCATTTCTAATCCTTCATATTTATGATGGAATTCTTGAAAGAGCAGCTTGATCTCGGCTGATACTGGTCGATCATCTTCTTGTTGTGGCTCATCGTTTGGTTCAGTCCTTTCATCTGGGGCCGCTGGTATAAAGCTTCTCCTTGCTAGTGACTGCCTAAGCAGTTGCGGCCTCCTGTTCCGGTTTTCAGTTGCTTCAGGCTTCATTGCAGCTAGTTCATCCGGAGATATCAACTTACGCTTTTTGATGTTAGTAGTTTGTGCCGCTAGGTGTTGCGATGTGAACTGTTTTTCGGGAAAAGCTTCATTCCATAGTTCAACCATTCTTGCCCGGTACTTGGTTTTCTTTGTCTCCCCTTCAGTGACTTTGAAGTAAGCATTCATCAGTGTGAGATTCATTTCCCTGGTCCAATGCTGCCTTCCCCGTCTTTGAGCTACAGCGGGATCCTGCGGTGGACTTGCGTCCTGCAGATCCAAGCTGTTTCTCCGGGTGTCGTGATTGGGGGTGCTTGGCCTTGTGGTTCCGTTTCGCACAGAGGCGCCACTCGCTCCGCCTTCTTGTGCTAGGGACTGTAACGATCTTCCCACACACGCACTCCCGACGTCTGGGGCGGGTTCCGAGGCTTCGTTTGGTTCAACGAGAGCAGGTAATTCTCAACCCGCGGGGTGCTAACCCGCCAGTTGGTTTGCTGGGGTCTGCGGGGATGCGAATCCCGAAGGCCTACGGCCCCCCCTGCAGGCGAAGCTGGCTGTACAGGTCTTACGTCGTTACCTGTAGCAGCAGAGAGTGTCACTGGCTTGTGACCCCTCCACCGGCCAGACATACTATATATATTTTCTTGTGGGTCGAGAATTTGGTCAGCTGTGCCCCTGTGCATTTCGTATTTTTCCTGCATAATGTCTATCAGGGCTGTTTGGGCTTGATCTGTGCATTTCCCCAGATACTCAGCTACTTCCTTATTAAGATAATCAAGAGCCCAAGGACCTGGGTCTGCTCTATTCCTAAGTATTCCAATTACTTGCTGGGTAACCTCAGGAGAGCGGGTACTCATAAGATTGAGCGCTCTCTCATGATCCAACACTTGTACTATTGTGGCGAGCGCTGTGACTGAAGGAGGAGAGAATAACGCTGCAGCATTTTCGATAACACTTCTTTCATCTGCAGACTCTATATGAGCACGTACTCCTTTTATATTGTAAGCCCGGAAGCACTCCTGATCTTCTGTTGAAGTAAGTGTCCTTTGATGGTAAAGAATACCACAGTAAACCAGTCTGGCATATGTCTTTACCTGATACCTTTCTGGCAACTGTCTCCTGAGTCCCATATAAGGTGCAGATCTAACTATATGTGCTATTGCTTGAAAGGCCTCCATTTCTTCTTGTAATCCGGGTATAGCAACTCCTAGGAATTCTCTTATTTGGGGAAGGACAGGTGGTATGAAGTGGATGGAGGTTGAATGATGATTACGATATACGAGTCTTGCTTGCTCCAGGAGAACCCCCGCTTCGGGGCTTATGAGGCCGTCCCTTAGCATTTCATTAATAGGGAGTAGATCTTGAATGCGAGAGTCTGGATTATACTCATTTGGTCCTGTTGCACAGATGGCCATAGCAAGAGCCTCATCTACAATAGGAGCCTGATCTGCTGCCTGCCAATTGAGTCCAGTGATAATATCCCTTGTCGCTAGAGCATCATAATGTTCTAACTGATCAGCTGCTGCAGCTGCCTGTACTCTTCTAGTTATTTGATCGGCAACCATCTCTGATCTGGAATAGGCAGGTCCCAGGATATGGATAGCTAATAGAGTGAGCATTTTCCCAGGATCAGCAATCTGCTGTGGCCCTAGTCCAATGTTGTGGGCCCTTTCTTCAGGACGACCGTCTCCTTCAATACGAACTAGGGTCACTATTGGTTCTAACTGGTCAGTGATGAATGGAAATGTATTTACCAGGGCTGTCAGTATTCTAGTGACTTGGGAATGGAGTGGATTGCTCAAGATTCTGCCTAGTAATTTCTCATTGACCAGGTAAGCTAGAGGTTGTTGTTTGCCCACTGTTCTGAACGACATTATAGGATGTATATCCATTGGTTGGGCAGCTTCCTCTGGCTGAGCTAAGCTTCATTCCATAGTTCAACCATTCTTGCCCGGTACTTGGTTTTCTTTGTCTCCCCTTCAGTGACTTTGAAGTAAGCATTCATCAGTGTGAGATTCATTTCCCTGGTCCAATGCTGCCTTCTCCGTCTTTGAGCTACAGCGGGATCCTGCGGTGGACTTGCGTCCTGCAGATCCAAGCTGTTTCTCCGGGTGTCGTGATTGGGGGTGCTTGGCCTTGTGGTTCCGTTTCGCACAGAGGCGCCACTCGCTCCGCCTTCTTGTGCTAGGGACTGTAACGATCTTCCCACAGACGCACTCCCGACGTCTGGGGCGGTTCCGAGGCTTCGTTTGGTTCAACGAGAGCAGGTAATTCTCAACCCGCGGGGTGCTAACCCGCCAGTTGGTTTGCTGGGGTCTGCGGGGATGCGAATCCCGAAGGCCTACGGCCCCCCTGCAGGCGAAGCTGGCTGTACAGGTCTTACGTCGTTACCTGTAGCAGCAGAGAGTGTCACTGGCTTGTGACCCCTCCACCGGCCAGACATACTATATTTATTTTCTTGTGGGTCGAGAATTTGGTCAGCTGTGCCCCTGTGCATTTCGTATTTTTCCTGCATAATGTCTATCAGGGCTGTTTGGGCTTGATCTGTGCATTTCCCCAGATACTCAGCTACTTCCTTATTAAGATAATCAAGATCCCCAGGACCTGGGTCTGCTCTATTCCTAAGTATTCCAATTACTTGCTGGGTAACCTCAGGAGAGCGGGTACTCATAAGATTGAGCGCTCTCTCATAATCCAACACTTGTACTATTGTGGCGAGCGCTGTGACTGAAGGAGGAGAGAATAACGCTGCAGCATTTTCGATAACACTTCTTTCATCTGCAGACTCTATATGATCACGTACTCCTTTTATATTGTAAGCCCGGAAGCTCTCCTGATCTTCTGTTGAAGTAAGTGTCCTTTGATGGTAAAGAATACCACAGTAAACCAGTCTGACATATGTCTTTACCTGATACCTTTCTGGCAACTGTCTCCTGAGTCCCATATAAGGTGCAGATCTAACTATATGTGCTATTGCTTGAAAGGCCTCCATTTCTTCTTGTAATCCGGGTATAGCAACTCCTAGGAATTCCCTTATTTGGGGAAGGACAGGTGGTATGAAGTGGATGGAGGTTGAATGATGATTACGATATACGAGTCTTGCTTGCTCCAGGAGAACCCCCGCTTCGGGGCTTATGAGGCCGTCCCTTAGCATTTCATTAATAGGGAGTAGATCTTGAATGCGAGAGTCTGGATTATACTCATTTGGTCCTGTTGCACAGATGGCCATAGCAAGAGCCTCATCTACAATAGGAGCCTGATCTGCTGCCTGCCAATTGAGTCCAGTGATAATATCCCTTGTCGCTAGAGCATCATAATGTTCTAACTGATCAGCTACTGCAGCTGCCTGTACTCTTCTAGTTATTTGATCGGCAACCATCTCTGATCTGGAATAGGCAGGTCCCAGGATATGGATAGCTAATAGAGTGAGCATTTTCCCAGGATCAGCAATCTGCTGTGGCCCTAGTCCAATGTTGTGGGCCCTTTCTTCAGGACGACCGTCTCCTTCAATACGAACTAGGGTCACTATTGGTTCTAACTGGTCAGTGATGAATGGAAATGTATTTACCAGGGCTGTCAGTATTCTAGTGACTTGGGAATGGAGTGGATTGCTCAAGATTCTGCCTAGTAATTTCTCATTGACCAGGTAAGCTAAAGCTAGAGGTTATTGTTTGCCCACTGTTCTGAACGACATTATAGGCTGTATATCCATTGGTTGGGCAGCTTCCTCTGGCTGAGCTAAGACATGGACTGTAGGATAGAGTCTCATGATCATAGGGGAGATGGATCGAACAAAAGCTCCACTCCCGTACACAATCAGGACACCAGGATGGTTTCTTTCTTCAGACGTAAATTGAGATCTCAAGAGGAGAACATAGGAATTGACAGGATACAGTGGACTGGTAGCTTCAAAGTTCAGACCCTGGACGGGGATGGGTTCCTCCACATCCCAATTTATTAAGAGCAGATGATCCGGAGCTTGTGACGAGTATGTCGCCAGATCTTTGTGGCCAGAAAATGGCCATGTCTCTGGGAGAGCTTCTAATCGTTCAATCTGCCCAAGGACTAACATATCATTTAGTTCCTCTAATGTGATGAGCAATTGCCCCCCTGGTTGGATGATGTTGGGCATAATGTAGGGAGATGAATGGTCTAGATTCTAATTTGGCAAGAGATTCAATCTTTCGATTGATTGTGAGAGTCCAGAGTTGGGGGTGCTCCTTTGAGAGTGGAGCAGTCAGTCTTTTATTACATATATATATATATATATATATATATAAATACATATATATATATATATATATATATATATATATATATATATATATATATACATATATATATATATATATATATATTAGCTGAACAACATTGGTAAAGGCGCCAACAAGCAGGGCTCTCATTTCTCCCTGTCCAGTTCATCTTGACAGCTAAATCATGAGCAATAAATTTGTTCATAACTCGCCTTGTAGTTTCTGGGCAATCATTACCTCCCACAAGTTTCAGAACGCGCAACTAAAATTTAAAAAAAAAATAATTTTTGCTTGTAAACAGTACAGATTTGGGTGACTTTCACTAAGACTTCAACCGGAGTAAGTCGAAGTCAAAATATCAGGTCTAAATCAAGTTTAATATAATCTGCAGTTTTATTTTCGTGGGTCGTTAAACTTAGTAGATTTCTGGGCACAATAGGCTGCAGCTTTGTAAGACTGCCTACCACAAGTTTCTAATACATACAGATGGTGTGCTATATTTTTAATTACTATGTATATAAAACATCATTCAGTTGGATAAAGTTTTCTATAGGGATAATAATCCTCAACAATCATAAAGGAGAAAAAATTAGGATCACCATAGCTCACACTACTATAGTATAGTATATGTGTGAGCTAAAAAAACTACCAAGCAAAAATTTCAGATTCTATATCCCCTTTATGAATGTTCCGAGTGACCCCATTGATAAACCCATATTAATATTTGCAATAATTTTTTGGCCCATTTATTTTAAATCTTTCACAATTAATATATTTTTTTAGAATTTGTCATGGTGTATAAATTGCAGGAGAAGAACACCGCAGATCTAAATAGAAAAATGGATTACGTAACTCAGCTATTGCAAAAGCAACATATCATTCAAAATGATGTCGAGGAGGATTATTATCCCTATAGAAAACTTTATCCAACTGAATGATTTTTTATATACATAGTAATTAAAAATATAGCACACCATCTGTATGTATTAGAAACTTGTGGTAGGCAGTCTTACAAAGCTGCAGCCTATTGTGCCCAGAAATCTACTAAGTTTAACGACCCACGAAAATAAAACTGCAGATTATATTAAACTTGATTTAGACCTGATATTTTGACTTCGACTTACTCCGGTTGAAGTCTTAGTGAAAGTCACACCAAATCTGTACTGTTTACAAGCAAAAATTATTTTTTTTAAAATTTTAGTTGCGCGTTCTGAAACTTGTGGGAGGTAATGATTGCCCAGAAACTACAAGGCGAGTTATGAACAAATTTATTGCTCATGATTTAGCTGTCAAGATGAACTGGACAGGGAGAAATGAGAGCCCTGCTTTTTGGCGCCTTTACCAATGTTGTTCAGCTAATATATATATATATATATATATATATATATATATATATATATATATATATATATATATATATATATATATATATATATATATATATATATATATATATAGAAGATAATAAAGACTGACTGCTCCACTCTCAAAGGAGCACCCCCCAACTCTGGACTCTCACAATCAATCGAAAGATTGAATCTCTTGCCAAATTAGAATCTAGACCATTCAGCTCCCTACATTATGCCCAACATCATCCAACCAGGGGGGCAATTGCCCATCACATTAGAGGAACTAAATGATATGTTAGTCCTTGGGCAGATTGAACGATTAGAAGCTCTCCCAGAGACATGGGCATTTTCTGGCCACAAAGATCTGGCGACATACTCGTCACAAGCTCCGGATCATCTGCTCTTAATAAATTGGGATGTGGAGGAACCCATCCCCGTCCAGGGTCTGAACTTTGAAGCTGCCAGTCCACTGTATCCTGTCAATTCCTATGTTCTCCTCTTGAGATCTCAATTCACGTCTGAAAAAAGAAACCATCCTGCTGCCCTGATTGTGTACGGGAGTGGGGCTTTTGTTCGATCCATCTCCCCTATGATCATGAGACTCTATCCTACAGTCCATGTCTTAGCTCAGCCAGAGGAAGCTGCCCAACCAATGGATATACAGCCTATAATGTCGTTCAGAACAGTGGGCAAACAACAACCTCTAGCTTTAGCTTACCTGGTCAATGAGAAATTACTAGGCAGAATCTTGAGCAATCCACTCCATTCCCAAGTCACTAGAATACTGACAGCCCTGGTAAATACATTTCCATTCATCACTGACCAGTTAGAACCAATAGTGACCCTAGTTCGTATTGAAGGAGACGGTCGTCCTGAAGAAAGGGCCCACAACATTGGACTAGGGCCACAGCAGATTGCTGATCCTGGGAAATGCTCACTCTATTAGCTATCCATATCCTGGGACCTGCCTATTCCAGATCAGAGATGGTTGCCGATCAAATAACTAGAAGAGTACAGGCAGCTGCAGCAGCTGATCAGTTAGAACATTATGATGCTCTAGCGACAAGGGATATTATCACTGGACTCAATTGGCAGGCAGCAGATCAGGCTCCTATTGTAGATGAGGCTCTTGCTATGGCCATTTGTGCAACAGGACCAAATGAGTATAATCCAGACTCTCGCATTCAAGATCTACTCCCTATTAATGAAATGCTAAGGGACTATCGTAATCATCATTCAACCTCCATCCACTTCATACCACCTGTCCTTCCCCAAATAAGGGAATTCCTAGGAGTTGCTATACCCGGATTACAAGAAGAAATGGAGGCCTTTCAAGCAATAGCACATATAGTTAGATCTGCACCTTATATGGGACTCAGGAGACAGTTGCCAGAAAGGTATCAGGTAAAGACTTATGCCAGACTGGTTTACTGTGGTATTCTTTACCATCAAAGGACACTTACTTCAACAGAAGATCAGGAGAGCTTCCGGGCTTACAATATAAAAGGAGTACGTGATCATATAGAGTCTGCAGATGAAAGAAGTGTTATCGAAAATGCTGCAGCGTTATTCTCTCCTCCTTCAGTCACAGCGCTCGCCACAATAGTACAAGTGTTGGATCATGAGAGAGCGCTCAATCTTATGAGTACCCGCTCTCCTGAGGTTACCCAGCAAGTAATTGGAATACTTAGGAATAGAGCAGACCCAGGTCCTGGGGCTCTTGATTATCTTAATAAGGAAGTAGCTGAGTATCTGGGGAAATGCACAGATCAAGCCCAAACAGCCCTGATAGACATTATGCAGGAAAAATACGAAATGCACAGGGGCACAGCTGACCAAATTCTCGACCCACAAGAAAATATATATAGTATGTCTGGCCGGTGAAGGGGTCACAAGCCAGTGACACTCTCTGCTGCTACAGGTAACGACGTAAGACCTGTACAGCCAGCTTCGCCTGCAGGGGATTCGCATCCCCGCAGACCCCAGCAAACCAACTGGCGGGTTAGCACCCCGCGGGTTGAGAATTACCTGCTCTCGTTGAACCAAACGAAGCCTCGGAACCCGCCCCAGACGTCGGGAGTGCGTCTGTCGGAAGATCGTTACAGTCCCTAGCACAAGAAGGCGGAGCGAGTGGCGCCTCTGTGCGAAACGGAACCACAAGGCCAAGCACCCCCAATCACGACACCCGGAGAAACAGCTTGGATCTGCAGGACGCAAGTTCACCGCAGGATCCCGCTGTAGCTCAAAGACGGGGAAGGCAGCATTGGACCAGGGAAATGAATCTCACACTGATGAATGCTTACTTCAAAGTCACTGAAGGGGAGACAAAGAAAACCAAGTACCGGGCAAGAATGGTTGAACTATGGAATGAAGCTTAGCTCAGCCAGAGGAAGCTGCCCAACCAATGGATATACAGCCTATAATGTCGTTCAGAACAGTGGGCAAACAACAACCTCTAGCTTACCTGGTCAATGAGAAATTACTAGGCAGAATCTTGAGCAATCCACTCCATTCCCAAGTCACTAGAATACTGACAGCCCTGGTAAATACATTTCCATTCATCACTGACCAGTTAGAACCAATAGTGAACCTAGTTCGTATTGAAGGAGACGGTCGTCCTGAAGAAAGGGCCCACAACATTGGACTAGGGCCACAGCAGATTGCTGATCCTGGGAAAATGCTCACTCTATTAGCTATCCATATCCTGGGACCTGCCTATTCCAGATCAGAGATGGTTGCCGATCAAATAACTAGAAGAGTACAGGCAGCTGCAGCAGCTGATCAGTTAGAACATTATGATGCTCTAGCGACAAGGGATATTATCACTGGACTCAATTGGCAGGCAGCAGATCAGGCTCCTATTGTAGATGAGGCTCTTGCTATGGCCATCTGTGCAACAGGACCAAATGAGTATAATCCAGACTCTCGCATTCAAGATCTACTCCCTATTAATGAAATGCTAAGGGACGGCCTCATAAGCCCCGAAGCGGGGGTTCTCCTGGAGCAAGCAAGACTCGTATATCGTAATCATCATTCAACCTCCATCCACTTCATACCACCTGTCCTTCCCCAAATAAGGGAATTCCTAGGAGTTGCTATACCCGGATTACAAGAAGAAATGGAGGCCTTTCAAGCAATAGCACATATAGTTAGATCTGCACCTTATATGGGACTCAGGAGACAGTTGCCAGAAAGGTATCAGGTAAAGACATATGCCAGACTGGTTTACTGTGGTATTCTTTACCATCAAAGGACACTTACTTCAACAGAAGATCAGGAGAGCTTCCGGGCTTACAATATAAATGGAGTACGTGATCATATAGAGTCTGCAGATGAAAGAAGTGTTGTCGAAAATGCTGCAGCGTTATTCTCTCCTCCTTCAGTCACAGCGCTCGCCACAATAGTACAAGTGTTGGATCATGAGAGAGCGCTCAATCTTATGAGTACCCGCTCTCCTGAGGTTACCCAGCAAGTAATTGGAATACTTAGGAATAGAGCAGACCCAGGTCCTGGGGCTCTTGATTATCTTAATAAGGAAGTAGCTGAGTATCTGGGGAAATGCACAGATCAAGCCCAAACAGACCTGATAGACATTATGCAGGAAAAATACGAAATGCACAGGGGCACAGCTGACCAAATTCTCGACCCACAAGAAAATATATATATAGTATGTCTGGCCGGTGGAGGGGTCACAAGCCAGTGACACTCTCTGCTGCTACAGGTAACGACGTAAGACCTGTACAGCCAGCTTCGCCTGCAGGGGGGGCCGTAGGCCTTCGGGATTCGCATCCCCGCAGACCCCAGCAAACCAACTGGCGGGTTAGCACCCCGCGGGTTGAGAATTACCTGCTCTCGTTGAACCAAACGAAGCCTCGGAACCCGCCCCAGACGTCGGGAGTGCGTCTGTGGGAAGATCGTTACAGTCCCTAGCACAAGAAGGCGGAGCGAGTGGCGCCTCTGTGCGAAACGGAACCACAAGGCCAAGCACCCCCAATCACGACACCCGGAGAAACAGCTTGGATCTGCAGGACGCAAGTCCACCGCAGGATCCCGCTGTAGCTCAAAGACGGGGAAGGCAGCATTGGACCAGGGAAATGAATCTCACACTGATGAATGCTTACTTCAAAGTCACTGAAGGGGTGACAAAGAAAACCAAGTACCGGGCAAGAATGGTTGAACTATGGAATGAAGCTTTTCCCGAAAAACAGTTCACATCGCAACACCTAGCGGCGCAAATTACTAATATCAAAAAGCGTAAGTTGATATCTCCGGATGAACTAGCTGCAATGAAGGCTGAAGCAACTGAAAACCGGAACAGGAGGCCGCAACTGCTTAGGCAGTCACCAGCAAGGAGAAGCTTTATACCAGCGGCCCCAGATGAAAGGACTGAACCAAACGATGAGCCACAACAAGAAGATGATCGACCAGTATCAGCCGAGATCAAGCTGCTCTTTCAAGAATTCCATCATAAATATGAAGGAGTAGAAATGCACGTAAGGCCAAAGCTATCACGCATTAAAATCACCTTAGAAGTCAAAAACACAATAGAAGCAATTAACACAACACTCAAAGGAGAGTTTACAAGATCTAATGACCTAGAAAACATATGTCATAACGTATACTACGCTGCTAGCGTTGCCACTAGCATACACGCGCAAACAAAAACCGCGCCTTCTACAACAACAAACGAAACCCAAAAACAACCTCCATGGGAGAAAAGGTTTGAAGAAAAAATCTCTGCCTTCCGGCGGGAGATTGGTGTATTACACTCGTATCTTACGACCATCATCAAGATTTACTTTTACACAGGTTACCTACAGTTAATTGAACCTGAATGGCCAACATTAATCAGATTAAAAATCTATCATAACAAAAACATTTCATGTAAAAAAAAGCCAAGTACTCGAAAATGGCATTCCGTAAAAAGAATTGAGATAAAAGTAAAGTTCTCCAATAAAAAAAGGTGCTCCGATTTCAAAAATTTTTATATATCTTTGCGTTTCAGATGATTTTGAAACTTTTTTGTTGCGCCGTCTGTCTGTCTGTCTGTAACGACCAACGCGCATAACTCAAAAACCGCTTAGCCGATTTTAATGAAATTTGGTACCTAGGCTGGGTCTTGGGTCGAGATGGTCCCATTTAAAAATGAACAAAATCCACCGAACACAAGCCAAATAAAAGAGTGGGGGTAGATTTCAAAAATTAGAGTTTATGTGAAAATATGGCGTGTGTGATATCAAATGAAAGATAATTGAGTATGGAGTTAAACAAAATACATTTCAGTTTTTTTTTTAAGGTGGGGGTAGATTTCAAAAATTAGAGTTTATGTGAAAATATGGCGTGTATGATATCAAACAAAAGGTAATTGAGTCCGAAGTTAAACAAAATACATTTTGGTTCTTGTTTTTTTTTTAAGGGTGGGGGTAGATTTAAAAAGATTGAGTTTAAGTCAAAACATGGCTTGTGTGGTATTAAACGAAAAGTAATTTAGTCTGGAGTTGAATAAAATATATTTCAGTTTTTAGTTATATTAGCTCGCACGTACACTATAACTATAGTACCTAGTGTGAGTTAAGGGGCCCATATATTGGCAGAGTATTTTAATTATGTTTTGAAAATAAACAAAACTGCCAATTCGATAAAGTAGTAAAGTAGTTACGAAATTTCAAAAAACGTCGAAATTGCCACTCACTCACTCATGTATAGATCATCAATATTAATGCCAATACTGTACTTCCAGACATGCTACAAAGCTGAAATTTGGCAGACTGATAGGAACTATGATAAAACTATAGGAAAAAATCAAAAAACCCCAAAATTTCAATTTACTTACCTCCCCTATAGATGTAAAGTTAAGTAAAAGTAACATTGCCTACTTCCAGACATGCTAGAGAGCTGAGCTTTGGAAGATCGATAGTAACTATGATAAAGTTACAGAAAAAAAATTAAAACACCCGAAAATTCTAATTTACTTCCTTCACTTATAAATGTAAAGTTATGTAAAAATAGCCCACTTCCAAAAACGCTAGAGAGCTGAACTTTTTAAGACTGAAAGACAATATGATAAAACTATATGAAAGAATTTAAAAACACCAAGATTTCAATTTACTTCCCTCTCCTATAAATGTAAATTTATATAAAACTAACATTGTCCATTTCCAGAAACGCTAGAGAGCTGAGCATTGGAATGCTGATAGAAATTATGATAAAACCATGGGAAAAAATTTAAAAAGTCCAATATTTTCATTTACTCTCCTCCCCTATAAATGTAAAGTTATGTAAAACTAACATTACCCACTTCCAGAAACGCTAGAGAGCTGAGCATTGGAAGACTGATAGGAACTATGTTAAAACTATAGGACAAAATTTAAGAACACGACAATTTTAATTTATTTCCCTCCCCTATACATGTAAAGTTATGTAAAAGTAACATTGTGCACTTTCAGAAACGCTAGAGAGCTGAGCTTTAGAAGGCTGATAGGAACTACGGCTGTAATAGCAAAGTTTAAAAAAACATTTCCAAACTAGTAAGAACCTTTCATTTTGAAATTTGTATTGGAGAACTTTACTTTTATCTCAATTCTTTTTACGGAATGCCATTTTCGCGTACTTGGCTTTTTTTTACATTAAATGTTTTTGTTATGATAGATTTTTTAATCTGATTAATGTTGGCCACTCAGGTTCAATTAACTGTAGGTAACCTGTGTAAAAGTAAATCTTGATGATGGTCGTAAGATACGAGTGTAATACACCAATCTCCCGCCGGAAGGCAGAGATTTTTTCTTCAAGCCTTTTCTCCCATGGAGGTTGTTTTTGGGTTTCGTTTGTTGTTGTAGAAGGCGCGGTTTTTGTTTGCGCGTGTATGCTAGTGGCAACGCTAGCAGCGCAGTATACGTTATGACATAGGTTTTCTAGGTCATTAGATCTTGTAAACTCTCCTTTGAGTGTTGTGTTAATTGCTTCTATTGTGTTTTTGACCTCTAAGGTGATTTTAATGCGTGATAGCTTTGGCCTTTTGTGCATTTCTACTCCTTCATATTTATGATGGAATTCTTGAAAGAGCAGCTTGATCTCGGCTGATACTGGTCGATCATCTTGTTGTGGCTCATCGTTTGGTTCAGTCCTTTCATCTGGGGCCGCTGGTATAAAGCTTCTCCGTGCTAGTGACTGCCTAAGCAGTTGCGGCCTCCTGTTCCGGTTTTCAGTTGCTACAGCCTTCATTGCAGCTAGTTCATCCGGAGATATCAACTTACGCTTTTTGATGTTAGTAATTTGTGCCGCTAGGTGTTGCGATGTGAACTGTTTTTTGGGAAAAGCTTTCATTCCATAGTTCAACCATTCTTGCCCGGTACTTGATTTTCTTTGTCTCCCCTTCAGTGACTTTGAAGTAAGCATTCATCAGTGTGAGATTCATTTCCCTGGTCCAATGCTGCCTTCCCCGTATTTGAGCTACAGCAGGATCCTGCGGTGGACTTGCGTCCTGCAGATCCAAGCTGTTTCTCCGGGTGTCGTGATTGGGGGTGCTTGGCCTTGTGGTTCCGTTTCGCACAGAGGCGCCACTCGCTCCGCCTTCTTGTGCTAGGGACTGTAACGATCTTCCCACAGACGCACTCCCGACGTCTGGGGCGGGTTCCGAGGCTTCGTTTGGTTCAACGAGAGCAGGTAATTCTCAACCCGCGGGGTGCTAACCCGCCAGTTGGTTTGCTGGGGTCTGCGGGGATGCGAATCCCGAAGGCCTACGGCCCCCCCTGCAGGCGAAGCTGGCTGTACAGGTCTTACGTCGTTACCTGTAGCAGCAGAGAGTGTCACTGGCTTGTGACCCCTCCACCGGCCAGACATACTATATATATTTTCTTGTGGGTCGGGAATTTGGTCAGCTGTGCCCCTGTGCATTTCGTAATTTTCCTGCATAATGTCTATCAGGGCTGTTTGGGCTTGATCTGTGCTTTTCCCCAGATACTCAGCTACTTCCTTATTAAGATAATCAAGAGCCCAAGGACCTGGGTCTGCTCTATTCCTAAGTATTCCAATTACTTGCTGGGTAACCTCAGGAGAGCGGGAACTCATAAGATTGAGCGCTCTCTCATGATCCAACACTTGTACTATTGTGGCGAGCGCTGTGACTGAAGGAGGAGAGAATAACGCTGCAGCATTTTCGATAACACTTCTTTCATCTGCAGACTCTATATGATCACGTACTCCTTTTATATTGTAAGCCCGGAAGCTCTCCTGATCTTCTGTTGAAGTAAGTGTCCTTTGATGGTAAAGAATACCACAGTAAACCAGTCTGGCATATGTCTTTACCTGATACCTTTCTGGCAACTGTCTCCTGAGTCCCATATAAGGTGCAGATCTAACTATATGTGCTATTGCTTGAAAGGCCTCCATTTCTTCTTGTAATCCGGGTATAACAACTCCTAGGAATTCCCTTATTTGGGGAAGGACGGGTGGTATGAAGTGGATGGAGGTTGAATGATGATTACGATATACGAGTCTTGCTTGCTCCAGGAGAACCCCCGCTTCGGGGTTTATGAGGCCGTCCCTTAGCATTTCATTAATAGGGAGTAGATCTTGAATGCGAGAGTCTGGATTATACTCATTTGGTCCTGTTGCACAGATGGCCATAGCAAGAGCCTCATCTACAATAGGAGCCTGATCTGCTGCCTGCCAATTGAGTCCAGTGATAATATCCCTTGTCGCTAGAGCATCATAATGTTCTAACTGATCAGCTGCTGCAGCTGCCTGTACTCTTCTAGTTATTTGATCGGCAACCATCTCTGATCTGGAATAGGCAGGTCGGCAACCATCTCTGATCTGGAATAGGCAGGTCCCAGGATATGGATAGCTAATAGAGTGAGCATTTTCCCAGGATCAGCAATCTGCTGTGGCCCTAGTCCAATGTTGTGGGCCCTTTCTTCAGGACAACCGTCTCCTGCAATACGAACTAGGGTCACTATTGGTTCTAACTGGTCAGTGATGAATGGAAATGTATTTACCAGGGCTGTCAGTATTCTAGTGACTTGGGAATGGAGTGGATTGCTCAAGATTCTGCCTAGTAATTTCTCATTGACCAGGTAAGCTAGAGGTTGTTGTTGCCCACTGTTCTGAACGACATTATAGGCTGTATATCCATTGGTTGGGCAGCTTCCTCTGGCTGAGCTAAGACATGGACTGTAGGATAGAGTCTCATGATCATAGGGGAGATGGATCGAACAAAAGCTCCACTCCCGTACACAATCAGGGCACCAGGATGGTTTCTTTCTTCAGACGTGAATTGAGATCTCAAGAGGAGAACATAGGAATTGACAGGATACAGTGGACTGGCAGCTTCAAAGTTCAGACCCTGGACGAGGATGGGTTCCTCCACATCCCAATTTATTAAGAGCAGATGATCCGGAGCTTGTGACGAGTATGTCGCCAGATCTTTGTGGCCAGAAAATGCCCATGTCTCTGGGAGAGCTTCTAATCGTTCAAGGACTAACATATCATTTAGTTTCTCTAATGTGATGGGCAATTGCCCCCTGGTTGGATGATGTTGGGCATAATGTAGGGAGATGAATGGTCTAGATTCTAATTTGGCAAGAGATTCAATCTTTCGATTGATTGTAAGAGTCCAGAGTTGGGGGGTGCTCCTTTGAGAGTGGAGCAGTCAGTCTTTATTATCTTCTATATATATATATATATATATATATATATATATATATATCTATATATATCTATATATATATATATATTAGCTGAACAACATTGGTAAAGGCGCCAAAAAGTAGGGCTCTCATTTCTCCCTGTCCAGTTCATCTTGACAGCTAAATCATGAGCAATAAATTTGTTCATAACTCGCCTTGTAGTTTCTGGGCAATCATTACCTCCCACAAGTTTCAGAACGCGCAACTAAAATTTAAAAAAAAAATAATTTTTGCTGGTAAACAGTACAGATTTGGTGTGACTTTCACTAAGACTTCAACCGGAGTAAGTCGAAGTCAAAATATCAGGTCTAAATCAAGTTTAATATAATCTGCAGTTTTATTTTCGTGGGTCGTTAAACTTAGTAGATTTCTGGGCACAATAGGCTGCAGCTTTGTAAGACTGCCTACCACAAGTTTCTAATACATACAGATGGTGTGCTATATTTTTAATTACTATGTATATAAAACATCATTCAGTTGGATAAAGTTTTCTATAGGGATAATAATCCTCCTCGACATCATTTTGAATGATATGTTGCTTTTGTAATAGCTGAGTTACGTAATCCATTTTTCTATTTAGATCTGCGGTGTTCTTCTCCTGCAATTTATACACCGTGACAAATTCTAAAAAAATATATTAATTGTGAAAGATTTAAAATAAATGGGCCAAAAAATTATTGCAAATATTAATATGGGTTTATCAATGGGGTCACTCGGAACATTCATAAAGGGGATATAGAATCTGAAATTTGTGCTTGGTAGTTTTTTTAGCTCACACATATACTATACTATAGTATTGTGAGCTATGGTGATCCTAATTTTTTCGAGAAAAAAAAAGGTGCTCCGATTTCAAATTTTTTTATATATCTTTGCGTTTCAGATGATTTTGAAACTTTTTTGTTGCGCCGTCTGTCTGTCTGTCTCTAACGACCAACGCGCAAAAACCGCTTAGCCGATTTTAATGAAATTTGGTACCTAGGCTTTGTCTTGGGTCGAGATGGTCCCATTTAAAAATGAACAAAATCCACCGAACACAAGCCAAATAAAAGGGTGGGGGTAGATTTCAAAAATTAGAGTTTATGTGAAAATATGGCGTGTGTGATATCAAATGAAAGGTAATTGAGTATGGAGTTAAACAAAATACATTTCAGTTTTTTTTTAAGGTGGGGGGGTAGATTTCAAAAATTAGAGTTTATGTTAAAATATGGCGTGTGTGATATCAAACAAAAGGTAATTGAGTCCGGAGTTAAACAAAATACATTTTGGTTTTTGTTTTTTTTTTTTAAGGGTGGGGGTAGATTTAAAATGATTGAGTTTAAGTCAAAACATGGCTTGTGTGGTATTAAACGAAAGGTAATATAGTCTGGAATTGAATAAAATATAATTCAGTTTTTAGTTATATTAGCTCGCACGTACACTATAACTATAGTACCTAGTGTGAGCTAAGGGGCCCATATATTGGCAGAGTATTTTAATTATGTTTTGAAAATAAACAAAACTGCCAATTTGGCTCAGACATTTACTTAAAAGAATTAAAATATCTAGTGAATGGCTTACACCAGGTAGTAATATAGAGCTTGTTTGACAAGAAGTAATTAAAAAATTTAAATTTCTCAAAAATCTGTGAGATGGTCTACGAAACCTCTGGTTGATTTGATATGACCCAATACATACTTGAAACATCATACATATTTTGTTTGAATTTACTGGGGTGAAAAGCATCAGTTTTATTTAAAATTTAAAAATGGAAGTTGTTTCTTACCCTTGAAGCAATTATTCTGACACTTAAATTCAATTATTGGTTCCTTAGCAGCGACCGTCAAACCCATAGGCTTATTTATTTCAAATGGTGCAGGGAATGCTTCAGGAGTATCCGCTCTTAGTTCAGTTTTTTTGACAGTTTTCTGAAAACAAAAAATATGAATTAAGTTTAAACTTTTAAGTTCAACACATGGTGTTCCCATTTTTAAATAAATGACTTATCCAAATTTACTTACACCTTCTTTTGTCTTAGAGAGGGGTACTAAGGGACGATGTTCAATTTCATCCTAACTTAAAGATTCAAAAGAATAGATTTCATTTTGCGACCGTGCTTTAAAGGTCAAAAGTCTACGCTCTTCATTCTCATGTTGTGTCCAGTTCTGATGAGACTTTTGACAATTGAGATAATTTCTTTTTGGCCTTCAAATAGTCATCTAAAACACAGTTTTACAGTTAATTTCTGGACCTATTTTGTGACTTTAATAATTAAAAAGTAATGATAGCAGCCATCACTATATATTTTGGTACAACAATGAACATTAGTTATACTTTTACACAGGTTGTGTACAGAATTTGAACTTAACTGCGTCATCGGGTTTCTATAAAACAAATGGTTTAACGCAACCCGGTGACATCTGAGGGCACGGCAGTGCCTCGCCAAGTTCGCGCGCCGTAGCCATCTTTTCTTGAAACATTTCAGCCGATATTTGACCTACCTAAAACTCTACTTCGGAATGAGCTACGAATCTCAAACTTTGCACAGTTGTAGATCTCCATATAGTTAACAACTTCATGGAATTCGATAAAGTAGTAAAGTAGTTACGAAATTTCAAAAAACTTCGAAATTGCCACTCACTCATGTATAGATCATCAATATTCTACTGTACTTCCAGACATGCTACAAAGCTGAAATTTGGCAGACTGATAGGAACTATGATAAAACTATAGGAAACCCCAAAATTTTAATTTACTCCCCGCCCCTATACATTTAAAGTTATGTAAAATTAGCATTGCCCACTTCCAGAAATGCTAGAGAGTTGAGCTTTGGCAGACTGATGGGAACTATGATAAAACTATAGGAAAAAATTAAAACACCCAAAATTCTAATTTACTTCCCTCCTCTATAAATGTAAAGTTAAGTAAAAGTAACATTGCCTACTTCCAGACATGCTAGAGAGCTGAGCTTTGGAAGATCGATAGTAACTATGATAAAGTTACAGAAAAAAATTAAAACACCCGAAAATTCTAATTTACTTCCTTCCCTTATAAATGTAAAGTTATGTAAAAGTAGCCCACTTCCAAAAACGCTAGAGAGCTGAACTTTTTAAGACTGAAAGACAATATGATAAAACTATATGAAAGAATTTAAAATTTAAAATTTTTCAATTTACTTCCCTCTCCTATAAATGTAAATTTATATAAAACTAACTAAATTATATTAACGTTTCCTAAATAATTTTTCAGCGATGTTAGTTCCTTCGATAGACAGCAAGCTTTAAAATGAACTCGCTCAGGGTTTGTAAGAAAAATTACTACGGCCTTTTTTTATCCCAACTTACCGGTTTCTTGATGTTTTCTTCCCTGGGTAGGCCTACCTCCTCGTCCTTGGTTGATGGCGTAATCACGGATCACCTCGTGGCGTATTCGTAAGAATCACTCTGTACTATATTGAATTGAATTGAATGGTTTGAGTTATTTTGAGCACAAAATTAAAAAATAAGAAGACGTAGGTATTCTTGAAATGTTTTCAGTCGAGCAGAAAAATTTGTACTGATAAAGTATTTTTATATGCACTTTTTCGGGATCGCTGCGTCGCGCTCAGTTGAGACAAAAAAAAGGCTTGTTTTTTTGCGCGGTCGAATGAAATTAGAAAGCAATAGAATCGAAGAAACTAAATGATTGATTGATTCAAAGAAATTAGAATTAAAAATTATAACAAATTATAATTATTAATTTATTATTTAAATTTTGGGACGATTATATACAGTGGTGTACGGACCATTTGCCGCCCACCAAAATGCACTGCAT
This sequence comes from Aspidapion aeneum, assembly GCA_963576565.1. Classification (NCBI taxonomy): domain Eukaryota; kingdom Metazoa; phylum Arthropoda; class Insecta; order Coleoptera; family Brentidae; genus Aspidapion; species Aspidapion aeneum. Next base: position 7,693,640 of record OY755046.1, read on the forward strand.
TTTAGAGATTGTGTTCAATTGGTAATGGGCATAACTTAACAGCTGGTCTTTTAAAAACACCATCCCCTGTTCTAACCGTTGCTACCCGAACAATTCCGTCAGAACCCGGAAAAGTTTCAATAATGCGTCCCATTGGCCAGTTTAAAGGAGACACATTATCTTGTTTGATCACAACCAGAGTACCAGGCTTAAGACCTGGAGAGGACTTGTGCCATTTAACTTTCTGATGTAAAGTATGAAGGTACTCTTTGGACCAGCGAGTCCAAAAAAGTTGGTGAATTTTTGTTAAAATTTGCCAACGAGAAAGTCGATTGACGGGAATTGATTCGTAACTAGGCTCTATGGGAGCTGCTAGAGACTCCATAGTCAAAAAATGACCCGGTGTGAGAGCTCCAAAATCATTTGGATCGTTGCTAATTGGAGTTAGAGGTCGAGAGTTGATAATTGCTTCGATTTGAGTAAAAACTGTGTAGAGTTCTTCATAGCTCAGAACTTGATCTCCGAGAACACGTACTAAATGTGTTTTTACAGATTTGATATTAGATTCCCAAACTCCTCCAAAGTGTGGAGCTGAGGGAGGATTGAAATGCCAAGTTATACTTTCCTTGGCAGCGGCTTCAGAAGCATATTGATTTAACATTTTATAGGCTTTTACAAAATTTGTACCATTATCTGAGTAAATAGCTTCCACACGGCCACGTCTACTAATAAACCGTTTAAAAGCAGCCAGAAAAGCATTAGCAGTAAGATCTGAAACGAGTTCTAAGAGGACTGCCTTGACAGAAAGACAGATAAATAGACATAAATAGGATTTGAGTTTGATAGTACCTCGAGCTCTGGACATAACGATATCGAACGGGCCAGCATAATCTACGCCAACATGAAGAAAGGGTTTGTGAACAGAAACTCGGTTTAATGGTTAATTACCCATGACAGGAACGGTTGAGATAGGTTTTGTTTTCCAACATCTCACACATTGAGCTAAAACTCTTCGAATAGAACGTTTAGCATCGTATATCCAGTAACGTTGGAGAATTAGAAAATGAGTGGTTTGTACTCCAGCATGCAAGTACTTCAAATGTGTTGCTTCGATTATTCGATTAGTCAAGATACAACGACTCGGAAGTAAAGCTGGAAATTTACTTGAAAAGGAAATAGGAGCATTCTTGAGTCGACTTCCCACTCTTAATTATTTTTTGATGATCAAAAAACAAGGAAAGTTTGAGTAAAGCTTTTGGAACTATTTTATTTTGCTGAATAAGTTCTATCTCTTTTGAAAAATAGAGGGATTGAGTATGTTTTACAAATTGCAAAGTTGAGTTGTATAATTCAAATGAAGATAAATTCCCAGAAAATTTATGTTTTTTGAGTTTTTGAGAACGACAATTATTGATAAATCGTAGAACGTAAGCAAGAATGCGGGTAGATTCGTCTAAAGAAGACTTATCTTGAATAAGAGAGTCGAGAATGTTAGGAACGGTGGTAGCAGAATTCACTTGAACTACAGGACGCTGTTCTAGAGAAACTTCGCTGGTTTCGCAAAATGAAAGAGGTTCTAAAGGTGGAAAATTAGGATCAGTTAAAACTGGTGCCGCCCACCATAAGGAACAGTTTACTAAATCGGAGGGTAGCATTCCTCGCGAACCTACATCAGCAGGATTTTGTTTAGATGGAACATAAAACCAGGAAGACGCAGGTATTTTGTCCTGTATTAAAGAAACCCGATTGCTCACATAAGTGCGCCACTCATGAGGTGAAGAATTAATCCACCTGAGAGTCACCATGGAGTCAGTATAACAATATATTTTATCTAATGGAAGTTTGTTCAGAAAGCAGTTTGAAACAAAAGAAGCTAATCGAGCGCAGAGAACTGCTGCATTAAGTTCAAGTCGAGGAAGAGATACGGTTTTTAGTGGAGCTACTTTGGCTTTAGAACAAATAAACTTTACAGCAATTTCTCCAGAATTGAGAAAACATCGACAATATAACACACTACAATATCCTTTCTCACTTGCATCTCCAAAGCAATGAAGTTCAATACGGTTAGTTGAGCTAGGAACAATAAGTCGAGGCAATTGAAATTCTTGAAAGCACGATACGTCTTTAATATATTTCGTCCAGAGTTGGACGATTTCTTGAGGAGGCGGGGAGTCCCAAGATAACTTTAGCTTCCACAATTGTTGAATTAAATGTTTAATGAGAAAAGCAGAGGGGAAATAATTCCCAGCGGATCAAAAATTTGAGCAAGGCTTGATAAAAGATTCCGCTTAGTACAAGGTTTATCAGGAAATTTGACGAAAAATCGAAAAGAGTCAGAAGAAGCACTCCATTCCAAACCTAGTACTTTTAGAGAGGAGTCTGTATTAGAATCGGAGTCAAAATTGAGAGAATTAATCGATACTTCCGATGGAGAAAGCTGAGTTAGAAGCTGTGGGCAGTTACTGGACCATTTTTGGAGTTCAAAGCCTCCTTTTCTTAGCAAATCAACAAGTTGTTGTTGTAACATCTGCGCAGACTCAAAGGAAGAGCTTCCAGTAACTATATCATCAACATAGGTTGAATTGCGTAAAGCTTCAGCAGCTAAAGGATATGTAGGACCCTCTTCTTCTGCTAGTTGATGAAGAACTCGAATAGCAAGGTATGGAGAGGAAGTTAGACCATAAACAAGTCGTTTTATTCGATATTCTTGAATTGGTTCTGAGGTAGAAAATCTCCATAAGATTTTTTGGTAATTTTGGTGGTCGGAATGAACAATTAATTGTCTAAACATTTTTGAGATATCTGCTGTAAGAGTATAGGTGTAAGTTCGAAAATTGAGTAAAATTGTGAAAATATCATTTTGAAGTTTAGGACCAGAATACAATTTTGAATTTAGAGAGGGTTGATTGGGTAAATGTGCAGAGCCATTAAAAACTACGCGTAATTTAGTTGTTAAACTTTCTGGTCTCATAACGCAGTGATGTGGTAAATAAAATGAATTGAGTTTTACATCATTAGATAACTCCATGTGATCGAGATCGAGAAATTCTTGAATAAAATCACAATTTTGAGAAAAAAGTTGAGGCTGTTTATGCAGTGAACGTTCTAGTGAGTAAAATCGATTTAATGCTAGAGATCGTATTCCTGGAAAGCAGGGGTTAGAATCATCCCTAAAGGGCAATTTGACAATAAATCTCCCAGTATCATCCCTTTGAAAACTTTCCTGAAATAGCTTTTCGCATTTTTGATCGTCTGGAGATAGACACGTGACTTTAGGAACATCCTCTATCTGCCAAAATCGTTCAATTTGAGCATCCAAAGAAACAGAATCTTCGATATGACAGAACATAGCAGAAATTGCTTGAGGGGCTCTTGTTGAGACTTTGCCCATTAAAACATAACCAAATACTGTATTAATTGCATCAGGTTGATCTGGACCGCCTCGGATATGTCCATCCAGTAAAAGTTTACCATAAATATCAGCATCTAATAAGATATCAACCTGACCAGGGCTATGAAACTCTTCGTCAACTAATCGAATATTAGCTAAGTGACACCAGGTGTCAGTAGAGAGCTCATAAGGTGGCAAACTTTCGCTGACTTTAGACACGACAAGAGCATCGACTGTAAAAACTGGATTAGTCCTTTGAAAAGGGCGGAGAGACAAAGTAACTTCTTGATCCACAAAAGTCTGCATTGTGCCTAGACCAGACAATTGAACTGAAGTAGAGGAGGGTTTAAGTCCTAAACGATTGAGACATTTTGAGGTTATAATAGACGTCATACTCCCAGTATCTAAAAGGCAGCGCAGAGGTTGATAGGTCCCTTTGCTATCTAAAACTTCGATACGGGCGGTAGAAAGTAACGTACTTTTTTTGACATTGGTAAAACCAGTAAAAAGTGGGTCAGTAGATGGATTGTTAGGATGTTGATTCGATTCAGAAACGGCATTGCGGTTTTGACGCGTAGAAAAGCACAAATATGTATGATGCAAGGATTCACATTTGTGACATTTAGAGGTAGATTGACACAAGGAAGTTTTATGTGCTTTGGATAAACAGTTGATGCATAACTTTTTTACCTTAGCTAGTTGAAAGCGATCGTGAGGAGTTTTTGATAAGAACTCTTGACATTTAAAAATATTATGCGAACCTGAGTTGCAAATTGAGCAAGTTAAATTATTTTGTTGAGGAGGGGTTGAAGTGAAGGCTTCTTGACCTTGAGATTGCGTCTGAGCCATATAAGTATTTAAAACCGGACTTTGTTTAGATAAAGTTTGGTTTTTAAAATGAGTTGGTTTTGAAAATTGAGGTTTTGGTTTATAGGCAGGAGAGACCTGAATGTTATCTAAAGCCATACAATTTTTATGTAGAAAATCGTTGAGAACTTTTAAAGATGGAATATTATTTGAGTCCTCATAAAAAAAGTTCAAAACGAGTGACTATAGAAACAGGTAAGCGTTTGAGAATCATTTGTACCAGAATAAAGTCCCAATATTGAGTAGGCAAGCCGACATTAGTTAAAGCAGCAATATTTTTTGAAAAAGTATCCAATAAATTTCTCACAGCTGTGGGATTATCTGTAGATACACTTGGTGCATTTTCCAAATTTTTCCATAAATTCGTTGCCAATGAACGGGGATTGATAAATCGGTTGCGCAGAGTTGCATAGGCTATGTCATAATTATCATCAGATAATAGTGAATTGTCGATTACCGATAATGCAGAACCAGTAACATGAGATTTTAAAGTCGAAAACTTCAAAATTTTTGGAATATTTTTATTTGTGTGCACTAATGCATCAAAAATATCGATAAAGGATTGAAATGATTCAATATTTCCTTTGAAAATAGGTATTTCAAAATCTAGTTTTGGTTGGAAAAAATGTTGAGATTGAGTAGAGGATGGATTAGCTTGAAAATTGTGATTTAAATTCAATGTTTCTGTTGGTAATTTAAAAAAGTATGCTTTGCATTGATAATACATTAAGTCGAATAGTTTGCGGACATTATCTTCAGTGTTAAAGGCCTTATCATCTTCAGAGATCAAAACGACAACCTGGTTGTGATATTCATAAAATTTTTCATAAATAGATTGGACGCTCAAATACATGCATCTGAAAACTGGAATCTGGCTTTCATCGCCCTGGTTAACTTTACTTGCCGTAACGTGAATTTCTTTAAGTTTTTGAAACTCCGTTTGGCGTAAATTTTGAGTTTGTTTAAGTTCGTCAGCCATGGTTTATTCGTAAAAATCAAGACCAATTAAGAATTTGAGAAAAAATTTAAAAATTTGAGAAAATTAAAAAATTACAAAATCGAGTTTTCAAAGAAATCGTTGCAAATTGAGAATTAAAAAAAATTAAAAATTGAGAGTCGCAAGATTAGAAAATAATATTTCAAAAAAATTATAAGTATGGACGGCTTCGAGTAGTAATCCAAAACGAACTGAGAATTTGAAAAAATCAAAATTGATAAAATCGCAAAATTAGAAAATTGAATTTCTAAAAAATTACAAGTATGGACGATCTCGAGAAGTGATCCAAGACAAATTGAGAATTTGAAAAAATCGAAATTGAGAAAATTGCAAAATTAGAAAAAAAATTATTTTCTAAAAAAGTTACAAGTATGGACGGCTTCGAGTAGCAATCCAAAACAAATTGAGAATTTAAAAAAATCGAAATTGAGAAAATTGCAAAATTAGAAAAAAATTATTTTCTAAAAAAGTTACAAGTATGGACGGCTTCGAGTAGCAATCCAAAACAAATTGAGAATTTAAAAGAATCGAAATTGAGAAAATTGCAAAATTAGAAGAAAAAAAATTATTTTCTAAAAAAGTTACAAGTATGGACGGCTTCGAGTAGCAATCCAAAACAAATTGAGAATTTAAAAAAATCGAAATTGAGAAAATTGCAAAATTAGAAAAAAAATTATTTTCTAAAAAAGTTACAAGTATGGACGGCTTCGAGTAGCAATCCAAAACAAACCAACTATTTTGAAAATTCAAAGTGTATACCAATTTACTATACTAAGTATATGGTTATACCCATATCCAATAAAAAACACCTTTGCTAAAAAACTGTGCACTAAAATCAACAAAAAATTGTGTTCGCCTGAGACAAAATAATATCGTCACTTTTAGAAAAATACCTACTTGGAATTTTATATTAAAATAATAAAACAAATAAAATTATTATTTTTCTTGTTTAAAGTAAATTGAGTTGAGGTTTTTTACTTGAGTAGGTAATACTTCCAAATATCGAAAAAATATCGATATATCGATATTGATGTCTATCCAAAATATCGATAAAAATTGAAGAAGAAAATATTGAGAGTATCGAAAAGAACCTACTTCGATCAAAAAATTTTCGAGAAATTAAATATCGAAAACTATCGATTAATATTTTCTTACTTAAAAAACCCTATGAGTAGTCCAATCCGGCTCGAAGGACCAATAAATTATATTAACGTTTCCTAAATAATTTTTCAGCGATGTTAGTTCCTTCGATAGACAGCAAGCTTTAAAATGAACTCGCTCAGGGTTTGTAAGAAAAATTACTACGGCCTTTTTTTATCCCAACTTACCGGTTTCTTGATGTTTTCTTCCCTGGGTAGGCCTACCTCCTCGTCCTTGGTTGATGGCGTAATCACGGATCACCTCGTGGCGTAATCGTAAGAATCACTCTGTAGTATATTGAATTGAATTGAATGGTTTGAGTTATTTTGAGCACAAAATTAAAAAATAAGAAGACGTAGGTATTCTTGAAATGTTTTCAGTCGAGCAGAAAAATTTGTACTGATAAAGTATTTTTATATGCACTTTTTCGGGATCGCTGCGTCGCGCTCAGTTGAGACAAAAAAAAAGGCTTGTTTTTTTTGCGCGGTCGAATGAAATTAGAAAGTAATAGAGTCGAAGAAACTAAATGATTGATTGATTCAAAGAAATTAGAATTAAAAATTATAACAAATTATAATTATTAATTTATTATTTAAATTTTGGGACGACACAATTTTTATATACAGTGGTGTACGGACCACTAACATTGCCCACTTCCAGAAACGCTAGAGAGCTGAGCATTGGAATGCTGATAGAAATTATGACAAAACCATGGGAAAAAATTTAAAAAGTCCAATATTTTCATTTACTCTTCTCCCCTATAAATGTAAAGTTATGTAAAACTAACATTACCCACTTCCAGAAACACTAGAGAGCTGAGCATTGGAAGACTGATAGGAACTATGATAAAACTATAGGACAAAATTTAAAAACACGACAATTTTAATTTATTTCCCTCCCCTATACATGTAAAGTTATGTAAAAGTAACATTGTGCACTTTCAGAAACGCTAGAGAGCTGAGCTTTGGAAGGCTGATAGGAACTACGGCTGTAATAGCAAAGTTTAAAAAAATATTTCCAAACTAGTAAGAACCTTTCATTTTGAAATTTGTATTGGAGAACTTTACTTTTATCTCAATTCTTTTTACGGAATGCCATTTTCGCGTACTTGGCTTTTTTTTACATGAAATGTTTTTGTTATGATAGATTTTTTAATCTGATTAATGTTGGCCACTCAGGTTCAATTAACTGTAGGTAACCTGTGTAAAAGTAAATCTTGATAATTGATCTTGAGCGGGGACAAGGTCAAAGCAATAGTTTTTACTACATATTTCGCATTTTTTAAATCCATATATTTTTTTGTAATACGAATTAGTAGATAACTGTTTTTACTTGCCAGTTTTGTATTTGATATTACTTTTCCACATGCAACCATTCCCTGGTCCCACTTCTCCATGCTGCTTCGTTAATTTTTCTCTGGCTATATCGGTCTTAGAGTTGGGCCACCAACACATTGGGTCGCCACCTTTAAAAAACCGCCACAGGCTAGATATTATGCCACTGGCGTAGCTACCGTCATCTCCAATTTCCTCAGGAAATTCCACAACATAGAATTATCTATACACAACATAGAATAACTAACAAATTGCCTTGTTTTTTATAAAAACTGTTTAAAATTATTCTAAAAACATTACAAATTTTATATTATGTAAAATTAGGCAAATAAATGGAAGCAAATTATAAACAATAAAGGGTCGCCTCACCAGTGGTTGTGAGTTTTAGATAAAAATAGGCAATAATGCAATAGGCCTTTTGTAACGTGTCATTTTTACGTTTAAGGCATCGTTACATATTTGTTTATTTAGGTAAATAATCAAGGCTCTTTGATTCGTCTTTCTGTACACTAATCAAGAGTATTTTATAGAGCTAGGTTTGGAGGTTATATAGTGTCCAAAAAGTTACCTTATAAAGGAGACATTCCATCGAATTACTGTGGACACTACGCACATCGCATTATCTGGACATCGTAATTGGAATTTAGGATCACAGGTTTCGGGAAAATCACATAAAAACTTTCGATTGTCTTGTTTACCTGCATTTTCGTAATTTTATTTGACACTCATGAAATTAAACAGCTGGGGAATGGCGGCGTTGCCGCATCACAAATGGATTCAGTAACAGGAAGGAAACATTTAGATGAACATTTCATTCCCTTACGTTTATTCTCGAGGATATTGGGACAATCCGAACCCCATATCCTTCTCGGATTAGCTAGTTTTGATAGCACGAAAACATATTTAGGTTCACGGTTTGACCAGTAACAACCGAGGCTCCGCCACTTTGATATCTTTATTAATTTGATAGGGAAAGGATAAAATAAATACGAGTTATGCACTTTTGTAAATGGGAGATGGACGAGGGATAAAAACCAAGACTGGGGGAATAGACGAAATCGTGTGGGTTGACATCTGAACACTCTTGTGCCGAGCTTCTTAGCAGTAGTTCAGTGTGTATTTTTAGGTTCAGGTTCAGAAACAACTTTATTAATGTAGAAATGTTTTACAAAAATGGCGTCAAACCATATGAATCTTAGAGAAAACATTTATAAAGAGCAAAGGAAACTTTTGACGAAAACTGTAACTAAAATACAACTAAATTCTACACTTAGTATAGCTTTACTCATATGGGAATTGGTTGAATGTTCAAATATTCCTGGGTTTGATACATGCTCGAATCTCCAGTAATTGAATTTACAATTGATGGTTTCAATGCTGAGCTTCTTATAGTCCGTCTGGTTATTTTTCCTCTTACTTGATATGTTGGCGGGGGTCCGGTAGGCAAATGTTCGGTCTAATGTATGGAGGGTGTCTCGACGTCCTTGTTATAAAAATTTCAACCGTGGAAATAGATCCGACAACACACGTTTTACATATTTTCAACGTCCCCTTGGTCGGTGCTGCCCCCTATATACCTGTATAGAACTATCGCTGTATGTCCCCATTGGTTAGCGGGTTTTTTCTTCCAGTCTGGCCACTGAATGTAGAGATTTATTTTTGGCGGAAAAGTTTTTTATAAATAGGTTTGCATCCTTTATTTGAATTTCACCAGGAAGATTAGGTTGGTACTATTGCGTTTTACCGTCCCCACTCCCCACCAAATTTAGAAAACGGTTTCCGGCCACTACATTATTCTGGTATTCTCGACGAAGTGCTTTGTCTCTCTTTGCTAACGAATTTTGGCTGGGTCGGCAGCAGTTTCTGGGATCGCCTTTGTTTGAGGTTTTTGGCACTGCAGCGAATTGTAGGAGTTATCCCAGAAACTGTGGAAGTGAGTCCGTCGTGAGGCGTATCTCGTGGGCGGCTCATATCCTCTACATAGAGGGATTTAAGTCGGCCTACGCCATTTGCACGGAAAGAGCATTGGTAAGTTCGATTTTATTTTTTAATTTTTTTTATTATTTGAGGACTCTTCAAGATAATATTTGCCTCCCAAATTGTAATTATTTTTCGTGGGAAATGTACTTTTTTTTGACAAAGGACGTGGGGAATTGTTGGCGTTTTTATATTTTTCTTTTAACCACGTGTTGGATAAAAACTATATATTGTTTTTCTCCTTTGTCTACAGCCCTGTCAATTCCAGCGACGGGACAGTTGGGCTGGACGCTGGTGGGAAGCCGGACGAGCCAGTTATAACCCTGGGAAGGGTACGTTAGTTTATTTTAGTTCATCTGCTTAAATCTGCTTTATTTTATTGAGTCGACATGGGGTTCTCGATTTAAGTTACTGTGTAGGGGAACTTCGTGCAAAATTGACGAATTCCAGGAAACTGAAACATTTCATTTTCCACAGGGTTTTACGCTCGGGCAAGAATCCCACAACCCTTTTAAGACCAAAGTGCTGGCCTAACATCATGTGCTAAGCGAGCACGAGGGAAGGCGCGAGCAGAGCAGGAGACCCGAGAGCAGTGGTGATACAACTGGACAACAGAATTCCAGGTTTACAAAATAAAACATACACAGAATAATCAAGGACCAAGGTAGGAGCAAGCCTTAACTATAATTTTTTCCCTCATATATAAATTTTTAATATAATTTAGACGTAATCTTTTCATATATTTCATATATAAGTTTTCACAGTATAATTTCAACATTTCTTGTAAACGCAAGATAAGGTATGACGTCATAACCCTGGTTTTGCGGCATATTTACTACATTGACTTGTTTTCCTTCCTTTCATTTATTTAAGATAATTTTACTGTCAAATTTAAAGTGCCTTGCTATTTTGGCCCTTGTTTTCATCCATTTCATTTATTTTTTTTTTATGTTTCCGGTAATCTTATCTGATTTTACCCTTAAAATATACAAGATGAACTAAATCTTTGCGTTATTTGTACAACCCAATGACCAACTTTGCGGAGACAAAAGAGAGATGAGATTATATTTTTTTTTAGCGGTTTCGTTACACATTTTTACCTCATGGGGTAGATCTCGGACTGGGTTGCTGTCTGTCTCATTCTGCCTAACGTAGAATGATGACAGCAGATATTTGGCCCAGATCTCCCCTATGACAGAATGATTCTGGAAGTGTATTTTTTTTTACAATCATTTATGTAAGTGAGTCCTACGCTACTGACCCAGATGTAGGTACAGTATGACCTGTTAAAGGTGTCCGTCTACCTGTAAAGTGCTTCTAGTTTTGTCATCGTAATTCAATCTTTTAGAATTTTATTCTGTCTATTAGTCAATTTTTTTTGGGTTTTTAATTACACAAATACTCTGGAAGCCTCGGGAGTAAGTAGAATTTCATTGTTTGGCTGCAACGTTTGGGTTGAACTGTATTTTATTTAAGATCTTCTTTGTAAAACATTGGTATTAAATAATGTGGCGCACTTAAAATTTTCTTATTTCTGAACCCCCCCCCTTCTCCACTGTATAAAAGTTACCGGGCATATCAATGTTTTAATATCTGGAAGCAGAACTGTATTTTCCAGCTAGGTAAAACATTGATATGCCCGGTAACTTTTATACAGTGGAGAAGGGGGGGGTTCAGAAATAAGGAAATTTTAAGTGCGCCACATTATTTAATACCAATGTTTTACTAAGAAGATCTTAAATAAAATACAGTTCAACCCAAACGTTGCAGCCAAACAATGAAATTCTACTTACTTCCGAGGCTTCCAGAGTATTTGTGTAATTAAGAATAACCAAAAAAAATAAACAGAATAAAATTCCAAAAGATTGAATTAAGATGACAAAACTAGAAATACTTTACAGGTAGATGGACTCCTTTAACAGGTCATACTGTACCTACATCTGAGTCAGTAGCGCAGGACTCAATTATATAAATGATTGTTAAAAAAAAATACACTTCCAAAATCATTCTGTCATAGGGGAGATCTAGACCAAATATCTGCTGTCATCATTCTACATTGGGTAGAATGAGACAGACAGCAACCCAGTCCGAGATCCACCCCATGAGGTAAAAATGTGTAACGAAACCGCTAAAAAAAAAATATAATCTCATCTCTCTTTTGTCTCCGCAAAGTTGGTCATTGGGTTGTACAAATAACGCAAAGATTTAGTTCATCTTGTATATTTTAAGGGTAAAATCAGATAAAATTACCGGAAACATAAAAAAAAATAAATGAAATGGATGAAAACAAGGGCCAAAATAGCAAGGCACTTTAAATTTGACAGTAAAATTATCTTAAATAAATGAAAGGAAGGAAAACAAGTCAATGTAGTAAATATGCCGCAAAACCAGGGTTATGACGTCATACCTTATCTTGCGTTTACAAGAAATGTTGAAATTATACTGTGAAAACTTATATATGAAATATATGAAAAGATTACGTCTAAATTATATTAAAAATGTATATATGAGGGAAAAAATTATAGTTAAGGCTTGCTCCTACCTTGGTCCTTGATTATTCTGTGTATGTTTTATTTTGTAAACCTGGAATTCTGTTGTCCAGTTGTATCACCACTGCTCTCGGGTCTCCTGCTCTGCTCGCGCCTTCCCTCGTGCTCGCTTAGCACATGATGTTAGGCCAGCACTTTGGTCTTAAAAGGGTTGTGGGATTCTTGCCCGAGCGTAAAACCCTGTGGAAAATGAAATGTTTCAGTTTCCTGGAATTCGTCAATTTTGCACGAAGTTCCCCTACACAGTAACTTAAATCGAGAACCCCATGTCGACTCAATAAAATAAAGCAGATTTAAGCAGATGAACTAAAATAAACTAACGTACCTTTCCCAGGGTTATAACTGGCTCGTCCGGCTTCCCACCAGCGTCCAGCCCAACTGTCCCGTCGCTGGAATTGACAGGGCTGTAGACAAAGGAGAAAAACAATATATAGTTTTTATCCAACACGTGGTTAAAAGAAAAATATAAAAACGCCAACAATTCCCCACGTCCTTTGTCAAAAAAAAGTACATTTCCCACGAAAAATAATTACAATTTGGGAGGCAAATATTATCTTGAAGAGTCCTCAAATAATAAAAAAAATTAAAAAATAAAATCGAACTTACCAATGCTCTTTCCGTGCAAATGGCGTAGGCCGACTTAAATCCCTCTATGTAGAGGATATGAGCCGCCCACGAGATACGCCTCACGACGGACTCACTTCCACAGTTTCTGGGATAACTTCTACAATTCGCTGCAGTGCCAAAAACCTCAAACAAAGGCGATCCCAGAAACTGCTGCCGACCCAGCCAAAATTCGTTAGCAAAGAGAGACAAAGCACTTCGTCGAGAATACCAGAATAATGTAGTGGCCGGAAACCGTTTTGTAAATTTGGTGGGGAGTGGGGACGGTAAAACGCAATAGTACCAACCTAATCTTCCCGGTGAAATTCAAATAAAGGATGCAAACCTATTTATAAAAAACTTTTCCGCCAAAAATAAATTTAAAAACAATAGGTTTTCTTTGATGCGACTAAACATGGATGAGGGCATCTATTTTTTTTTTAATCTGATAGTTGTACAGGGTGTAAAGGAGCTAGGTACCTTTTGTATTGCAATAATTAGGGGTTTTCCTCCCGCGAGCTGGGTGGAAATGGAAGAAATGTTTGGTTCGGAGTGTAGAAACCGTTGAACGAGGGCTTCCTGCTAATCTTTTTAGGATTTCGCAACTTCGGTTTTCGCTAAATTAAAATACATCCAAATTTGGCCTACAGGCTGAATCTCACATCTTCCAGGACCTTGCAGATTCGCGGAGAAAGACACATTTTGTGATCTGTTTAGTTATGATAGGAATTAATAGTAACATGCACATGAGGGAACTAGATATATTTAGGTTAAAAAGTAGTAAGAACACTGATCTGAACAATTTTCCATAATAGTGTCCTATTTTTACAGGGTGCTTCAAAATATCTTCACCCTTTCTTTGAAATAAGATATTGTTTCGCCTGTGGGTGTTTGACCGTTGGGATAATATATAGGGTACAGATGGGATTGGAATGGAAATCACAAGTTTTTGGGTTTATTGACATTATACTTAGGAAATAGGGGAAATGTCTAATAAAAAGTTTTTTTGGTTTAGGCCGAGTTTTGTTGAGATAACAAAAATTTAATTGGGGCCGGGAGTTTTATTATGCTCTTTTAAAATTAATGTAATAGTTTTTGGTTCTTGATTTTGTTTTCTGGTTTTTACGCAGGATTATTCCCAACTGTTTCATTTCAAATTGTCATTTGTAAGTGATAGGATCTCATTAGCCCTTGTACATTTGGTAATTTTGCTTTGAATAATGGTTGTGGAGAGGGCCCAACTTAATTTTATATCTCGTGAACACCAGGAATAAGGATCTGAGAATGCATTAAGCAGTAAAAAATTTTTTTTGATTAGATGTTGTGTGTAAAGACACTTGAGTAGGCAGATTTTGTTTTGCAACGTTCTTACAGGTGAACCTTGAAATTGTTTTCATATTTGGTTTTTGAAAATGCACACAGGATAATTCTTTACGGAGTTGAGTGCAAAGGTTCTTCACATTATAGTGGTACAGTAAATAAGTACTAACGTTGTTTATTTCCTTAAGTAATAATTTTAAACAAATATACTAACATCGGTTGTTTTTTTTTGGAACATAAATATATTTTTTTTCTTTTCCTAAACTGATTGTTTTTTTTTGCAATTACGATTTTTTATACCTTATGATTTTTGAGTAAATTTAATTTCCAACAATTTTTTTTCTTCTGGATAATAAATTAATTTTTCTAGCTCATACACTTTTTACATTCACACAGTTTTGGGAGAGGAAAGGGAATTGACAACTGTTTTTTTAAAGGAAAAGAACAAAAAACTGTTGCATGACAACTCGAATAAGATTTTTCTCGTGTTGATTTTATTAAATTTTTTTTTAAGGTTCACTAATAGGAGCTGCAACCCCACTTAAACATTTTTAATTTTTTTTGAAAATATTTTTTAAATATTTTTTTTTAAAGGGAAACTTGATTTTCTTGTCGGACATTTTTTCCTTGGTACATAGTGGTACCTTGCACCTACAATGGTTTGACCAGTTTATTTAAATATTTTTTTTGCTGAATTAAATATAATTTTATTACGAACCCTCACGTTTTAACAACCTATCCTCATTTGTTTTAATTTTTTTTTCTCCCTACTCCAAACCACCTATCAGGGTAGAGTAATATTTTGAAAAATTTTAGTGAGCCACTATTTAATTTTTTTTTTTGGACACCTTTGGGTACGATCCTAGGGTCTTTTTGACCATGACCATGGATGATGCATCAATTTAGTTAAAATTTTGGGAATTTCATTTTAACGATTATTAGAGAGTTGCAGTCCTACCAAGACGTTATTTGTGTAAATTTTTTATTACCATCGGTAATTTTTTTTTTAAATTTTCTTAATTTTTTTTTAATTACACACAACATCCTTACTAGTCTAATTCGACGCAATTTCAGCGAGCGGTTTTTTTTTAATTGAGCATATTTTACGATTTCTATAAAATGAACATCTGTTCCGATGTTTATTGCGTTCTCTTATATATTAAGGGATGATTTTGCCTTAAGCAATGCAAGTTTCGTGTAGACTCAGAGTAGGTAAGCAGGTTAAAGTGGGTTTTGATTTATTCTTTGTAGAAAAATCATTGTATACGGCGATTTGGGTTTTTTTTTGAGGCGTTTATTTGTGGAGCCGTTCTGCAATAGCAGGAGTATACCCTAGCTTTAACTGTGTACAACAGCTTTGGGATTTTTTGTTATAGGTAGTCTGTTGTACGTTCCATTTAGGGATAAATTTACCTATTCGGTTGCTGAGGTAAACAAACATCACTTAACTTTAATTTTAATCCAGTTCAGCTAGGATAAGCGCAATTATTTTTTTTTGGTTTTACTCACGCAGGAGTGAAACATAAGACCTAAACACTGCCAAAACTCTTGTCTCTCTTTTATTTTTTTTAACTTTCGTTATGGCTACTTGTTAATTCTAATTTAGGATTTAAGTAGTTATTTCTCTCTGTAAGGTTGGACGTCATAGTTGGTTGTACAAATACTTAACATAAATTATGATTACATTTTTAAATGCAAATAAATTTTATTTTCTTACTGCTCCGGTGTTTTTCGGTTTTGTTCGCGTCTGCCCGTATTTAAGTTTTATATTTTCTACATTTGTGAGAAAATTTATAGTGATTTTCACTAGTGAATTTAAAGTGAACTTTGTGTTTGTTATTGCGTGGTTTAGTTTTATAATTGGGAGGTATAATTAAGAGTTTTAAAGTTTAAAGTTTTAATATAAAAGGCACCATGGCTATTTCTTTGAGTCGGTTGTCTGACATAAGGTACTTAGTCAAGGACGAGTTAATCTACGAATTAACATGGAGAGGCATAGCCATTGGATCGGTGGAAGAGATGAAGCAACAGCTCATACTGATTAGACAGAGAGAAAGGACCGATGGAAGTATGAGATACCCTCCGTATCCCTTTACGTTTGGCCAGGATGCTTTTAGCTGCATGAAGAAGCTTGATAGTCTGGTACCGCTGGTAGAGAAGTTCTCTGGTACGAGCAAAGGGGGAGAGTTTAGGAAAATCGCTGTAAGGTTGGAACATGTGTTAGCCAGGATAAATAACATGAATCCGTCTAACTTTGAAGAAAGTCAAACCAAAGGCATACTGGTTGCGGAAACCTTGAGTTTGATTGGGAGATTGCAGAGCCAAGCAACAGATTTACTAAGAGTTGGCGTTACCTCAGATGATGATGAAGCATCTGAAACCCAATCAACGAGTCGAGGCTCAGACCACTCAACAAATGCTGGCAACACCCCAAACCAGTCTCATTTCCCGCAACCACAGCACTCGAGCACACAAAGAACAGCTCAACAGCCCACAAACCAACCGTCGGTCATGGCTCCATTGCAAATGCAAGTGCTTACAAACCCAACTCAAACATCAGTACAAGCACCACTCCCTATGCCGATTGAGAATTACGGTACAACAGCTTTTCAGTATCAACAACCGTCTACCGTTCCTTTGAGTCTAGCTGCCCTCCAAAGTAGCATAGCACCAATTGCTCAGTCACGACCATTTTCATGTTCGTCGCCAGTACCAATGTCAAGTGATCCTGGTACTTCATATCATGTTGCACCTGTACCTCCGCATAAGTGGAACTTAAAGTTTACAGGCGAGAGGGGTACAATCTCCGTCACCGCATTTTTTGAGAGAGTGGACGAGTTGAGTCAGGCTAGAGGAGTTAGCAAAAAGATTCTACTGAACTCAGGCATTGATCTTTTTGAAAAGTCAGCCTATACCTTTTATAAAGATGTTCGTAGAGAAGTTCATACATGGGAACAGCTGGAACAGAGGTTCATGGCAGAGTATCTTCCTTCTTCATATGGCGAGAAGCTATTGAAGGAAATTCAAAAACGTAAACAAAGGCCTGGAGAGTCTATAGGGACCTACATTGCCGTCATGAACACATACTTCCAAAGACTTGGCTGTCCTGTTTCCGAAGAGGCAAAATTAGCGATCGTCTTCAGAAATATAGCGGACATCTATAAGAAAGGGTTGATTGCTACTGAGGTCAATAGCCTATCACATTTAAAGGATCTGTGTCGTAGAATAGACCAGAGATATGGTTTAGAGGAGGAAAATTTTACACCTAGGAAAAACCAATCTATTGAACCTGACTTGGCCTACGTTGACGTAGAGAGCGACAGTGACGATTTTTCAACAGGGGTTGATGCAATTCAAATATCAGGTGCCGGGACATCAAATCAACAGAATGTGAACATTCCTGAAAATAGATTTAACAGAGATAGGCAGCAGCCAGCAAGCAGTTTCGCTGCTAGAGCTGATAGAGATCGACAACAACCAGCTAGTGGTCAGTCTAGTGTAAATGACAGAGATGGACAACCACCACAGGGTGTTAGACCTAGTAGGGCGAACAGGGACGTTGTTTGTTACAGATGCAACCAAACAGGGCACATGGCAATCGGGTGCGCATTACCTAGAGGCAAACAGTGCTATTCGTGTGGACAGGCAGGGGTTACAGTAAGAGAATGTCGTAATTGTAATCGTCAGGGAAACGGACCCAGGCGCTCGTAGGTGGTCGACCTTCGAGTCAGCCTGAACAAGCATCGACCGATAGGCTAACGTACGTTTTAGATTATGTGATAAGTCATGCTCGTAAAGATGAGAGGCCTTATTTAGAAGTGGATGTGCTCGGAAATAAGTTATTAGGTTTGTTGGATTCCGGGGCTTCACGTACCTTTTTAGGGAATCATGGTTGGTCAATCATCGAGAGGTTTGGTTTTTCACTTGATACGACGAAGAAGACGAGTTGTATTGTGGCAAATGGTCAAAGCACGAGTAGTATTGGGACAGTGCAACTTCCTATGCGAGTTCAGGATAAATTTAGGTTAATAGAGGTCGTCGTCGTTCCTGAGTTGCCACACACTTTGATTTTGGGATTAGATTTTTGGATTTCGATGGGTATAGTACCGAACTTAAGTACTAATGAGTGGCACTTTGCCGATAATAAAGATGTGATTTGTTCTTTAGAAACATCAGACCAACAAACAACTCTTTCGCCTTATGAATCAGAACGACTAGAGGAATTGGTCGTTAAATATAAGACTATTATGGGTGACTCACTGGGACGTACAGACAGAGTAGAACATAAGATTACAACAAATGCAGCACCGATAAGACAACGTTCATATAAGGTCTCACCGGTCATTCAAAAACTTATTGATGACGAAATGCTGAAAATGGATGTAATAGAACGTAGTAATAGTTCATGGGCTTCACCAGTGGTAATGGTACAAAAGAAAAACACAAAGAAATATCGTTTCTGTGTAGACTACCGCAAATTGAACTCAGTGACGGCGCGTGATAGTTATCCTTTACCACTCGTATCCGAGACTCTTGACAAATTGAAAGATGCTAAGTACTTGTCAACTTTAGATATTAAGAGTGCTTATTGGCAAGTACCAATGGAAGAATCATCGAAGCCACTAACAGCATTCATCTGTCGACGCGGTCTCTTCCAATTTAAGCGTTTACCATTCGGTCTTCATAATGCACCTGCAACTTGGCAGAGACTCATAGATAGCATCATAGGAAACGATTTAGACCCTTACGTGTACGTATATCTCGATGACCTCGTAATTGTCACACAGAGCTTTTCTGAACATCTAAGAATTCTTGAGGAAGTCCTACGAAGATTGCAGAATGCAAAGATAACGGTAAGTTGGGAGAAATGCCAACTGTGTAGGCCAGAAATGACCTATTTAGGTTTCGTAGTGGACCGTCGAGGCATTCGAGTTGACCCTAATAAAATTAGAGCCATGTTAGAGCTCCAGAGGCCAAGAACTGTCAGAGAAGTTCGTAGAGTTGTAGGTACAATTTCTTGGTATAGACGTTTCATAGAGAATTTTTCAGCGATAATAGCTCCAATTACAGCTCTGACTAAGAAAAATCAAAAGTTCGATTGGACTCCAGACTGCGAAAAAGCATTTATTAAGATTAAGGAACTTTTAGTGACTGCACCGATTCTTACATGTCCAGATTATACCAAAGAATTTGTCATTCAAACAGACGCATCAGGATATGGAATAGGAGCATGTTTAACGCAACCTTATCCTGAAGGAGACAAAGTCATATGCTATTTGAGTCGATCTTTAACTAAACAAGAACGTGTTTACACGACCACCGAGCGAGAATGTTTGGCATTGGTTTGGGCGATAGAGAAGCTCCGGCCTTATATTGAGGGGATCTCATTTAAAGTCATTACAGATCATTTTAGCTTAAAATGGCTTCATAGCTTGAAAGAGCCCAGTGGAAGACTTGCTCGTTGGTCTGTAAAACTGCAGCAATATGATTTTGAAGTAATCCATCGGAAAGGGAAAGATTTAGTTGTCCCGGACATGTTGTCTCGCGCAGTACCTATGATTGATACAATTTCGCAGCCCAGAGACGTTTCAACAGCAATTAAAGATCGATGGTACCAAAAGATGGTAAAGAGGGTCGTAGAATCACCGTTAAAATTTATGAACTGGAGATACACTGATAATAAGTTGTATAAATATGTCAAACAAGAATACCCTCAACTTTCACCATCTAACGAATATTGGAAAGAGGTAGTCCCCAAAGATCATAGGCGTAGAATTATAGGAGAGGCTCACGATCCTCCTACCGCGGGACATATGGGTGTGTATAAAACCTTCCACAGACTGGCAGAAAAATATTATTGGCCAAAAATGCGCCAGGATGTGGCAACTTTTGTAAAGAAATGCTTTGTCTGTGCAGCTCATAAAGGTGATACACAAGGTGTATCTGATCAGATGATATCTCACCCAAAACCAACTCGTCCTTGGGAAGTTATTTCAACAGATTTATGTGGACCTCTACCTCGTTCGACAAAGGGTAATTGCTGGATTCTCGTCGTCACGGACTATTTGAGTAAGTTTTCCTTAGTCTTTCCAATGCGAACAGCCCCTACTCAAGCAGTTGTCAAGCATCTTGAGGAGCAAGTATTTATGGTCTTCGGAGTACTTCGTTTGATACTTTGTGATAATGGCCCTCAGTACAAAAGTAATGAGTTTAAGCGTTTTGCTGAGAGTTATCAAGTTAAAATTCAGTATAATCCGTATTATCACCCCAGAGCGAATCCAACAGAAAGGACGAATCGTACGTTAAAAACCATGTTATGTTGTTATGTGAAAGACAACCACAGGAAGTGGGACGAACAGATACATAAACTTGCCTGCGCGATTCGTACTGCAACCCATGAGACAACCAGGATGTCTCCTTTCTTTGTTAATTTTGGTAGGAATATGTGTTTATCAGGTAAAGATTACTCCAACCCAGTTTTGTTATCTGAAGAGAATGGTGCACAAACTGCAGCTGAAAGTAAGAACGAAGGTTTCCGGAAGCTCTATGCTGATGTTAAGAGAAGGTTAGAGGTGGCAGGAGAGAAAAACGTAGTTCAGTATAATTTGCGTACAAGGGTACCCAACTTTGTTGTGGGTCAGCGTGTTTGGAAGAAAAATTATGTGTTGTCAGATGCTGCGAAGTTTTTCTCAAAGAAGTTAGCACCGAAATTCGTTGGTCCTTATGTGATTAGGAATAAAATTTCTCCATGGATATTTGAGCTTCAGGAACCATCGGGTAAAGTACTACCAGGGAGTTGGCATGCCAAAGACCTTAAGTCGGCAGCGGACCTCTCCGATTAACCTTTTTAGGTTAATCGTCTTGAAGTTGGGGGGGGATTATGTAACGTGTCATTTTTACGTTTAAGGCATCGTTACATATTTGTTTATTTAGGTAAATAATCAAGGCTCTTTGATTCGTCTTTCTGTACACTAATCAAGAGTATTTTATAGAGCTAGGTTTGGAGGTTATATAGTGTCCCAAAAGTTACCTTATAAAGGAGACATTCCATCGAATTACTGTGGACACTACGCACATCGCATTATCTGGACATCGTAATTGGAATTTAGGATCACAGGTTTCGGGAAAATCACATAAAAACTTTCGATTGTCTTGTTTACCTGCATTTTCGTAATTTTATTTGACACTCATGAAATTAAACAGCTGGGGAATGGCGGCGTTGCCGCATCACAAATGGATTCAGTAACAGGAAGGAAACATTTAGATGAACATTTCATTCCCTTACGTTTATTCTCGAGGATATTGGGACAATCCGAACCCCATATCCTTCTCGGATTAGCTAGTTTTGATAGCACGAAAACATATTTAGGTTCACGGTTTGACCAGTAACAACCGAGGCTCCGCCACTTTGATATCTTTATTAATTTGATAGGGAAAGGACAAAATAAATACGAGTTATGCACTTTTGTAAATGGGAGATGGACGAGGGATAAAAACCAAGACTGGGGGAATAGACGAAATCGTGTGGGTTGACATCTGAACACTCTTGTGCCGAGCTTCTTAGCAGTAGTTCAGTGTGTATTTTTAGGTTCAGGTTCAGAAACAACTTTATTAATGTAGAAATGTTTTACAAAAATGGCGTCAAACCATATGAATCTTAGAGAAAACATTTATAAAGAGCAAAGGAAACTTTTGACGAAAACTGTAACTAAAATACAACTAAATTCTACACTTAGTATAGCTTTACTCATATGGGAATTGGTTGAATGTTCAAATATTCCTGGGTTTGATACATGCTCGAATCTCCAGTAATTGAATTTACAATTGATGGTTTCAATGCTGAGCTTCTTATAGTCCGTCTGGTTATTTTTCCTCTTACTTGATATGTTGGCGGGGGTCCGGTAGGCAAATGTTCGGTCTAATGTATGGAGGGTGTCTCGACGTCCTTGTTATAAAAATTTCAACCGTGGAAATAGATCCGACAACACACGTTTTACATATTTTCAACGTCCCCTTGGTCGGTGCTGCCCCCTATATACCTGTATAGAACTATCGCTGTATGTCCCCATTGGTTAGCGGGTTTTTTCTTCCAGTCTGGCCACTGAATGTAGAGATTTATTTTTGGCGGAAAAGTTTTTTATAAATAGGTTTGCATCCTTTATTTGAATTTCACCGGGAAGATTAGGTTGGTACTATTGCGTTTTACCGTCCCCACTCCCCACCAAATTTACAAAACGGTTTCCGGCCACTACATTATTCTGGTATTCTCTACGAAGTGCTTTGTCTCTCTTTGCTAACGAATTTTGGCTGGGTCGGCAGCAGTTTCTGGGATCGCCTTTGTTTGAGGTTTTTGGCACTGCAGCGAATTGTAGGAGTTATCCCAGAAACTGTGGAAGTGAGTCCGTCGTGAGGCGTATCTCGTGGGCGGCTCATATCCTCTACATAGAGGGATTTAAGTCGGCCTACGCCATTTGCACGGAAAGAGCATTGGTAAGTTCGATTTTATTTTTTAATTTTTTTTATTATTTGAGGACTCTTCAAGATAATATTTGCCTCCCAAATTGTAATTATTTTTCGTGGGAAATGTACTTTTTTTTGACAAAGGACGTGGGGAATTGTTGGCGTTTTTATATTTTTCTTTTAACCACGTGTTGGATAAAAACTATATATTGTTTTTCTCCTTTGTCTACAGCCCTGTCAATTCCAGCGACGGGACAGTTGGGCTGGACGCTGGTGGGAAGCCGGACGAGCCAGTTATAACCCTGGGAAAGGTACGTTAGTTTATTTTAGTTCATCTGCTTAAATCTGCTTTATTTTATTGAGTCGACATGGGGTTCTCGATTTAAGTTACTGTGTAGGGGAACTTCGTGCAAAATTGACGAATTCCAGGAAACTGAAACATTTCATTTTCCACAAGGTTTTACGCTCGGGCAAGAATCCCACAACCCTTTTAAGACCAAAGTGCTGGCCTAACATCATGTGCTAAGCGAGCACGAGGGAAGGCGCGAGCAGAGCAGGAGACCCGAGAGCAGTGGTGATACAACTGGACAACAGAATTCCAGGTTTAGAAAATAAAACATACACAGAATAATCAAGGACCAAGGTAGGAGCAAGCCTTAACTATAATTTTTTCCCTCATATATAAATTTTTAATATAATTTAGACGTAATCTTTTCATATATTTCATATATAAGTTTTCACAGTATAATTTAAACATTTCTTGTAAACGCAAGATAAGGTATGACGTCATAACCCTGGTTTTGCGGCATATTTACTACATTGACTTGTTTTCCTTCCTTTCATTTATTTAAGATAATTTTACTGTCAAATTTAAAGTGCCTTGCTATTTTGGCCCTTGTTTTCATCCATTTCATTTATTTTTTTTTATGTTTCCGGTAATTTTATCTGATTTTACCCTCAAAATATACAAGATGAACTAAATCTTTGCGTTATTTGTACAACCCAATGACCAACTTTGCGGAGACAAAAGAGAGATGAGATTATATTTTTTTTAGCGGTTTCGTTACACATTTTTACCTCATGGGGTAGATCTCGGACTGGGTTGCTGTCTGTCTCATTCTGCCTAACGTAGAATGATGACAGCAGATATTTGGCCCAGATCTCCCCTATGACAGAATGATTCTGGAAGTGTATTTTTTTTTTACAATCATTTATGTAAGTGAGTCCTACGCTACTGACCCAGATGTAGGTACAGTATGACCTGTTAAAGGTGTCCGTCTACCTGTAAAGTGCTTCTAGTTTTGTCATCGTAATTCAATCTTTTAGAATTTTATTCTGTCTATTAGTCAATTTTTTTTGGGTTTTTAATTACACAAATACTCTGGAAGCCTCGGGAGTAAGTAGAATTTCATTGTTTGGCTGCAACGTTTGGGTTGAACTGTATTTTATTTAAGATCTTCTTTGTAAAACATTGGTATTAAATAATGTGGCGCACTTAAAATTTTCTTATTTCTGAACCCCCCCCTTCTCCACTGTATAAAAGTTACCGGGCATATCAATGTTTTACCTAGCTGGAAAATACAGTTCTGCTTCCAGATATTTGTTTAATTATCCAGTGGTTTTGTTGTGTCACAAGTTGGCAAATTGTTTTTATTCTAATTATAGTGTCACAAAATGGCGGCGACGTCTTTAAGCTGCCACAAATGTCACACAACTTTTTTAAGGCCACAAATTGGCGCCCACATTTTTTTTAATTTTTTTAAGGCCACACTTTCACTACAAGTTTTTTTTTTATAAAATTTTTTGGAGTATATTTTAAAAATTGCTCTCAAAAATGCTAGCTCTCGTACATCCTCTATATCAACTAATGGGTAATATTTTTTTAAAGCTGATTCAAGTATTCAGCAAAAAGCCATTGCTGCCAATTAATATTTAAAAACATATAAACTCTACAATTTCTTATGAAAAACTTAAAAGATAATAAAAAACTTTAGTTATCTGGCTACAACTGGTATGTAGACCCTACCAAAAAAATTTATAATATAGAAGATTGTAAAATAAATGAAGCTTTAACAATTATTTCCAAGTTCTAAATATTGTTTTCTATCAAAACCAATAATAAGTATATTTCTTCTGTACTTATGACAAATCCTGCAACCAGAAAAAGTACATATGAACTTGACATATTGGCATTAAAAGAATGCACCCCAATTAAGCAGGTGATTCCATCCCCAAAAAATTAAAATTAAAATTTCCCTGAATATAGCCTTAACCTAGCTAATTCTGGTATAATTATTTTATGATTTTATTAATATGAAAAACTAAGTTTACATAAAAACTTTTGACTGGCTGTAAAATAATATAAGTACCTACTAAGATGTTTACATTTTTCCACCACATGTTCTAAAGTTACTTACAGGCTCTAAAATTTTCCTATAAGCCATTCAAAAAATGGAACTCAAAATAAAAGTAAGTAAACACAATCAATATGGTACAAAGTTATTACTTGGATTTTAGCAATCTCTTAACTTAAATATTATTGGAGCAAGTGTTTGCGGCATAAAGTATGATGGATAGTACACCTCACCATTTGCACATTATATAATGTAGGAGTAGCCCCTCACCCTGTTCTGGCGTAAGGGTTTGGCACACTACTTTAAAGTTGTGCAGTTTTTATAATTTACTACAACTAAACTCGGGGGTTTTAAAAAAACAAATAAAAATATTTTTGATTAGGTCTGCCGCCTTACCCAAAAGGGGTAAATTAGGCAATTAGTTTTATGTTTTTGAGACTAACTTGCTCTATATGGGAGCCACCCACATCGAGAAGCTAGAAAAACTACATAAATTTTCTTTCAACTTTCAGATGATGTATGTCGAAATTCTTTAATGCCATTGCCTGGAAAGACACCTGTGTATTGTTCTTTTTTGAATTTAAAAAAAAACAAGTATTTTAAGAATGTCACTAAATATGGGCTGTTGTATTCACATTTATCTGAAAGAGAAACATGAATCTTGAAAATAATTTGGTATGCTTGAAATGCCTATTGTATTGGGATCCATTAGAAAATAACATGATATACATTTAAAATTCCAATTTGATATCAACATTTGACATTTCAGTTGATATTAGACAATACATTATTTAAAAGCTTATTAAAAAATAATGTTCAAACCTACTTTTTTCTTGCTTCCACAATAATTAAGTTAAGTTAAAATAATCACCCTGTTTTCAAGTCCAAAGCTTTAAAAGTAATACAAAAAAAAGAGGCGCCAGCAGGCACATAAAGCCATCCATAAGATCTAATTGTTCCAGGTGTTAAAGTAGCTTAATTTAAAAAAAAAATCGGATTTTCAATAAATTTGTAAAAACTACATTAATCTAGCTGCTTTCTCAAAAATTGTGGCACACTTTCACGCTATGACAAATTTTGTTAAAAATGTAATCCTCGATCTAAATTTAAAAACCTTGTTTCGCTAGCTACTGTGGTTCATAAGATTTTATTTTTTACCTTTTTTTTATATCTCAAAAACTTCGACCCCAACAAAGTTTTGTAGAAAATATTATTCTTAATCTAACTTTAAAAACTACTGCTGTGCATGGGCAATAAAAAAATTTTGTGCCAAATTTTTTGAGTTATCATGTTGCAGACATACCGAAAGACACCATCACAAAATTTGGTAGATATGTTTTTCTTGACCCAAAGAACTTATTTTGAGTGAATATTATTTTTTGTTGATGATCCCAATAGCCTTATTAATATTAAAAATGATTTTTGGGTAGGTTGTACACTGTTGTAAGTAAAATCTTTTACAAACTTGCCAACATATTTTTATAAAAAACATTTTCCTTTTTGTTAGTAGTTTTGACTGCACTTTTTTTTGTATTCTATATACTTCTTTAAAATCTTTGTGGTTGATACTTACTATTTTTAAATCTATACCTAATATTAAACAATTTTTTTGAAGAACAAAAATGTTTTTACTTAAAATGAGATGGCAAGTAGGTGGATATAAATAGGTGCAAAATGTATGATTTTTGCCTTGCTAAAACTTTATTTTTATTCTTAAAAACAAAAAGCTGACCAAAATAATTTCAAAAATTTCTGACAGCATTTTCTAATATTTATTTTTTTTAATAAATTTAAGAACACACGGTAAAATAACATTGCCTTACCTCCCTCCACTTACCGCCAAATTTACTCCTCTAATGTGTTTGAAGACTGCATGATGTAAACTATCAGTGTGCAGAAATTTACATTAGTTTAGACTGTAAATAAAATATTCTGACAACCCAAAGAAAACCACCCAATTGTAAACGGATTTTAAAAGGTTTATTAAGCTTAAGTTAACCCCAAATAACACAATACCTAGATGAAGATTGGAAAATGCAAAATTGCCATTAACTGTCAAACCATTGCCCTGAAAAAAAATTAAAATCATACTTGAGGTGGAAATATTTTACTTAGTTAGCACAGTCACCAACTTTTTAACCTCTGAATTTTCAAAGCCTCCTGATGAAAATAAGGTAAAATATGAAATCCTGTATGTACGTTTTTTTTAACAAAACAAGTTCAATAAAAATGGGTTAAATAATATATTTAAGAAAAATTTTAGGAGTTTTTTGTCTAAAGTAAGAGCTCCTACAAATGTTTTACATAAATTATTGAGAAAAATGTATTTTACTATATTTTCAAAACCACTTACTGATGCTCCGTTAAAAAGTTGTCACTTTCTAGAATTTTTAACTGTTAAAAAATTAAACTGCTAACCAATTTTCATGAAATCTTCTAGTAAAGCAATGTACCATACTCAAAAAGCTGATTAGATTTTAAAAATCCATCAATGCTAAAGTTTTATGACAGATAAAATTTTTTTAAAATCACAATTTGCGGTTCTTCTTTTAAAATACCGTCGTTGGTCCAATGAAACCTGTTGTATGTAATTATTTCAAAAATTTAATTTTTGCATAAACAATTAGCCATAGTTATAATGGATGTCCTATAAAAACTAATCTTAACTTTGATTATAACAAAAATAAAAAAATATTTGTCCAGCTTCCAATGGGCATTATAGGCAGTTTTTTCCCTCTTCTGTAAAATGTTATTTTGAACACAAATCAGTTTTTTTTTAATAAAAACTTTGTAAGAACTTTTGTTTAATTCTGAGATATTTACAAAAAAACTGTTTTCAAGGCTCATTATATAGCGTGGAGCTCACTTCTTGAAGTGTGCTAATGTGCTAGCAAGGTATCAGATTTGTCATGGACCCATTTATTTACTGTTATATTTACTTAATTAATTTTGTAAGAAACTTTTAAAAAATATATTTGTTCAAATAATTATTAAACCAATTTTTATTGGACTTTCATTGTTTTGTGGGCTGTGCGAAAAAATTGTACAATACAGGATTTCATATTTGACCTTATTTTCATCAGGAGACTATGAAAATTAAAAGTTCAAGGGTTGGAAAATGTATATATTTTTGACAAGTTATCATGAATTTAAAATTTCACACTTAAGAGCTTTAAAACAAACTCAATCACATTTAAAAATGTAAAAAACACAATTTCTTACAATATGACAACCGCCTGCCCTTGAGTGACACATAATTTAAGAATCGTCCCTTACTACTTAGCATGGATGACTAAAAATATATTTACCAACATTTACTTGAAAGGTAGTAAATGAATCAGGGGAGCAAAAGCAGATTTGGAATCATTTGTTTGGAATAAAATACCTTTTCTAAAAATTTTGTTTATTCCAACACAAATTTGCGTTGTGGGGTTTTCATGTTTAACAAAAAAGTAAAGAAAGAAAATAAATCTGAGTCTGTTGGATAATTATGTAAGGGGCCTAAGGTTTCCAAATGTTCCCCAACAACTAATAATTCTGTCTCTGAATTTACTGCAAAATATAATATTTTGATCACTTTTTTGTTTTTTAACTGCACAATATTATCCCCATGTATTGGCAAAGATGACAATCTGGATTTGTTAAAAATGACTTGGGAAAAAAAAGAGTTGTTTAAACCAAATTGATTTGGAATAAATTTAATTTTTTTACCCAACTTAATATTTGTTTCTTCTGAGTCAATGTTTTTCCTAAAAATTTTTAATTCTGATAATCTCCGACATGCTTGTTGAAGGGGTTGATTTGACTTTGTAATTAATTTTTTTAGTGTGAAAAGCTGGTTTTCACCCCAAAAACAATTTACATTATTTAAAGCACCAAAATTTTTAGCTTCCTCTGCCAGATGTATTAGGCTGTGGGTGTTATAAGTCAAAAATTTGTGTCCATAAATTTTTTTTCAATGTTGTACAAACATTCTCAATAATGAATCAGCATATGCATTATAATTACTATTTAGATCTTCATCCATTAACCAATTTACAACTACAAGGTATGGCTGTAAACACTTTTGGGTAGGTTCCCTTCTAGGGCCAGTGGTACAAAATAAAGGAGTAATTCGGTGGCCTTCCAGTGCTCTAAATCATTAAATGATCGAGGTTTTCTATTAAAATCTGACGGCCAATTCTTGGATAAAAGAAGCAATTGTCTGTTAATTTTAATAATATTTTGGTTTTTAATGTTTATCCTTCTGCCACTATCCCGCCAAAAATATAAAACTTTTCTGAAAACCCCTAGCACCACAGAGTGCATATAGTCAACTGAAAATGCCTTAACCATATCTATATTAAGACTGCTCAGTGGAGTGTCTCCTTTATTATAGTTACCATAAGTACCAGCCCTAAAGTCAGCATCCGTTCTGAGAGAAGCTTTTAAATTTGGGAACGTCATTGATTTTAAATAAACCCCTTTAACACAACATTTATCACACCCAAATCTGCCATTGTATAATGTATTTTTAATGAAATTTCGTGCTGGAGTGTCGCAACAAAAACTATGGACTTTAATAGGAAAATGTTTATTGCCCAATGAAAACCCATTACTCAAAAGATTGGAAATTTCTGTAATAAACTAAAAAAAATATTCTTGTAATGGAAGTTTGCTTTTCCCACAATAAATCCCAACAATGAATATTTCTGAATCATAATTCAGGACCTTACACAATATAGGCCAAAATTGAAGCTTGCTGCTTTTGTACAGAGGTAAACCATCAATGCTAAACTGAAGGTCTAGTTCGATTGGAGCTTGAATGCTTTTATGGATTAGAATATCCTTCAAATTACTTGAAACCCCAAAATAAGCAAAATGGCCATTCCCCATTCTTTCTATTGGAAATTTTTTTGTCCCCAGAAGAGTACGAGCATCTAAGGGGAGATCAGTCAAACCACTTTAACAAGGAAGTGACTGCAGCATGGGAAATATTAAAATCAAGTGCCCAATGGCCCAAAAAGTTCCAGGGTGTTTGTTACCTCTCAGTGGCATGGCCAGTTGCTATGGCCTGAACTTGTGGAGTAGCAAGGGGTAAAGCATGGGGTGAAACTTGGGATGAAGCATGCGGAGAATCATGGGGTGAAGCATGCGGAGAAGCATGCGGAGAATCATGGGGTACAGCATCTGGAGAAGCAAGGGGTGCAGCATGGGGAGAAGTCTTGGAAGAAGCAATGATGGAGGCAGAAGATAAAGAAATAGGTGAAGCAGGGGATAAAACATGCTCTATAAGACTAAAATCACTGGACTCACTTTGCTCTTCAGGTTGTGAAAAACGGCGCGTTTTGGCTTGGGAAGTAGAAGGCAAAGCACTGACGCTTGGTTGCTCCAGTTCAGAAAGGCATTAACTAAGTGTAACTGGAGAACACTTAATCCTGAATTTCGTCTTATTGTAACACTAAGGTTAGTGCTTTTAACATCTTTATTACAGAAAGTCAGTTACAATTTTTGGACATAATGCTTGCACCTTGTTCAGCATATATAGTTACTCTAGTGCAGGAGTTTTTGGAATTTTATGGTGCTTGAAGACAACTTATACATTGCTTTCAGGTACAAAGTGTAAAGATTGTAAAAAATACTAGGGGCACATTCTTAAATTATGTAAGACAAAACTTCAAGATTTTTGACCCCCCTGTAACGCATTTCAAGAAACACATTAAAAAAACAGTAAATGTAATGCTGGGTTTGTACAGATAAAAATAAAAGTGAAGTCTATGAAAAACTGTGTAGGTGTTTATACAGAACCAAATAAAAATAAAAAGTTGGGAAACTTTTTATCTGAAAATGGATTTGCACATGTGTGGGCTAAGAAGGTAAAAAAAAGATCTGCAGCACTAAGTTACAAGTTTTCAGAACTAAATATAGCCGCTTACTTTCTGCCAATCACATAAGGTTTTAAAAACTCATATTTGTCTAATGGAGGCTTCCTTTCCACTCCGGTAATCCTCATCGATTCCTTTCTTTTCCCTTGCAAATTTTTCTCTTAGTCGAATCCATCTTGTTTTTGCATCAGCCACTAAAAGAAGGCAGTTATTAGTACACATTAACCCTCTACTGGTAAGGTGGAAAATTATTACAAATGTGGTAAAGTGCGGTATGCCATGCCCAGTAATTTTTGACCACATTCAAGAAGCTAACGAGAATACCAAAATAATTTACTATGTACTACCAAGCGAGGGGTGATCAGCTGAGCCAAATTAGTACACTATCCTACAGGACTTTTCAATAAATTCTTGGTCCTGTAGTGTATTTTAGGGTCCTGTATTATACATACCAGATACTTGGAGTATCGTTGAAATCTCTTCCCATGAATTATCCTTCATCTTTGCATCTTTAAAGTTAGAGTGCTTTTTATCATAAAGATGAAGGTAATTCTTGACCAAGTCTATTAAAAGTTCGTCAGAATTGTGCTCTCCATTCTGTTCATCAATCATCCAGTCTTGGTTTTCTGTAACTGTGATCCACTCAGGGCTTGTTACTACTTCGCAATACGACATATGATCTTCCATTTTTTCTAAGCACAGAACACCAAGGGAAAAGGAATTTCTGAGATTATTTCTAAACAAAAAGAAAATTAAAAAAAAATTGACGTTATTATTTTTTTAGTTGTTTTTCACATGACATGTGACCACGTGATACGAAGCCGAGATTCTATTGGCTACGCATAAGAGATCTCCGTAAAAAGTTCAATCTTACGGACTTTTCTTACGCAAATCCAATATGGCCGCTGCTATTCGATCGCTGATTGGCTTTGCACCAATATGTGCCATGCTATGTGCTTATGCATTTTTGTGTGTGATGGGCTTTACATGCTTTGTGCGCGCATATTTAAGCCGATCACACACAAAAATGCATAGCGCATAGCATGGCGCATAGAAGTTCAATCTTATGGACTTTTCTTATGCAAATCCAATATGGCCGCTGCTATTCGATCGTTGATTGGTTGAAAGCTCCATGCCACGCGTTATGCACCATGCTACGGAGGTGTGTGTGAAGGCCTTTATAGTCGTGATGACGTCAACGTCAACCAGGAGAAGCAGTGTTTTACGTCGCGCATACTAGCTCACAGCGACGGCTGGTTTGACATTTTACGCGGTCATACCGGTCCGGCAGGGGCGCGAGTATAATAATATATTTTTACGCGGTAATTTATTTATGAATTATACACACCTGGGCTACTAAAAACCTTAGTATTTAAGTGACTTTGTCACACACCCCCCTTACTTCACTAGAAAATGCAATAATTCTTTGGGAATTGTTGTATTTTCGTATATTTAAATACTAAATAAACTTAAAAATATCCTGAAAAAAGAGGAAAAAATAATAATAAAGAAAACACCAAAAAAAACTTCAATAATAAAGAAAACGTCAGTTTCCTAGAGCGTCTGGGCATCCACAGCTGCTACATACTGCTCTGGGGTGTACGCAGACCTGGGTGGTGGTGGAAATCATACGGGTCCTCTTCGAAATTGTGTTAATTTCGGAGGACGGGTCACGGTCTCTTTTATTTCTCGGGCAGGCGGTGTGTTGGCAGCTTAGAAAAAGAAGGGTGAGTAGAAGACTCGCGTAACCTGCGCGAACGGTAAGATTATGAGATCCGCCATTTTTATTTTACTACTTACAGCTGATGATAAACAAAACAAATATATAAAAAATTTTCAAATTAGTGAAATCTGTGAGTGAAATTAGTCATTATTTATGAAAAGAAAGCTTTTGTTGTGGAGGAACGTGCGCTTTCGGAAATAAAGCTTTGCTTGTGGCTTGAATAGAAACTGAATAAAGGTGGATTTGTAAAAAAGGATTGATGTTATCCAAATACAGTACTAAACTGTATGTTCCATCCCATTTTGTGGGCAAAATTAAGCTTAACATTTTATTAAAATTGTGTTGTTTTAAGTAACATTTAAAAAATCTAAATTAATATAAATATGTAAGTGATCATCAACTGTATGCCATAGGCACATGCCTACTATTTATGACAATGTTTAGACCAATAATAGAAACAGTTGCATACAACATACGATCTTTTATATTCACCTCTACAATTATAATAGTGTAAAGGTAAAATTACTATAGTAAAGTGTTATATGAAAAATGTAACAGATCATTTTGTTGTTGCCACTTATGCCGTATTCCATTGGGAAAATGAGTGCAGCACTGGTGGTGCACTGACACTGAAACGGTGCTGTCAAAAATTTGCACCGAGTGCAGTTTCAATGGAACACGCGGAAAATGAAAAATCGCACTCGTGTGGTATAAGGTCACTATATCACGAAGTTCCTAACATCGTGATATAGTGACCTTAGTGTGTATGCCATTATGAGCTGTAGAACTTCTTTTTTATTCTTGCTTTAAGCAACGTTAATATAACATTTTCTTGCAAATAATTTTTTATAGTTTATCCATTATGAATAGGGCAAATTGATTATGCAAAAATCTCATTTTTGAAAAAAATGTCACACAACCTGTAGTTTTATCAGGCCAACGACGATATCCATTTTTATTTGTTTCAAAGTTACACGCCGATAAATATTATCCTAAGATAAATAAAATTCGTCAAATAAATAAATAATGATTTTGATGATGATGATTGAATAAAAAAAGTTAATAAGAGTATTTTAAAAATGCCCACCTCCTTTTTGAATGCAGGCATGTGCTCGTATACCAACAGATAGAGTAGTTATCTATATTTCGCGCTTGTTTTTCAAAAAACCCTAACCAGAAGTGTACTTTATGCTCCCAAAATTTGAACATAAGTATTCGAAACACCTTGTATACATATATAATATTTCACAAGTTTCTTTCAACTAAACCTAACTTTCCTGCCTTGCAGAATTTGGTCAAAAACATGTTATTCAAAATCCATTTGTTCGAAAGTAATATTAATACTTCAATAACATTGTCTTGAAAAGGAAAATTATTTAAAAACATTTCCTTCAAACAAAAAATTGTTTGAAAACATTTTATTAAATTTTTTTTGTTCAAAAACATTTTCTTTGAAAGTCATTTTTTTTCATAAGGAAAATTGTTCAAAAAAGTTTTTGAAGAAAATATTTTAGAACAAATTTCCATTCAACAAGAACATAACCTAACCTAACAGCTAAACGTAAGGGTGTTTTAACATACCATAAAAATGGCAAGACATGTGCCTCAGCGCTAATGGGGTTTCGTCCCCCTTGTTCTTTTTTTGGACAAAATTGAGGCTACTTGAATTTATTTATGAGAAATTCTGCAGTGCTCATCTCGAGCCGAAAGTGTTTGTTGAACTAAAAAATACATTTATTTTTACTTATAATCATAGCTGCCAGAAAACCCCAACTGTCGGGAAATTAGCCCCAGGGCCCAGTCAACCAAATCCATACAAATCTACTTACCTGTTTGTTGTTAAATCGGTAAACCACATTTTCAATCAAGTTTTTTATTTTTGGGGTTTCCGTTCTCATTGTTTTTATTGCACAGAACTGTTTTTCTTCATCTTCATCGCTGCTACTACTTAGCAGCGAAGAAAATAATAAAAAATCGCTAACAACTTTATTTTCACTCATTTTTACGTCCCACGACAATAATAAGCGTTTAAAATTAATGGCGGGAAAAAGTTTTCGGTGCGGCACGAGCCCTCAGAGCCGGTGTCAAAAAAGCCGCACTCAGTGCAAAACTGAATTCATAAGTTCCTCAATGGAATACGAAAACTGAAAAAGTGCATGTCAATGGAATGCAAACACCGAGCCAGTTGTGCACTAGTGCTGCACTCATTTCCCTAATGGAATATGCCGTATTAGTATATAGGCATATAAAATGCATACATAGGTAACCAAGTAAAGGTACCCGACATTAAAACAAAGTAACTGCAGATTTATCAAAACTGAGAAAAATCAATTTAAAGTTTTTAAACAGCATAATTTTACGTAAGGTATGTTAAAAATTTTACTATGCACACTATTTGGGATTAACTCACATACCTCTATCTAATGCCTCTGAAATCGACATTGATACAACTAGTCTAAGCACATTATTTAAGAAATTAATAGATGACAAGTTGAGACTGTCATAAGTTCCTATTAATCTTTTTTTTTGTATTTTATAATTTTTATTTTATTCTTCGGTTTATTGTTGTTTTTATTTTATTGTTTCTAACTTTAGCTGGTCTTTTTTCCAAGAGAATTTTTTTATGTTTTAAAATTTTTAATTTAATTTTAAGATTTTTAGATTAGATTACTATTGGTCATTTATGGTGGAACACATTTGCCTCTGCAACAGGAAAAATTAAAATCACTATATTAAGTAGTTTTATATGAAAATAAATAAATCAAATACATAAATAAAATAAATATATAAGCATGTCAAATACTTGTCCATGGGCAGCTAATTGAAAGTAATATATTGGAACATGCATTTAATTAAAATGCCAACTCTGTTGCACAGGCAAATGCAACAGTTGGTATATACAGAGTGAATTCTTTAAATAGAACTGCCTCCAGTAGGTAACAAAAACACATCAACTGAGTTTTTTTACAGGCTTTTTTTCTCACATACAACTTTTTTTTAGATGCATTGTCCCTACTTGCGGTACCTCATTTGAAAGCTCATACAAAAATGAAAAAGAACAGTATAATTTTTTAAAACATATGTAAATTAAAATCTGAAAAAATTATTTTCTTAAATTTTTGACTTTTGGTTTCTTGAAAAAGGACATTATTTTTGGCATTTTCATTGACATTATATAAAAAAAATATTGCACTGTTCTTTCTTCATAATCTTTCGAATAAGGTATCACAAGTAAAAACTTTTTAAAAAAATATACTTTTTTCAAATGATGTTTAAAAAAAAATGTTGTTTTTCTTTTTTCAGCTTTCAAATAGGGTACCACATATGGGCTCAACTGATCAGAAAAAGAAATGTGTGTGAGTAGACCCCTTTAATTCCAGGGGTCAGAGAATTTTTTTTTGTATTAGGAAGTAAGCCAAGTTTAGTTTTGGTTTTTTCTAAAAAAACAAATATTAACCCGCTAGAGGCAGCGTTCCATTTAAAGTCACCACTCTGTATATATTTTTATACACTTTTTATTTTTCTGTTGGAGAGTGCCTTTTGGGGTTAAATAAAAAATAGAATAATTATGTTAAAAGTTAAAGTGAATTATTATGTCATACATCTCCCAAAAAAACTGATATGTAAAAAATTTGTGATTTTTTCTGTAAAAAAAGATTTATTAAAGTAATTTTTATTAAATTAACTAACTTAAAATACACACTTTTTACATTTAAAAAATACATATTGTATTTAACTGTAATAGTTATTTTCCTAATCCTAAGTAGAAAAACTATGAGAAGTACACCTAATTTTTAAAAAACCTGATATTGAATTGACATTACTTCTGATAGAATTCGAATAAAATGCAATCAAATTTTGACAACTTTTTGACTACTCGGGGGCAATTCTTTACATTTCAAAAAATTTGACGAAATTTGAAAAAATGTGACATAATCTGGCGCTTAAGATTTCTCGTTTAAAAGGCAATTTTAAACTTAAAAACTTACCTAAAAGGCCATTTCCCACATTTTGATAGATGTAGCTTCACGATATAATATTTGTTTTTAATTAAAAACCCGTAATTTGTTGAAAATTTTTAATTTAAAAATTGTAAATAAATACAAAGCAGATAACCATTAACCACACAAACTGAAATGTCAGATTTCGTCACATTTCGTCACATTTCTTTCAAATTTATGTTTTATGTTTATGTTTTCTTTATGAGGTCAGCTAAGTTTACTTTCTTTCTTTGTTTTTCACGGTAAAATTAACAAAGAGGGACTAACTGCATGTCGTGGAAGGGTCGCTACAAAATTAGCTCTACGCTGTTGCCACCGTTATATTTGAACGGATTTTTAAGGGAATGTCAAATTATTTCTTTGAAATCTGCCAGAAAAATCTGACTAAGTGGGATACTGGTCAAATTATTGAAGTGGTGATTATTTTTTTACTTTTGTTATCAAAGCTAGGCACGTATATAGTTTTTTATTCTGGGGGGTCCTCCCATATAGAAACTGCTGTTTTTCAGTGACGGCCCATGACACAGCCTTCGTAAACCGTAGAGAAAATAATAAATTGTCTCTGTCGTAAACTAACGGGAAGGCTGCGCCCATGAAGTTTTGGATTGGGTAATTAGAAATACTAGGGTCACTGCATCCTGGAAGCCTAGCGTCTCCCAGGGTTAGCGACACGAGTGTCAAAACCGTACTCAAAATTCCATAGACGTTCGTGAAAAATATTCATTTTTATACAGTCTGAGAAAAGAAAAATGTTTTAATAAAACTTAAAAAGAACTCGTTTTTATACAGCTTAAGAAACAAAAAATATGTTCCTTGAGTTTTTGGGTTATGAATATTTATTGTAGGTATATTTATTGTTAAAAATCATTTTCTTTTAAATATTATTTCTGTTTTTGTATAAAAATAATACGTAATAAATAAACAGGACAGAAATACATTTCTATGTTAGAAGTTTATTAATAGTATATAATATATCAAGGGATAAAATGAAACTTTTATCACGATGTTTATACGCTATTTTTCGCACTGTTTAATTTATTTTCCTAGTTTTTTTCCCATTTTTTTGGGTGTTTTTGGTATTGTGGTTTTTTTTAGTACCTTTTTATTCCGAATTTTACATTTTATCAAAAGACAAAAAATGCCCAAATACAGTTCGAGTTT
Source organism: Aspidapion aeneum (assembly GCA_963576565.1). Lineage (NCBI taxonomy): Eukaryota > Metazoa > Arthropoda > Insecta > Coleoptera > Brentidae > Aspidapion > Aspidapion aeneum. The sequence goes on from OY755046.1 coordinate 7,731,360, forward strand.
TCGTAAGGTTCGGCTTAATTATTTATAATTTTATAGTACATTTCATATAAATATCTTAATATTATTGTTCGAAAGCATAAACTTCGAAAATAATTTTCTTCAAACCAAAAATTGTTCTAAAACATATTCTTCGAACAAAAGATTGTTCGAAAACGTTTTCTTCAAACAGAAATTTTTCGAAATCATTTTCTTCGAACAGTAATGTGTTCGAAAACATTTTCTTTAAACGGAAATTTGTTCGAAAATATTTTTTTTTAATGAAAATTTGTTCAAAAACATTTTTTCAAAAACAAATTTTTCGAAAAAAAAATATTTGACCTGGCTTGCCAAACTTAACACAACTCATATAGTTCGACTAATGGGGTTTTTTTCTAACACTTTTTGGAAACAAAAACTTCCCTGACTTCTTTCCCGGGATCCTAGAGGGTGTGAAACCAAACCGAACCAACCGAAACCTATTGTCGAAAAAAGATTTCCCTAAATTAGCTTTCCGGTCCTCATTTTGGAAGGTTGAAATCGGTGTTACTCTAACCTTTCTTAATTGAGCACATCAGGAGGTATCTGGACCGGTTCGGATACGTTTGCGATCAATTGACAAAGTTTAGGAAAATACCAATTTCGACCTTCCAAAAGGAGGAAAGTAGACAAATTTTCAGAATGTTTACGATCCCGGGAAAGAAGTCAGGGTTTTTTTGAAAAAATATGTTAAAAAGACCTTGCCGTAGTCAAACTATATGAATTGTGTTAGGTTTGGAAATCCAGGTCTAGAGCGTCTTTTATCGAAAAACTTGCTTTCGAAGAAAATGATTTCTATTCGAAGAAAATGTTTACTTACGAACAAATTTCCGTTCGAAAACAAATTTCTGTTCGAATAAATTTCCGTTTAAAAAAAAATGTTTCCGAACAAATTTCCATTAGAAGAAATTGTTTTCATAAAAATTTCCGTTCGAAGAAAATGTTTTCGAACAAAGTTCTGCGACCCGTCGTGTTGCTACCTTGAGTTTTTATTGGATGTTGATTTTTTAAAAACTTTTCTATGAGTGTGTGTGTGTACCTGTGTGTCTCTTAATTCTACTTTGTTTTGCAATCATTACAGTGTAGCTACTTTCGATCTTTGTTTGAACCTTTTGTTTTTCAATCTTTTGTATTTTCGACCTTTTGTACTTTCGAACTTTTGTATTTTCGACTTTTTGTATTTTCGACCTTTTCTTCGCCGCCCGCTTTTTTTTGAACACTAATAAAAATAATAGTAGGTATATTATAAACCTGGGGCGTGCAGTGTTTACTTTTAATACCACGGCGGGAATTTTCAGGCTCGACGGGAAGAAGAGCTATAATTTACTAAGTGACTAAAAGGGACTTTAATGCCAAGGTTTATTTTATATACTAAAAATAATAATAATCATAAACTAAATAAATAGGTATTAAACCACTTACCGTACTGTAGTTTGAGCATGTCAACCCCCCGTATATAAAAAAACAGTGGGCAGTGATAGTTGTCATGGCATTACGTTAAACAAAAGTCAATCAGATGCTAACAAACTAAGGTCACTCATCGTCAAGCTTGCTTGACGATGAGTGACCTTATAACAAACAATGTGGAAAAAATATTATTTATTTCATAACAAACTAATTAAGTTTAGTCGAGAAAAAGTTCGAATTACATTTCTCGAAGATGGAAAATAAAGCATATTCTTACTTTGAGATGGGCATGGAAATGATGCAATAAACAGAATTTCGAAAATTTCACAGTTTCCTGGTTTACAGCCTGGAGAAGTCTAGAAAGTTAAATGCTTCGTTTATATGGAAGCAATATTCTATGCCTAAGGACACAATAACGATCAAAACGAACCAAGCCATCGGCAAAGTACAGTAAGCTTACGGCAAGCTGGAACAAAATAATCGGTATCGTGTATATATCTTGATTCCTTTTTGTTTTTTGTATTATGATAAAATAAAATAATCCAAAAACCTATATTTTGCCTTTATGGTTTTAAAGAAATTACTTTCAATCACTGGGGACAAGAAATACTACCTTAGCCCATGAAAAAAGGGATTAAACGTACACCTTTATTCCGTAGAGAGCATAAGAAATTTATTAAATGATACAAAACCCAACATAATAGTTTTCTATATTTTAGAATATATATAAAACATGCAAACTATATTTTTGGTTTCCTTCGCTGTGTGGGTCCTAACACAGGGTCCTAATAAATTTGAAATCATAAAAAAACTTAGTTTTTTTAGGTTTGTTTATTTGGACAGTAAAATTTATATACCGGATGTGACGGACAGTTCTTTACATAACATTTGTAAACCATTTAATTTTTTTAAACATAAAAAAAGCTACGCTCCTGACAGTGTCGGATTTGCGTTTTTCGTAAATGAGGTTATGTTTGGTGTCGCTACCCCTGGGAGACATGAGCGGCTAGTTCACAACTTGCATTCCGTTTGCTATTGGTCGAAATAGTCAGCTGACTTTTTGATGTTGAACGTTGCCGTTTAAGATTATTATTATATTATATTAAGAGATGGTGCCACCAGTCAAGCATTTAACAAACTTTATGTTTACAGCTTTCGGCGTAAAATACGAATATATACTAGTTGTAAGTGATTAAAAAGTTTAGTGGTTTGTGCAGTACATACCTATTGAATTTAACTAAATCTATGCCGATGAGTTTTTTTTTAATTGTTTTTTAAAAACATATTATATTTTTTTTAATTAGCTTCCCTATCCTGTTTTCCTGTCGAAATCGGTGTTAACCTAACCCTGATAAATTATTCGACAACGTATCCTAACCTGTTCAGACACGCCCCGGTTAGGATACGTTTCCCATCAATTGACCACGGTTAGGTTTTGTTTCAGTTTGGTTTAACACCGATTTCAACCTCCCAAAACGAGGACAGGAGAGTTTTAATTTTAAAAATCCCGCCTGACTATGTCAACCAATAGCAAGTGGAATGCAAGTTGTGAACTATCCGCTCGTTGGGAGACGCCAGACTTTCAGGATGCAGTGACCCTAAGAATAATTGCTAGAGTCGCCACCTGAGGAAAATAAGTCGAAGGCGGAAGTTTTGAGGGGTGCCACGACCACGTGGTCACATTGTGCAAGGAAAACTTAAGTTTGCAACACGCTCCCTAGAGGGAGCCGCACATATAGACAGACAACTGCGTACAGCCGACCTGAAAATAGATTTCAAATATTTTTTGGTTTTATTGCACCCCTAACCGGACCCAAGAAACAAACCTTTAAAACATAAATTTCAAACTTTCTATAAATTCGTATAATTAAAAATAATGTTTGTATAATTATGTAAAATTTCTTGTGTGCCTAATATTATAGTTTTGTTAAAACATTCTAATTTTCTACTTAGCAATAAAAAGTTGAAAATAGCCCCAAAAAACTACTATTTACGGATTAGATCAAATTTTGGTTCAGGAGGTGAGTTACAGGGTGATATCGAAAATAGTAGTAAATCTTAATAAAAATCACATTTTTAAAAAACAACTCTGTCAGGAGTTTTAGTTAGCAAATAAGAGTAAGAAACTTATTGTATTATTTTTAGATCCAGGAAGTGAAAGACCTACAGGGTGATATCGAAATTAGAAGCGTAATTTTCTAAAAAACACATTTTTAAAAAACAATGTTATCAAGAGCTTTCGTTAGCAAAAAATTATTTGAAACACGTTACACAATCATACCATTATCAGATTTTATCACCTTCACGTCCAGGAATTGAGCTACATGGTGATATAGAAATTATTAGTGTGTGTAAATTTTCTAAAAATCATATTTTGCCGGAGCTTTTGTTAGCAAAGTATAGTTAGGAATACGTGAAACAATCATACCATTAACTGACTGTATCACCGTTAGGTCCAGGAAGTGAGGTACAGGGTGATATCGAAATTAGTAAATAGTTAGTAACACGTTAAGCAATCATACCACTTACTAAATTTCATTTACTTCCAGTAGGTAAGCTGCAGGGTGATATCTAAATAGCAGTAAAGATTTTGAAAAATCACGTTTTTTAAAAAAAAGGGAGGTGAGCTACAGGGTGAAATGAATAAATAAATCCAAAAATATTCACATATATTTTCGTGAAAAACTTTTACTATTTATTTGACAAATTTACAAGTTAATATGATAACATTAAAACTTATTAGTTATTATAACCAAATCAACCTAAGCCCCTAACTAACCTTGGTCAAAATAAAAGTTTACAAATACACATAAGAAATCCAAAAATCCCTACATTTATTTACGTAACAACATCTTGGTTCGTTGTTTTTTTACAAATTCACAAGTTAGTTTGAAAAAATCATGGCTTTATAATACATATCAAGTATAACCAAACCGAACCAAACCCATATAAATAAGGTTGGTCAATATAAAAATGTACAATAATTATTTACAGAAAAACCTGCCTGCCTTCGTTGTTAATTCACAAATTTACATGCTTATTTGACAAAAATTTTTCATCCAAAATATACAATTAATAGAATCAAACCGAACCAGTTGGTCAATATAAAAAAATTAACAAATACAAATAGTAAATCAAAAATTTTTTACAAATATTTTACATTTGTTTGATTTGTTAATTAACAAATTTACAAGATATTTTAGAATCTTGGCCCTAAAATATATATTTAATGTAACAAAACGAAAGCCTTCACTAGGCTTGCCTAATGTAAACATTTACAAACATACACGATAAATATAAAAATCTGCACATTTATTTACAAGAAAAAATTGTATTCGTTTGTTGTTTGGCCCACTACAGAAATGCCTTGATCAGTTTGCTGCTTAGAATTACTACTGTAGTGAATGGAGGAAGGTATATTGGTCTGTACAGGCTGTAACACATTACAGGATTCTTCATTCGGTGCTTCTGGTAGCATCGGTACAGCATCACTTCTTGAAAATGAAAGTTGTGTGTAGGAGGACGGGTTTTCATTTGAAAACGATTGTGGACGGGTTCTTGCAATTTGGACGTGCGGAAAAAAATCGTGACGAAAGTAAAAATGATGCGAAAAAGTAAAATTGTGCGGAAAAGTAATTAACGTAATATTCTTTTAATAGATCGCTCAAGAAACCCTAACTTATATGTTCTTGGTTTGTAAACAGTAAGGTGAGGCCAAAAGTTATTTTTTAAAATATGATTTATAAAAAATTCTACTACTAGTATCTTACCTACTGGACCTAAATGTAACGCAGTTAGTGAATGGTGTAGTTTGTTTACATATTCCTAACTATTTTTTGTTCACCAAGACTTCTTATAAAGTTGATTTTTAAAATTGTGATTTTTACAAAAGTGTTTTACTAATTTTGATATCACCCTGTACCTTACTCCAAGGACCTAAAGGTTAATACAGTCAGTTAATGTTATGATTTTTTAACGTGTTCCTAAGCATTTTTTGATAACGAAAGCTCTTGACAACATTGTTTTCTAAAAATGTGATTTTTAGAAAAATACACTAGTAATTTCGATATCACCCAGTAGCTCACTTGCTGGCTCTAAGGGTAATACAATAAGTTAGTGATATGATTTTTTAAGGTATTTCTAACTCTTGTTTGCTAAGTAAAACTCCTGACAAAGTTGTTTTTAACAATGTAAATTGTACATCTATTTTTGATATCACCCTGTAACTCACCCCCTGAACCTAAATTAGAAATAATCCGTTAATACATAGTTTAACTTTTTGGGCTATTTTCAACTTTTTATTGTTAAGTAGAGAACTAGAATTTCTAAACAAATCTATAATAGATTTTAAGGTCACCCTGTAGCAGACCTGAACCTACCCTTTATAACCTGGGTTTGGCAGACTTTTTTTCTATCTCTTCTCATACCTGATCATAAGAAATATTAGACAAACATTATTTTTAATTATATGATAATAATAATAACAAGTTTGATATTTATATATTCAAAGGTTATTTTTTGGGCCACGGGTTGCAATAAATCCGAAAATTATTTTTTTTTTCATAAATTTATCAACCCTAATAGTTTTCTTTCCTAAAATTCATTTGATTTCGTTAAAATAATATTACGTTGATTTTGTGGTCGGCTGTACTTAGCCATTTGGTTTGGTTCGCTTTGCATGTCATATTCGTGTTATTTGAATCCAACTTTAACGAAATAAGAAAAACGTCTCATTGTTTTGTTATTGTTTTTTTCCGGAAAAATACAATTTTTTAAGAACCTGTGCATCATCAACAATCCCGGAAAAATATTGAATTATCAGCAATCGAGTTTAAAGGTAGGTTTTAGATTATATTTTTCCTCATTTTTCGGTTTTTGACGCTGTACAAGAAACTGAAATTTACGATGTTGCCATGATTTAGGGCTAAAATTTGAGGCGTCAAATTTTTTCAGATTGTTTCAAATTATTTCAAATTTTAAAGAATTGCCCCCCTCATATCAGTTTTTTTCAATTAGGTTTACATATACAGATGTAATTTAAATAATGCACCAGACTTTAAGAGCTGGTAGAAAATATTTATACATATTTTTTTTCTTATTACATTTACATCAAACTGCTTTGTTTTATATACCCTGTCAAACTTAACCAATTTTTTTGGTTAATTTCCTTAAAAATTACACAATAAAGGTAAAAATTAAGTGTTGACATTATTAAAAAATATATATTAACATTAAAAAATTGGTGCTAAATGTGGTGCTAATATTACTATACTATTTTCTATTTTTATTAATGTGTCGTTAGATATGTACAAAAACCCATCTAAAAATATTTTTGTAAATGTAATATCGTCTGTGAGCCTGCAATATGTTCTAACTAAGATTTTCTTATCATTAATTTATCTTTGAAAACCCAAATTACATGAAAAAAAAACTTTACAGGACTCTTCAAGACTTTTTAGAAAAATGCTTGTTTAATGCTATAACTTTGAAATAACAAACTTTTGAAAAAAAATATTTCAACTTTTTATCTATGTTTGACGTTCCCCACCCCTTATAGTTTGGTGCATCATTTAAATTACACTTTATACAGGGTGTCCCATAACTTCTATAACATGGAGGTCAACACACATCTGTTTTAAAGATATAAAATTTTTAAAGGTGTGGAAAGAAAAAGACTTTTACAAAAAAAAGAAATATTGTCTCAGCCAAATGAATACTCAGCTAATTAAAAATGTGGTATTCCTTTTTTTTGATAAAATTACAAGTTGAGGAGATACAGGCTGTCAAAATAACCGAAAAAAATGGGTTCTCACTAGGTACTATAGTTATAAAGTACATGTGAGCTAATATAACTAAAAACTTAAATATATTTTATACAACTTTAAACTAAAATGTATTTTGTTTAACTCCAGACTATTATTATATTGGTATCAGACATATTTACATACGGCGCGACAAAAATGTTTCAGAATCATCTGAAACGCAAAGATATATAAAAAAATTTGAAATCAGAGCAAGTTTTATTTTCTCGAAAAAAATCGCCATAGCTCACACTACTATACTATAGTAGTAGTGTGAGTTAATACTAAAGTATGGTAGTAGTGATCTAATAATAACTTTTAAAAAATTAATTTTTGCTTACTTATTATTTTTTTAAAAATTGTCAATAATAATATACATACTTATTTTTAATAACTAAAAATAATAATTTAAGAATGGTCCTGTAGCACTCCGATGGCTCAGATTGGGTTTTGGTAGATACAGTGGACTATAATTAACATTGGCGCAAAAAATTCATTTAACTAGAGAAAGTAACTAATTTAAAAATTGTAGGTTAAATTTGAAAGAGAAATAAAATTGTGATATAGCCTCATGGAGAGGGACTTACCGCTGTTTTGAAGTTCCAAAGTGCAAGGTGTACACCTTTCCATTAGAGCTATGTGACTTGAAGTTCCAACAGGATGATGGCACGATAATTTTAATTATTTGCGGTATTTTAGAGTGAATTTTCACTATTTTGTAAATTTAAATTTTAAGGTTGTCGTTTTCTAGACATGGCGACGCGCAGCACACTTTGTCTGTCTCTCGTCTTGCGCTTGCAGTTTTTTCGCACATGCGCACAGCACTTCACCCTCTATAGGAAACCATATCACTATATTTTAAATTTTATGGATATGTGAAAAACACGATAGAGGACGCTTGTAGTGCCAAAGTATATAAAAATAAAGAAATAAGAAATAAAATGATAATTCTTAAATTTAGAATAGAAATTACATTTTTTGCGTTTAATTCTCGCATTTTAATGCAATTTTGCTTTAGGTAAATTTTATAATAACTAATAGTTGACCCATTTACTTAGCATTAATATAAATTTAAGACTAATAATTTTATGTTCAAGACAAAATTTGAGTCCATGAAAAATAGGAAAATTAAAAGTAAAATTCAAAAATAAAAGAAAAATAAAGAGGTTTTTTATGGAAACCGAACATATTGCCGGCCGAAAATGCTATGCATTTTCTAAAGTATCAAGTGGCAAAGGACATAGCTTTGAGATTGGTCTCTTTAACACCGAGTCCCTTGTCTTGACATTAGCAACTCGATTTACACCGTCTTTACCCGGAAAAAATTTCAATTATTCTACCGAGCTGCCATTGTAGCGGGGGTATAAAATCATTCTTGATTATTACCAAACGACCAACTTCTGGAGTACAAGTGGGGTCCAGCCACTTGCTCCTTTGTTGAAGTGTATGCAAATATTCTTGCTGCCAGCGTCTCCAGAAATCCTGATGGATTCTTTGAAGTAGCTGCCAACGAGTTAATCTATTAATTTTGACATCTGTTAAGTCAACGTCAGGAAGAGCTGTCAACGGTTCCAATGATAAAAAATGACCTGGTGTCAAAACAGAAATGTCATTAGGATCCGAGGAAATTTCAGTTAGCGGTCGAGAGTTCATAATAGCTTCAATCTGACAGGTGACTGTATATAACTCTTCATATGTTAAAATTTGTGAACCAATGGTTCGAAATAAATGTTTTTTGACAGTTTTAATCCCAGACTCCCAAAGACCTCCAAAATTGGGACTGTGACTTGGAATAAAATGCCATTTAATTGGACGAGAAGAATCAATCTGTAACAACTGTCTATTTGCCGAAACTAGGTTAGTTCCATTATCAGAATACATATCAGTTACGTAATTTCTACGAGCCACAAACCTACGCATTGCTGCGATAAAAGCATCGGCTGTCAAATCACTGACTATTTCGATATGTACCGCTTTCGTACTCATACAAACGAATAAGCAAATATATGATTTTAAAGTACGTGGGGCACCGCGGGTTCGGTTCATTAAAATAGGAATGGGGCCACCTAAATCTACTCCCGTATGCAAAAATGCTCTGAGTTGAGAAACTCGTGGAAACGGAAGTGAACCCATTGGGGGTTGTACCGATTTAGGGGATAATTTAAAACAGGGGATGCATTTTGCTAAAACTTGACGAATTTTGCGTTTTGCCGCAATTATCCAATAATTTTGGCTTAGTAAAAAATGTACTGTTCTTAATCCAGCATGTAAAAATTTTAAATGAAAATGTTCGATAATTAAATAAGTAATTCTACTTTCGCGGGGTAATAAAATTGGAAATTTTTTGTCATAAGAGAGAGAAGAATTGTGCAATCTTCCACCGACGCGTAATAAATTTTGGTCATCTAAAAATGGATTTAATTTTTGCATCGGTTTAGATAATTTTATATTATTTTTAAGAGAATTTATTTCTTCCGAAAAATAGATCGATTGTTCGTTTTCTATTAATAAATAAAGTGCGGTTTGAATTTCTTGAAACGTTAAAAAAGTTTCAAAAATTATACTTTTATTTAGAAATTTTTTATTTATAAAACGTAAAATATACGCTAAAATTCTACAAAGTTTAGTAAAAGATGAGTTTTTATTAATAAGCGAAGTTAAAAAATTTAAGTTTGGGGTTTGCGTAGCAATTAAAGTTAAGTTTTTATTAGCTTTTTCTTCATTTAAAGTTTCAGAAGTGTCTTTTATTTCCAAGGTTATAGGCCAGTAGTCATAATGTAATTTTAAAAATTGGGGAAACCGAACATATTGCCGGCCGAAAATGCTATGCATTTTCTAAAGTATCAAGTGGCAAAGGACATAGCTTTGAGATTGGTCTCTTTAACACCGAGTCCCTTGTCTTGACATTAGCAACTCGATTTACACCGTCTTTACCCGGAAAAATTTCAATTATTCTACCGAGCTGCCATTGTAGCGGGGGTATAAAATCATTCTTGATTATTACCAAACGACCAACTTCTGGAGTACAAGTGGGGTCCAGCCACTTGCTCCTTTGTTGAAGTGTATGCAAATATTCTTGCTGCCAGCGTCTCCAGAAATCCTGATGGATTCTTTGAAGTAGCTGCCAACGAGTTAATCTATTAATTTTGACATCTGTTAAGTCAACGTCAGGAAGAGCTGTCAACGGTTCCAATGATAAAAAATGACCTGGTGTCAAAACAGAAATGTCATTAGGATCCGAGGAAATTTCAGTTAGCGGTCGAGAGTTCATAATAGCTTCAATCTGACAGGTGACTGTATATAACTCTTCATATGTTAAAATTTGTGAACCAATGGTTCGAAATAAATGTTTTTTGACAGTCTTAATCCCAGACTCCCAAAGACCTCCAAAATTGGGACTGTGACTTGGAATAAAATGCCATTTAATTGGACGAGAAGAATCAATCTGTAACAACTGGGGATAATTTAAAACAGGGGATGCATTTTGCTAAAACTTGACGAATTTTGCGTTTTGCCGCAATTATCCAATAATTTTGGCTTAGTAAAAAATGTACTGTTCTTAATCCAGCATGTAAAAATTTTAAATGAAAATGTTCGATAATTAAATAAGTAATTCTACTTTCGCGGGGTAATAAAATTGGAAATTTTTTGTCATAAGAGAGAGAAGAATTGTGCAATCTTCCACCGACGCGTAATAAATTTTGATCATCTAAAAATGGATTTAATTTTTGCATCGGTTTAGATAATTTTATATTATTTTTAAGAGAATTTATTTCTTCCGAAAAATAGATCGATTGTTCGTTTTTTATTAATAAATAAAGTGCGGTTTGAATTTCTTGAAACGTTAAAAAAGTTTCAAAAATTATACTTTTATTTAGAAATTTTTTATTTATAAAACGTAAAATATACGCTAAAATTCTACAAAGTTTAGTAAAAGATGAGTTTTTATTAATAAGCGAAGTTAAAAAATTTAAGTTTGGGGTTTGCGTAGCAATTAAAGTTAAGTTTTTATTAGCTTTTTCTTCATTTAAAGTTTCAGAAGTGTCTTTTATTTCCAAGGTTATAGGCCAGTAGTCATAATGTAATTTTAAAAATTGGGGACCTTGAAAAAATAAACTATGATTTATAAGTTCACTAGGATAGAGACCTCTTGAAGCTACATCAGCGGGATTTTGATAAGTGGAAATATAATGCCAATTTTTAGGAGATACTTTTTCATGAATTTGCGTGACTCTATTTTGTACATAGGTTTTCCACCTAGACGGATGTCCATTTTTAATACACGATAAAGCTACTTGAGAATCACTCCATGCGAATATTTGGTGAATTTTAAGGCTGTTTTCAAAACTATGAAGAATAAATTGAATTAAATCAGCTAATATATTACAAGCGGCTAACTCGAGTCGTGCAATACTTGTAAATTTTATAGGGGCGACTTTAGTTTTTGAGCATAAAAAATAAATAAAAATTTTATTTTTATAAATTACGCGTAAATAAACAATAGCTGCGTACGCTTTATTTGAAGCGTCTGAAAAACCGATTAATTCGTATTGAGCGTTTCCAGAAAAAATATTGATAAAGCGAGATAAGCGAAATTCTTTTAAAAGTGGTAATTCTAACCTATAGCGTTCCCAGAGGCTACTTATCGCTATGGGAGCATCTTCGTCCCAGTCCAATCCAGATTTCCAAAATTCCTGGATTAGGCATTTAATTAAAATAGTAACTGGCGACGACCAACCAAGGGGATCATAAATTTTAAAAATTTCTGAAAGGATATTGCGTTTCGTGCAACTATGATTTAGAGGCTCTACTGAGTATGAAAAATAGTCTGAACAGGGTTGCCATCTAAGTCCTAAAATTTTTGTAGTTTCTTCTATATCAAGAGAAAGAACTTTAGGGTTAATATCGGATTCTGGCAAGTGCCCTAAAACAGTTTTATTGTTGCTAGCCCATTTATGTAATTTAAATCCTGCGGATTTTAATAAAAGTGATAACTCCTTTTGGAGAGATATTGCTTCTTCAACGGAGCTACAACCTGTGACAAAATCGTCAACAAAATTATCTGTCATAATAACTTTAGCGGCGCGGGGAAAATTATGCTTTTCGTCCTCAGCTAGCTGCTGTAAGACTCTTAAAGCTAAAAAAGGAGCGGGGGTAGTACCATATGTAACGGTTTTTAAATTATATTCTTTTATAGGTTCGGCAGGACTAAACCTCCATAAGATTTTTTGATAATTTTGATGATGCGGGGCTATTAAAATGCCGCGAAACATTTTAGAAATATCGCAACAAAGAGCGACTTCATTTAATCTAAAATTTAATAAAATAGAACAAATGTCCTTTTGTAATTTGGGACCTGCGTAAAGCGTGTCATTTAAGGAAATTCTTCCAGTATTTGTTTGGGATACTGCGCTTGCGTTAAAAACTACTTTCTAGTTTTGTGGTTAAACTTTCAGGTCTTTCAATATGGTGGTGGGGGATATAGTAACTTTTTTCCGTAAACTGTTCCTCCGGGTTAGAAATTAATTCCATGTGACCTAAGTCTAAGTATTCTTGCATAAAGTCCGAATATTTTTGATAGGTTTCCGGTGTTTTAATTAAGCGGGTTTCGAGAGATAAAAATCTTTTTAATGCAAGTTGGCGACTATTTGGAAAACTTGGTTCACTATTTTCGCAAAAGGGTAAAGTCACGACGTAACGCCCTGTATTATCACGAAAAGTAGTATTTTTAAATATTTTTTCACATGCTTCGTCAGCCGGGGAAAGAATAGGTTCAATTTCCGGTATATTTTCAGTTTCCCAAAATTTCGATAGTGAATCATTAAGTTGATTATTTGAAATTTGGCATAAAAAAGATACCGAAGCGAGGGGCGAGTTTGTGTTACCAATTTGTCCCATTAAAATGTACCCAAAAATTGAGTTTAATGCGATAGGCTCATTTATATTACCTACAATACGACCATCTCTAAGAATATAAGGGAAAATATCGGCTCCAAGTAAAACGTCGATTGCTCCCGGTCTATAGAAATAAGGGTCCGCGAGATTTATATTTTTTATAATTCCCATTTATGTCATTTAAGGGAAGCGAAGAACAAATTTGAGGTAAAATAACTGCACTCTGTACTGATAAGGTCAGTTCAGATTGATTGCAAGGGCGAATGATCATATCAATAGATCCTAATTTTGATTGCATACTGGTGTCACCAATTCCAAAGACTTCAGTTTCAATATTAAAGCGGGGTAGGCCTAGTTTGTTGGCACATTTTAAAGATACAAAAGACAGATGCGATGCGGAATCTAAAACTCCACGAAAAGTTTGATAATTACCTCTTATATCTTTTATTTGAAAAAGAGCGGTAGAAAGCAAAGTACTAGAGTTACTGTAACTTTGTGTAGAGTAGCACGCACCTTGATTTTGAGTTTGCGAAGAGGATGAGTTACTAATTTCATTTTTTTCTTGCCGAAACGCGTTAATTTGTTGGCTATTTACCGGCAAATCTGCATTATTATTTTCTTGCCGTTGAGACGAGGATTCGTTTACATGGCGCAAGTCAAAACAAACTGAATTATGATGCCTTTTTTTGCAAAATCGACAATTAAAAGTGCTTTTGCATTGGAAGGTTTTATGACAATTAGAGGTACAGTTTACGCACCATCGTTTTGCTTTTAATAAATTAAATCTTTGTTGAGGCGTTTTATTTAAATAATCAGGACAAAAAGTCAAATTATGAGTATTCGAGTTGCATAAGGAACAATTATTTTGAGAATTCTGCTGCGCGGTAAAAAATGCACGAGTCGTTTGGCGGGTATTATAGTTATTTTGCGGTTTTTGAGTTATATGGGGCGGTTTTGTAAATTTGAGTTATATGGGGCGGTTTTGTAAATTTGGGCTTCATAGAAAATTGCGTATTGGATGTACTGGCGGCGTTAACTACAAAAAGCGAGCTACAATGTTGATCCAAAAAATTATAGATTGATTTATATGAAGGTATTTCGGTAGGCTTACCATGAAAAACTTCAAATCGCGTTTGAATCGATTTCAACAACTTTTGGGCTAAGACAAAGTCCCAAAAATCTGGTTGCAAACCAACAGTTTTTAAAGCTTCAATATTTTTTGTGAATATATCAAGCAAGTTTCTTAGAGCTACGGAGTCATCAGAGTTTACTTTAGGGCAATTTTCGATAGCATTCCAATAATTTTGGGCTAAAATGCGATCATTTTTATACCTTTTTACAAGATTATTGAAAACAATAGGATAGTTTGCATCCGAAACTGGTAATTGCGTAACTAATTCCTTTGGAGGACCATCTAAATAAGTAACTAAAAGCGAGTATTTTTGTATATTTGGAATTTGCGGATTATCATGAATCAGTTTTAAAAAGATCAAAAGGTAGGGAAATCATTGACATTGCCAGTGAATTTTTCAATGTCAATTTTCGGTAAACTTGGAAAATAATCAGAGGTTTGTGAACCTCCTGGAAAGTAGGGGTTAATAGTAAGTCGGCGACTTCCACCTTGCGAAGGCGGCGCAGTGTTTTCTGCTTGAAACAACTTATCATAGATTTCTTTGACTTGAGCAACATTTGTTTGAAATGAATGAAGATGCTCGATAAAGTCTTAACTTGTTCCTGATCCTGGTAAATTTCATTTAATAAAGCGGTGTGCTTTTTAAGGTATTCCTCTTGGACGTTGTCAAGCTCTTCGTAACGAATCTTAAAGTTAAGATGTTTTAGCCAATTTAGCTACCGTTAAAATTTCATTTAAATTTGAATTTTCGATATCACGAAAGACTTTAATTTTCTTTATCTTTTCAGACATTATTTTGTAATAAATTAGGCAAAGTAAACAAAATCAAAATTTGTAGATTAAATATTTTAAAAAAATTTAAATCGATTTAAAATAACCGTATGTAACCGTAGCCTCTTACAGATAGGCATGCAAACTGCAGCGAAAAGAAAAACAAATAAACATGTAGGTATTTATTTGGGCGTTATAAATTAGGAAATAAAAAACTTATATTCCGAAATTACCTACACACAGATATATCTTTCAAAAATACAAAGATAAACTTTTTGCATTTAAATACACATAGCGACCCAAGACTACAATCTCGAATATATGTCCCTGCGTTTTTTATAAAATTTGCGAGATGTAGGTATAGGCCTCCTAATACAAATTCATAGGTACCTATTTTATTTATCTATATTATAATTTTAATTTATTAATGGCGTCTCTTTCTTACTTTCACACTACTAGCGTTTGCTCTCACTCTAGCGAAAATGAATTTTTTGAAATTTCAAAAAGAAAATCAAAATGGAAATCAAAATCCGGCAATCGAAGTGATCAAAATATGTAGCACTCCGATGGCTCAGATTGGGTTTTGGTAGATACAGTGGACTATAATTAACATTGGCGCAAAAAATTCATTTAACTAGAGAAAGTAACTAATTTAAAAATTGTAGGTTAAATTTGAAAGAGAAATAAAATTGTGATATAGCCTCATGGAGAGGGACTTACCGCTGTTTTGAAGTTCCAAACTGCAAGGTGTACACCTTTCCATTAGAGCTATGTGACTTGAAGTTCCAACAGGATGATGGCACGATAATTTTAATTATTTGCGGTATTTTAGAGTGAATTTTCACTATTTTTTAAATTTAAATTTAAAGGTTGTCGTTTTCTAGACATGGCGACGCGCAGAACACTTTGTCTGTCTCTCGTCTTGCGCTTGCAGTTTTTTCGCACATGCGCACAGCACTTCACGCTCTATAGGAAACCATATCACTATATTTTAAATTTTATGGATATGTGAAAAACACGATAGAGGACGCTTGTAGTGCCAAAGTATATAAAAATAAAGAAATAAGAAATAAAATGATAATTCTTAAATTTAGAATAGAAATTACATTTTTTGCGTTTAATTCTCGCATTTTAATGCAATTTTGCTTTAGGTAAATTTTATAATAACTAATAGTTGACCCATTTACTTAGCATTAATATAAATTTAAGACTAATAATTTTATGTTCAAGACAAAATTTGAGTCCATGAAAAATAGGAAAATTAAAAGTAAAATTCAAAAATAAAAGAAAAATAAAGAGGTTTTTTTTGGAAACCGAACAGGTCCCTTATTGGTGTTTAAATAAAATAAGTTTATTTAACTGATGTCTGATCTTTTTCCCTTGAATAGTCTCAGTGGATTTTCTCGCTATGTTATATATTCTGATTTTCATGTAATTATAGACTATGTTTTTTATTAGAATAAAACTATGGCACTCTGTGTCCAGTGCTGAATTTAATGAAAATTTTGTAAGAAAAACATTAACCATCGAGGGAGTATGGAAGATGATGATGACTATAATTCAAAATTTAAAGGTGTTTGAAATTTGATTTAACGGTTGAGTTTGGCTTTAAAAAATCTTAAAATAGCTATTTTTGTAAAAAGTACAAAATGTATTTCAACATGTTCATTTAAAATCTTATACAGCGGTATTTACTAAGATGGTTTAAGGTTTAAGTTTAAAGTTTAGGTTCAAGTTTAACTTTTAGTTTATCTTTTGTTTCAACTGAATTTCTTTTAAACTTAATAAAAGTTAATGGAATTTTGGACTAATTATAACTACATAGGTTTATCGCAATGGAAATAACCGGAAAAGAAATGGTTTAAACTATAGGTTTAAGTTTGTAGGGAACGAGGTTTAAGTGAAAATGCAGCGATATTTAAGTGAATTACTTACATTTTTCAATTTACACTTACTTCACAAACTTGACATTGTCGGAAAATGTGTTCTAATTTCGTAATTTTTTTTATATAACTTGCACAAACAAAACGAAACTGAAAAATAAATTTTTAAATTTATTAAAATGACGTAAAGGTGACTTGACTGACACTTGCTGGACTAAGTACTGGGATTGTCATCTGCTGTCATCTCGGTGCATATATGTTAATTAAAAAAGCCAGTGACGTATAGAAAGAAATTAGAAATTTTTCACATATTTCATGAATATATAAAGTAACATAAAATACGGCCTTATGGGGTCTCCCCTCACCCTCAAAACTGTCTCGGCCCCCTAAACCCTTTTTCCAAATACGCCACTAAAAAAAGCAAACGCTTTCAATAAAATTTATATTTATATTGAGTTGATTTAGGGTGGAATTTATAGTCGAGCCTTAAGGTCCGACGTTTGCGGGGCGTCCTCAGAGATTTCTTAGCGTTTTCATTTTATAAAGCTTTCCTTAAGAAAGGTTGAGTCAAGGGAGCGAATCAGCTGGCTACATTGACATTTATATTAATTTTTGATATTTATGACATCTTTTAACAATTTCAGCTAATTTATCAAGGATTGATTAACAGTTTTTAGCTGTGATAAAAGTTTCGCTAGAACGAAAAAGTATGATTGTGAAGAATACTTTAAAACTACAAAAATCCTACAAAATAAAAAACACAGATGGAATTACCTACTTGAAAAAACAGGGGACAACAAAGGCCTGAAAGAAAATGAATTTGATGGTCAAGAAATTTATATAGAAAGCCTTTCAGTATCATGAAAAAGCCAAATCTGAGGGCACGGCAGTGCCTCGCCAAGTTCGCGCGCCGTAGCCATCTTTTCTGGAAACATTTCAGCCGATATTTGACCTACCTAAAACTCTACTTCGGAATGAGCTACGAATCTCAAACTTGGCACAGTCGTCGATCTCCATGGAGTTAACAAACCCTCCAAATTCCATAAAGTAGTAAAGTAGTTAGGAAATTTCAAAAAACGTCGAAATTGCCACTCACTCACTGACTCACTCATGTATAGATCATCAATATTCTGCTGTACTTCCAGACATGCTACAAAGCTGAAATTATGACCAAACCCCTGGAAAAAATCAAAAAACCCCAAAATTTTAATTTACTCCCCTCCCCTATACATTTAAAGTTATGTAAAAGTAGCATCGCCCACTTCCAGAAATGCTAGAGAGTTGAGCTTTGGCAGACTGATAGGAACTATGATAAAACTATAGGAAAAAATTAAAACACCCCAAAATTCTAATTTACTTCCCTCCCCTATAAATGTAAAGTTAAGTAAAAGTAACATTGCCTACTTCCAGACATGCTAGAGAGCTGAGCTTTGGAAGACCGATAGTAACTATGATAAAGTTATAGAAAAAAATGAAAACACCCCAAAATTCTAATTTACTTCCTTCCCCTATAAATGTAAAGTTATGTAAAAGTAACACTGCCCACTTCCAGAAACGCTAGAGAGCTGAACTTTTTAAGACTGAAAGACAATATGATAAAACTATATGAAAAAATTTAAAAACACCAACATTTTAATTTACTTCCCTCTCCTATAAATGTAAGGTTATATAAAACTAACATTGCCCACTTCCAGAAACGCTAGAGAGCTGAGCATTGGAATGCTGATAGAAATTATGATAAAACCATGGGAAAAAATTTAAAAAGTCCAATATTTTCATTTACTCTCCTCCCCTATAAATTTAAAGTTATGTAAAAGTAACATTACCCACTTCTAGAAACGCTAGAGAGCTGAGCATTGGAAGACTGATAGGAACTATAATAAAACTATAGGACAAAGCTTAAAAACACGACAATTTTAATATATTTCACTCCCCTATACATGTAAAGTTATGTAAAAGTAACATTGTGCACTTTCAGAAACGCTAGAGAGCTGAGCTTTGGCAGGCTGATAGGAACTACGATAAAACCATGGAAAAAAATTAAAAACCTCAAAAATTTAAGTAAGGCATTGCAAAAGTTTTGAACAATATTCCGCATATTTTACTACTTTAAAAATTAAGTATTATCCAATTCCTTTCCTAGTTTGGAAATATTTTTCTAAACTTGGCTATTACGGCTGTAAATGACCCTTAGGCACAGTGCTAAATTGAACATAAAGAAGTTTGGCTGTAATAGCAAAGTTTAAAAAAATATTTCCAAACTAGTAAGAACCTTTCATTTTGAAATTTGTATTGGAGAACTTGGCTTTACTTTTATCTCAATTCTTTTTACGGAATGCCTTTTTCGCGTACTTGGCTTTTTTTTACATTAAATGTTTTTGTTATGATTAATGTTTTAATGCAGTTGAATATTTACTTCAAATATCATTTGTACGAAATCTGGTTAAGTTAAATGTTGTATTTTATGTTAATATGTATTAAATGTTAAATTAATTAAATCAAAATTAAATATAATTTTTTGACTTCATGTAAAATATTTCTTTATTTGTTAGATAATAACTTTTTTGAAACTTTTCCAAATAGGTATTTGGTGGTTAGTATACAATTCAATTTTTATTTTATGAACCAATATGCATCAAATTCGGAACTTTGCGAAAATCAAAATGGCGGATCAAAAATGGCGGACTTTCACATTTCTGATCCAATATGCATTAAATTCGGAACTTTAGGGTGTTTCAGGTCGCTTATTATAATTTCTAACCTCAACTTAAAAAAAAATCAAAATGGCGGATAAAAAATGGCAGATTTTCCCATTTATGAACCGATTTGAGTCAAAGTCGGAACTTTGCGATCTTTCAGGTCGCTGATTATTATTTTTATATATATTTATCGGTTTCACAACGTTCTACGTCTTCCGATACCCAATCTCCACTCGTTTCTGTTTGCCCATAATTCATCATCTAGGCCTCAACTTAAAGTAAAAAAATCCAAATGGCGGATCAAAAATGACGGACTCTCCCATTTATAAACCAATGTGCTTCAAATTCGGAACTTTAGGGTGTTCGGTCGCTGATTATGATTTCTAATTTAAACTTTAAAAAAATCAAAATGGCGGATCTACAATGGTTCGGTTTTGTGCACCTTCCTACTTATAAATCGATTTGCCTCAAAACTTGAAACGTCGCGGCGCTTAAGGTAACTCAATACAATTTTTGACTTAAATTTAAAAACATAAAAATGGCGGATTTTCCCATTTATGAACCGATATACATCAAACTCGGAAATTTGGGGTGTTTTAGGTCACTGATTATTATTTTTCACTTAAGTTTAAAAAAATCAAAATGGCGGATCAAAAATGCCGGATTTTGTTTTATTATGCATTGTTACAAGTGATTTAGTAGCACCGCGTTGGCACACCGGCCTTTATCAGGCCAGCAGACATAGTTTTTAGCACAATATATATAGCCTATATTAAAGCAATGCATTTTTTAAAACTTTTTAGTAAAAAAAACTGAAATTTAAAAAAAAAATTAACTTTTTTTACAAAAAAATCTTTACTTTTAAAGCAAAATATTTTGGTATATTGGTTCATAAATGGAAAAGTCCGCCATTTTGATTTATTTTTAGTATAAGTGAAAAATAATAATCAGCGACCTGAAAGATCTCAAAGTTCTGAGTTTGATGCAAATCGGTTTATAAATGGAAAAAGTCACCATTTTGTACCCGCTTAAAGTTAGAAATTATCTCAAAACACCCTAAAGTTCTGAGTTTGATGCAAATCGGTTTATAAATGGAAAAAGTCACCATTTTGTACCCGCTTAAAGTTAGAAATTATCTCAAAACACCCTAAAGTTCTGAGTTTGATGCAAATCGGTTCATAAATGGAAAAATCCACCATTTTGTATCCGCCATTTTGATTTATTTTAAGTTAAAGTTACAAGTCATAATTAGGGACCTGAAACACCCTAAAGTTCCGAATTTGATGCATATTGGTTAATAAATGGGAAAGCCCGCCATTTAATTTTTTTTTTAGTTTTAGTTAAAAATAATAATCAGCGACCTGAAAGATCGTAAAGTTCCGAGTTTGATGAATATCGGTTCATAAATGGGAAAATCCGCCATTTTGGATCCGCCATTTTATTTATTTTTCTAATAAAAAAAAATGTTGAATTGTATACTAATCACCAAATACCTATTTTGAAAAGTTTGAAAAAAGTTATGATCAAACAAATATATTATATGACGTCAAGTTAAATAAAACTGTTTAAACAATTAATAGTAATATCGCCAAGTTAGCGCGCTGTAACCATCTTTTCTTGAAACATTTCAGCCGATATTTGACCTACCTAAAACTCTACTTCGGAATGAGCTACGAATCTCAAACTTTGCACAGTCGTAGATCTCCATGGAGTTAACAACCCCTCCAAGTTTCATGGAATTCCATAAAATAGTAAAGTAGATACGAAGTTTCAAAAAACGTCGAAATTGCCACTCACTCACTGACTCACTCATGTATAGATCATCAATATTCTACTGTACTTCCAGACATGCTACAAAGCTGAAATTTGGCAGACTGATAGAAATTATGACCAAACCCCTGGAAAAAATCAAAAAACCCCAAAATTTTAATTTACTCCCCTCCCCTATACATTTAAAGTTACCTAAAAGTAGCATCGCCGACTTCCAGAAATGCTAGAGAGTTGAGCTTTGGCAGACTGATAGGAACTATGATAAAACTATAGGAAAAAATCAAAAAACCCCAAAATTTTAATTTACTCCCCTCCCCTACACATTTAAAATTATATAAAAGTAGCATTGCCCACTTCCAGAAATGCTAGAGAGTTGAGCTTTGGCAGACTGATAGGAACAATGATAAAACTATAGGAAAAAATTAACCCAAAATTCTAATTTACTTCCCTCCCCTATAAATGTAAAGTTAAGTAAAAGTCACATTGCCTACTTCCAGACATGCTAGAGAGCTGAGCTTTGGAAGACCGATAGTAACTATGATAAAACTATATGAAAAAATTTAAAAACACCAACATTTTAATTTACTTCCCTCTCCTATAAATGTAAATTTATATAAAACTAACATTGCCCACTTCCAGAAACGCTAGAGAGCTGAGTATTGGAATGCTGATAGAAATTATGATAGAACCATGGGAAAAAAATTTAAAAGTTCAATATTTTCATTTACTCTCCTTCCCTATAAATGTAAAGTTATGTAAAAGTAACATTACCCACATCCAGAAACGCTAGAGAGCTGAGCATTGGAAGACTGATAGGAACTATGATAAAACTATAGGACAAAATTTAAAAACACGACAATTTTAATTTATTTCCCTCCCCTATACATGTAAATTTATGTAAAAGTAACATTCTGCACTTTCAGAAACGCTCGAGAGCTGAGCGAAAAAAATTTAAAAACCTCAAACATTTAAGTAAGGCATTGCAAAAGTTTTGAACAATATTCCGCATTTTGTACCACCAACAGAAACAACTACTCCGAGGGAAAATACCCCTACCGGCATTGAATTATACTGCTGGCTTGATGCTTTCGTTGGGAACTTATTAAAACTGTTTGGTTTTCACTATCTCCAACGTCGATCACAGGGATACGAGTGATCCCCGTCTGGAACACGTCCTGATAGTCAGGAACAACTGATCCATGCCAATCCACGACCGGACCGGTTTCGACCTTTTGGGCTCAGGTGAATGTAGGCGATAGCTCCGTGTAGAGCTAGCTGGACTATAATTAACATTGGCGTGACTGACATACTTAGGATTAATATAAATTTAAGACTAATAATTTTATGTTCAAGACAAAATTTTAGTCCATGAAAAAATAGGAAAATTAAAAGTAAAATTCAAAAATAAAGAGGTTTTTTATGGAAACCGAACATATTGCCGGCCGAAAATGCTATGCATTTTCTAAAGTATCAAGTGGCAAAGGACATAGCTTTGAGATTGGTCTCTTTAACACCGAGTCTCTTGTCTTGACATTAGCAACTCGATTTACACCGTCTTTACCCGGAAAAATGTCAATTATTCTACCGAGCTGCCATTGTAGCGGGGGTATAAAATCATTCTTGATTATTACCAAACGACCAACTTCTGGAGTGGGGTCCAGCCACTTGCTCCTTTGTTGAAGTGTATGCAAATATTCTTGCTGCCAGCCTCTCCAGAAATCCTGATGGATTCTTTGAAGTAGCTGCCAACGAGTTAATCTATTAATTTTGACATCTGTTAAGTCAACGTCAGGAAGAGCTGTCAACGGTTCCAATGATAAAAAACGACCTGGTGTTAAAACAGAAATGTCATTTGGATCCGAGGAAATTTCAGTTAGCGGTCGAGAGTTCATAATAGCTTCAATCTGACAGGTGACTGTATATAACTCTTCATATGTTAAAATTTGTGAACCAATGGTTCGAAATAAATGTTTTTTGACAGTTTTAATCCCAGACTCCCAAAGACCTCCAAAATTGGGACTGTGACTTGGAATAAAATGCCATTTAATTGGACGAGAAGAATCAATCTGTAACAACTGTCTATTTGCCGAAACTAGGTTAGTTCCATTATCAGAATACATATCAGTTACGTAATTTCTACGAGCCACAAACCTACGCATTGTTGCGATAAAAGCATCGGCTGTCAAATCACTGACTATTTCGATATGTACCGCTTTCGTACTCATACAAACGAATAAGCAAATATATGATTTTAAAGTACGTGGGGCACCGCGGGTTCGGTTCATTAAAATAGGAATGGGGCCACCTAAATCTACTCCCGTATGCAAAAATGCTCTGAGTTGAGAAACTCGTGGAAACGGAAGTGAACCCATGTTGTACCGATTTAGGGGATAATTTAAAACAGGGGATGCATTTTGCTAAAACTTGACGAATTTTGCGTTTTGCCGCAATTATCCAATAATTTTGGCTTAGTAAAAAATGTACTGTTCTTAATCCAGCATGTAAAAATTTTAAATGAAAATGTTCGATAATTAAATAAGTAATTCTACTTTCGCGGGGTAATAAAATTGGAATTTTTTTTTTCATAAGAGAGAGAAGAATTGTGCAATCTTCCACCGACGCGTAATAAATTTTGGTCATCTAAAAATGGATTTAATTTTTGCATCGGTTTAGATAATTTTATATTATTTTTAAGAGAATTTATTTCTTCCGAAAAATAGATCGATTGTTCGTTTTTTATTAATAAATAAAGTGCGGTTTGAATTTCTTGAAACGTTAAAAAAGTTTCAAAAATTATACTTTTATTTAGAAATTTTTTATTTATAAAACGTAAAATATACGCTAAAATTCTACAAAGTTTAGTAAAAGATGAGTTTTTATTAATAAGCGAAGTTAAAAAATTTAAGTTTGGGGTTTGCGTAGTTACTAAAGTTAAGTTTTTATTAGCTTTTTCTTCATTTAAAGTTTCAGAAGTGTCTTTTATTTCTAAGGTTATAGGCCAGTAGTCATAATGTAATTTTAAAAATTGGGGACCTTGAAAAAATAAACTATGATTTATAAGTTCACTAGGATAGAGACCTCTTGAAGCTACATCAGCGGGATTCTGAGAAGTGGAAATATAATGCCAATTTTTAGGAGATACTTTTTCATGAATTTGCGTGACTCTATTTTGTACATAGGTTTTCCACCTAGACGGATGTCCATTTTTAATCCACGATAAAGCTACTTGAGAATCACTCCATGCGAATATTTGGTGAATTTTAAGTCTGTTTTCAAAACTATGAAGAATAAATTGAATTAAATCAGCTAATATATTACAAGCGGCTAACTCGAGTCGTGCAATACTTGTAAATTTTATAGGGGCGACTTTAGTTTTTGAGCATAAAAAATAAATAAAAATTTTATTTTTATAAATTACGCGTAAATAAACAATAGCTGCGTACGCTTTATTTGAAGCGTCTGAAAAACCGATTAATTCGTATTGAGCGTTTCCAGAAAAAATATTGATAAAGCGGGATAAGCGAAATTCTTTTAAAAGTGGTAATTCTAACCTATAGCGTTCCCAGAGGCTACTTATCGCTATGGGAGCATCTTCGTCCCAGTCCAATCCAGATTTCCAAAATTCCTGGATTAGGCATTTAATTAAAATAGTAACTGGCGACAACCAACCAAGGGGATCATAAATTTTAAAAATTTCTGAAAGGATATTGCGTTTCTTGCAACTACGATTTAGAGGCTCTACTGAGTAGGAAAAATAGTCTGAACAGGGTTGCCATCTAAGTACTAACATTTTTGTAGTTTCTTCTTTATCAAGAGAAAGAGCTTTAGGGTTAATATCGGATTCTGGCAAGTGCTCTAAAACAGTTTTATTGTTGCTAGCCCATTTATGTAATTTAAATCCTGCGGATTTTAATAAAAGTGATAACTCCTTTTGGAGAGATATAAATCTTTTTAATGCAAGTTGGCGACTATTTGGAAAACTTGGTTCACTATTTTCGCAAAAGGGTAAAGTCACGACGTAACGCCCTGTATTATCACGAAAAGTAGTATTTTTAAATATTTTTTCACATGCTTCGTCAGCCGGGGAAAGAATAGGTTTAATTTCCGGTATATTTTCAGTTTCCCAAAATTTCGATAGTGAATCATTAAGTTGATTATTTGAAATTTGGCATAAAAGGGATACCGAAGCGAGGGGCGAGTTTGTGTTACCAATTTGTCCCATTAAAATGTACCCAAAAATTGAGTTTAATGCGATAGGCTCATTTATATTACCTACAATACGACCATCTCTAAGAATATAAGGGAAAATATCGGCTCCAAGTAAAACGTCGATTGCTCCCGGTCTATAGAAATAAGGGTCCGCGAGATTTATATTTTTTATAATTCCCATTTGACTAATATTTATGTCATTTAAGGGAAGCGAAGAACAAATTTGAGGTAAAATAACTGCACTCTGTACTGATAAGGTCATTTCAGATTGATTGCAAGGGCGAATGATCATATCAATAGATCCTAATTTTGATTGCATACTGGTCTCACCAATTCCAAAGACTTCAGTTTCAATATTAAAGCTGGGTAGGCCTAGTTTGTTGGCACATTTTAAAGATACAAAAGACAGATGCGATGCGGAATCTAAAACTCCACGAAAAGTTTGATAATTACCTCTTATATCTTTATTTGAAAAAGAGCGGTAGAAAGCAAAGTACTAGAGTTACTGTAACTTTGTGTAGAGTAGCAAGCACCTTGATTTTGAGTTACTAATTTCATTTTTTTCTTGCCGAAACGCGTTAATTTGTTGGCTATTTACCGGCAAATCTGCATTATTATTTTCTTGCCGTTGAGACGAGGATTCGTTTACATGGCGCAAGTCAAAACAAACTGAATTATGATGCCTTTTTTGCAAAATCGACAATTAAAAGTGCTTTTGCATTGGAAGGTTTTATGACAATTAGAGGTACAGTTTACGCACCATCGTTTTGCTTTTAATAAATTAAATCTTTGTTGAGGCGTTTTATTTAAATAATCAGGACAAAAAGTCAAATTATGAGTATTCGAATTGCATAAGGAACAGTTATTTTGAGAATTCTGCTGCGCGGTAAAAAATGCACGAGGCGTTTGGCGGGTATTATAGTTATTTTGCGGTTTTTGAGTTATATGGGGCGGTTTTGGAAATTTGGGCTTCATAGAAAATTGCGTACTGGATGTACTGGCGGCGTTAACTACAAAAAGCGAGCTACAATGTTGATCCAAAAAATTATAGATTGATTTATATGAAGGTATTTCGGTAGGCTTACCATGAAAAACTTCAAATCGCGTTTGAATCGAACTATCAATAGATTTCAACAACTTTTGGGCTAAGACAAAGTCCCAAAAATCTGGTTGCAAACCAACAGTTTTTAAAGCTTCAATATTTTTTGTGAATATATCAAGCAAGTTTCTTAGAGCTACGGAGTCATCAGAGTTTACTTTAGGGCAATTTTCGATAGCATTCCAATAATTTTGGGCTAAAATGCGATCATTTTTATACCTTTTTACAAGATTATTGAAAACAATAGGATAGTTTGCATCCGAAACTGGTAATTGCGTAACTAATTCCTTTGGAGGACCATCTAAATAAGTAACTAAAAGCGAGTATTTTTGTATATTTGGAATTTGCGGATTATCATGAATCAGTTTTAAAAAGATCATAAAAGGTAGGGAAATCATTGACATTGCCAGTGAATTTTTCAATGTCAATTTTCGGTAAACTTGGAAAATAATCAGAGGTTTGTGAACCTCCTGGAAAGTAGGGGTTAATAGTAAGTCGGCGACTTCCACCTTGCGAAGGCGGCGCAGTGTTTTCTGCTTGAAACAACTTATCATAGATTTCTTTGACTTGAGCAACATTTGTTTGAAATGAATGAAGATGCTCGATAAAGTCTTAACTTGTTCCTGATCCTGGTAAATTTCATTTAATAAAGCGGTGTGCTTTTTAAGGTATTCCTCTTGGACGTTGTCAAGCTCTTCGTAACGAATCTTAAAGTTAAGATGTTTGGTTGCATCAGTTTTAGCCAATTTAGCTACCGTTAAAATTTCATTTAAATTTGAATTTTCGATATCACGAAAGACTTTAATTTTCTTTATCTTTTCAGACATTATTTTGTAATAAATTAGGCAAAGTAAACAAAATCAAAATTTGTAGATTAAATATTTTTAAAAAATTTAAATCGATTTAAAATAACCGTATGTAACCGTAGCCTCTTACAGATAGGCATGCAAACTACAGCGAAAAGAAAAACAAATAAACATGTAGGTATTTATTTGGGTGTTATAAATTAGGAAATAAAAAACTTATATTCCGAAATTACCTACACACAGATATATCTTTCAAAAATACAAAGATAAACTTTTTGCATTTAAATACACATAGCGACCCAACACTACAATCTCGAATATATGTCCTTGCGTTTTTTATAAAATTTGCGAGATGTAGGTATAGGCCTCCTAATACAAATTCATAGGTACCTATTTTATTTACCTATATTATAATTTTAATTTATTAATGGCGTCTCTTTCTTACTTTCACACTACTAGCGTTTGCTCTCACTCTAGCGAAAATGAATTTTTTGAAATTTCAAAAAGAAAATCAAAATGGAAATCAAAATCCGGCAATCGAAGTAATCAAAATATGTAGCACTCCGATGGCTCAGATTGGGTTTTGGTAGATACAGTGGACTATAATTAACATTGGCGCAAAAAATTCATTTAACTAGAGAAAGTAACTAATTTAAAAATTGTAGGTTAAATTTGAAAGAGAAGTAAAATTGTGATATAGCCTCATGGAGAGGGACTTACCGCTGTTTTGAAGTTCCAAAGTGCTATGTGACTTGAAGTTCCAACAGGATGATGGCACGATAATTTTAATTATTTGCGGTATTTTAGAGTGAATTTTCACTATTTTTTAAATTTAAATTTTAAGGTTGTCGTTTCGACATGGCGACGCGCAGCACACCTTTTCTCTCTGTCTCCTGCGCTTGCAGTTTTTTCGCACATGCGCACAGCACTTCACCCTCTATAGGAAACCATATCACTATATTTAAAATTTTATGGATATGTGAAAAACACGATAGAGGACGCTTGTAGTGCCAAAGTATATAAAAATAAAGAAATAAGAAATAAAATGATAATTCTTAAATTTAGAATAGAAATTACATTTTTTGCGTTTAATTCTCGCATTTTAATGCAATTTTGCTTTAGGTAAATCTTATAATAACTAATAGTTGACCCATTTACTTAGGATTAATATAAATTTAAGACTAATAATTTTATGTTCAAGACAAAATTTTAGTCCATGAAAAAATAGGAAAATTAAAAGTAAAATTCAAAAATAAAAGAAAAATAAAGAGGTTTTTTATGGAAACCGAACAAGACCCATCTCACTATTATCAAATGTAAGTAAAATTTTTGAACAAGCAATAAGTAAAAGACTAATGAACTTTTTTGAGGCAAACAACTTGTTGAGTGACACTCAGAATGGATTTCGTAAGGGTAAATCTACAATAAGGGCTATTTATCAGGCATTGAGTACTATTTTAACGGGATTGAACTCAAATAAAAAACTATTGCTTTGTTTTTGGATTTGTCTAAAGCTTTTGACAGCGTGAATCATAAAATACTGTGTCAAAAGCTTAGTAACTATGGTGTCAGGGATCGCGAGTTGATGTTATTTGTATCATACTTGGGTAATAGAAGCCAGTGTGTGGTAGAAAAATATCAGGGTGAACTTATCAAATCTTCTCCAGGACTGGTGCAAAAGGGGATACCGCAAGGGTCAATTTTGGGTCCACTTTTATATATAATATATACAAATGACATCAACTCAGTAGTCAAAGATTTTCTGTCTCAATTCTGCGACGATGTTACTGCTGTTATTCAGGAGGATACACCGGAATCATGTGGGATGCAAGCAACTCAATTGATACATACAGTTAAAAATTACTTCCAACAAAATACTTTGCTACTGAACACTAATAAAACACAAGTTGAGCCTTAGAAATACCAAGGCGGAAATTCAAATTGATGGTGCTCAGTTGGAAAATCTTGATTCGGTTGTAATTTTGGGCCTACATATGGATAAAGATCTAAACTGGAAACCCCATGTTAAAAATTTAGCGAAAAGCATGTGCAGGTATTGGTACGCCCTAAAGCTAATTCGGGATAACATCGGTGTGGCAGCTTGTCTGCCAGCATTTCACGCCTACATACAATCAAGGGTTAGGTATGGAATAGTTTTTTGGGGTAATTCAGTTGAGGCCATTAGAATCTTAAAACTGCAAAAAAGGGTCTGAGAATTATTTTTCAAATGAAAAAATCCGATAGCTGTAGGCAAGTTTTTATGGAAATAGAATACTCACAGTATTTTCTTTATACATACTGGAGTGTGTAAGTTTTATGGTCGCCAATCCAGACCTTTTCAGTGGCTTGGAACAAGAACATGTATATAACACAAGACATAAAAGTAATTTAAAAACTGAAATGGCACATTATACTTATGTCCAAAAAAATGGTAAATATTCCATCGTAAAAGTGTGGAATAAATTGCCATCCAAAATCAAAGATTTGCCTCAAAAAAATTAAACTAAAAAACTACTTACTAAGAAAAGCATACTATTCCGTGGATGAGTTTTTTGGTGTCAGTTTGAGTGACATTTTTTAGATGTTACAGGTATTTTGTATCTTTTGTGTCATATATTTTTTTTTAATGTTACCTGTTTGATTTTATGCTACACTTGTAAATACTACAAGTAATTTATTTCCTTACTGTTTTATTTTGTATTTTTTTATTATTATTTATTTTATTTTAACAATCATACTTTATATTGACTAAATAAAACTATGTTTATTTTAAATGCCTACTTTATATAATGAAACATTTATATTGTTAGGCTTAATTAGATGCTTAAAAATGTTGATGTAAAATTGTAATATGTATTTTGACTGGATCCACGCCCATCTGGGTAATACGGATTTAATAAAGAATTTACTTACTTACCACTACTTACTTACTATTAATTTAAAGATTATTTGCAAATAAACAAATCGCGTGTGAGTTTATTTGGATTTTAATCGAAAGATCGTTTTTTTTTACTTTCCTCGTCAAGGCAATTATCGTTTAAAAGCTACATGCTAAAATATAAAAGAGATATGAGAACTAAACGGTATATCCAGCCTTGTGTACATTGCCCTAAAAAACTCGCTCTAATAGTTAATTGAAGCTAAAAATCGTATACAATTTTCTCATATCGTTCCTAAACATGATCAAATTTTAAATTTTTAACAAATAAATTAACAAAAACGTGATTGTTTTCAAGTTACAATGAGATAAACCACCCCCGTAGGTAGTTTAAAATTTAGGACTACTTTTAGTCGGTATCCCATGACCTAGGGGTTTAAAGTGACGTAGAAGTCTAAATTAGACAGTTGTAGAAAAATCAGTTTTCCATGTTTTCTTCTTTTTTCCGGTCTATATGGTCCATTTCAAGAACAAATCGTCTTAAATTTCAATTTTAAGGACATTTTATCGTCCATACAGGTAAAAATACCAAATCAATTGCGGCCTGTTTCGGCAAAAAATCAATTTTTCCAAACCAATGCACATTTAAATTTTAAACCGAAACCTTAAACTTAAACCAAAACCTAGACTTAAACTTACGCCTTAGTAAATACTGGTGTAAGTGTTTACTTAAGGCATTTCAAAGGCAATGTGGCAAGGAAAAAGCAATGCTGCCATAATTAATTTCTATCTATGAATTGTAACGGTAGGGAGCGCGGGTTTTATTCATCTGGCAAATCCTATCTTTTGAGTTTTAACACTCAGAGAGGGGATGATAATTAATCGTAAAATATTTAAATATTAGAAAAAGCAAAGAAAACAAGCTCGACTTACCAAATGTATTTGGAGATCCAATGGTAGGAGAGCCACGTTTGTTCCATAAAAAGCACTTCAATGTCCAAACACGCATGTGTTTTATAACGCAAAAATGTAAATTAATTATTATAATTGATTAGGTTGTACCGCACGGCACGCAAATTGTCGCCTTTTCGCAGCAGCGAATTAGTCTCTTGTCCGATGCTTCTTGCTCTCTTTTTCAGCAGAACCGCCGCGCATCTCGCTCGCGTCTGCAGTGGTGGCGTGTGTTCCTGCGTGAGGAAATCAGGAAAAGCGTAGGAAAGGAGTTAAATGGGGGGTTCATGTAAGGGATGAAAAGGAGAGCAGCATCGAGCTTGTATAAAAACTAAAGTAGCAAAGTAGTTATTAATTCTACTTAATTTGAATTAAATTAGTAATATATTAAGTAAGTAATTTTTAATAATTATTAAAATAAAATCGCGTATTTTCTACTTGCATAGCGACGTAATGAAAATAATACAAAAAAAAGAAAAAATGTTAGTTCTAAAATATTCCCAAAGTATTATTAATTATATACAAAAGGGCGAAAACGGACCACTGCCCAAGAATAAAATTTTCATAAATAAAAAATTTATAGGCCCCTTTCTAAAATACAAAAACCCCCATAGCACGAAAAGAGATTGATTTAAGATAAGTTCTCTTGAGACTCAGGTCAGTTTTCCTGTCGATCCCCTAAAAGTACCTAAAACTGCCCAAAAGTGCATAACTTGGGAAACCTTGTATGTTATATAAAACGTTTTTAATTATTTTTAAATCAACTATATTACATCAATTTAATATTTTTATGTTAAATTTAGTTTCCTTTCGCAATTACTTTCATACCCAGTGGTGTCCAAAAAATCTTTGCTGACTGAACACTTGACTTCTGGAGGATGAGGATGAGGAAAGGGTCAGGTTTTAGTTTTATAAGAGATGAAGCGATGGCTTTATGAGACATGAAGCGATATTTTTTTACATTACTTGGTAAAAGTTAATTTTTAGAAGTTAATGTTGGTTGGTTTGGATACACAATTGTTAACATAAATAAATATGAAAAAACTTTAAATGTTCCTACACATTTAATTTGTAGGAATTAAAATACATATTTGCTTAGCTTTATCTTTTCTGTTTAAAAGCTTATGTTCGTCTTCTGCACTCCTTTGCCCAAAACAGTCAAAGACGCATTCTCCGCAATGCAACCTTTTTATTAGCATTCGCACGACAAATCCTGCGATGTATGTTACAACGTTTAACAAGGCTAGTTTCTTAATATCCAATTTTTGGAAAAACTGTATAAGCATTTTATGAGTTTTAAACTCAATATGGGACTTTTTGATTTTGCAGCCAAAATGGACACCTTCTTCATCTTGTTTTTGATTTCGTGGTCGTACCTTTCGCAATTACTTTCATACCCAGTGGTGTCCAAAAAATCTTTGCTGACTGAACACTTGACTTCTGGAGGATGAGGATGAGGAAAGGGTCAGGTTTTAGTTTTATAAGAGATGAAGCGATGGCTTTATGAGACATGAAGCGATATTTTTTTACATTACTTGGTAAAAGTTAATTTTTAGAAGTTAATGTTGGTTGGTTTGGATACACAATTGTTAACATAAATAAATATGAAAAAACTTTAAATGTTCCTACACATTTAATTTGTAGGAATTAAAATACATATTTGCTTAGCTTTATCTTTTCTGTTTAAAAGCTTATGTTCGTCTTCTGCACTCCTTTGCCCAAAACAGTCAAAGACGCATTCTCCGCAATGCAACCTTTTTATTAGCATTCGCACGACAAATCCTGCGATGTATGTTACAACGTTTAACAAGGCTAGTTTCTTAATATCCAATTTTTGGAAAAACTGTATAAGCATTTTATGAGTTTTAAACTCAATATGGGACTTTTTGATTTTGCAGCCAAAATGGACACCTTCTTCATCTTGTTTTTGATGTACAAGGCTAACAATATTCCAGCTAATCTTCTGTCCTCTGGGATTTAAGAATCCGTCTTTTAATGCCTCAAAGTGATTTCTTAACAGTTTGATCATGTGGCACGCATCCAGTATTGCAAACACAGAGATATTTTATTTAGATGGATAAGGAAAACTTGTTATGTAAAATGGATCGTCAAAATTGCAGCCTAGCTCCCGAAACATTGTAAAATTGGCTGATGGGCCATCAAATGTCACAGAGGTGATTGTTACTCCAACGTCATACAGTCTTTCTAGGGTCTCTGACACAATGTCGGCTTTGTCTGCACCTGACAGGCCAGAAATAAAAAAATATGCAACAGGAACTTTCCAATAAGCTGCCAAACATACAACCATAATAACAAGGGCTTCTTTTGCAGGATTAAGTGTTTCATTACTTTTTGCTGTACCAACATCGGTATATCCCCAAGAATTTTTTTCCGTCAAAATCTACTTGTGCCTTTAACGAGACTTCATCAACTATTAACGCTGTCATGTCCTCTTTGCCTTGAAGCTGCAACCTTCTCCTTTAGTGTGTCAAAAACTGGCCCTAAAAATCCAGGGAAACAGTCCACATTGCAAAACCATTTTCTTTAATGTGCTAACATTAGGCAGGGCCAAAGCGAATTGTTTTCTTACATAATCATAGGCTTTGAATGAATAGAAATTTAGAATGGCAGCAAATTCCCTGAGTGCAGGTGGATAATTGTCACGAGTTATTGTGCCGTTTTGAATATTTTTTAAACAACGGGCCATCAGCAAAGGCGGCATATCGCAATATGTTTTTTCTAGGTGGTTAAGCGCATTTCTGATATTTTTTTGTTATTTTTTAGGTCAAAAAGCACTCGTTTTAAATTATTAACTTTCTCCTTCAGTTTTTTATTTTTATGCCTTTCAGTATAAAGTTTTTTCTATAAATTATCTGCTTTCTTTTTAGTATTTCAGACTGTTCCATCAAGTGCTCTTGAGAAATTCTGTCAAGAAAAAAAAATATGTTTATACAAAATGCCATTTTTGATTTATGACATTATATAACCCCTCCTACTCAAATTTGAAGCAAACACCTGGCGACTTACCATTAAGTGATCCATCGGCAACTGATCGAGGGTAGTCTTAAACTTTTTTGCTCAATCTTAATTTTTTTTTTAATTTAATATATTCAAAATATATTCTATAGTTCTTGAGATATAAAGCTTATTAAAACGACAGTTTAATTCTTCTTCTATTGCAAACAAATCACAACGTATACAGTTTTTCTGTAAAGTTGATATGGGAAAAGTTAAAAGTAAGTTTGTGAAAAAACATGGAAAAAGTCGCAATCTTAGATATATGACGTCAGACAGGCGCTCTAACTCAAATTTGAGGCAAATACCAGGCTACTTAAAATTGAGTGATCCATAACCAATCGATTTAGGGTAGTCTCAATTTTTTGTTTTTGAGTAAAAAGTTACTTTTAAGTAATTTAAAAAAAATTAATATCTTTGTTATTTTTTAAGATGACACTTATTTCTTACCATCTTACTTGGTGTTCTATTGCAAACAAAAAACGTAATAACAGTTTTTCTGTAAAACTAGTTTAGATAAAGAAGAAGAAACATGAAAAAAGCCGCTATTTTGGTTTTATGACGTCACACCGGCCCTCCTACTAAAATTGGAGGAAAACACCCAATGACTTAAAATTGTGTGATCTATTACCAATCGATCTAGGGTACTTTAGAAAAATCTTCCACAATTTTCCTACATAATACCACAGGCCACTCAACTAACAGTAAAAAATAAAATAATATTACATTATGTCAGCCTGTGTGAAATTGTTAACACTTAAATTTGTTGTTTAGAGCATACAATAATATTTTAAAAGATCGAGTTTTTACTGTTTCCAACATGTAATTAGCACAGCTATTACATTGTATTAGCAACAATAAAAACTTAAAAATTTTTAGCTTACGCATAGCTGTGAAATTGTTTTTGAACTTTCTGAAGCCTGCTCCTCGTGCTGCTAGTAGGGCTTGCACTGACTGGAGATGAAGGATTCTTTTCTAATATAAGTTTATATTTTCTCTTGTGGAGAGCCTCAGGAGAGGATATAGGTCTGAAATTAGATATAGACGCCATTATTATGGATAAAATTTGCGATAATTTACCCTACAGTACAATTTCATTAAGCCAGTTTCCTAAAATTGAAAATTTAAAACTTTCCGATCCAAACTTTAATAAACCCGGTGCAGTACATTTATTATTGGGTAACGATATCGTCCCCTATATTTTAAGGGATGGAAGAATCTCATTTGGGAAAACCAACCAGTGTTTGTAGATGCCTACTTTGGTTACATTATTTTGGGAAAAACTACTACTTCAAATTGCTTAAATAAACAAATTAATTCTTTTTTACAAAATCCGAAGATCTTAACCTAGATACTACTTTACAAAAATTTTGAGAGGTTGAGAAGGTCCCGGAGGTTCAAAGTTTAAGTCCTGAAGAGGAATATTGCAATAACTTTTTCTCTAAAACTACACAAATTACCCCGGAGGGTAGGTACATGGTTGCTTTACCTTTTAAAATTAATTCTCCTGACTTCGAAGATACGAGATCCATGGCGCTAAAACGATTTTACTCCCTAGAACCTCGTTTACTACAAAATAAAGAATTTTACGATGCGTACTCGGATATAATGCGTGACTATTTAGATAATAAGCACATGTCTGTAGTCTCTACGCCTACTTTGACGGAAATAAATACTTACTATTACATACGTCATTTTGCGGTTTTTAAAAAGGAGTCCTCGACAACCCCTGTGAGGATAGTTTACGATGCTAGCGCATGCGTGTCTCCTCAAAAAATTAGCTTAAATAATGCGCTCTACGCAGGGCCTGCTTTACAAAATAATTTAATAAAATTAATTTTAGAATTTCGCTTCGGGTATTACGTTTTTCTTACCGATATACGTGCTATGTACCGGATGATCGAAGTTCGCCCGCAGGATCGCAAATACCAACGAATCCTGTGGCGCTTTTCACCGTCGGATCCCATTACGGACTTTGAAATTAACGTGGTCGTTTTTGGAGTGACGTGTTCTCCGTTTCTCGCATTACGTACTATGCAACAACTGGCTACAGACCATACAGATCTCCCCTTGGCATCCGAATTAATTATGCAATCATCACATATCGATGATGTCCTGGGAAGCCATGACTGCTTAGATACTATCATTTCTATGAAAAATCAAATAATCACCCTGCTAGCAAGGGCTGGTTTCGAGGTACAAAAATGGGCGAGTAACCACCCTTATAAACTGTCAGGGGTACCGAAGTCTCATATACAAACAGGATCACTATCTTTTGACGAGGATAATGAAACTACCCTTAAAGTTCTTGGCTTAAAATGGAGCCCTGTGTCTGACTTGTATCGTAAAGAGACCCGATTGTGAGATGCACCCCTGACTTGGCTGAAGTGCTCATTTTATCGAGCCCGTGTAAAGACATCGCAATATTAAATTTGTGTAGGCCTAACTTATTAACGCACGATTTGGCGACAAAGGTATTTTGCGCGCCCGTATCAATTATCGCGCAAAAAGTCTGCCAGTTATGGAACGCGTCTTCAATTTTAATTAGGACCGTACCAAGTAAGATTTCTTTATAGTTAATCATCATACCAACTTGCGATGATTGTGAGCCGCTGAAATGCGCATGCGTTTCAGGGGTATTATTTTGAGTATTTTGTATATTTTGGTTTTCCCTAGGAGGGGTTGGGGTAGTAAAATGTAAAAGACTATGGTGAGTCGTAGGTTGTGGGCAGTAACGACAACGTTTTTCTGAAGAACTGACCGAAACCAAATGCCACGTTGCCAAACAGTTGATACACGCGCGGTGGCTTTTAACTATGTCAAATCTGGAGTTTTATTTAGGAAAACGTCACAGCGGTAGAGGGGGTGTATCCCATTATTACACAAAAAACACGGGTTTTGAGTATGTTGAGAGGATCTATCACCCTTCACGTGGAAAGCAGTTCCACTTCTCGTATTATTAGAACGGCTACGAGGGTTATTTTGAAAGTGCGTATTTTTTGAATCACTATTTTGACTTTTTAAGTATCAAGCGACGTAGAAGTAGCACATTCGAGCGCAGTACAACGCTTTAAAATAAAAGATTTTACATCTTCGTATCGAGGGATCTCCGTGTTCCCTTGGGATTGTTCAAACACCAGGCGCGTGGTAGGCGGTAAACGATCTAGCATCATATAACATAAAATAAAATTCCGATTTTCTGGGTTTAATTTCGTAACTTTTAAAGCCGCCGAATGTTTTGTAAATGTATCTACTAAGTTACGGAGCGCCTTCGCATCTTCGGATTTAATGTGAGGGCTCTGTTCGATGGCCTTCCAATGATGGTATGCACGCAAACGCGTATTTTGATACCTCTCGGTTAACGTAGTATAAGCCGTCAAGTAATTTTCATTAAGTATAGGAATGTCAACAATCAAATCTTTGGCAGAACCGCTTAGGCAAGACAATAGTAAATTAAATTTTTGTAAATTGCAAACTGACCGATTATTGTGAATCATGGTATTGAAACTTTGTAAAAAAGTGGGAAAACCAGCTATATCATCCCCTGAACATGAGGGCATTTTCATTTTTGGCAAAAAGGCGTCACCCTGTACGGCGCCACCTCCCACGACGGTATGGGGAGCAAAGGTGCTATTAAGTATGGTTCCAACCCCCGTGGCAGGATCTTCCAAGGGTACCTCAAAAAGATCGTAATGAATCGTTTCGATTTCTAGCATTTTTTCGTAAATTGAAATTTGTACTCGGTTTTCAATAGCAAGCTGATTTTCGTCTTCTGCAATCAACAGACTTTAAAAATGTTTCTTTTAGTAGGGTCCGCTCGGGCATCCGTGGCGGCCTTAAAAATAGAATCAAGCTGATTCACAGCTGTCTGCCTAAGGGCTTTTGCCCTAGCACATTTTGTTTCACTGCTGACAGTAGGCATTTTTAAGTATTACAAATGTACAAAGTAATTTTACGCAAGTTATTAAGTTAATATTTCCCCAAATGTAGATGAGGGTAAAAGAGAGGGTACGAAACCCTTTATGCAGTAATAAATATTTAATATTGTATATAGTAGGGCAGATTTTCCATATTCTCGTGCGATCTTTGAGGTGGCAAAACGCCCTTTTAACTGTAGATCTAGAGGTTTAAGGTAAGTTTAAAAACTAGTTTTTTTTCTCCAAACCCGCGCAGGGAGGTGGGGGGGGCGCCATCTTGAATTTTATCGGCATTAGTTTAGATTATATTTCTTTTTGCTAAAATTTCTGTACCAATTAAAAAAAAAGGTGCCGTTATTAGGCAAATGCCTTGTGTTATTAAACAAAAAAAAACTGGTCAACAGGCGCAAGCAGCCGATGAGCAAAAAATTTACAAAGTTCTTGTAATCATTTTTTTTTTATTTGGCAAAATTTTTGTTTGAGGCCACCTAAAATCCTGACTCGGTAAGCTATGCGTCTAGGATTTTGTAACGGCACATTTATTGTGCTTCTGACCGTGTATTCAGCTGTGGTTAATAGCTCGGTGCTTTTTTTCAAATTAATATTTTTTATCTTGGGAACACATAATTTTTCAAATTTTGGATGAACCAGTTTCAAAAACCTTTTATTTTTTTTCTAGCAAATTGCATCACAGAACTTATGTCTTGCCCATTACTTTCGAAATATGTCGCTATCAACTGGTGAAAAACATTTTTAGTCCTATAGCCTTGAAACATTTCACAAGCCTCTAAACATAAAAAATAGAAATAATTAATTTTTGATCAAAAAACTACTATTTTAAATACTCGCCTTTTTAACCGATTTTTTTGTGGTGATTTTGGTTTCATATACCACACGTTAAACTAGGGTTCTTAGGCTATTAAACTGTCTATCTCAGATATGTGACTTCTGTGAATAAATTTTGAGATAAAGAGACAAATTCCCATGCATAAACATTTTCGTTCAGTTTTCATCGACGGTTTATTATTATATTATAATATTTATTTATGTAATGTCCTACCACGATTCTCATTTTAATGATAGGCGTCATTCTTGATTAAAGAAGCTATCAATTGGTGAAAAAGATTTTTTAGTCCTATGATCTCGAAATATTTCAAAAGCCTCCAAACATAAAAAATAGAAATAATTAATTTTTGATAAAAAAAACGTATATTTTAAATACTCGCCTTTTTAACCTGAATTTTTTGTGGTGATTTTGGTTTCCTGTACCACACATTAATCTATGGTTCTTAGGCTTTTAAACAGTGTTCTCAGATATGTGAGTTCTGTGAAGAAATTTTGAGATAAAGAGGCATATTCCCACATATATATCTTCTCATTGGGTTTTCATTGACGGTTTATTATTATATTATAATATTTATTTATATATTGTCCTACCACAATTCTAATGTTTATGCTAGGCGTTATTCTCGATTAAAGGGGCTAGTTACAAGTGAAATTTATTTTGAGCTTAATAACGTTTAAGCACGTCAAATGTAAAAAAAATAGAGATAATTATATATTAGTAGGGAAGTTCGGTTCATTCATAGCCTATGTAGAAATGGTTTTATCGTGCGATCTTTGAGGTGGCGAAACGTCCTTTTAACTGTAGATCTATGGGCTTAAGCTACGTTTAAAAAGTGATTTTTTTTCTCAAATTCGCGCAGGGTGGTGAAGGGGGGGGCATCTTGGATTTTATCGACATTAGTTTAAATTATATTTAAAAAGGTATTTAACAATTTAGAAAAAAATGTGTCGTTTTTAAGTCAATGCCTTGTGTTTACTAAAAATAAAAAATTGGTCACCAGGCTTAACCA
This sequence comes from Aspidapion aeneum, assembly GCA_963576565.1. Classification (NCBI taxonomy): domain Eukaryota; kingdom Metazoa; phylum Arthropoda; class Insecta; order Coleoptera; family Brentidae; genus Aspidapion; species Aspidapion aeneum. The sequence continues at coordinate 7,771,464 of OY755046.1, forward strand.
GCCGATTAGTTAAAAATTTACAAATCTGTGATATTTTTTTTTGCAAATTTTTGTTTGGGGCCCTCTAAAATCTTTACGACATAAGATATGCATTTAAGATATACTTCTTTTTAATGACACATTTATTGTGCTTTAGACAGTGTATTTAGCTTTGTTTAATAACTCGTTCTTCTTTTTTAAATCAATATTTTTTATCTTGAGAACACATAATTTTTCAAATTTTGGATAAATCGGGTTCTAATAACATTTAATTTTTTTCTGGCAAAATGCATAACAATGTTACCAACATGTATACTACCAACTATTAGCTCACACATATACTATACTATAGTAGTGTGAGCTATGGTGATCCTAATTTTTTCGAGAAAAAAAAAGTTGCTCCGATTTCAAAAATTTTTATATATTTTTGCGTTTCAGATGATTTTGAAACTTTTTTGTTGCGCCGTCTGTCTGTCTGTCTGTCTGTCTGTCTGTATGTCTGTCTGTGTGTCTGTATGTCTGTCTGTAACGACCAACGCGCATAACTCAAAAACCGCTTGGCCGATTTTAATGAAATTTGGTACCTAGGCTGGGTCTTGGGTCGAGATGGTCCCATTTAAAAATGAACAAAATCCACCGAACACAAACCAAATAAAAGGGTGGGGGTAGATTTCAAAAATTAGAGTTTATGTGAAAATATGGCGTATGTGATATTAAACGAAAGGTAATTGAGTCTGCAGTTAAACAAAATACATTTTAATTTATTTAAAAAAAAAGGGTGGGGGTATATTTTAAAAATTAGAGTTTAAGTGAAAATATGGCGTGTGTGATATCAAACGAAAGGTAATTGAGTCCGGACTTTAACAAAATACATTTTAGTTTTTGTTTTTAGCTCACACATATACTATACTATAGTAGTTCTAGAACACAAACCAAATAAAAGGGTGGGGGTAGATTTCAAAAATTAAAGTTTATGTGAAAATATGGCGTGTGTGATATCAAACGAAAGGTAATTGAGTCCGGAGTTTAACAAAATACATTTTAGTTTTTGTTTTTTTTAAGGGTGGGGGTGGATTTCAAAAATTTGAGTTTAAGTCAAAACATGGCTTGTGTGGTATCAAACAAAAGGTAATTTAGTGTGGAGTTGAATAAAATATATTTCAGTTTTTAGTTATACTAGCTCACACGTACACTATAACTATAGTACCTAGTGTGAGCTTAGGGGCCCATATATTGGCAGAGTATTTTCCAAATATGTAGCTATTCATTGGTACAAAACGTTTTTTGCGTCTATGACCTTGAAACATTTTAAAACCTCTAAACATAAAAATAGCAATAATTAATGTTTGATCAAAACACGACTATTTTAAATACTCACCTTTTTAACTTAATTTTTTTGTGGTGATTTTGGTTTTCTATACCACATGCTAATCTATGATTCTTAGGCTTTTAAACTATGTATCTCACATATTTGAGTTCTATGAAGAAACTTTGAGATAACGAGGCATATTCCAACGTAACGTGGATTTTATCGACATTAGTTAAAATTATATTTAATTATTTTTAAATTTATACAAAAAAAAAGAAGGTGTCGTTTTTAAGTAAATGCCTTCTGCTAATAAACGAAAAATATTTTTTTTTTTTTTTGCAAAATTTTTGTTTGGGGCCACCTGAAATCTTTATGACGTAACCTATGCGTTTAAGGTGTACTTCTTTGTAAGAGCACGTTTATTGTGCTTTTGACCGTGTGTTCAGCTTTGGTTAATAGCTCGTTGTTATTTTTTAAATTATTAATTTTTTTCTTGGGAACACATAATTTTTCAAATTTTGGATAAACCGGGTTCTAATAACATTTAATTTTTTTCTGGCAAAATGCATTACAATGTTACCAACCTATGTATTACCAATTATTTTCCAAATGTGTAGATATATTGGTACAAAACATGTTTTACGTCTATGACCTTGAAACATTTTAAAAGCCTCTAAACATAAAAAATAGAAATAATTAATTTTTGATCAAAACACGACTATTTTAAATACTCACCTTTTTAACTTGATTTTTTTTTGGTAATTTTGGTTTCTTATATTACACGTTAATCTATCGTTCTTAGGCTTTTAAACTATGTATCTCATATATGTGAGTTCTGTGGAGAAATTTTGAGATAATGAGGCATATTCCAACGAAACGTGGATTTTATAGACATTAGTTTTAATAATATTTAAGTTTTTAAAAATGTATACACCAATTTTAAAAAAGAATGTTTTGTTTTTAAGCGAATGCCTTCCGTTAATAAACAAAAAAAATGGTTGTCAGGCGCAACCATCCGATGAGTATATAATTTACAAATTTGTAATCTTTTTTTTTTAGTTTTTTTTATTTTGCAAAATTTTTGTATGGGGCCACCTGAAATCTTTATGACGTAACCTATGCACTTAAGATATACTTCTTTGTAATGGCACGTTTATTATGCTTTTGACTGTGTATTCAGCTTTGGCTATTAACTCGTTGTTATTTTATAAATTCATATTTTTTATATTGGGAATACAGAATTTTTCAAATTTTGGATGAACCGGGTTCAAATAACATTTATTTTTTTTTCTAGAAAAATGCATTACCAACTATTTAAACATAATTTTTCAAATGTGTGGCTATCAATTGGTGAAAAACATTTTTTAGTCAATAAAAAAATTATTTGAATTTGAAAATTTGAATTTGAATTTGAATCACTAGTTTAAATACACCTTTTGTAACTTGATTTTTTTGTGGTTATTTTGGTTTCCTATACCACACCACACGTTAATCTATGGATTTTAGGCTTTTAAACCGTGTATCTCATATATGTGAGTTCTGAAAATATAACTATATTTTCTATGGTTCTGTGAAGGAGGCATATTCCAACGTATAGACCCTTTCGTAGAATTTTTATCGAAGGTTTATTATTATATTATAATATTTATTTATATATTCGTAGTGTCCTAACATAATTCTAAAGTTTATATATAATAATATTTCGGACTTCCATTGTCTGTAGTTATTTTAAAGACGACGTTTCGGTTAGTAAATATCTCTAACCATTTTCAAATGTAAAACTGGTTAGAAATACTTACTAACCGAAACTGCGTATTTAAAATAAATAAAGACAATGGAAGTCCGAAATTTTATTTCTATGATATTTGCAATGACCTTTAAGTAGTATTTCAAAACACTTTAAATATATAACACAGAAAAAATACTATGTTAATTGGTAAAAAAAAATTATTGCCTTTATTTTAGATTTAAATACTAAAAATTTGTAAAGTATTTACTCATCGGCGGGTTGCGCCTGATAACTATTTTTTTTTTATTTATTAACAGAAGGCAAAAACGACACCTTCTTTTTTAAAGTTGGTGTATATATTGGAAAAAAAATTAAATATGATTTAAACTAATGTCGATAAAATCCACGTTGCGTTGAAATATGCCTTATTATCTCAAAATTTCTTTACAGAACACAAATATATGAAATACACAGTTTAAAAGCCTAAGAATCATAGATTAACGTGTGGTATAGGAAACGAAAATCACCACAAAAAATCAAGTTAAAGAGGTAAGTACCTATTTAAAATAGCTGTGTTTTGATCAAAAATTATTTATTGCTATTTCTTAGGTTTTGAGGCTTTTAAAATGTTTCAAGGTCATAGGCGTAAAAAATGTTTTGTATCAATTGATATCTACACATTTGAAAAATAATTGGTAATACATAGGTTGGTAACATTGTAATGCATTTTGTCAGAAAAAAATGAAAAATTATGCGTTTCCAAGATAAAAAATTAAGTTAAGTGATAAGGTGGCCCCAAACAAAAATTTTGTAAAATAAAAATAAAAATATTACAAATGTGTAAATTATTTACTCATCGGCTGGTTGCGCCTGACAACTAATTTCTTTTTCGTTTTTTAACAGAAAGCATTCGTTTAAAAACGACACCTTCTTTTTTAAAATTGGTGTATAAATTTTAAAAAAAATAAATATAACTTAAACTAATGTCGATAAAATCCACGTTGCATTGGAATATTGTAACGTGTCATTTTTACGTTTAAGACAACGTTACATATTTGTTTATTTAGGTAAATAATCAAGGCTCTTTGATTCGTCTTTCTGTACACAAATATATAGTATTTTATAGAGCTAGGTTTGGAGGTTATATAGTGTCCAAAAAGTTACCTTATAAAGGAGACATTCCATCGAATTACTGTGGACACTACGCACATCGCATTATCTGGACATCGTAATTGGAATTTAAGATCACAGGCTTCGGGAAAAATCACATAAAAATTTTGATTGTTTTGTTTTTATCTGTGGAATTTTGTGATTCACTTGACGTTCATAAAGTTAAACAGCTGTTATGCTGGGGAATGGCGGCGTTGCCGCATCACAAATGGTTTCAGTAACAGGAAGGAAACATTTAGATGAACATTTCATTCCCTTACGTTTATTTCGAGGATATTGGGACAATCCGAACCTCATCTCCTTCACGGATTAACTAGTTTTGATAGTACAAAAACATATTTGGGTCGACCAGGAACAACCGAGGCTCCGCCACTTTGATATCTTTATTAATTTGATAGGGAAAGGATAAAATAAATACGAGTTATGCACTTTTGTAAATGGGAGATAAACGAGGGGTGAAGGCCAAGACTAAAAGAATAAACGAAATCGTGTGAGTTAACATCTGAACACTCTTCTGCCGAGCTTCTTAGCAGTAGTTCAGTGTGTATTTTTGGGTTCAGGTTCAGAAACAACTTTATTACAGTAGAAATGTTTTACAAGAATGGCGTCAAACCATATGAATCTTAGAGAAAACATATATAAAGAGCAAAGGAAACTTGTGACTGAAACTGTAGCTAAAATACAACTAAATTCTACACTTAGTATAGCTTTACTCATATGGGAATTGGTTGAGTGTTCGAATATTCCTGGGTTTGCTGCATGCCCTGATCTCCAGTAATTGATTTTACAGTTGATGGTTTCAATGCTGAGCTTCTTCTAGTCCGTCGGGTTATTCTTCTTCTACTTGATATGTTGGTGGGGGTCCGGTTCGGGTCCGGCAAATGTTCGGTCAAATGTATGGAGGGTGTCTCGACGTCCTTGTTATAAAAATTTCAACCGTGGAAATAGATCCGACAACACCTCAAGGTTTGTTTTACGTACTTCCTATCCCCTTGGTCAGTGCTGCCCCCTATATACCTGTATGGAACTATGCGGTATCTCCTCATTGGTTGCTTTGAAAACCCCGGGTTTTTCTTCCAGGCTTGCCACTGAATGTAGAGATTTATTTTTGGCGGAAAAGTTTTTTATAAATAGGTTATTTGAATTTCACCGGGAAGATTAGGTTGGTACTATTGCGTTTTACCGTCCCCACTCCCCACCAAATTTACAAAACGGTTTCCGGCCACTGCATTATTCTGGTATTCTCGACTAAGTGCTTTGTCTCTTTTTGCTAACAAATTTGGTTGGGTCGACAACAGTTTCTGGGATCGCCTTTGTTTTTGGTGATTGGCACTACAGCGATTGTAGGAGATATCCCAGAAACTGTGGAAGTGAGTCCGTCGTGTCTAGGCAATCTGGAGTGACGCTCGCACCCTGTTTTGAGGGGAATTTAAGTCGGCCACGCCATTTTGTACGGGGAAAGAGCAGCGCCCTGTCAATTCCAGCGACGGGACAGTTGGGCTGGACGCTGGTGGGAAGCCGGACGGGCCAGTTATAACCCTGAGAAAGGGTTTCTACGCTCGGGCAAGTGTCCCACAACCTTTTCTACGCTCGGGCAAGTGTCCCACAACCCTTTTAAGACCAAAGTGCTGGCCTAACATCATGTGCTAAGCGAGCACGAGGGAAGGCGCGAGCAGAGCAGGAGACCCGAAAGCAGTGGTGAGACAACAGGACAACAGAATTCCAGGTTTACAAAATAAAACATACACAGAATAATCAAGGACCAAGGTAGGAGCAAGCCTTAACTATAATTTTTTCACTCATATATAAATTTTTAATATAATTTAGATGTGATCTTTTCATATATTTCATATATAAGTTTTCACAGTATAGTTTCAACATTTCTTGTAAACGCAAGATAAGGTATGACGTCATAACCCTGGTTTTGCGGCATATTTACTACATTGACTTGTTTTCCTTCCTTTCATTTATTTAAGATAATTTTACTGTCAAATTTAAAGTGCCTTGCTATTTTGGCCCTTGTTTACATCCATTTCATTTATTTTTTTTATGCTTCCGGCAATTTTATCTGATTTTACCACTAAAATAAACAAGATGAACTAATTTTTCTTGTGTTATTTGTACAACCCGATGACCAACTTTGCGGAGACAAAAGAGAGAGGAGATTATATTTTTTTTTTTTTTTGCGGTTTCGTTACACATTTTTACCTCATGGGGTGGATCTCGGACTGGGTTGCTGTCTGTCTCATTCTACCCAATGTAGAATGATGACAGCAGATATTTGGTCTAGATCTCCCCTATGATGGAACGATTTTGGAAGTATATATTTTTTTTAACAATCATTCATATAATTGAGTCCTACGCTACTGACTCAGATGTAGGTACACTATGACCTGTTAAAGGAGTCCATCTACCTGTAAAGTATTTCTAGTTTTGTCATCTTAATTCAATCTTTTAGAATTTTATTCTGTTTATTTTTTTTTTTTGGTTGTTCTTAATTACACAAATACTCTGGAAGCCTCGGAAGTAAGTGGAATTTCATTGTTTGGCTACAACATTTGGGTTGAACTGTATTTTATTTAAGATCTTCTTTGTAAAACATTGATATTAAATAATGTGGCGCACTTAAAATTTTCTTATTTCTGAACCCCCCCCTTCTCCACTGTATAAAAGTTACCGGGCATATCAATGTTTTACCTAGCTGGAAAATACAGTTCTGCTTCCAGATATTTGTTTAATTATTCAGTGGGTTTCAGTGTCACAAAATGGCGGCGACGTCTTTAAGCTGCCACAAATGTCACACAACTTTTTTTAAGGCCCCACGTTGGGCGCCAATTTGTGGCCTTAAAAAAAATTTAAAAAAAATGTGGGCGCCAATTTGTGGCCTTAAAAAAAGTTGTGTGACATTTGTGGCAGCTTAAAGACGTCGCCGCCATTTTGTGACACTGAAACCCACTGAATAATTAAACAAATATCTGGAAGCAGAACTGTATTTTCCAGCTAGGTAAAACATTGATATGCCCGGTAACTTTTATACAGTGGAGAAGGGGGGGGTTCAGAAATAAGAAAATTTTAAGTGCGCCACATTATTTAATATCAATGTTTTACAAAGAAGATCTTAAATAAAATACAGTTCAACCCAAATGTTGTAGCCAAACAATGAAATTCCACTTACTTCCGAGGCTTCCAGAGTATTTGTGTAATTAAGAACAACCAAAAAAAAAAAATAAACAGAATAAAATTCTAAAAGATTGAATTAAGATGACAAAACTAGAAATACTTTACAGGTAGATGGACTCCTTTAACAGGTCATAGTGTACCTACATCTGAGTCAGTAGCGTAGGACTCAATTATATGAATGATTGTTAAAAAAAATATATACTTCCAAAATCGTTCCATCATAGGGGAGATCTAGACCAAATATCTGCTGTCATCATTCTACATTGGGTAGAATGAGACAGACAGCAACCCAGTCCGAGATCCACCCCATGAGGTAAAAATGTGTAACGAAACCGCAAAAAAAAAAAAAAATATAATCTCCTCTCTCTTTTGTCTCCGCAAAGTTGGTCATCGGGTTGTACAAATAACACAAGAAAAATTAGTTCATCTTGTTTATTTTAGTGGTAAAATCAGATAAAATTGCCGGAAGCATAAAAAAAATAAATGAAATGGATGTAAACAAGGGCCAAAATAGCAAGGCACTTTAAATTTGACAGTAAAATTATCTTAAATAAATGAAAGGAAGGAAAACAAGTCAATGTAGTAAATATGCCGCAAAACCAGGGTTATGACGTCATACCTTATCTTGCGTTTACAAGAAATGTTGAAACTATACTGTGAAAACTTATATATGAAATATATGAAAAGATCACATCTAAATTATATTAAAAATTTATATATGAGTGAAAAAATTATAGTTAAGGCTTGCTCCTACCTTGGTCCTTGATTATTCTGTGTATGTTTTATTTTGTAAACCTGGAATTCTGTTGTCCTGTTGTCTCACCACTGCTTTCGGGTCTCCTGCTCTGCTCGCGCCTTCCCTCGTGCTCGCTTAGCACATGATGTTAGGCCAGCACTTTGGTCTTAAAAGGGTTGTGGGACACTTGCCCGAGCGTAGAAAAGGTTGTGGGACACTTGCCCGAGCGTAGAAACCCTTTCTCAGGGTTATAACTGGCCCGTCCGGCTTCCCACCAGCGTCCAGCCCAACTGTCCCGTCGCTGGAATTGACAGGGCGCTGCTCTTTCCCCGTACAAAATGGCGTGGCCGACTTAAATTCCCCTCAAAACAGGGTGCGAGCGTCACTCCAGATTGCCTAGACACGACGGACTCACTTCCACAGTTTCTGGGATATCTCCTACAATCGCTGTAGTGCCAATCACCAAAAACAAAGGCGATCCCAGAAACTGTTGTCGACTGTGTTTTTGGCTAGTTTTTTAACATCAGATGTAATTTTTTTGGTTTTTTTTTGAATTTGGGAAAAAAAAAGACAAAATTATTTTTAAATTTTTTTTTGAAAAAAATTTTTTGTGTTACAGCCAAAGCCAGGTTAAAAGCTTTCAGTTGCTGTCGGTGTTTTTTTTGACACCCAATCATTTTTTTTACTATAAAACAGGATTTTCCATCATTGGTTTTTTTTTGAAAAAAACACTTTTTAAATATTTTTTTTTATAATATTTTAATATTTAAGCGTTGATTTGAAATTCGTTGTTGCTCTGTTGATCCTCATAGTTTTTTTTGTTAGCTTATCTTCACAAGTTTTTTTTCTTGGAAAATAAAATATTCATTTTTATTTATTAAGGAAGAATAAGTGGATAGGAAAACATGTGAGTTTTTATTGAACAGAGTCCAACTCATGTTCTTAATTCTTTAAAGTTTTTTTGTAGGAAAAACATGTTTTAATTTTTTTTAAGAAAAATAAATACAACAATGTAAATTTACTTCAATTTTATTTAATTTATAGGTGGATGGATTTCCAGACATGGTCTTTTTTATGTTTTAAATATATGACATAGGTACTGTGTTTTTTTCTAACAATTTTTTTTCTGCAGGTTCATGTATTTATATTTTATTATTTCCTGCTTGTGATAAGATAGAAATTGTTTCACAGATTATTTTTTAGTGCAGTCGATTTATTTAGGTCAACAAGTTTTTTTTGGTGATTTTAATTTTTTGTGGGATATCACACTTGGTATTTGGAATATTTTTACAGGGTTTCACACAAATTTTTCTTGGCTAGGTTGTTTTAGGGTAAATATAGCTTAACAGCTGGTAGCTTTGTTTAGTTGAAAGTATTAATTAGTAATAAAGGAAAAGGAAAATGAGTTTATTTTGCTTTGTCATTTTCTTTTCTTGTTTTTTGGTGGTAACTGTTGGATGACAATTAAGACCTTACGTCACTCAGTTACATCGGGTCAGAGGAGGGTACACTACTAGTGTCGGCTCGGGAAGTTAGGAAACACAAGGCTAAAACCCTAGAGCGACATATTGGCTGAAGATCAACGCCAGAGGTCCAGTTAACATTTTTTTTTTGGGGTATTTTTTGGAGCAGTTTTTTTAGGTCTTTGGTTGCCAGTCTATTTTTTTGGTGGAAAATACAGCGTTGGGCTTTGGAGTGCATTTTTTTAAAAAATGACCTACGGGTATTTCTACCAATTAAAGTTTTCTGGTTCACAATTATTTTTTTTTCTGTATTTTTTTCTGCGTTCAGGTCATAGCTTGGTCATGGCCATTGGAGAGCAAACATTTATGTTTGAGCCTTGAGAAGTTTTGCCTGCTCGGATTGAATACAGAGAAAATGAATTTGAAGCCCAACTAGATATAATACCACAAAAGAAATGTTTAGCTGAGACAGATATAGATATAAGTTTTTTTGATTTTTTTTAGTTCATTTGTAGAGTTCATTTGTGGAGTTCAGTAATTTTTTTTAAGTAATGCCATTTTGAGTCAGTGAATTTAAGAGAGACTTTCAACTAAATATAAATGCTAGTCGGTGGTAATTGGTAAAAATATTTCAAAATTTTACTTTTTTTTTAAATAATTTAATCTTTCTTAAAAAGATTATTTTTTTTTCTGTAAGCATAACTTCTCGAATTCTTGTTTTGGGTCAAAACGGTTTGTATAGGGGTCGTAGTTTTAAAGGGTGACCAGACAGGTTATATTTTTTTTAGGGGACCAAACGGGAATTTCTTGAGTTACAAAAAGGTGAACTTTTTTTTATCTTAGGGGATCAGGCAGGAATAAATAAATCTTTTACTTCCAAATCATAATTTTAAATAACAAGATTTATTGGTTAAGTGTTTGGGTCTTATAGTAAAAAACGTTTTGTTTTTGGAGGATACTGGTATGATATGAAATTATTTTAATTTCATGCCAAATGTTGGTTGACGGCAGATATGCTAGTCCTCAGTTTTTTTGTTAGTTTGCATTTCAGGACAGTGGCGTGTACCTAAAGGGGCCTGTCATCTGCGCCCATTGTAAAGCAACTTCCAACTTACTTGCTTAGCTTTTCACTTAATCTCCGTTTTGTTGCTTCTGAAATTAAAGCGTTATGTTGGATAATGATGGATGGTGTTAGACTGAGAAAGTACCTAGGTATTTAGGGATGAAAACTTGGAAGTTGTGAACAATTGGAAAGTAATTTTTTTTTATTTCATTTTTTTTTATTTTAAAATAATTTCATACTGGTGACCTCAAATAATGAAGCAAATTTTTAAATTACAATACACTTTTGTGGAATATATGGGAAAGTGTTCAGGTTAAACAATAAATTTACGATCATTGATTTTTTTAAAATGATTTCAACCTAAGAATTAAGTTAAAAACAATAGGTTTTCCTTTAGGCGACTAAACAATGATGAGGGCATATACTTTTTTTTGTTATGCATAATATGATAGTAGTACCTTTCGTATTGCAATAATTAGGGGTTTTCCTCCCGCGAGCTGGGTGGAAATGGAAGAAATGTTTGGTTCGGAGTGTAGAAATCGAGGAACGAGGACTTCCTGCTAATCTTTTTAGGATTTCGCAACTTCGGTTTTCGCTAAATTAAAATACATCCAAATTTGGCCTACAGGCTGAATCTCGCATTTTCCAGGACCTTGCAGATTCGCGGAGAAAGACAATTTTTGTGATCTGTTTAGTTATGATAGGAATTAAAATAGTAACATGCACATGAGGGAACTAGATATATTTAGGTTAAAAAGTAGTAAGAACACTGATCTGAACAGTTTTCCATAATAGTGTCCTATTTTCACAGGGTGCTTCAAAATATCTTCACCCTTTCTTTGAAATAAGATATTGTTTCGCCTGTGGGTGTTTGACCGTTAAAAAAATATATAGGGTCCAGATGGGATTGGAATGGAAATCACAAGTTTTTGGGTTTTATTGACATTATACTTAGGGAATAGGGGAAATGTCTAATAAAAAGTTTTTTTGGTTTAGGCCGAGTTTTGTTGAGATAACAGAAGTTTAATTGGGGCCGGGAGTTTTATTATGCTCTTTTAAAATTAATGTAATAGTTTTTGGTTCTTGATTTTGTTCTCTGGTTTTTACGCAGGATTATTCCCAACTGTTTCATTTCAAAATATCATTTGTAGGTGATGGGGTCTCATTAGCCCTTGGACATTTGGTAGATTTGCTCTGACTGATAGTTGTGGAGTGGGCCCAACTTAATTTTATATCTCGTAAACACCAGGAATAGGGATCTGAGAATGCATTAGGCAGTAATTTTTTTTTTGAGTAGATGTTGTGTGTAAAGACACTTGAGTAGGCAGATTTAGTTTTACAACGTTCTTATAGGTGATCCTTGAGATTGTTTCCATATTTGTTTTTTTGAAAGGGCGCACGGGATAATTCTTTACGGGGTTGAGTGCAAAGTTTAAGACTTAGGTTCACATTAATATAGGGGTACAGTAAATGAGTACTCACGTTGGTTGTTTCCTTTAGTAATAATTTTAAACAAATATACTAACATCGTTTGTTTTTTGTAACATAAACATTTTTTTTTTTTACTTTTCCTAAACTGATTGGTTTTTTTTCAATCACGATTTTTATACCTTATGATTCTTAAGTAAATTTAATTTTCAACATTTTTTTTATAGTAAATAAATTTTTCTAGCTCATTGACTTTTCACATTGCCACAGTTTTGGGAGAGGAAAGGGAATTGACAACTGTTTTTTAAAGGAAAAGAACAAAAACTGTTGCATGACAACTCGAATAAGATTTTTCTGGTGCTGGTTTTATTAATTTTTTTTTAAGGTTCACTAATAGGAGCTGCAACCCCACTTAAACATTTTGCATTTTTTTTTGAAAATATTTTTTTAAATATTTTTTCTTTTTAATATTTTTTTTAAGGAAGGAAACTTGATTTTCTTGTTGAATTTTTTTTTTGTGCATAGTAGTACCTGGCCCTACAATGATTTTACCAGTTTATTTAAATATTTTTTTTTGTGAATTAAAATATAATTTCATTTCGAAACCTCGCGTTTTAACAACCTATCATCATTTGTTTTAATTTTTTTTTCTCCCTACTCTAAACCACCTATTAGGGTAGAGTAATATTTTGAACATTGTAGTGAGCCACTATTTAATTTTTTTTCTTATTATTGGGCTACTGTGGGCTTCACCAAAAAATTTTTTTTAAAATTTTTTTTTTGGACACCTTTCGGTACGATCCTAGGGTCTTTTTGACCATGACCATGGTTTGCATCAATTTAGTTTAAGTTTTGGGAATTTCATTTTAATGAAGATTAGAGAGTTGCAGTCCTACCAAGACGTTATTTCTGTAAATTTTTTAATAACATCGGTAATTTTTTTTTAAACTTTTTTTAATTACACACAACATCCTTACTAGTCTAATTCGACGCAATTTCAGCGAGCGGATTTTTTTTTAATTGAGCATATTTTACGATTTCTATAACATGAACATCTGTTCCGACGTTTATTGCGTTCACTTATATATTAAGGGATGATGTGACCTTAAGCAATGCATGTTTCGTGTAAACTCAGAGTAGGTAAGCAGGTTAAAGTGGGTTTTGATTCTTTCTTTTTAGAAAAATCATTGTATACGGCGATTTGGGTTTTTTTTGAGGAGTTTATTAGTGGAGCCGTTCTGCAATAGCAGGAGTATACCCTAGCTTTAACTGTGTACAACAGCTTTGGGATTGTTGTTATAGGTAGTCTGTTGTACGTTCCATTTAGGGATAAATTTACCTATTCGGTTGCTGAGGTAAACAAACATCACTTAACTTTAATTTTAATCCAGTTCAGCTAGGATAAGCGCAATTATTTTTTTTTGTGTTTTACTCACGCAGGATTGAAACATAAGACCTAAACACTGCCAAAACTCTTGTCTCTCTTTTATTTTTTAAACTTTTTTTTTATGGCTTCTTGTTAATTCTAATTTAGGATTTAAGTAGTTATCTCTCTCTGCAAGGTTGGACGTCATAGTTGGTTGTACAAATACTTAATATAAATTATGATTACATTTTTAAATGCAAATAAATTTTATTTTCTTACTGCTCCGGTGTTTTTCGGTTTTGTTCGCGTCTGCCCGTATTTAAGTTTTATATTTTCTACAGTTGTGAGAAAATTTATAGTGATTTTCACTAGTGAATTGAAAGTGAACTTTGTGTTTGTTATTGCGTGGTTTAGTTTTTATAATTGGGAGGTATAATTAAGAGTTTTGAAGTTTAAAGTTTCAATATAAAAGGCACCATGGCTATTTCTTTGAGTCGGTTGTCTGACATAAGGTACTTAGTCAAGGACGAATTAATCTATGAGTTAACATGGAGAGGCATAGCCATTGGATCGGTGGAAGAGATGAAGCAACAGCTCATACTGATTAGACAGAGAGAAAGGACCGATGGAAGTATGAGATACCCTCCGTATCCCTTTAAATTTGGCCAAGATGCTTTTAGCTGCATGAAGAAGCTTGATAGTCTGGTACCGCTGGTAGAGAAGTTCTCTGGTACGAGTAAAGGGGGAGAGTTTAGAAAAATCGCTGTAAGGTTGGAACATGTGTTAGCCAGGATAAATAACATGAATCCGTCTAACTTTGAAGAAAGTCAAACCAAAGGCATACTGGTTGCGGAAACCTTGAGTTTGATTGGGAGGTTGCAGAGCCAAGCAACAGATTTATTGAGAGTTGGCGTTGCCTCAGATGATGATGAAGCATCTGAAACCCATTCAACGAGTCGAGGCTCAGATCACTCAACAAATGCTGGCAACACACCTAACCAGTCTCATTTCCCGCAACCACAGCTCTCAAGCACACAAAGAACAGCTCAACAGCCCACAAACCAACCGTCGGTCATTGCTGCAGTGCAAATGCAAGTGCTAACGAACCCAACTCAAGCACCAATACAGGCACCAGTCCCTATGCCGATTGAGAATTACGGTACATCAGCTTTTCATTATCAACAACCGTCTACCGTTCCTTTGAGTCTAGCTGCCCTCCAAAGTAGCATTGCACCAATTGCTCAGTCACGACCACTTTCTTGTTCGTCGCCAGTACCAATGTCAAGTGATCCTGGTACTTCATATCATGTTGCACCTGTACCTCCGCATAAGTGGAACTTAAAATTTACAGGCGAGAGGGGTACAATCTCCGTCACCGCATTTTTCGAGAGAGTGGACGAGTTGAGTCAGGCTAGAGGAGTCAGCAAAAAGGTTTTACTGAATTCGGGCATCGATCTTTTTGAAAAGTCAGCTTATACTTTTTACAAAGATGTACGTAGAGAAGTCCATACATGGGAACAGCTGGAACAGAGGTTCATGGCAGAATATCTTCCTTCTTCATATGGCGAGAAGCTATTGAAGGAGATTCAAAAACGTAAACAAGGCCCTGGAGAGTCTATAGGGACCTATATTGCTGTCATGAACACATATTTCCAAAGACTTGGCTGTCCTGTTTCCGAAGAGGCGAAATTAGCTATCGTCTTCAGAAATATAGCGGACATCTATAAGAAAGGGTTGATTGCTACTGAGGTCAATAGCCTATCACATTTAAAGGATCTGTGTCGTAGAATAGACCAGAGATATGGTTTAGAGGAGGAAAATTTTACATCTAGAAGAAACCAATCAATCGAACCTGACTTGGCCTACGTTGACGTAGAGAGCGACAGTGACGATTTTTCAACAGGGGTTGATGCAATTCAAATAGCAGGTGCCGGGACATCGAACCAACAGAATTTGAATCATCCTGCTGATAGATTCGACAGAGATAGGCAGCAACCAGCAAGCAATTTTGCTGCTAGGGCTGATAGAGAGAGACAACAACCAGCTAGTGTTCAGTCTAGTGTAAATGACAGAGATGGACAACAACCACAGGGTGTTGGATCTGGTAGGGCGAATAGAGACGTTGTTTGTTATAGATGCAACCAAACAGGGCACATGGCAATCGGGTGCGCATTACCTAGAGGCAAGCAGTGCTATTCGTGTGGTCAGGCAGGGGTAACAGTCAGAGAATGTCGTAATTGTAATCGTCAGGGAAACGGACCCAGGCGCTCGTAGGTGGTCGACCTTCGAGTCAGCCTGAACAAGCATCGACCGATAGGCTAACGTACGTTTTAGATTATGTGATAAGTCATGCTCGTAAAGATGAGAGACCTTATTTAGAAGTGGATGTACTCGGAAATAAGTTATTAGGTTTGTTGGATTCCGGGGCTTCACGTACCTTTTTAGGGAATCATGGTTGGTCAATCATCGAGAGGTTTGGTTTTTCACTTGATACGACGAAGAAGACGAGTTGTATTGTGGCAAATGGTCAAAGCACGAGTAGTATTGGAACAGTGCAGCTTCCTATGCGAGTTCAGGACAAATTTAGGTTAATAGAGGTCGTCGTCGTTCCTGAGTTGCCGCACACTCTGATTTTGGGATTAGATTTTTGGATTTCGATGGGGATAGTACCGAACTTAAGTACTAATGAGTGGCACTTTGCCGATAATAAAGATGTGATTTGTTCTTTAGAAACACCAGACCAACAAACTACTCTTTCGCCTTATGAATCAGAACGACTAGAGGAATTGGTCGTTAAATATAAGACTATTATGGGTGACTCACTGGGATGTACCGACAGGGTAGAGCATAAGATTACAACAGATGCAGCACCGATAAGACAACGTTCATATAAGGTCTCACCGGTCATTCAGAAACTTATTGATGACGAAATCGACGAAATGCTGAAAATGGATGTGATAGAACGTAGTAGTAGTTCATGGGCTTCACCAGTGGTAATGGTACAAAAGAAAAACACAAAGAAATATCGTTTCTGTGTAGACTACCGCAAATTGAACTCAGTGACGGCGCGTGATAGTTATCCTTTACCACTCGTATCCGAGACTCTTGACAAATTGAAAGATGCTAAGTACTTGTCAACTTTAGATATTAAGAGTGCTTATTGGCAAGTACCAATGGAAGAATCATCGAAGCCACTAACAGCATTCATCTGTCGACGAGGTCTCTTCCAATTTAAGCGGTTACCATTTGGTCTTCATAATGCACCTGCAACTTGGCAGAGACTCATAGATAGCATCATAGGAAACGATTTAGACCCTTACGTGTACGTATATCTCGATGACCTCGTAATTGTCACATAGAGCTTTTCTGAACATCTTAGAATTCTTGAGGAAGTCCTACGAAGATTGCAGAATGCAAAGATAACGGTAAGTTGGGAGAAATGCCAACTGTGTAGGCCAGAAATGACTTATTTAGGTTTCGTAGTGGACCGTCGAGGCATCCGAGTTGACCCTAATAAAATTAGAGCCATGTTAGAGCTCCAGAGGCCAAGAACTGTCAGAGAAGTTCGTAGAGTTGCAGGTACAATATCCTGGTATAGACGTTTCATAGAGAATTTTTCAGCGATAATAGCTCCAATTACAGCTCTAACTAAGAAAAATCAAAAGTTCGATTGGACTGCAGACTGCGAAAAAGCATTTATTAAGATTAAGGAACTTTTAGTGACTGCACCGATTCTTACATGTCCAGATTATAGCAAGGAATTTGTCATTCAAACAGACGCATCAGGATATGGAATAGGAGCATGTTTAACGCAGCCTTATCCTGAAGGAGACAAAGTCATATGCTATTTGAGTCGATCTTTGACTAAGCAAGAACGTGTTTACACGACCACCGAGCGAGAATGTTTGGCATTGGTTTGGGCGATAGAGAAGCTCCGGCCTTATATTGAGGGGATCTCATTTAAGGTCATAACAGATCATTTTAGCTTAAAATGGCTTCATAGCTTGAAAGAGCCCAGTGGAAGACTTGCTCGTTGGTCTGTAAAACTGCAGCAATATGATTTTGAAGTAATCCATCGGAAAGGGAAAGATTTAGTTGTCCCGGACATGTTGTCTCGTGCAGTACCTATGATTGATACAATTTCGCAGCCCAGAGATGTTTCAACAGCAATTAAAGATCGATGGTACCAAAAGATGGTAAAGAGGGTCGTAGAATCACCGTTAAAATTTATGAACTGGAGATACACTGATAATAAGTTGTATAAATATGTCAAACAAGAATACCCTCAACTTTCACCATCTAACGAATATTGGAAAGAGGTGGTCCCCAAAGATCATAGGCGTAGAATTATTGGAGAAGCTCACGATCCTCCTACCGCAGGACATATGGGTGTGTATAAAACCTTCCACAGACTGGCAGAAAAATATTATTGGCCAAAAATGCGCCAGGACGTGGCAACTTTTGTAAAGAAATGCTTTGTCTGTGCAGCTCATAAAGGTGATACACAAGGTGTATCTGATCAGATGATATCTCACCCAAAACCAACTCGTCCTTGGGAAATTATTTCGACTGATTTATGTGGACCGCTACCTCGTTCAACAAAGGGTAATTGCTGGATTCTCGTCGTTACAGACTATTTGAGTAAGTTTTCCTTAGTTTTTCCAATGCGAACAGCCCCTACTCAAGCTGTTGTCAAGCATCTCGAGGAGCAAGTATTTATGGTCTTCGGAGTACCCCGTTTGATACTTTGTGATAATGGCCCTCAGTACAAAAGTAATGAGTTTAAGCGTTTTGCTGAGAGTTATCAGGTTAAAATTCAGTATAATCCGTATTATCACCCCAGAGCAAATCCAACAGAAAGGACGAATCGCACGTTAAAAACCATGTTATGTTGTTATGTGAAAGACAACCACAGGAAGTGGGACGAACAAATACATAAACTTGCCTGCGCGATTCGTACTGCAACCCATGAGACAACCAGGATGTCTCCTTTCTTTGTTAATTTTGGTAGGAATATGTGTCTATCAGGTAAAGATTACTCCAACCCAGTTTTGTTATCTGAAGAGAATGGTGTACAATCCGCAGCTGAAAGTAAGAACGAAGGTTTCCGGAAGCTCTATGCTGATGTTAGGAGAAGGTTGGAGGTGGCTGGAGAGAAAAACGTAGTTCAGTATAATTTGCGTACAAGGGTACCCAACTTTGCTGTGGGTCAGCGTGTTTGGAAGAAAAATTATGTTTTGTCAGATGCTGCGAAGTTTTTCTCGAAGAAGTTAGCACCGAAATTCGTTGGTCCTTATGTGATTAGGAATAAAATTTCTCCATGGATATTTGAGCTTCAGGAACCATCGGGTAAAGTACTGCCAGGGAGTTGGCATGCCAAAGACCTTAAGTCGGCAGCGGACCTCTCCGATTAACCTTTTAGGTTAATCGTCTTGAAGTTGGGGGGGGATTATGTAACGTGTCATTTTTACGTTTAAGACAACGTTACATATTTGTTTATTTAGGTAAATAATCAAGGCTCTTTGATTCGTCTTTCTGTACACAAATATATAGTATTTTATAGAGCTAGGTTTGGAGGTTATATAGTGTCCAAAAAGTTACCTTATAAAGGAGACATTCCATCGAATTACTGTGGACACTACGCACATCGCATTATCTGGACATCGTAATTGGAATTTAAGATCACAGGCTTCGGGAAAAATCACATAAAAATTTTGATTGTTTTGTTTTTATCTGTGGAATTTTGTGATTCACTTGACGTTCATAAAGTTAAACAGCTGTTATGCTGGGGAATGGCGGCGTTGCCGCATCACAAATGGTTTCAGTAACAGGAAGGAAACATTTAGATGAACATTTCATTCCCTTACGTTTATTTCGAGGATATTGGGACAATCCGAACCTCATCTCCTTCACGGATTAACTAGTTTTGATAGTACAAAAACATATTTGGGTCGACCAGGAACAACCGAGGCTCCGCCACTTTGATATCTTTATTAATTTGATAGGGAAAGGATAAAATAAATACGAGTTATGCACTTTTGTAAATGGGAGATAAACGAGGGGTGAAGGCCAAGACTAAAAGAATAAACGAAATCGTGTGAGTTAACATCTGAACACTCTTCTGCCGAGCTTCTTAGCAGTAGTTCAGTGTGTATTTTTGGGTTCAGGTTCAGAAACAACTTTATTACAGTAGAAATGTTTTACAAGAATGGCGTCAAACCATATGAATCTTAGAGAAAACATATATAAAGAGCAAAGGAAACTTGTGACTGAAACTGTAGCTAAAATACAACTAAATTCTACACTTAGTATAGCTTTACTCATATGGGAATTGGTTGAGTGTTCGAATATTCCTGGGTTTGCTGCATGCCCTGATCTCCAGTAATTGATTTTACAGTTGATGGTTTCAATGCTGAGCTTCTTCTAGTCCGTCGGGTTATTCTTCTTCTACTTGATATGTTGGTGGGGGTCCGGTTCGGGTCCGGCAAATGTTCGGTCAAATGTATGGAGGGTGTCTCGACGTCCTTGTTATAAAAATTTCAACCGTGGAAATAGATCCGACAACACCTCAAGGTTTGTTTTACGTACTTCCTATCCCCTTGGTCAGTGCTGCCCCCTATATACCTGTATGGAACTATGCGGTATCTCCTCATTGGTTGCTTTGAAAACCCCGGGTTTTTCTTCCAGGCTTGCCACTGAATGTAGAGATTTATTTTTGGCGGAAAAGTTTTTTATAAATAGGTTATTTGAATTTCACCGGGAAGATTAGGTTGGTACTATTGCGTTTTACCGTCCCCACTCCCCACCAAATTTACAAAACGGTTTCCGGCCACTGCATTATTCTGGTATTCTCGACTAAGTGCTTTGTCTCTTTTTGCTAACAAATTTGGTTGGGTCGACAACAGTTTCTGGGATCGCCTTTGTTTTTGGTGATTGGCACTACAGCGATTGTAGGAGATATCCCAGAAACTGTGGAAGTGAGTCCGTCGTGTCTAGGCAATCTGGAGTGACGCTCGCACCCTGTTTTGAGGGGAATTTAAGTCGGCCACGCCATTTTGTACGGGGAAAGAGCAGCGCCCTGTCAATTCCAGCGACGGGACAGTTGGGCTGGACGCTGGTGGGAAGCCGGACGGGCCAGTTATAACCCTGAGAAAGGGTTTCTACGCTCGGGCAAGTGTCCCACAACCTTTTCTACGCTCGGGCAAGTGTCCCACAACCCTTTTAAGACCAAAGTGCTGGCCTAACATCATGTGCTAAGCGAGCACGAGGGAAGGCGCGAGCAGAGCAGGAGACCCGAAAGCAGTGGTGAGACAACAGGACAACAGAATTCCAGGTTTACAAAATAAAACATACACAGAATAATCAAGGACCAAGGTAGGAGCAAGCCTTAACTATAATTTTTTCACTCATATATAAATTTTTAATATAATTTAGATGTGATCTTTTCATATATTTCATATATAAGTTTTCACAGTATAGTTTCAACATTTCTTGTAAACGCAAGATAAGGTATGACGTCATAACCCTGGTTTTGCGGCATATTTACTACATTGACTTGTTTTCCTTCCTTTCATTTATTTAAGATAATTTTACTGTCAAATTTAAAGTGCCTTGCTATTTTGGCCCTTGTTTACATCCATTTCATTTATTTTTTTTATGCTTCCGGCAATTTTATCTGATTTTACCACTAAAATAAACAAGATGAACTAATTTTTCTTGTGTTATTTGTACAACCCGATGACCAACTTTGCGGAGACAAAAGAGAGAGGAGATTATATATTTTTTTTTTTTGCGGTTTCGTTACACATTTTTACCTCATGGGGTGGATCTCGGACTGGGTTGCTGTCTGTCTCATTCTACCCAATGTAGAATGATGACAGCAGATATTTGGTCTAGATCTCCCCTATGATGGAACGATTTTGGAAGTATATATTTTTTTTAACAATCATTCATATAATTGAGTC
The DNA here is from genome assembly GCA_963576565.1 of Aspidapion aeneum. Taxonomy (NCBI): domain Eukaryota; kingdom Metazoa; phylum Arthropoda; class Insecta; order Coleoptera; family Brentidae; genus Aspidapion; species Aspidapion aeneum. Next base: position 7,792,851 of record OY755046.1, read on the forward strand.
CTACGCTACTGACTCAGATGTAGGTACACTATGACCTGTTAAAGGAGTCCATCTACCTGTAAAGTATTTCTAGTTTTGTCATCTTAATTCAATCTTTTAGAATTTTATTCTGTTTATTTTTTTTTTTTGGTTGTTCTTAATTACACAAATACTCTGGAAGCCTCGGAAGTAAGTGGAATTTCATTGTTTGGCTACAACATTTGGGTTGAACTGTATTTTATTTAAGATCTTCTTTGTAAAACATTGATATTAAATAATGTGGCGCACTTAAAATTTTCTTATTTCTGAACCCCCCCTTCTCCACTGTATAAAAGTTACCGGGCATATCAATGTTTTACCTAGCTGGAAAATACAGTTCTGCTTCCAGATATTTGTTTAATTATTCAGTGGGTTTCAGTGTCACAAAATGGCGGCGACGTCTTTAAGCTGCCACAAATGTCACACAACTTTTTTTAAGGCCACAAATTGGCGCCCACATTTTTTTTAAATTTTTTTTAAGGCCACAATATGCCTCATTATCTCAAAATTTCTTCACAGAACTCAAATATATGAGATACACAGTTTAGAAGCCTAAGAATCATAGATTAACGTGTTATATAGGAAACTAAAATCACCACAAAAAAATCAGGTGAGTATTTAAAATAGTCGTGTTTTGATCAAACATGAATTATTGCTATTTTTTATATTTAGAGGCTTTTAAAATGTTTCAAGGTCATAGACGTAAAAAACGTTTTGTACCAATTAATAGCTACATATTTGGAAAATAATTGGTAGTACACATGTTGGTAACATTGTTATGCATTTTGCCAGAAAAAAATTAAATGTTATTAGAACATGGTTTATCCAAAATTTGAAAAATTATGTGTTCTCAAGATAAAAAATATTGATTTAAAAGAGAAGAACGAGTTATTAAAAAGAAGTATATATTAAATGAATATCTTATTTCGTAAAGATTTTAAATGGCTCCAAACAAAAATTTGCAAAATAAAAAAAATAATATGACAAATAAATTTTTAACTAATCGGCTGGTTAAGCCTGGTGACCAATTTTTTATTCTTAGTAAACACAGGCATTGGCTTAAAAACGACACCTTTTTTTTCTAAATTGTTATATACATTTTTAAGAAATTATATATAATTTAAACTAATGTCGATAAAATCAAAAATGGCCCCCCCTCCACCACCCGGTGCGGGTTTGAGATAAAAAAATTACTTTTTAAACGTAGTTTAAGCCCATAGATCTACAGTTAAAAGGACGTTTCGCCACCTCAAAGATCGCACGATAAAACCATTACTACATATGCTATCCTCCCTATTAATATATAATTATCTCTATGTTTTTACATTTGACGTGCTTAAAGGTTATTAAGCTCCAAATAAATTTAACTTGTAACTAGCTCTTTTAATCGAGAATAACTCCTAGCATTAACATTAGAATTGTGGTAGGACATTATATAAATAAATATTATAATATAATAATAAACCGTTAATGAAATCCCAACGAGAAGATATATATGTGGAAATATGCCTCTTTATCTCAAAATTTCTTCACAGAACTCACATATCTGAGATACACTGTTTAAAAGCCTAAGAACCGTAGATTAATGTGTGGCACAGAAAACCAAAATCACCACAAAAAAATCAGGTTAAAAAGGCGAGTATTTAAAATAGACGTTTTTTTGATCAAAAATTAGTTATTTCTATTTTTTATGTTTAGAGGCTTTTGAAATATTTCGAGGTCATAGGACTAAAAAATCTTTTTCACCAATTGATAGCTTCTTTAATCGAGAATAACGCCTATCATTAAAATGAGAATCATGGTAGGAAATTATATAAATAAATATTATAATATAATAATAAACCGTCGATGAAAACTGAACGAAAATGTTAGTGCCTGGGAATTTGTCTCTTTATCTCAAAATTTCTTCACAGAAGTCACATATCTGAGATAGACAGTTTAATAGCCTAAGAACCCTAGTTTAACGTGTGGTATACGAAACCAAAATCACCACAAAAAATTTGGTTAAAAAGGCGAGTATTTAAAATAGTAGATTTTTCATCAAAAATTAATTATTTCTATTTTTTATGTTTAGAGGCTTGTGAAATGTTTCAAGGTTATTGGACTAAAAAATGTTTTTCACCAGTTGATAGCGACATATTTCGAAAGTAATGGGCAATACATAAGTTGGTGATTCTGTGATGCAATTTGCTAGAAAAAAAATAAATGTTTTTTGAAACCGGTTCATCCAAAATTTGAAAAATTATGTGTTCCCAAGACAAAAAATATTAATTTAAAAAATAGCAACGAGCTATTAACAACAGCTGAATACACGGTCAAAAGCACAATAAATGTACCGTTACAAAAAGGTATATCCTAAACGCATAGCTTATCCAGTGAAGATTTTAGGTGGCCTCAAACAAAAATTTTGCAAAATAAAAAAATGATTGCAAGAACTTTGTAATTTTTTTCCTCATCGGCTGCTTGCGCCTGATGACCAGTTTTTTTTTGGTTTAATAACACAAGGCATTTGCCTAATAACGGCACCTTTTTTTTTCATTGGTAAAGAAATTTTAGCAAAAAAAAATATAATCTAAACTAATCCCGATAAAATTCAAGATGGCGCCCCCCCCACCTCCCTGCGCGGGTTTGGAGGAAAAGAAAACTACTTTTTAAACTTACCTTAAGCCTCTAGATCTACAGTTAAAACGGCGTTTTGCCACCTCAAAGATCGCACGATAAAACCATTTTTTCAAAATTAAATTTTTGAAATTAAATAAATAGTACCTCAAAGTCAATTATGGTAAAATGAGGGTAAGGAACCCTTTATGCAGTATGTATTAGTAAGTAATAAGTATTAAATGGTCCAGTAGGGACGTAAAGTACATTGCCTATAGAAGAAAATAAAAAAAAACATTAAAAGGGGGTGAGTTCTTTTCGCTCCACTATTTAAGGGTGTCCTGCCCTCCGAGATCCGGCTCGAAGGACCAATGTTAAGGGCAGGTTGAGTCACGGGGTAATACCGTCAGGCATCCAGAAAACCTCACATAAATAGGAGAAGGTAATCCGGTCACGAACGAACAGGTTTCCGCGATGGATAGTGGAAGGAGATGTAAAACACCCTTTTATTTTATTGCGTAAAAGTAGTAAAGTAAATAGTTACGTAACCGGTGTTACGTAACGCGTAATGTAAGTAATAAAAGTATGGCTCGACTTACCTCAGTAATTAACCGGACGTGGAAAAAGGGAAATCCAGTAGATAGCATCCTTCATCCAAAAACAGTCAATTGATGGTTAATTTTATGGGTTTGCGCGGCCGCTTGTAATTATTTAGTAAAATATTGATTTTTTCATGACTAATTCGCAGAACAGATAAGCAAATTCGCACTGCTGTGGGAGCCAGACGAGCGCACATACGTAGCGAAGCGCTTCCGGGTCCAGACTGGTCTTTATTGTTTCTCCAAAAATTCCCTCTTTGCCCCTAGGGGGGAGTAGCGTGGTATCCGCAAGGTATGTAGGTGAGAATTTGGAGACCTTTAGAAAGTAAGGTAAAATATAAACAAGTCGAGCCTTTCAAAAAGCAGATTAGTATTAGTAAAAATGAGTATAGATTTAAATTTGAATTGTTTGCGCGCCCTTCTACAAGCAAAGTACATGTACATATTAGACATAAGTAGATATAAGGACAATTTTTCCCAAATTGCCAAAACATATAAAACTAAAAAAAAAGTTAAATTCTTCAAAAATAAAATAAAAATAAGAAGGGAACGTGGAGACTGAACAATAACAAAGTTTTTAAGAAATTAAAGAAATTTTTATTTCACTAGTAAAGGGTAATAGATGACGCCTGATCCACAAATAAAACTATAAAATATTTTAATAACATTTCATCAAAGTGTTTTTTTTGCAGAACATAATATTGATTGCTTGGTTGATTGATTAGTTCCGCCAGCAAGAATAGGTTTTAGGAGTCCCCGACACTGCAGCTATTTAGCTTATTGTATCTCCTGCTAGGTGGTTTTCCTCCAGAAGGATTTTTGTTCTGCAGAAGGTCAGTGCTGGGCACTCAAATATTATGAGAGAGGCTGTTTCGTCGTCCTCGTCACAAAGTCTGCATATGGGCTTATCTCTGTAGATTCCCATTCTATGCATATGTTTTCTCAGTTTGCAGTGACCGGTTACAAGTCCCGTTACCTGCCTGATTTGTTTTCTATTGAGTTTTAGTAGTTCACAGGTGAGTGAGGGTAATGGTGATGACACTATTTTCTTACTGTGGTTTAGCCTTGGTAATGAATGCCAGTGGTTTCGATGTTCCTCACTTATCCATCGTTTGATGTACCATGTACCAAGGTTTTTTAAATTCCAAAAGCAGGTTCTGGCCCTATGAATGGTTAAAAAGATCCTTTTCTAGCAAGTGAATCTGCCTTTTCATTGCCTGGAACCCTTGTGTGCCCTGGCACCCACGCAAGGGTAACCTTGTTGTGTTTTGCCAGGGTTAATAGGGATTGCAGACAGTTCCAGACTAACTTAGAGTTAGTTTGTTAACTCGCTAGAGCTTTAATTGCTGCTTGTTGAGATATCCTCGTCCCAGATTTTCCCGCAGACAGACATCTATTGCGTGTATTTCTGTTGGGAATACTGTGGCGCATTTTCTTAAAGATGTAAACCAGTTTAATCTAGGGCTAAGCCATATACTCCTGGTCCTGACTCACTATCCATTTTGGATCCGTCGGTGTACCTGGAGAAGTGTGTTTTCCGTTTTGTTCCGCCCCCCCCCCCTGGGTTCTAAACGGCTTATTCACATTGATTAGCGGAGTCATGATATCACTCCGCATTTCGAGCACCGTGTAGGTAATAATGATCGTTATTCTGGTGTGACCCGATTCACTTCCCGGGAACCAGTTTTCAATTCAATTTAATTCAAAATAAATTTTATTGTCTGAATGTTATTACATTTCATTGACAAAGCAAATCCTATAACTTACTTAATAGTAACTACCTCTATTTATCATAATCAATTCTAATAAATTTATAGCTCTTCTAGAGTAAAAAATAAATTTATATTCCAATAACCCCAAATAGAGAAATCCGCATTTAAAAAACAATAATAATAATAATAGAACAAAATCACATTGTTTTAATTTTAACCCTTCATTTCATGAATTTTGAAAAAATAAAACTAAAAATATGATTTTTGTTTACTGTGTATTTACGGAATATAGAAACATATTGCTATCATTGTTTTTCATATTTTTTTATTTTTTTTTACAAAAAACAGTATGTTGCAAACCTGCATCAAGATGCAACTTGGGCAACTTAAATTCTCTAATCCTAATTTAGATGATACTCAGTGAAACAGTTTTTATCCTTAGTAAAACACAAATTCACGCCACATTTCTCACACTTACAGTGTGTAAAACCCTTGCACAGTGGCATCTTACATCTTTGTCTTTTGACTCCGTATTTGATCCAGTGGCTGTATTTATCCAGTCTAACGTTTCTTGGTGGTGCGTGTGAGGCAGGTCCTCTGTGTCTCTTTGCCTCAATTTCGCCCTCTAATCTGCTTGATGAGGGTCTACCACGCTTCTTGCCACCAATATCACAATCAATTAGACAAAGAGTCTCCGAACCGAACCGAACCGAACCGCTACCTCAAGCCTAAATTCCCACTGAGTTATTTTACAAGTAATATTCTTTGATTTTTGTACTCTCTGATAAAGCAAAAAGGCATTTATTATGGTTACATCGATTAAATGGAAAAATATGCGCAAGTACCACTTCTTTGATCTGAGAGGGATAGTATGTCGGCCAATGTGACTATCCATCAGATCGACACCGCCCATATGTTGATTGTACTCCCGCACAATTCGTGGACATACGATGTCAATCTTTTTCTTTTGTTTTTTATCAAAACGTTGTACAGTACTGTGAGGTAATTCACCAAAACATGAAGAAAGCAACCTCACGATTTTATTGTCCTTCCAGGACACCAAACTCAAATCAACACCATCTGTATTGGCAACATATTCCTCGCACGTTCCGCGAGGTTCTTTTTTGAATCGATTTTCAGGTGTCAGAGGATTATTCGATATTCTGTTTTGACGTATGGTGCCCAACATATAAATGCCCCGGTTTGCCATTGTCGTGAAAAGTGGCAACGAAGAATAATAGTTGTCACAATAAATCTGGTAGTTCATATTTCGTGAAATCTCTCTTGAAAGTCTAACAACAACATTAGAGCTGGCTCCTAAATCAGGTTCATCAGGTAATAAATGAGTAAACCAATTTGAAGATCCACTGTAGATTTCAAAGCGATATGCAAATCCTGTGGTGTCACATTAAACGAAAAATTTTATCCCCCATTTATGGGGTTTCTGTGGATTATATTGCTTGAGCTGATGTCGAAATTTAGTGACACATGTCTGTTCATCAATTGAAAGCTTGCTATTCATTGGTATTGACGAAAAACTTTTATTCAGCTCATCAATCAGGGGTCTGATTTTGTGGAGAATATCATATTTTGGATCATCTTTGGAAAGCATGGAGTTGTTATCGTTGAAATGCAAAATGTTTTTCAGACGCTCAAACTCATTTATTGTCATAGTATTTCGCACGTTGTCTATTCCTATGTCATGCCTCCACATACAGCGTGTTCTTGGCGGATTGTTGATTGACATATATAGGACTATGCCTAAAAACTTTTGTATGTATGTACGTGAAACATTAGCTGGTTTATTCGGATTTTTTTGAGCGGCATATAAATTTGTCTGTTCAGCTATATTATTTATCAGCTCATTCATCCTCGCTTTCGTCCAGATGCTCCAAAATGTCTGCCAATTCTTCATCGGAAAGTGGCTGCCTTTTATCTTTTTTTCTCCACGACATAACTAAAACAAAAAAAAACATTTGGTCTTGTTTTTATTATTCCTTTTGTACAAACTTTGAAACGACTTTATACTAAAAATATATAAATTCTTATGTCACTATTGCATAGCGTTGCAAATCAGCAACACTCCCTTTCAAACTCCCCCAGAAACCCAAATTATAAAAAAATATATTTTATAATGTAATATACTTACTTGTGTATACTTCTCAAATGTAACAGTAATTTTTCTTTAAAAAAAAACACTTATTTTTTTACATTTATAACGCAAAATAATATCACTGTTAGCTCCCGCTAAATTTCGCGGTTGTTTATATATATTTTTAAAAACACACAACTGTATGAAGGACAAAGCGCATTCCGCGTATTTGGACATGCGCACCAACAACCAGGGAGATCATTGTCAATCGCCTAGAGAAAAAGGCGTGTTAATTTCGTTCTCCAACCATTTTCAAATATCTACACCTGAAAGTGCTCGATTTTTGTGTACTGAAGCATAGAACTAGAAACGTCAACCCTTCAGCTACGTGGTGACATCATTAGATCCATCAGGGGCCCCTGGGAACGAGAAGAATTTGGCTGCAAAGGAGGTGAGTGCGCTTATCTGATTACCGTTGTGTGGTTCCAACAATTTTACCTATGGACGTCTGATTAATTTCGTAATTTCATACCAATATTTATGTTGCTCGCGATATCATTAATTAAAATATTTACAGTCCATTGCCTTTAACGTTTTTCTATCCGCGAGTTAACATATCACGTGTTTATCAGAATTTCGAGGTTAGAAGTTACTAGGTTTTTACGATGCTATAGAAAAAAACAAACAGCAAACACAAGGCATACTGTGATTGCATTTTATTAGGAGTTATGTTGCCATGCTGCTACATTATGAAATTTCGACTAAACACTGAAAGCCTGCAGATGGGAGCCGGTAAAAACAGTATGTTGCAAATTTGCAACAAAATGAAACGAAGGGTTAATTCTTTTCGATATAAAATTTTTATTTTAATAAATTTTTCAAAATTTAAAAAAAGTAAAGTAAAGTAAACAATATAAGTAACCACAATTTTAACATCTACATAAACTCTGTAAACATGTACTTATTGCTATTAATATATAAAAACTATAGTTTTAAAATTATAAAAGTATTAAAATTGTTAAAACCATTCAAAAAGGTAAAATGTTTAGACACACCATTTTAATAGTTGTATAAAAAATATAGAAATTATGGTGTATAATAATATAATATAAGACATGAATAAAATACAAAGAAGTAAACTTAATGCTAACATATAGGACCTGAGTTGGCAAATTGATTCTGGCAGAACTATCCTAAAACTTAATATAAAATAGATACAACAAAACTAAAATTAAAAATTAAAAACATACGGAAAAATTGACGTACACAACAAAATAAAAATATTTATGGTAAAATAAAATGAAAAAAGAAAAAAAAACAAATTAAATAAAATTAATTAAAATGAAAGAAACTTTAAAAGTATTCTTCATAAAATTCTTGTATGCTTTAGTGACTAGTAATTGTTTAAGTGTTTGTCTAAAAGTCTTGTAATCTCTCTCAATTTTCAGTTCTTCAGGAAGGCAATTAAAAATCTTAACACTCTCATAAATTACTGAGTTTTTGGTTAGTGTTGTTTTGGGGATGGGTAAACTGCTGTGTCTTAAACTGTAATGGTTATCTCTAACAAATCCGTCGTACTTTTTATGTATAAGGCAGGCAGTCTCCAGGATAAATATGGCAGGTACTGGCAAAATTTTTCTTCTTGTTTAAAAAGCAGTTTACAACTATGTTGACATCCTACATGACAGAGATATCTTAGTCCCCTTTTTTGAAGCCTAAAAAGCCTATAAGCTCTGCTCATGAGCCCAAGACTAACTCCTCTTCTAAAATCCAAGAGAGAAAGAGTTTCATCTGGGTTAATTTTTTTGTACACAATGTAGCTGTTAACAAACACCATATCCAAGATTCCAAAAAATAATCTATGCCACCATTTTTTGGAACGCCTGTCCACACAGTACGCCTGACGCAGTCTATCTGCCATGTCCACACCGCCCATGAAACGATTATAGTCTGGAATGATTTTTGGGCATGTAATGTCTTTCGTTGTGCCATCTTTTTGAAGTCGCTTTACTGTTGAAACTTGGGTGCCATGAAAATTTGATAAAAGATAAACTGTTCTATTGTCATGCCATTTGAAACGGTCTAGGACAACTGGGCGCCGCCAACTCGGCGCCGCCAACTGGGCGCCGGGCCAACTGGACGCCGGGCCAACTCGGCGCCGCCAACTGGGCGCCGGCCAACTCGGCGCCGGACTAAATTTTTTTTTTTGATAAAATGTGTAGTAGAAAAATAAAATATATTATTTATATAAAAACATCTTTAAAAAATACTTTACTAACTATCTATCAAATCTTGTGAAGCGTTTTTAACATACTTCCCATTATCCGATTTGGATGAAATTTGGTACGCACGTAGTGGTCCCATGACAATACAACATTAAGAAAAAATATCCTACCACCCCTACCCCCACCCCTTCTATAGAAAAATGTGTTTTTGACACACTTCCCGTTATCCGATTTGGATAAAATTTGGTGTACACATAGTGGTCCGATGATAATACAACAATAAGAAAAAAATATCCTCCCACCCCTACCCCTGTAACGTGTCATTTTTACGTTTAAGACAACGTTACATATTTGTTTATTTAGGTAAATAATCAAGGCTCTTTGATTCGTCTTTCTGTACACAAGTAAGGGTATTTTATAGAGCTAGGTTTGGATGTTATATAGGGTCTAGGAAGTTACCTTAAAAGGAGGCATTCCATCGAATTACTGTGGACACTACGCACATCGCATTATCTGGACATCGTAATTGGAATTTAAGATCACAGGCTTCGGGAAAAATCACATAAAAATTTTGATTGTTTTGTTTTTATCTGTGGAATTTTGTGATCCACTTGACGTTCATAAAGTTAAACAGCTGTTATGCTGGGGAATGGCGGCGTTGCCGCATCACAAATGGTTTCAGTAACAGGAAGGAAACATTTAGATGAACATTTCATTCCCTTACGTTTATTCTCGAGGATATTGGGACAATCCGAACCCCATATTCTTCACGGATTAGCTAGTTTTGATAGCACGAAAACATATTTAGGTTCACGGTTTGACCAGTAACAACCGAGGCTCCGCCACTTTGATATCTTTATTAATTTGATAGGGAAAGGATAAAATAAATACGAGTTATGCACTGTTGTAAATGGGAGATAAACGAGGGATAAAAACCAAGACTAAAAGAATAAACGAAATCGTGTGAGTTAACATCTGAACACTCTTGTGCCTTTAAGCAATAGTTCAGTGTGTATTTTTGGGTTCAGGTTCAGAAACAACTTTATTACTGTAGAAATGTTTTACAAAAATGGCGTTAAACCATATGAATCTTAGAGAAAACATATATAAAGAGCAAAGGAAACTTGTGACTGAAACTGTAGCTAAAATACAACTAAATTCTACACTTAGTATAGCTTTGCTCATGTGGGAATTGGTTGAGTGTTCGAATATTCCTGGGTTTGCTGCATGCCCTGATCTCCAGTAATTGATTTTACAGTTGATGGTTTCAATGCTGAGCTTCTTCTAGTCCGTCGGGTTATTCTTCTTCTATTGGATATGTTGGTGGGGGTCCGGTAGGCAAATGTTCGGTCAAATGTATGGAGGGTGTCTCGACGTCCTTGTTATAAAAATTTCAACCGTGGAAATAGATCCGACAACACCTCAAGGTTTGTTTTACGTACTTCCTATCCCCTTGGTCGGTGCTGCCCCTATATACCTGTATGGAACTATGCGGTATCTCCTCATTGGTTGCTTTGAAAACCCCGGGTTTTTCTTCCAGGCTTGCCACTGAATGTAGAGATTTATTTTTGGCGGAAAAGTTTTTTTAAATAGGTTATTTGAATTTCACCGGGAAGATTAGGTTGGTACTATTGCGTTTTACCGTCCCCACTCCCCACCAAATTTACAAAACGGTTTCCGGCCACTGCATTATTCTGGTATTCTCGACTAAGTGCTTTGTCTCTCTTTGCTAACAAATTTGGTTGGGTCGACAACAGTTTCTGGGATCGCCTTTGTTTTTGGTGATTGGCACTACAGCGATTGTAGGAGATATCCCAGAAACTGTGGAAGTGAGTCCGTCGTGTCTAGGCAATCTGGAGTGACGCTCGCACCCTGTTTTGAGGGGAATTTAAGTCGGCCACGCCATTTTGTACGGGGAAAGAGCAGCGCCCTGTCAATTCCAGCGACGGGACAGTTGGGCTGGACGCTGGTGGGAAGCCGGACGGGCCAGTTATAACCCTGAGAAAGGTACGTTAGTTTATTTTAGTTCATCTGTTTAAATTTGCTTTATTTTATTGAGTCGACATGGGGTTCTCGATTTAAGTTACTGTGTAGGGGAACTTCGTGCAAAATTGACGAATTCCAGGAAACTGAAATATTTCATTTTCCACAGGGTTCTACGCTCGGGCAAGCATCCCACAACTTTTTACGCTCGGGCAAGGACCTACAACATTTTGACTACCATGTGCTGCCCTAGCGTGATGTGCTAAGCGGGCACTAGGGGAGGCGCGAGCAAACCAGGGCAAACCAGGAGCAGGAGTAGTGGAAGAAGTCTGGAAACAGGTTCACAAAATAAAACAACCTATTGTTCAATTAACCAACAACTTAAAAACTAATCAAGGACCAAGGTAGGAGCAAGCCTTAACTATAATTTTTCCCTCATATATAAATTTTTAATATAATTTAGACGTAATCTTTTCATATATTTCATATATAAGTTTTCACAGTATAATTTCAACATTTCTTGTAAACGCAAGATAAGGTATGACGTCATAACCCTGGTTTTGCGGCATATTTACTACATTGACTTGTTTTCCTTCCTTTCATTTATTTAAGATAATTTTACTGTCAAATTTAAAGTGCCTTGCTATTTTGGCCCTTGTTTACATCCATTTCATTTATTTTTTTTTTATGCTTCCGGCAATTTTATCTGATTTTACCCTTAAAATATACAAGATGAACTAAATCTTTGCATTATTTGTACAACCCAATGACCAACTTTGCGGAGACAAAAGAGAGATGAGATTATATTTTTTTTTTAGCGGTTTCCTTACACATTTTTACCTCATGGGGTGGATCTCGGACTGGGTTGCTGTCTGTCTCATTCTACCCAATGTAGAATGATGACAGCAGATATTTGGTCTAGATCTCCCCTATGATGGAACGATTTTGGAAGTATATATTTTTTTTACAATCATTCATATAATTGAGTCCTACGCTACTGACTCAGATGTAGGTACACTATGACCTGTTAAAGGAGTCCATCTACCTGTAAAGTGCTCCTAGTTTTGTCATCTTAATTCAATCTTTTAGAATTTTATTCTGTTTATTTTTTTGGTTTTTTTTAATTACACAAATATTCTGGAAGCCTCGGAAGTAGGTGGAATTTCATTGTTTGGCTACAACATTTGGGTTGAACTGTATTTTATTTAAGATCTTCTTTGTAAAACATTGATATTAAATAATGTGGCGCACTTAAAATTTTCTTATTTCTGAACCCCCCCCTTCTCCACTGTATAAAAGTTACCGGGCATATCAATGTTTTACCTAGCTGGAAAATACAGTTCTGCTTCCAGATATTTGTTTAATTATTCAGTGGGTTTCAGTGTCACAAAATGGCGGCGACGTCTTTAAGCTGCCACAAATGTCCCACAACTTTTTTTAAGGCCACAAATTGGCGCCCACATTTTTTTTTTAAATTTTTTTAAGGCCACACCCCCTCCCCCTTCCATAGAAAATGCGTTTTTGACACCCTTCCATTATCCGATTTGGATGAAATTTGGTATACATATAGTGGTCCGATGACAATACAACATTGAAAAAAAAATCCTACCACTCCTACCCCCACCCTCATCTATAGAAAAATGCGTTTTTGACACACTTCCCCTTATCCGATTCGGATGAAATTTAGTACACATATAGTGATCCGATGACAATACAATATTAAGAAAAAAATATCCTCCCACCTCTACCCCCACCCCCTTTCATAGAAAAATGAGTTTTTGACACACTTCCCATTATCCGATTTGGATGAAATTTGGTATTCACATAGTGGTCCGATGACAATACAACATTAAAAAAATATATCCAAGTTTGAGACAAATCGGTTAATAAATAAATAATCTGCCATTTTGGATCCGCCATTTTGATTTTTTTAAGTTTGAGTAAAAAATTTTGTTAAATGACCTCAAGCAATGTAATATTTCAAGTTTGAGACAAATCGGTTAGTAAATAAGAAAATCCGCCATTTTGGATCCGCCATTTTGATTTTTTTAAGTTTGAGTAAAAAATTTTGTTAAATGACCTCAAGCAATCTAATATTTCAAGATTGAGACAAATCGGTTGGTAAATAAGAAAATCCGCCATTTTGGATCCGCCATTTTGATTTTTTTAAGTTTGAGTAAAAAATTTTGTTAAATGACCTCAAGCAATCTAATATTTCAAGTATGAGACAAATCGGTTGGTAAATAAGAAAATCCGCCATTTTGGATCCGCCATTTTGATTTTTTTTAAGTTTGAGTAAAAAATTTTGTTAAATGACCTCAAGCAATGTAATATTTCAAGTTTGAGACAAATCGGTTAGTAAATAAGAAAATCCGCCATTTTGGATCCGCCATATTGATTTTTTTAAGTTTGAGTAAAAATTTTGTTAAATGACCTCAAGCAATCTAATATTTCAAGTTTGAGACAAATCGGTTGGTAAATAAGAAAATCCGCCATTTTGGATCCGCCATTTTGATTTTTTTAAGTTTGAGTAAAAAATTTTGTTAAATGACCTCAAGCAATGTAATATTTCAAGTTTGAGACAAATCGGTTAGTAAATAAGAAAATCCGCCATTTTGGATCCACCATTTTGATTTTTTTAAGTTTGAGTAAAAAATTTTGTTAAATGACCTCAAGCAATCTAATATTTCAAGTTTGAGACAAATCGGTTGGTAAATAAGAAAATCCGCCATTTTGGATCCGTCATTTTGATTTTTTTAAGTTTGAGTAAAAAATTTTGTTAAATGACCTCAAGCAATGTAATATTTCAAGTTTGAGACAAATCGGTTAGTAAATAAGAGAATCCGCCATTTTGGATCCGCCATTTTGATTTTTTTAAGTTTGAGTAAAAAATTTAGTTAAATGACCTCAAGCAATCTAATATTTCAAGTTTGAGACAAATCGGTTGGTACATAAGAAAATCCGCCATTTTGGATCCGCCATTTTGATTTTTTTAAGTTTGAGTAAAAAATTTTGTTAAATGACCTCAAGCAATGTAATATTTCAAGTTTGAGACAAATCGGTTAGTAAATAAGAAAATTCGCCATTTTGGATCCGCCATATTGATTTTTTTAAGTTTGAGTAAAAAATTTTGTTAAATGACCTCAAGCAATCTAATATTTCGAGTTTGAGACAAATCGCTTGGTAAATAAGAAAATCCGCCATTTTGGATCCGCCATTTTGATTTCTTTAAGTTTGAGTAAAAAATTTTGTTAAATGCCCTCAAGCAATGTAATATTTCAAGTTTGAGACAAATCGGTTAGTAAATAAGAAAATCCGCCATTTTGGATCCGCCATTTTGATTTTTTTAAGTTTGAGTAAACACTTTTGTTAAATGGCCTCAAGCAATGCAATATTTCAAGTTTGAGACAAATCGGTTCGTAAATAAGAAAATCCGCCATTTTGGATCCGCCATTTGGATTTTTTTAAGTTTAAGTAAAAAATTTTGTTAAATGACCTCAAGCAATGTAATATTTCAAGTTTTAGACAAATGGGTTAGTAAATAAGAAAATCCGCCATTTTGGATCCGCCAATTTGATTTTTTTAAGTTTGAGTAAAAAATTTTGTTAAATGACCTCAAGCAATGTAATATTTCAAGTTTGAGACAAATCGGTTCGTAAATAAGAAAATCCTCCATTTTGGATCCGCCATTTTGATTTTTTTAAGTTTGAGTAAAAATTTTTCTATTGGGGGAAGGAGAGGGTGGGGGTAGAGGTAGAAATATATTTTTTGTTTGGGCTGTTTTGCCATCGGACCTTTATGCATATACCAAATTTTATAAAAGTCATTTGAAGTGAAGTGTGTCAAAAACGCATTTTTTATGGAAGGGGGTGGGGGGTAGGGGTGGGAGGACATTTTTTCATTATTGTTGTATTGTTATCGGACCACTATATGTATACCACATTTCATCAAAATCGGATAATGGGAAGGGTGTCAAAAACGCATTTTCCATGGAAGGGGGTGGGGGTAGGGGTGGGAGGGATATTTATTTCTTATTGTTGTATTATCATCGGACCACTATGTGTATACCAAATTTAATCCAAATCGGATAACGGGAAGTGTGTCAAAAACACATTTTTCTATAGAAGGGGTGGGGGTAGGGTTGTTTGGATATTTTTTTCTTAATGTTGTATTGTCATCGGACAACTATGTGAATACCAAATTTCATCCAAATCGGATAATGGGAAGTGTGTCAAAAGCTCATTTTTCTATGAAAGGGGGTGGGGGTAGAGGTGGGGGGATATTTTTTTCTTAATATTGTATTGTCATCGGATCACTATATGTATACCAAATTTCATCCTAATCGGATAACGCGATGTGTGTCAAAAACTAATTTTTCTGTGGATGGGGGTGGGGGTAGGGGTGGGAGGATATTTATTTCTTATTGTTGTATTATCATCGGACCACTATGTGTATACCAAATTTTATCCAAATCGGATAACGGGAAGTGTGTCACAAACACATTTTTCTATAGAAGGGGTGGGGGTAGGGTTGTTTGGATATTTTTTTCTTAATGTTGTATTGTCATGGGACCACTACGTGTGTACCAAATTTCATCCAAATCGGATAATGGGAAGTGTGTTAGTTAGTTAGACAGAACATCTGAAGCTAAATAAAAGCTTGTAAAAAATTGCGTAGGATTTTTTTAAGATGTTTTTATATAAATAATATATTTTATTTTTCATCTACACATTTTATCAAAAAAAAATTTTTTAGTCTGGCGCCGAGTTGGCCGGCGCCCAGTTGGCGGCGCCGAGTTGGCCCGGCGTCTAGTTGGCCCGGCGCCCAGTTGGCGGCGCCCAGTTGTCCCATTCCGCATTTGAAATGAGTAAGATCCATATCTGACACTCTATAATCAAAATCACCTCTTTGCATTTTCTTTTCTTCAGTCATATCTTTAGGAAGACCAACTCTGTTGCTTCTTATGGTTCCACAGGCCAGGGTGTTTTCTGTTTTTAGCTTTTCCAATAAATCTACAGTCGTAAAATAATTGTCGAAGTAAATTATTCTGTTTTGATCCCAATATTTTTCTGTAAGAGCCAAAACCACGCGTTCCCCAAGGCCGTAATTTGCAAATTTAATTTCCAAAGTTTCATCTTTTCCTTGGTAAATGATAAATAACTTGATGTAGCCATTTTGATCAGCAATAACCCAAATCTTGTAACCTCTCTTTATTGGCTTCATTGGATTGTATTGTTTTAGGCTAGAGCTACCTTTGAACAAAATCATGCTTTCATCTACTGCCAATTCCCTTGTTCCATGAAAGAGGCTGTCAAACTGCTTATCTATAGATTGAATAGAAGGTTTTAACTTGTAGGTTTTATCCTTGTTATCATTAGGAATACTTAAGTTATCATTCAAATGAAGCATTGACAATATTTGTTGAAACCTATTTCTGGGCATTGTCTTTTTAACAACTTCTACTCCTAAATCATCATCATTGGTAGCCCATAAAAAAATTTATTCCCAAAAAACCACATAGTTCTTGCTCTTTCATATTGAGTGTTTTGTCTCTTTGCGTCGCGTATAAATTACTTTGAAACAAAATATTTTCCATGGTGGATGATCCCAACATAGTCAAAAAGTAATCTGTATATGTTTCACAATCAACAAAATTTTCTTCTACTGGTCCTTCAGGTTCATTATATTTAAATTAGAGTCTATGTGAAAGCCCAGAAATCTTACTACCTGTTTTTTCTCTAAAATACCATCATTTAGAGAAATATCATGAAGGGAACATTTAAAGGATAAAATATTCGTTTTTGAGACATTAAATACCAGGCGATTAGCGTCACACCAATCCTTTGCTTTGGCCAGGTTATTCTGTATAATATAAGAGAGAGCTTCAGGATCTTTATGCTTCCAAAAAATAGTTGTGTCGTCCGCAAAGATGACAAACGTGCCCAGAATCGACAGAAATGTTAGGTCGTTTATATATATTAGGAAGAGGATGGGGCCAAGCACCGATCCCTGCGGGACTCCGTGTAGCAATTCGGAATGTTCAGATTGTTCATTCTTTGGTGCTTTGACAAACTGCTTCCTTCCTGCTAAATACGACCGGAACTAACTCAATGACATGCCCCTAACCCCATAGTGAAAAAACCCCACATAGAAAAATCACAAAAAACCGCTGCAGCTTTCTCACAATCATTCAAACCAGGGTATACCCTCTCTAGGAACGAAAAAATTGCATCATTGGTACCCCTGCGCTCTCTAAAACCAAACTGCTCTGGTATGAGGATATTATTCTTTTCCAAATACGTCACCAGTCTCAGCTTAATTATTCTTTCAATAATCTTTGAAAGAGATGTCAACAAAGAAATGGGACGGTAGTTTGACGGATCTTCTGTATCCCCTCCTTTAAAGATTGGAATTATGATGGCCAGCTTCAAGCAATCGGGAAATTGCCCAGAACCAAAAGATGCGTTAATACAATCTACTTGAACGGATAATGCATCCTCTGGCAGACTTTTAAAATTTTTTAAAGATAGCTGATCAACTCCGCAAGAGTTCTGTTTTTTAATGTTTTTGATGACCATTTAAACTTCGTGCTTGTTTGTTGGAGTAAGCTCAAATGGTTCAGCAGGAGTAAAGGGTTTTAAAAAACTAAGTGGATTTTTTGATGATTTTAGATTTTTTATTTGTCATTGCATAATAATCTATATGCAGAGACATGGAGTTTAGATAGCTCCAGTTTGGCTTTGTTTTGTTCAACGTTTGGCCACCATAATGGAGCGCCGTAGGTTAGTTTGGGTTTTATTACCCATTGTATATAACCAGTTAGTTAATATGTGGTTTAAGTCCCCAAGTTTTCCCTACAGCTCTTCTGGTGGCCATTAGCGCCATTTTATTCTTATTAATGGCGTAGGCAATTTGTGAATTCCAGGTTAGTTTAGCATCCAGTATAACTCCTAGATACTTGACCTCCTGTGCAAATTGTAGCTGTTTATTAAAGAAAGTGGGGGATGTAAGCCCTTCTAACTTTCTTTTTCTCGTAAAATATATAAGTGCCGTTTTCTCAGGATTGACATTGAGTTTTACCCGCTTGCACCAATCTTCAATGATTTAGGGCTTTTTGCATTTGCCCTGATATTAATTGTTGATTTTTCCTCACTATAAGGATGAGAATGTCATCAGCATACCCCTGGGTGTAAATGCTTTTATTGCTGAGTTCATTTAGGAGTTCATCTACAACCAAATCCCACAGTAGGGGTGATAATACTCCGCCCTGTGGGCATCCTTTGGCCACCGAGACCTCCATTGTGTCTCCGCTTAAAGTGGCTTGTACCTGTCTTCCACGAAGCATGCCATCTACCCATCTGCCGATGGTTTTGTCAATGCCGTGTCTTGACAGGGCAGTGATCATAGATTCAATGGAGGTTCTATCAAATGCTCCTTCTATGTCAAGGAATGCCACTAGGGCAATTTTTTTTTGTTGTGTGCTTCTACCTTTGCCACCATTTGGTGTAGGGCAGATTCGCAAGATTTTCCTTTTGATAGGCATGCTTGTTTTTGTGAAGTGGCTTTCCTTTTAGGAAAGTTTCGCTGACATGTTTATCAATGAGTTTCTCGATCGTCTTCATTACAAAGGACGATAGGGTGATTGGTCGATACGCTTTTGCCTGGGAATAGTCCTTCCCAGGTTTTGGTATGAATACCATTCTTGCTTTTTGATAGGTATGTGGTATATAACCTGTAGCTAGGCTGGCTCGTAGTAGTCTAAAAAGCTCAGGGATTATGACATCTTTGCCTTGCTAAAGTAAAGCGGCGTAATTCCGTCTGGTCCTGGAGCGTTGTTGTAGGGTTCAAAGGAGTCAATTGCCCATGTAATTTTTTCATAGGTTATAACTGCCTTTGTAATATCCCAGTTGCCTCCATAATATACGAGTTATAAATAAAATAAATAGTGTTTAGTTAGGCCTACTTTGAGTGCCAAAAAAATTAAATGTTGACATTACCAACAATATTTAAAAAACTTTCTAAAAATTAAAAAGAGCCTTAGACAACACAGGTTTATCTTATAAAAATTTATTTAAAATTCTGTGGTTGGCCTTGACATCATATATAGTATTTAGAATGCTTCTTTTAAGATGATTAATGGGTTCCTTAATCACTTAGTGTCTTCATTTCTACATCAACCAATCTGAAAGTAAAAAATAAATAACTTTTATCTACATACATATACAAAGTGTTTAAGTTTTAAGCTAAATTTTTGGGGCCTTGGCAAATAACATTTAAAATGCTTCTTTTAAGATGATCAGTGGTTTCCTCATCATCACTTAATGTCTCCATTTCTATAGCAACCCATCTGAAAGTAAAAATAAATCATTTTTTTCTAGATACATTTACAAAGTGTTCAAGTTTTAAGCTTAATTTTTGGAGATATAAAATGGAATCACTCCGCCAACCAAAACATGTTAGCCCAGATTTTTGACAGGAAATATTTTTAACAGAATTTTTTTTTATTCGACCTCCAGAAAGGAGGGTTAAAAATATTGCCTGAGTTGACATATTTTTTAAATTTTGTAAAAAAATGTACCTTTTACTTAAAGAATATTAGCTATAGCCAACCTGTCTATTTCACTGTTTTCTGTGTATTATTAATTTTTGGAAACTTACTCGCCAAACACGGGATGTCTAAGAGGAGCCTGCTGATCCTCTGTTGGTACTGATGTATTAATAGACTGGAGTGTGGTGACTGCTGTCGTAAGGAGGCTTTCCAAGGCCTTCTTCCAACTTCTTTTCTTAATAAAAAAGATTTTAGCAATTCCCGGAATACTTTTGACGTTGGGGCATTCCTTATTTCAGGACTAATATTATTGTAAATTTTTAACTTAATTAAGATGAGGAATTTGTAAGGGAATATTATTGTTTAGACGGGTTTGATATACCTGTTGATGCTGAGGAAAGTCTTTCTTGTTCTTATGAATCAAACAAGCTGTTTCCAAGATAAAAAGTGAGGGTAGAGTAAGAATATTATTTTGAAGAAAAAGATTCCTACAATGTGTTCTGTAATGGGAAAGTGAGCGGCAAGAAGTGAAACTGTGGATCAGGCGTTGAGACAGCTCTATGATGAGTACTTACACTCTCTCTCACTGTGCTTGTCTTTTTTGAAAGCGGAATATTCGATACTCCCTTCTCAACCACTACTCTTCCTGCTTAACACTCAGGGTTGTTAAATGCAGCCTATTAAATTTACTCTTGATTGATTCTAATGCCTTGTATTTCTATTATGGTATGTTCCATTTGTCGGCATATACTGGGATGGATGTAGTTCATTTTCATCCGTATTAATACACTGGTGGCTGATTTCGGCCACTCAAGATCACCTCTCAAATAAAAAATTACAAAGTAAAATGTATTTAAGTAATTTTTTTTTAATTTGTCAAACAGACTGTGTTTATTGTATAACAATCTAGTCAATAACACTAATTAGCAATTTTGTTTTATCTTAATTTACTAGAAAAATTGGATTTAAACGTGGGGTTCTCACACAATTGTGTTGTGATTATATCATTATTTTGTTTTACATAATTCATTTAGTTGACTAGCTCAAACGGCTTCACTCTTTTTACCCAACTGCAGCACAGGGAAAGGATTCGATTGTTGTATGTATGTAAGTAAATATGTTTGTGTCACGCTAGAGGCTAAACCGCTGAACCGATTTTGACAAAAAAGGTGTCGTTGAATTGCTACTGATCCCCAAGGTGCTATAGGCTATATTTTTTTAACAGGAATCAACAGGGCGGTCTTTAGACGCCATTTTGTTACATGATGTAGGCTTTAAGGCATACAAATTTTCTACAGTTCAATCGATTTTATTGAAATTCCTTTAATACCATTTTACTCGTCCCCCTCCCCCGCCTCTCCCTCTATCCTTCCCGCCATTCTTATTAGTAATAGTTATAGCTATAACTTTCACTAATATAAAGCGATTTCAAAAGTTCTTTCTGCAGACGCTTGAAGACTTTTTTTCCAACATCATTTTACTAGTTTCCCCCTTCCGCTCCCTCTCTTCTCCCCACCCTCCTTATAAGTAATAGTTGTAGCTATACCTTTTACAAATTTAAAGCGATTTCAAAAATTCTTTCGGCACACGCTTTAAGATTTTTTTCGACACCATTTTACTAGTTCCCTCCTCCCTGTCTCCTCCCCCACCATCACTCAATGGAAGGTAACACTGTTCGCGTCCGTAAAAAAATGTACACGTACTTTTTGGATAAAGCTAAAGAATTGTAACTGCATAGTGCTTTTTATAAGGTTGGAAATAAAAAAACTTAATTAAAAAAAAACACCCAACTGCTAAATTTACTTGTAATTACTAGTTGCAGTTGGGTACAAAATTACCCTGATTCATGAAAATACAAAACTGTATAATTTCGTAACTGCGCTTTGGGCATCAAAACTAAAAGTTGAAGCATGTCGTACATTATAGGTATACCTATCAATTTTGTACTCAACTGCGACTAGTACATACATATATGTGTTTTTAAGAAATGAATTATAATAATTTAATTAGCGGACTGTATCATATAAAAAATGATAGCCGTCCTATTAAGCCACAAACCCGTAAGATTATACTAGGAATGTGACCACTAACATCAATTTCGCCGGTTGGAATTTCGTCGGTTTAGGGCCCCAAATAGGTTCTTGGAGATCGTGCTACTTGCTTGAAGGACGGCGTTTCTTTCCATCAACAATATGGAAAAACACTGCAGTAATTTGGTATGGAAAGTTTTAAGAGCCCGTGAATTTGCTTACTGCCCTGTCGAGAGAGACTTTTTTTCTCGTGTGTCCAAAAAAACACATCTTAGTTCCTCGAGTGGCCACACGGGCGCCACCTTACGGGTCAAAAATACAAAGCCGCTATTTTTAAAGTCTTGCGCTCATTTAAATAAATAAAAAAATACAATAAACAAATAGTAGTTTATATGCGGAGTGAACACTTCCACATTCACATGTATATAGTCTCTGCTACAGTTTCGATTTTTAGGTCCCGATAAAGATCACTATTTCGAACGTACCAAGGTGCATTCACAATGTTTCTTAATACTTTATTTTTAAATCTCTGTAGAACTAGAATGAAGAAACTTTCGTACAACCCCATAGTTGAATACCATATGTCCATACTGGTTTCAGTATTTGTGTATACAGCAGTAACTTATTATGAATTGTTAAATTGGACTTCCTTCCAACTAGTACTTCTTCTTTTTTTTTCTTAACATGTGCTTTCCAGCGCAATTTGGCATCAAGTGTTATACCCAGATACTTTGCCTCATTTGAATATGGTACGGGAATGTTTTGTTTTTAAAGTCAACATGAATTGATTTTGTTTAATTTTAATTTTATTCGCCATTTTGTGGTCCAACTGGGAACTTCGGGGACTGCATCCTGCAGCAAGTTTTTCTATGCATTTTTTAATAGATTTTTCTACCGTCAATAAACCAGTATAATCGGCAATTGTCGCTAAGTGACAATTTTTTGACTGGGATATCGAAAGTGAATAATAAGTATTAATAAGGGCTTAGTACGCTATCCTGGGCCACGCCTGCCTGAATTTCTTTTAAACTTGAGTATGCATCTTCCTGCTTTCCTCTGAATTGTCTATCAGATATGTATGATTCCAAACTATCCGAATATTGTTTTGGCAGAAAACGTTTTAGTTTAATATTAAGGCCTTTATGCCACACTTTGTCAAGTGCTTGAGCTAGAAAGACTGCAGAACAAACTTTTATTTCATCTAGTGGTTTTTCTATCATATTAGTAATTCTGTGTACTTGGTCTATCGTGGAATGCTTGTCTCGAAAACCAAATTGATGAGATGGAATAATTTCTTCTCTTTCTATGATTGGTTTTATTCTTTTGAGCAATAATT
The DNA here is from genome assembly GCA_963576565.1 of Aspidapion aeneum. Lineage (NCBI taxonomy): Eukaryota > Metazoa > Arthropoda > Insecta > Coleoptera > Brentidae > Aspidapion > Aspidapion aeneum. Next base: position 7,815,992 of record OY755046.1, read on the forward strand.
TTTCATAGAGCTTGGATAAAATTAGCAGCAAAGATATTGGCCTATAAGATGACACGTCATGAAGTGGCTTTTCTGGTTTTGGAATCATGGTAACTTCTACAACTTTCCACAGTTTAGGTACATACCTAAGCCTAAAGGACGCATTAATTAGGTTGCACAGTTTTACGATAGCTTTTCTGGGGAGTTGTTTTATGACTATCCCGTTAATAAGATCATAGCCTGGGACTTTTTTCGTGTTAATATTTCTTTTGCTGATTTAAGCTTAATATTGTTACGGGTTCACTACTTCAAATAAAACTCGCAAAATGTCAAAAACGATATGTCAATTTATTTCGACAATTATGTACAAAAACGCGCACTTAAACTTACTTATAACTTGTTAATAATTCACTACTTTAATCGGCCTATTAACTCGATGCGCGACATCCGGCCCTATTTATAGAGTCGTCGAACTTTCCGGAATTTTCCATCTCTTTCGATTCCCGCTTATACGAGCCTTTTCTAGACCGCGGACTGTCAAGCACGAGCATGTCATAGATAACGCAACTAAAACCTAGACTAAGAATACAACCATAAGGTAAATCAACCTAATACTACACTAAACCTAAATAAATTCTAACTATAAAATTTAAATAACTTAAATTTGTTGTTGTTTGATTGTTCTTCATGGGGCTGATTTAAGTAATGGCAATAAAGTTTAGTTATTTGCTTTGCTTAATAAGCTACCTATGCCAATTTAGGAGGATTTTTAGTTATTATTTATTTACAAAAAACGATTATACAAACTTATTCAATGAAGAAAAAATAAAAACAAATTTGAACGGAACCTTGGTAACCCATCATTTGTTTTGCATGCAGGGGGTTTGTTCCAATCGGTGCGGTGCCGTGATAGCGGGCGCAGCGTTGCCAAACTATAGATATTTGGTAAAAGTGTGCACTGTCTATTTGCATTTTTAAATGAAGACACTGTACATAGTTAGCAATGATCAGCTGCCCACACTATGTTTAAAATTTCCTACAGGACTCCATAGGACACTATACATTACACAACCAAGAATTTATTGTAAAGTCCTGTGTGATTGTACAAAATAAGTTTGGCTGATCATCCCTCATACCTAGTCCTCTCCTGACACGAGCTTGGGGCATTTTGAGATAATAATTAATAAATGAATATTTTTTATGTTATTTTATACTTACGCTCCACAGCTCGGTTTATCCATTGTCACTTCACAAAAAAAAGTCGAAATAAAACAAAAAACACCACAGCAACAGTTAAAATTCTTTAAAAATTCACCACACAAACTAAAAACGTAAACAACCACCAAAACCACACGACCCGCAAGACGTCATGATGAGTCGCCGTCGTGGTGTAGTGGCAGCAATGTTTGTTTCTCACACCAGCGGTCCAGGTTCGATTCCTGGCTAGGTACTTGGTTGTTTGTGTTTGTTTAAAAATGCTTTAACTTTGCTAAAACTTTGTGAAACTGGGCGATTGATCCTGATTGGATGGAAAGTCCCAGTATAAATAAAAAAAAATAAAAATTTAAAAAAAAAGACGTCATGAAATATTACATAGGTTGGTAACATAAAAAGTTCCTAGAATCTGGGTGAAATTTCCCCAGAATCTAGGTAAAAGTACAGTACAGTAAAGTACAGTTTGTATGCAAAAGAATGGCACCGGACCGATAAAGATGGATTGCCTGCAACAATTAACTGGACTTGTACTGTACAATTTTATTTTATACACCATGTCAACCGGCCTTTAGTTCCGCCGCCATATTGGATTTAAATGTCAATAAATAGAACACAAAAAATCAACTACCTGACATAAATTTGACAGATAGCTACGTATGTATGACACAGCCAGCTAAGTAAAAAACTGTTTTCTTAATAAGTTCACATTTTTCGTCATCCCAAGAAAGGCTTGTTATTTATGGTTGAAAAGTGCTTTTTATGCTTCATTTACTAACGTATAAATCCAATAGTTGGCTATAGTTTCAAAAAAACTAGGAGGCTCAGAAATGTTGCTAATGCAAAACTACCAAATGCTATAACATTTGTATACAAGAAGGCGACGATGTTTAATTTTTCGAAAAATACATTTTAGTTTATTTAGTTTTTTGACAACCCTGTTGATATTTTCAATTTCGATAAAGCATCTGATTGTCATCGAAATGGCGCAATTTTTTTCTTATTTAAACAAAATTGTATCTCTTACCGTTTCCGAAATGCCTATGCTGTTACGTTATCTGTACATACAATTATTAAGTGTTCAATGTCTGGCAATTTTTTTTACTGTAGTAACATTAACACTAAAATACCAAAAAAAAATTGTATTGTGTTGTGTTTCGTAAACGAAAGCCTACACTATAAACTACGTTTATATTTTAGCTTGCTCAACAAAGACCCTGTATTAGTGTCTAGTTCTCAATTTGTTTTTCAACTGTAATGTAATTTAAAAGCAATTTTAAAAACTATGTTTTTTTTGCATAAATAATTGTTTAAATAAAAAAACGGTCTTGCCTGTGTTGATTGCATAATATAAAAAATTATTCTATAAGTCTGATATAGATTTAATAAGTATAGATACTCAATTTAGATTTTGGTGTCTGCTATTTTACAGTTAATTTGACATATTGATTGTTTAAACCTAAACGTTTACATCAAACTTGTCTAACTAACTTCAAAAAAGTACACAACAACGTTTTAGTTAAGATAAGTCGTACTCATGACAATAGGAACTTAATGGAATAAAACCATGTAATAATAGGGACTTATTGCAATAAGGCCAGGCAATAATAGTGACGGGCACTATATTGATAGTAGAGACTTATTGGAATAAAACCTGACTTTATTTTAGAGTATTTATTCTGACACATTTGCACAGAAAACTAACAGCTGACCTCTCAAAATTGACATACCAAAGCCAAATTTAATAATACAGACCCTAACTTTCATTTAATAAATACCGACACTAATAAATCCGGTTTTTAAATACACAAAGGCCGAATTTTGAAAGAGAGCAGCTGCTTTTTATATGTAAATCTGTCACCATGGGGTCGATTTTAAAATCAGGTCAGGTTTATTCCAATAAGTCCCTAGTTTTCCACTGAAAACTAACACATGATCTTTCAAAATTGACATACAAAAGTCCAATTTATAAATCCAGTCCATTATTATTTTCCATTAATAATGGCGGCACTATTAATTCCGGCTCTTATAATACACAAAGGCCTTATTTTGAAAGAAGACAGCTGTTCTTATAATGCGAAACTGTCAATATAAGGCCCGGCACAATTAGTGCCTGGCACTATTGCAATAAGTCCCTAATTGTGTCAGGCAGTATTTTGACATGGCGTCTTTTAAAATTGACATACCAAAGTCGAATTTAAAACTAAGTCGTGTATCGTTATTTCGGTTCGTATAGTAAATAAAATCCATATGTGATATTCCAATGCAAAACTGTCAAAATACAGCCTGACACTATTATTACATGGCTTTATTCCAGTAAGTCCCTAATCTTTCCACAGAATGAGTCATAAGTAGGTGGACAATAAAGAAGATCTTTCGCTTGTTTTAGGACGAAAATAATATTTGCACATAGCTCCGCAAACGCTTCCTTACTGAGCTATAGGGAGTTTAAATATTCCCTCTCCTGAAATTTTGTGGTGATGCGCCGCTGGTGGATTTTAAAATACACAAAAATAATCTTGCTCTGTTAAAAAACTTTTTGATTTCTGATGTTTTTTGAATCTGCTACTGTTATGGAAAAAAAATAAAAACAATTTTTTGTAATTTGCAAAAGTTTTTTTTTTGATTCAATAAAGTTAATTTGAACTATTGATTGTTTAAACCTAAACGTTTACTTCAAACTTGTCTAACTTCAAAAAAGTACACAACGAATTAATATTAGTCGTACTCAATACAATAGGAACTTAATGGAATAAAACCATGCAATAATAGCGTCAGACAGTATTTTGACAGAGCTATATGGCATCTTTTAAAATTGACATACCAAAGTCGAATTTAAAACTAAGTCGTTTATTTATCTACAAATTAAAGTCTACAGTATTTATTTCGGTTCGTATAGTAACTAAAATCCTTATGTTGAAAGATTAGCTGTCATATTCCAATGCAAAGCTGTCAAAATACGGCCTGACACTATTATTACATGGCTTTATTCCAATAATTCCCTAATCTTTCTACAGGGTGAGTCATAAGTAGGTGGACAAATAAAGAAGGATGATTCTTTGGCTTGTTTTAGGACGAAAATAATATATGAACATAGCTCCGCAAACCCTTCGTTACGGAGCTATAGGGAGTTAAAATTTTACCTCTCCCGAAATTTTTTAATGATGCGCATGGTGGCTTCTAAAATGCACAAAAATAATCTTGCTTGGTTAAAAAACTTTTTGATTTCTGATATTTTTTGAATCTGTTACTGAAAAAAATTAAAACAGTTTTTTGTAATTTTTAAAATTTTTTATTTAGCCCATCATTTTTTGTTTTTTCTTGATGACGCTAGCAGCTACAAAAAAAACTACAAGAAACCAAAAAGTTTTTGTATAAAACAAAGAATTTATTTTGTTTTTTATAATTTACCAGTAGCGCACCGCTAAAAAATTAAGGAGATGCAAAAGAGGCATAAACCCCGAACAAATATCAACACTTCAGTTTTTGAGACCCAGACTACTTTTTAGATGTAGTGTACAATCTGTTTGTGAAACTTAAGCTAATTATCTCAAAAACTGGAAGGTATTTTTTATAAAAATAATAAAGAACTCCAAAACTTCAACCCCTTGTAGCTTCTAAACTAAGCGTTTGCGGACCTGTGTTCATATACACTTTAAGTCCTAAAATAAGCGAAGAAATAGTTCACTTCATTTGTCTACTATGACTCACCTCTTTATAAAGAATAGTTTTTTTTTAAATTCTTAGATCAACAAACTGATAACTACTAAATATAATTAATTTATAATTATAGAAACACAACTTTAGGTTTAAGAGTCTAAAATATAAGATGTAATTTTTAGAACAATACTGTAAAAAAATGTAAATAAATATAAATATATTTTAAATTATAATTGACTTGTGTTTGTGTTTTCTAAAAAAAATAACGCTAGTATTGTTAAGCCTCGTACAAACCTGAACATTTCGACGAACATTGAGCCGCGCAACCAGCCGAAGGGCCAGCCTAAAACCCGGTTCACACCTACCACTTTCTCGTGCGTGCCTGCGTACGCGTCACATGACTGTCATAACATTTCATATTGAGATCATGGGACGCGTGAGCCGACACCCACGAGAAAGTCGTAGGTGAGAACCGGGTGTAACACTATATTTAGTGCAGGCGCTAGAGGTAGTTGAGTTTGCAAAATATGGGGACCACAGTTTGAAGATGTATTCTAGCTGATAATAGGTCACAGATTAACGAGCCGGATGTTGTAGGGCTAGTTTTTGGTTTTTTTATTTAGTATTAGAAAATTGGATAAAAACTGTAACTTGTAAAAGATTTTTCTAAATTGATTTAATTTACAGACGCCCTTAAATTGTTATTGTTAAAATTAATCTTGCCTTAACATACATCGTTTAAAAGGAAATTTTATTGTCTACAATAAGTATGAATAACATTTTTTGATAGAGAGCTTGGTTTTCAAGAAAATCGGGTAAAACATGTAATAAACATGTTTTTTTTTTAGTTTTCTTACATTACGTCAATAAACGGACGCCACTGGAGAGTTTGTCATTAGTCGTACCCCATTGACTTATATATCATTGAAAAGGAAAGGAATTGTTTACAATAAAGATTATTAGATATATTTTTTTAAGGAGCATGCACACCTTAAATGGAATTTTTAAAAATCCACGATTTTGACGAAATTCTTGTATGTTGTAGATCTCGACCTCCTGATCAAAAGTTCTCATGGGCCCAAAACGATCCTATGACTGGTTTCCGAGATACAGTGGCGGGTATGGGGCTCCTCCAAAATACAAATAAATTGAAATTCTTTTGTAAAACTTAAACTGTAATAAAAAAATGATAAAAATAACTGCATCTTATATTTGACAACCATGCTAGATGTCACGTGACAATTTTGATGTACAGGGGATACTCAAAATATACTAAAATAAATGGATCCATGATGGATCTGATACCTTCCTAGCCCATTAGCACGCACACTCCAAGTGTAGACACTATTTTAACATTTAAATTATGCGGTTTCTGCATCTCCATGATAACAATTGTTTTCATAAAATAACCAGCTCACTATGATTTTGCAAAAATGCTCAATAAACACCCCCTAAAGGCCGATCAACTCCTTTCAAGTTAGTAGATGACCCTAGCCCGCACCGAAAATGTGTTAGGTGGGTGTATGTTGATAGCAATATCGTCATGACGTCTGTCCGTGTGTGTGTTTATGTCTGTTCGGCCCACGATAGCTTCTAAACCGCTGAACCGATTTTCATGATATATTTAGGTTCAATATTGTACAATACTGTAAAGAACTGATTACCTTTTGGTCAGAATCCATTAATGCTAATGATAATTTTTTTGACAGGTAAAAAATTGAAAATATGCTAACTTTTTAACGGAGCCTCGCTTCAATATGCGGTTTTCGGAATATAGTAGAACGTTTTTCTGAATAATTTATATTATCACTACGTCGTAGGATCTTCCATTTCTGAAGTATTTACCAAATCTGTCTTCTAGGCTGATATAGCGTGGAGTGTGCCAATGGATACATTTATTTAAATAAAAGTATGAATTAAATAGAAATGTTGTACTTTTTGAGTACCCTTTGTACATAATAAATTATTTTTATCACTTTTTTGTATTAAAGTTAAGTTTCATAAAAGAATTTCAATTAATTCGTATGTTGGGGGTGTCTCATACCCATAGAATCGCTTTGAGCCCATGAGAACTTTTGATCAGGATATCGAGATCTACAACATACCAGAATTTGATTAAAATCGTGGATTTTTTAAATCCCATTTAAGGTGCGCCTGCTCCTTTGAAAAAAATCTAAAAATTTCAGGTTTTAAGGGTCTGGAGGGTTTTTGGTGGTTTTTGCAGCTAAAATGTAAAAAACTCATATAATTTTATTTTAAGGTTAGATTTGACACATTTTTATGCATGTTTGGGTCATTGCGGCTTTACGCGTCAACTTAGTTTTAAAAAAAATCTAACACGACAATAAGAAGAGAAGGTATAAAAAAAATTGGACCAAAAACTGGCTTGGCAACATCCGGATCGTAAATCTGACCTATTCTCAGCTAGAATCCATTGTCAAACTCATATACATAATATTCCAAAACCCACGGTAACTGCCCATTCATGATGCAAACATGAGGGCCTTGGGGTCTTTAAGCAAAAAAGACCTGATTGGTTGCTTTCAAAGACATATGCATATTATTTCCATTTAGTGCGTATTATTGCAATACCTACGGTACCTTACGATGCAGAATGCAAACATATTTGAAATAGCAATATCAATGGGTATAAGTCTATCCTCTTTGCGGTCCTTAAGATAAAATGTCCTGATTGGTTATACTTTTACGCATGAATATTATTTTATTCTTATTCGTTACGTCAAATCATCGGCGTACAGTTCACAAACTCTATCTATGTAAATTTGGTATCTGTGCATGTTTCGTACCTTTATTTCTGAATCTTTGCATCAAACGCCAACCATTGTGTAAATAGGTAACAGGGAGTATTGGAATATTACGTATATGGTCAAACAGCGATCCTCATATTTTGCATACTCAACTACCTGTAGCACCTGCACTAAATACCCCTACCGGCATCGGCACCGGCGTTGCATTACACTGGGTACCTATTCTTGTACTTGAGCGATGTGATGGTTCCCATACCGACCTAGAAACGTTCAGTCGGTACGGGACAGGAGAATAGATTTCACTTCAGACTCGTAAAATTCACTTACTGTGAAGACTATGCCATTCGTCGAGACAAGTCATTTTGCACAACAAGCGATCAGGAACCGGAATTTGCTGCCAGAGCGTGTGATGTGGAAGGTCACATCGTTCAAGTACGAGAATAGAGCCCCTGGTTTCATATTTTTCTTGGGACCTTATAAAAACTTTGTGATTTTCACGTTCTCCAGTGTCGTCGTTCAAACGGATACGAATGATTACAGTCTTTGATTCTACTCACCTTTACTGCAAACTATGGTGTACTTTTTCTTTTTCTGTTTTTAATAAAATGCCTCCTACCCCAAATGTATTTTAGGCAAAGAGCACACAGGTCTTAAGTAATCTGTAATATTGTGATTATTAAGAAGGTAATAATGTACCCTCAATCTTTTAATCGCACAGAAACGCAGTTTTTGGTCAAACTAAATTCTTTTTAATGTAGTTTTCGAATAAAATATTAATTTTATTAAAATATATTTAAACTTAATAATACCTAACAATAGTTTTAAAAAAAACAATTACTTTAAATCAGGTATGCTGGACCCCAGATAGATTTTCAAATCGTTTATATTAGATTTTACCAGCTTTACTTTTATATACTCCGAATTTAACCTCTTATGAGCTGCAAATCTATGACATCCTCCAAACGAGTAGTAATAGTTACCTCCTTCCCTGCCTGTTATCCACAAAACGTCTACTGGAGGTACTTGGTCGGCATTTTGGGGATTGGAGATGGTCTCCATTAAAGACATAACTTTGTCCTCGTCCAAAATTGAAGGTAAAGGACGAATGATTTCCTTCAAGGGCATTTGGTGTGTTTCTTCGATGGAATTTGAGTGAATTGAGCTCATTTTTATGCAGAAGAATTTTCCATGCAGTGGGTTTTTAAGGACTCTAAAAATGCAAACACAAATAAGAAATTACGTCACTCTCGCACTAGGTCTTTATACTTTTACACAGATTGCCTACAAAATTTGAAAGGGTATTGAACCTGACTGCCCAACTGTAATCAGATTAAAAAATCTACGTCATCGGGTTGCCTTAAACCATTTGTTTTATGGAAACCCAATGACCCAGCTACAGTCGTCCAGTTAAGTTCACATGACATGTTCAAATTCTGTAGGCAACCTGTGTAAAAGTATAAAAACCTTGCCTCATGCATCATAGTACTGATATCTAGGGTCTCTCAGTAAATATAATAAAACATGTAAAAAACTAAATTTTAGCACCGTTAACTAGGTTAATAATAATTATTGATTATTTTATAATCAATGTTTTGTGAATGGTATTTTCCTAGCAGCTTTAAACTCCAATACACAAAAAAGGGGATGAGTCTGATGTCTCTATCTCTCTTTTTCCATTTGTGTCAAAGGTGGTGGAAAAATGCATGGCAAAACAAATCCCTGACTACTTTGAGAATAATAACCTTTTTAGAAACTGTCAGTTTGGTTTTAGATCAAAAACAAGCTTGGCCATCCTGGACCTTCTCTCAACCATTATCGACGACTTTGAGGAAGGAAATTACAATGTCACCCAGTTCTTTGACCCCAGCAAAGCATTTGATTTTGTTTCCCATGAGATTCTCTTAACAAATGTTAAACAAAAAGTAGACAGCTAGTAGCATCCTACCTTGAGGATAGACAACGGATTGTGTAAGTGGGGGATGTGTTATCGACAGAAAGGGTACTGAAGCTCGGGGTACCACAGGGGTTAATCCTAGGACCCATCTTGTTTTTAATATTTGTAAATGACCTTCCTTTGTGTGAACCAAAGTCCAAGTTCACCACATAATGCCGATGATACGACCACCAAAACCAAGGCTAGGGTTATCGCTGAGGCTTTAAAAAAGGCAGGGGAGGCGCAGTTGAGAGCGAAGGCCTGGTTTGATGCAAATTAACTCTCCCTAAATCTAGAAAAAACACAAAGAATGATTTTTACACTGCCGAATATTGAGGGAAAGGAGATCCAGGAGTGGTTCAGACTTTGGGAATACATCTTGACCCAAAACTCATATGGGACTCTTACTTACTTACTTTCTTTATTGCTTCTAATAAAAAAATTTTTTACAAGAAGTTCTGCTTACTAGTTTTTATCCCTAGTAAAAAATAAAATAAAAATATATCAGATGTGTATAGACTGCGCACTAAACTAACACATAATAATTTACTGCTAGAAAACCGTTTATAAATTTTTTTTTATAAAAATCAAACAAAAAATAAAACACTATTCATATCTAAGAAAAGATCTAAGACGCAAGATATCAACTAATACCGTACATACATTTCTCGAACGTGAAGGGTCTAAAATTAGTGACAAGATATCATCCAAGTCATTCCAAGAACAAAACATTAAGATTGCAGACTGAACATCGCTCGGTATGAACAAGTTTGTAGGAGTAAACTTTGTAGTAAAATTTAGAGAATTTATTGTTGGTTAAACGAAGTTGCGAGAGTAATCGAATGAGGTTCAGTGATAGTCTAGCATTAAGATGACTGGCAGGTTTTTGCGATATGGTAAAATAAGAATAAAAAACCATGTAGGTAAATTGATTTGCAATTTGTCGTAGAAGGTTGTTAGTAAACGATTTTTGTTTAATCTAAGGTTTGCTAAAGTAAGGTCATTCCAAATATGTTCAAAGCCAATGTCAGGCAAAAATTCTCTTATCTGTAGTCTAGTTATAAGATGAATTGATGTCTTGCAAGTCAAGCTATCTTTTGAGGCAAATGTAAGTAGTTTAATAAGAAAGTTAATACAAAATTTAAAAACAAGGTACTTAAGGTGAAACGACCCCGTCTCCAACCGCACAAGAGGAGAAGGGGTAGTTTTTGGCAGGTATAGAGTCCTTTTAATAAAGGAGGTTTGAACTTGTTCCAGTATATCTGTATACCTTGGGCCCCATACCGCCACTGTGCCAGAAAACGTGCTAGGAACTGACGAGCTAAAAAATTTTGATTTGGTTGACCAACTATTTAATTTGGACTTTGAAATAAGGCTTAGAGCCGAACCACAGGCCTGCTTTGATTTGGTGACTGTCACCTCCACCATATTTCTAAAAACGGATGAAGCAGAGAATAAAATCGCCGAGAATCATATGGGACTCTAACATTGACCAGACGTGTAAAAAACTACGAAGCTCAGTCTTATTACTTATACCCGGTTTCCACCAATACATGCCCACGCCGATTCAAAAAACGCATCAGGTGACGCTGCATTTAAAACCGGTGCAAATCCATGGCCCATCGCGTTTTTTGAATCGGAGTGTGCATGCATTGGTGGAAACAGGGTATTAGAAATCTTGCAGGATGCATAACTCAAGAAACACTAAAAAGCTCATACTAGGCACTTTTCTCATCACATGGGGTAGAGTGGGATCAGTCAAGAGGGTCTTTTCTTTTCAAGGAAAGGCTCTGCGACTTGTGGCTGGTCTTGACTATCGTCAGGACTGTAGAGAGGCATTTAAAAACCTTAAAATTCTAACGCTGCCTTCGGCTTTTAATTATGAGTGTCTTATCTATGTTAGAGAGCGTAGAGATATCTACCAAACACACCACACAACCCATGACTATCCCACTCATCATGGAAATGATCTGAGAGTGACCCACTGTCGCCTTACAAAAACACAATCTAGGCCAGAGTTCATTGCTATTAAATATTTTAATAAGATTCCTGAAAATATTAGAGAGCTTCTTCGTAATAATTTCAGGAGGGTCATCAAGAACCTACTTTATGAAAAAAGTTTTTATTCAGAGCAAGAGTTTCTGCTGTGTGACATCAACAACATGCATTTTAGTGTGTAAAGTGTTTTTGTCATTTTAAGCTTGTGATATGTTTTTAAAAGCTTAATTTTAAATTGTGTCATTTCAGATTTTTATATTTTGTTTGTTTAATTTTAAATTATATATTTTTTTTATTAAACTCTAATTTTAAATTGGAAATAGCTAAATTTAAACGTTTTTTTCTTAAATTTTTATATAGCATTTTTGATTTTTAACATGTGTAAAAATTTGATATTTTTTAAAATTAATAAACTATCTATCTATCTTCTGTCATATTAGGTTAAATCCATATCAATCAACTACAAAAAAGGTGATTTCTGTTTTGACCCTCTCCGATTTTGATACACTTATTCTACCTACAAAAAAACTAAAAAATCCAAAATCTTAAAATTTTTGGACCAGTAGTTTTGTCACAAAATTATAAATTTTGGTCCTTACAAGTCTCTACAAAAAGCTAAATATTTTTAAAACTTTTATAGCTACCGAAATGTGTAATACCTTGTTTTAAAGGTATTTTGAAGACCTTTTTAATGAAGTGTAACATAATATAATTCTGTCCGCCATCTTAAATTTTAAGATGGCGATAAACTTGATCATGATCTTTAAAAAGCAATCAATTCTCAACAGAATGTTTTTTATTTCATTAAAATCGGTTCAGTAGTAATGAATTTATAAGGAAATAAATGCAGACATGATTGGCAAGGCAAGGCGTATAATATGCAAACAATTTTATAAGGAAATAAATGCAGACATGATTGGCAAGGCAAGGCGTATAATATGCAAACAATGGTTGAGACAAAAATATTTTTTTTAGAACAACTAAACCAATTTTGCTAATTCGTACCTTGTTGTGCGTGGCAAGACTGCAGCTTTTTTACTAATTTAAAAAAATAATTAAGAATGTTCGCAACACGATAATAAACGAGCATCTTTAAAGGGTACATTTTAATTTCGTCCGCCATCTTGGATTTTGAGATGGTGGACAAAAAAATACATTCAGTCAGAACTCTGATTAATTCTCTGCCAAGTACAGTTTAACCCATTAAAATCGATTGTATAGTTCAAAAATTTTAATGAAAAAAAAATTGTCTGGTTTTTTTTGGCCCACCCGGTAATTCCCAAAATACAAAAGCTACATAAAATTTTAAATGGCCTACTTAATAGAATATGTGAATACAAGTGTATGCAAGTTCGTACATGAATCTGAAATCCATCTGATTGTGAATTTTAATTAAAAAATTTTTAAAACATTTGAGGTTATAATATAAATCCATCCATCAACAGGGGTTGCGTTCATGATTCGGGTTAAAATTTACCGTGTGAATTTTACCCAGATGCGCCAGGCGTTCACGGGACGTCTTCTGTCTGTCATTTGTCAATTTTTTATTTTTTTATTGGCGGATTTGAATCGAAACGATTTTTCCGCCAATAACACAGATTTAAAAGATGAACCCAATTTATGTTATTCTTTGAAGGCACCAAAAATTGTACTAGAATTTTGTATTGTTTTTAAAGCCGGTTTCCACCTATGCGATGATTCAAAAAACGCATTAGGTGACGCTGCATTTAAAACCGGTGAAAATCCTTGTCCCGTCACATGGTGTGTTTTTTGAATCAGGGTGGGCACGCATAGGTGGAAACTAGGCTTTAAGTGCCCAAACACTTTGGTGGAAGTTTTAAAAAAAATTTGACAAAAAAAAGAAGTAAAGTTGGGTTAAAGTTTTCTATCATATGTTTCATCTTCTATATGCGCATGCGCGACAAGTTAAATTTTACCCAACTAATCGAGGTAGATAACTGGTTGTTCGCCGTGTCTTAATCGTGAACGTCATTTCGCCTTCTGGTATGCGCACCAAAGCCAGCAACCGAATCATGAACAAAAAAATCATCCAAACGGACGCGCGCGGCGTCAATCGTTTAACTTTTTTTCTAGTTTTTTACTTATTTTAAATTATTAAATGGGCGCATCAAGCGGGCGGGAGGCTGAGGGCTCGGGGCCCGGACCCCCCCCCCAAACCACATATTTTTTTAGATATTTTCCATATATTTCATGAATAAACAGAAAAAATAGCATAAAATTTGACATCATGAGATCTCTGGACCCCCGCCCCCCCCCCCAAAGGTATAGGGCCCCCAAAGGTTTCGGGTCCCCCCAAGACATATTTCTGGGTGCGCCACTGATTATTATGCCAAGTTTTTTTGTGGTTGTGAATTGTGGCAGCAGAGGAGGTCATGATAATGTTAGTTTTTATTGAATATGAAGTTTTTTGACCAATGAATCATTCTGATTTAAATGAACTATCAGCCCAACGAAGGGGAAATAGTAGTAGTGGTGGGGAGACCATTTTAGGTCTAGCGACTAGGCGCCCTTTTCGCAAACCCCGATTTGTCATTGGCCTCACACACTGTACATCACCATATGTTTTTCCATGAACTATAATACACAGGGCTTAAGTACAGTCAAACCCTAGGCTCATCAGCTCACAACAGTACTGTTCAAATTTTACAACAGGGCCAGAGATATAATTGAGCAAATAGTGTCAAATTATTCCTAACAATAATTAAATTTAAAAAAAGGAGAATAAACAGTATCAAACAATATAAAAGAAAGTCACTACTACAAAGCAATAATTAAAATGCCTAAAAATTTAAAATTTAGAAAAAAATACATAAAGTTAAAATTGATCATAAAAGTTTGGTCAAGATATCTAAAATGTTTAAAATCATTCTATTACATACACAAAACAAAATAAAAAAGAAAAAAAACAAGACAAATTTTAGAAAAAAATAAAGTAATCAAAGACCTAAGACAAATATTCTTCTACAGTATAGGGTTCCAAATTTAATAAATATGAAAAAACTCTTTTTTTAAAAACTTTTAAATTCTGTTCACTCCATATTTCCCCTGGAAACCTATTATAAAACTTTACACACACATAGAGTGGAATGCAATCTGTCACAGTTAATCTGTGGACAGGAATGTTTAGCAAAGTTTCTGGTGTTGTAATCATGACTAGGCAAAAGATGACAGAAAAGTTGAAAATTCTTAGAAACAAAAAGTACACATGACAGAGTACAGAGGACATGAGAGGACCCAATATTTGCTATTGTATTACTAATGTTACTATTAGTTTTATTACTGCTTTTTCATAACACTCAATTATGTATCTAAAAGTTTATGCAAATAAATATGTACTCTACTCTACAATTGGGCATAACAGAATATGACAGGACCCAACAGGAATCAAGTTTGTTTGAGAGAAATTGAAAAAGAAATCTGAGATAACTTTTTTGTTTTTCTTGTGCTCATCAAAGTCAACAATCATCTATTTTTTGATGGTATAAAAAATTTTTTTGTGTAATAAGCTCAGAACAGTACTGTAGAAATTTCACAACAGGACTTGTAATAGGTCCAATCGGATGTTGTACAAATATTATGGTGTACAAGTTATAGAAAAATTCCAGTTTCAGATGTCAAAAAGCATGGAAATAAAGGAAAATTTGCACCAAAATAGTTTAAGATAAAAAGAGGTTTGAGTTAGGGAGATTGTCAAACTCACCAGTTTATTCTAAACTGTTATGAGGTCTGTAAAATAAATATTTATTAAAGAAAAAGAAACTTTGATGATACAGGACTCCACTGGACACTATACAGGACACTACACTACCAAGAATTTATTTAAGAGTTCTGTAGGATGGTGTACAAATTTGGTTCAGCTCATTACCCACACCAAGGCCAACACAAAAATAGAGGCCACGACCCTGAAAAAATCAGCTGTTCTCCCGGGGCTGAATTTTACATTGGGTCTTATGGGAGGTCAGACGTTTTTTTATGATATTTTCAAAATGGCACTACAGATTTTCGCAAAATTTCACTGAAATATTCTCAGACACCATCCCGATATTCCACCAAAGGTTTGTAAGGAAGCAACATGATTAAAAGGTTAAAATCTTCAAGATTTAGCATTCCTTATCTTGAATTCAAATTACCCGCCATGTACCACATGCCAACTGTTATATTTGACATGTATTTGACTTTGTCATATGTGATTGTCACATTCGCTTCTGCTTTAAACTTAATTTTTGTGTGAGCTAATGAAGCGGCTATAAAAAATTAAGCAATACTATACATTTAAAAATAATTGTTCTGCCAGAATAAAGTAAAAACAATCTCAAAAACGGCTTTATTTAAAAAAAATCAAATATCCATGAACCGTCATTCCAACTTCAATATTTTAAAGACAATCAGCTGTGTCGTAACGTGACCATCAAAAAAAAAATCAGCCCCGGATGTGACGTCAACAAAGTGGAGGATCGTGGCCCGTCCATTTTTATAGCCCTGCCCACACTTTAACCTCATATTTTAACCTTTTCTTTCTTCTCTGGACCCTTTTTTCAACCATCATTTAAAAAAGTTTTCAAAGATAGTCAAGATCATTGCTGTATTCTAGTTTTGAAAGTTGCTTGCCTAGAATAGTCAAAAAATCATAGTGAAATATTTCTTACAGTTTAACACAATTCTCTGTTACACTTCTACAAAAGGTCCACTCGAGCACAAAAAAAGATCCCAATAGAAAATTTTGCCAAAATGGCAGTTACATATTTATCCAAAACAAACCTGGTAAAAAACTTTCAAATATTTTTTTGGTAATATTTCAATTTTTGCTTTGTTAAGTCAGCTCTTAGAGCACTTATCCACTTTCTTTTCCCTTCTTTGAGCTGATACCTAGTTCATTTAAATCAGGATGATTTTTTAAGGGCAAAATACTTGGCATTACATTAAAACTAACATTATCAAGATCTCCCCAGCTGGCACAGTTCATAACAGCACAAAAACTAATAATAATGATTCAAACTGAGTAAAAAACTGGAAAAAAAGTTTAAGAAAACAAAAGTAAATAAAAACAACCTGATTTTTTAACAAAATATGGTCCCTTTTATTTGAGATTAACTGGCTTTAATTGATTTTTTTAAGAAATAGACATTGTTCTCATGTGAACAAAGGGTCAATACCTTAAACAGCATCTTTGTTGTAAATTAAGTCATTTTACTTTTTTTTAAATTGTGTTTATGTTAACATTGCAGCTTATGAGAAAACACTTTGTTTGTCCTATGGCAACCATCATTTCCTCAACTGTAAAACTGTACCCTGTCTTTTTTTTGTATAGGTATTTCTTTTGTTTTACAATCAATTTTAAAGTTTTATGATCAATTTTAAATTATTGTTTTTTCTAACTGTATTATTCTGTCCAAATTTTAACTTGTAGGTATTCTATTTTTGTTGTTTTTTAGTCCCAAAATATTGATTTTTTAAACTTTTTAAACATATCTGTTTTAAGTTTTGTTGATTTCAAATTTGTTATGTTTTTTGATCCCAAAAGATTGATTTTTTTTAAAACTTTTTAAATGTATCTGTTTTAAATTTTGTTGCCAAATATTTTAAATTACACAGAAGTCATAGGTATTTCATTTTTCAATCTAATTTCTTGCTTTTATATATAAATTTAATGTGTAATTTAATTAAGTTTGATGTGTAATTTAATTAAGTATCTTACATAATCTAGTTTTAGCAAAAAACTGTAAATCTGACACTTACGCAAAATTCGACCAGGCAACACTGGTTGGTTTGAAACTTTTTTAAAACAGTTGCTTGTGAGAAAACACCTTAAAGTAAAAAGCTTTCGATTTTTTGTTGATTATAGGAAGGAGGTTAGAAAATTTAAAATCAAAATGGCTACCAGAGAGGGACTGTCAAAAAATGGCCTGCAACGAATTTTAGTTTAGGTGTTAAGGCCAACGCACGGGCTTGTTCACTAATACCTTGTTTCCAAAAACGCATCACGTGCTGAACCATGGATTTTAAATGCAGCGTCACCTGATGCGTTTTTTAGCTCACACATATACTATACTATAGTAGTGTGAGCTTTGGTGATCCTAATTTTTTCGAGAAAAAAAAAAGTTGCTCCGATTTCAAAAATTTTTATATATCTTTGCGTTTCAGATGATTTTTTAACTTTTTTGTTGCGCCGTCTGTCTGTCTGTCTGTATGTCTGTCTGTCTGTCTGTCTGTCTGTCTGTAACGACCAACGCGCATAACTCAAAAACTGCTTGGCCGATTTTAATGAAATTTGGTACCTAGGCTGGGTCTTGGGTTGAGATGGTCCCATTTAAAAATGAACAAAATCCACCGAACAGAAACCAAATAAAAGGGTGGGGGTAGATTTCAAAAATTAGAGTTTATGTGAAAATATGGCGTGTGTGATATCAAACGAAAGGTAATTGAGTCTGCAGTTAAACAAAATACATTTTAATTTATTTAAAAAAAAAGGGTGAGGGTATATTTTAAAAATTAGCGTTTAAGTGAAAATATGGCGTGTGTGAAAGGTAATTGAGTCCGGAGTTTAACAAAATACATTTTAGTTTTTTGTTTTTTTTAAGGGTGGGGGTAGATTTCAAAAATTTAAGTTTAAGTCAAAACATGGCTTGTGTGGTATCAAACAAAAGGTAATTTAGTCTGGAGTTAAATAAAATATATTTCAGTTTTTATTTATATTAGTTCACACGTACACTATAACTATAGTACCTAGTGTGAGCTTAGGGGCCCATATATTGGCAGAGTATTTGAATCGGGGCGCAGCCTTCGTAAACTAATGCTGTATTCCATTGGGGAAAAGAGTGCAGCACTGGTGGTGCACTGACACTGAAACGGTGCTGTCAAAAATTTGCACCGAGTGCAGTTTCAATGGAACACGCGGAAAATGAAAAATCGCACTCGTGTGGTATAAGGTCACTATATCACGAAGTTCCTAACATCGTGATATAGTGACCTTAGTGTGGTATGCCATTATGAGCTGTAGAACTTCTTTTTTATTCTTGCTTTAAGCAACGTTAATATAACATTTTCTTGCAAATAATTTTTTATAGTATATCCATTATGAATAGGGCAAATTGATTATGCAAAAATTTTGGAAAAAAATGTCACACAACCTGTAGTTTTATCAGGCCAACGACGATATCCATTTTTATTTGTTTCACAGTTACACGCCGATAAATATTATCCTAGATAAAATTCGTCAAATAAATAAATAATGATTTTATTTAAAAAAAGTTAATAAGAATATTTTAAAAATGCCCACCTCCTTTTTGAATGCAGGCATGTGCTCGTATACCAACAGATAGAGTAGTTATCTATATTTCGCGCTTGTTTTTCAAAAAACCCTAACCAGAAGTGTACTTTATGCTCCCAAAATTTGAACATAAGTATTCGAAACACCTTGTATACATATATAATAGTTCACAAGTTTCTTTCAACTAAACCTAACTTTCCTGCCTTGCGGAATATGTCAAAAACATGTTGTTCAAAATTCATTTGTTCGAAAGTAATATTATTACTTCAATAACATTTTCTTGAAAAGGAAAATTATTTAAAAACATTTCCTTCAAACAAAAAATTGTTTGAAAACATTTTATTAAAAATTTTTTGGTCAAAAACAATTTCTTTGAAAGTCATTTTTTTTCATAAGGAAAATTGTTCAAAAAAGTTTTTGAAGAAAATATTTTTGAACAAATTTCCATTCAACAAGAACATAACCTAAACTAACAGCTAAGCGTAAGGGTGTTTTAACATACCATAAAAATGGCAAGATATGTGCCTCAGCGCTAATGGGGTTTCGTCCCCCTTGTTCTTTTTTCAGACAAAATTGAGGCTACTTGAATTTATTTATGAGGAATTCTACAGTGCTTATCTCGAACCGAAAGTGTTATGTTTTGGTCATTTGGTGTTATGCCGGAGTAAAAAAAGCTGCACTCAGTGCAAAACTGAATTCATAAGTTCCTCAATGGAATACGAAAACTGAAAAAGTGCATGTCAATGGAATGCAAACACTGAGCCAGTTGTGCACTAGTGCTGCACTCATTTCCCCAATGGAATACGGCATAACTTACGAAGGCTGTGTCGGGATGGGCATGCATAGGTGGAAACCTGAATCGTTTTCAAGCGAATAACTAGTAATTACTAGTATTTACCACTGCCGTTCAAGCGGCCTTGGTAAATACCACTCCTTGAAGAGTGGCGTCATAAATGAGCCCTTTGGACGTCATCGTTTATTACCGGTAATTACCACACTTTTGAGGAAGGTTATTGCGTTTTCTAACCTCACAATCATTTGTTTTGTTTCTTTTTCCGAAAAATGTTCTGTGAATTTTTGAAATGAGTGAAATTTATGATGTGTGCCTCAATTATGAAGGAAAATTGTACAAAGTGATGGCCTCCTCTATATTGTCTTGCCAAAATTTTATTTTCATCAACCCTTGGCTTACTCGAATTTACCCAATGTGGACTGATACACGAAATATCATAAAAAAAAACAGTATCATTGTAGTCCTCTAACCACAGTTTATCATACTTATTTTTTTTCCAAATTATGCCCTTTTCGAATCAAATACGCCAGTATTTCAGAGTCGGTCGAGAAGAACTTAAGTTCAATAATAGCAAGAAGATTATTATTTATCTAAACTAAAACCAACTAAACTTCTTTAAAAAATCGC
The DNA here is from genome assembly GCA_963576565.1 of Aspidapion aeneum. Classification (NCBI taxonomy): domain Eukaryota; kingdom Metazoa; phylum Arthropoda; class Insecta; order Coleoptera; family Brentidae; genus Aspidapion; species Aspidapion aeneum. Next base: position 7,836,250 of record OY755046.1, read on the forward strand.
AAAAAGCAACAACAAACAATAACCGGTTATAAAAAAAGCTATTCAAGCGGCGTTTCTGTGGTAATAGGCTAAGGGCCTTAACAGCTGATTTTTAATGTCAACCAAGGGATAACCAGAGGTAATTACTAGTTATTCGCTTGAAAACGGCTCTGGTGTAAGAAAAAAAAAACTAGCCCCAACAAGGCTTAACCTCAGATGCACCGTTAGCAATAGGTGTCTCCTAAATTTAGGTAAGGGTTTCATTTTTTATGGTTCTTAGGTCTCCCCTAAACTACCTTAGGTGAACCCTAAATCTAGGGGCCCGTTTTTGACTCCCTAGCACTTTCCTAAACCTAACCCAAAAAAGGATTCAATTGTGATGTTTTTTGTACATAAATAAAAAAAAGGTAATATTTAAAAAAAATAGATATTGTGGAAGAAAACGAGGTCTCGAGATAAAGTGGATATTTTGGAGGTGCTTCAGGAAGGGTTTCCAAGGAGATTATGGAATAGAAGAACACTTCGAAGAAATGGACAATTTGACATTTTTCAAACGATTAAAGTTAACAAAACCAACAGTTTTAAATGTTTTGGAACAGATAGCTGAGTAAATGGAATATCCAAGTGATCGTTATATGTTATATATACAGAGTATTCCAGATAAAAGAAGCTTCATGTGGTCTTATTCCCACTAAGCACAAAAACATTTTAATAACATTAAAATAATGTATACTTTGAAAACAAAACGTTAGTTTGAATGTTGGTTCTAACGTCATATTCATAGTGAAAAAGAAGCTTAATAACCCGTTTTCTGACGTTAGAAAAATAACTTTATGTTTTCATAACGTTTTTTAAAGTGTTTTTCGAACGTCAAAAAAACATTGATTTTTAACAATGAAAAAGAAATGTTTTTCTAACATTGAAAAATAAAGGATTTTTTTAACAATGAAAAAATATATTTTTTTCAAATATCTCTAAAGATAAGGTAACATAAATAATGTAAATAAAATTCTTTTATTTTAGAAACCCAGGGCAGCAACAGTCTGTTGAGGTTTTCGAGAACTCGACACTCAGTAAAGGCAATTCGGCTCGTAGCTTTTGAAAATAAAATTTAAAATTCTATGTAAACAATAATTGTAGTAAGTGCCTCGCTACGAGGCCAAACAATTCATGCTCAGGTGAATACAAGGCAATGCAAACCAAGCATTCGTTTGGTCCCGCTGCGAGGCTTGCGAATAAGTAGCAGTTTGCTAAACCTCGCCTATGTAACATTTATTTATCAATAAAGACAATTTATTATTATTATATAATTCTGCCTCAAATGAATACGCGGCTTAATGTCCGGCGGCTAATCGTCCGCGGTGAATTGTCGCATTCCCTGTCTGATTACCTATGGGTATGCGATATTTCATACAAAACCATTTTTCTTCTTTTGTTTACTTTCTTACCAGATTTTCTGGTGCTTCATTTAGATCACTGCCCGAACCGAACCGAACCCATTTAACTGGAGAGTCATTCCACGCCAAATCATCCAATGGGGATAGCTGCCATGTCATGAAAAAAATCCAAATTTTGATAACATGTATTAGTGTCCTTAGGAATACCAAATTAACAAATTTTAATGTCGCCTCCCGTATTTTACAGGCCACTTTGAAAGTAAAAAAAAGAAGAAAATCAGTTGTGGCCTTATTTTTTTTTTATTTCTATTGTATTAAATCTTATGTAAAAACAAATTTGATGGAAGAAATCTTTAATATTGGTTGGATAATCCTATACAAAGAAAAAAATTCACCTCACTTTTTTGACATGGCAAAAATAGTTTTAGAAAAATAGTAACTTTTATGATTTTCTCGATTTTTAATTATTTACACCGGTGTGAAATATGGTCCATTAAAAAAAAGTCTATACGTACATTAAAGCTCAGTGGCTTGTCTATCATACAAGGTAAAAGAAAAATTTCTAGGTCTATTGCTTTCAGAAAACTAAATTTTTTAACATTGGAAAAACCGCAAAAACCTCAGAATTGGCAAGTTTTGACTAAAAAAATTGTCATGTCTATTTGTCTATTAAAACTTCGCTTGTGCGTTGTTTTACTTGATAATGTATCGTCTAAATAAAAGTAAAATAAAAAATCTGGGTCTGTCATTTTAACATGAACTTTTAAGCTATTTGGTTAAAGCATGTAAAAAATCAAACTTTTTTATTGAGTCGCAAAAGGAAAAAAAATATGTATAAAAATCATCGTTAGGGGATCTTATTTATAGCCACATACTGTTTTGCGTGAGATCCTAGTTTGTGGGTTCAAGTCCCATCTTCGTACACTGTCGGAATTTTTTTTTTAGTTTTAGGAATACATTTTTGGTGAGACACGGACATTAGTTAGTTTGTTTTTTTGGTAAATGAAATGGTTCAGGTTTAACAGTGGCGTACGCGGGAGGGAGGGGGGTTGGAGGCCTAATCTTTCCAAAACCATTAAATAACTTCTCCTAAAGATTGAATTTTTCTGAAAGAAGAAATAAATGGTTTTCCAGGACTTTGCTTTTACTTAAGCCCCCTCTCCCAACCCCCTTGGAAAATGTCTGCATACGCCACTGGGCATTAAAAAAACTAAGTACAAAACTAACGCATGGTAAAAGCCCATGTGATGCGTTTGGAGGTACTGTGAAACGATTTGTTTTACATTAAAATCTCAAACAAACAACAACTGGACACCATTCTTTCACTCCTCTGGATGATTTAACTATAGATGCTAAATTTACTTCAAGCTCAGAAAAAAAATTTGTTCGGTTTCTGAAATTATAGCTCTTCAACTTTTTTAAATATGACAGTAGGTCACTACTAAAAAAGTAAATAAACTTAAAAAAAAAATTGTGTAGTGACCTTATGAAGAGAGTTTAGATCATAATTTATTGAACAGTGCTCATATAAATAAACTTTACCTTCTGATCAACTTTAAGTTGCTAGAAACTTTATTTTGGGGGAAAATATCATAATAAATATTTCACAAAACTATTTTGCATAGTGACCAGGAGGTGTATTCTATGTGTCGAAACTGAGTAAACTTTCAGATTTGGGGGGGGGGCATCCCCCCTCCACCCCGTAGATCCACGCCTGTAATTTGTGATGCAATTTAACATCACTAAAAATATTAAAATAACAAAAAAATGTGTAGTGACCTTAAGGATTACAGACCCAGATTTTTTATTCTTGTTTTTAAAAGTATATGATACAGTGAGAAATTTACCCTACTTGATTATCACCAGCACCCCGATAGACAGGGTCATTCATTTTTGATGCTGAAGTTGAGGGATTTCCCAGACATTCTTAACTTCTTCGTGGAACTCCAAGGTAACGTCTATTTTTTAAATATGTTTTATACAAGGAAGATATAGTCCTTGAGTATAGCTTTCCAACACTGTATGAAAAATTTAAGAAAACATTACATTTATACCCCAAAAAAATAAGAAAACTTCGAACATTTCTGCGTTTTTTGGATATTCTCTAAATTGCTCTAATTAAGCCAGTATAAAAGATTTTGCTAAGCATCATATTTTTTTGAAAACTACTTTTATGCATGTTTTCAAAATTATAGGTTAATTTTTTTTAGGTGCTGTTTACTATGAGCATAATTTTTTCTTTAAAGTCCCATTTTGCCCGTTTTTAGACTTTTCGAATGCGTGTACAGACTAATTGGATTAAAAAATCTAAAATTGTGCAAAAGTGGTTAAGCATAAGCTGTTTCATTTAGTAAGCATGATTTAAGAAAAAAAATAATGTCACGGCAACACTTTTTTTGTAAATTGGATGACTTGGGGTGGAATTGCTCTGGAGTATTATTCCGATCCAAATGTATTCACTATCAATATTAATAATTGTGCTTTAAATTTGCCATGTTTCTTTCTGCAAAATGCAAATATTTTAACCAAAATTACAAAAAGCGTCTTTGCTACCGACTCGTATAAACTCGAAGCGAAACGGAACTAATGGCGATGTTCAGGTAGTGGGACTGCTATACTATAGAAGAAGCTGCCATCGCGCCCTCTATAGTATATATTTTTTTAATGTTTAAAAAACAAAACATTTATTAGCTTCATATATCTTAAATTCAACGTTAGAAGTGAGATTTAGGAAAAACATTATAAAAATAACCATATATTGATGGTATTATTTTTAATGTTTAGTGAAATTATGGTTTTTTTAATGCTGGTTTTTTAACTTTATTAAGAAACATATTTTTGGTAATGCTTTTACATGAAATTTTCGTTAGGATTTTCTACATGTTTTTTAATGTCAACAGTTGACTTAATTTTAACACAAATTTGTGTTACAAAAAAAAAACATTTTTTTTTTCAACATTTATTTAACGTTTTTTACGATTTTGTGCTTAGTGGGTTGGAGATTTTGTAATGGGTAAAAGATACAATTTTGCTTAAATGAGTAAAAAATTGCGCCAAACTAAATGTTGTGCCGAAATTAAAAATATCTACTATTAAAGAAAAAAATATCGTCGCCATCTGGTAAACAAATTCAATAAAATTTGGTAGTTTTGTATTAGCGACTACGGCCAATCGAATGACGTTAACGATTTTTTTTCTGGGCTAGTTTCAACATTTCAAATAAACACAATTTTTAGTTTTGCTCGATATTTTGAAAATCCCTGGGAATATTTTTAATTTTAATAGACTAGAGTAGAGTAGAGTTTATTTGACTATTTTTTGTACAATATGCAATTATAGCAAGTCAGAAAGTTGAAAAAAAATACAATGCAACAAAAAAGCATAATGCTATAAGTGAAAAAAAAACATTATCTTAAAACTAACCATAGTAAAATAGTAAGCGTAAATACATAATATTGTAATACTAATAATATTTTGTATAAACAAATAAAATAAAATAAAAACCTTACAAAAAAAATCACAAACATTGAACATACATAAATAGGCGTATAAAAAAAATCATGTTTTAAGAAACAGAATAGCGAAAGTGCGCTGTTTGCAGGTCTTTTCACTCTAAACTAAAACATAATCCAAGTATTCTTGGACAGTATAAAAACAATGAGCAAGTAAAAAGTTTTTTATTTCTGTTTTAAATTTTTTGTTCGAATTACTTTTTATAGATTCTGGTAGTTTGTTATATAAATTATAATTTAACGAATTTTTATTTGCTTTTGTTAACTTGTGGAGTGACATGGTAATTAAATCAGATCTTAGCTTATGTAAGTGATTTTTATTGGTAGATGGTAAATTAACTTTTTTGTGATGAATTTCTATGAGGGTAAAATATATGTACAAGCAAGGCAAGGGCATTATTTTGTATTCTTGAAATAAAGGTCTACAATGGGCGCGATAGTGTGCACCACATATAATTCTAATAACCATTTTCTGTAATTTAAAAGTCGGCAATGCTGCAGTACTATGACCCCATAGGGGAATTGCATATGAAATCCTTGAATGAAACAGTGCGAAATAACAAGTTTTCAAAACATCAAAGCTAACAAAAGAACGAAGCCTTCTAATCAAAAATGTTACACTTGACAGAGAACCACTTAGATTGTCGGTGTGTTGCACCCACGAAAGCTTGTCATCTATATTGATTCCCAAAAGTGTCACAGAGTGGTCTTGAGCTAATTTTGAATTTTTAGGTATTTTTAGAATTTGCGTTTTGTCCTTGTTTAATAACAGATTATTAGCATTAAACCATTTTTCTGCTTGATTTAAAGCGGATTTTGAGCGTAAGTAAAGCGTCAAAATTGGGGCTGTAAGTTGGAAATGTAGTGTCGTCGGCAAATCTGGCTGGCACTTAATCATGTGATAGCTTAAATCATTAACATAAGTGACAAACAGAAAAAGGCCCAATATTGACCCTTGAGCAACTCCGTGCTTTAAGTTTCTTTTTTCAGAAATATTTTCATACAATATCAAACCAATAACCAAAATTGTATCTCTTACTGTTTCCGAAATCCCCATAAGACCCTATGTAGTTGCTTTTATATGGGACACCCTGTATACAAAAATCAAGTTGCATTTTTTCACTAAAAAAATACTCTGCCAATATATGGGTACCTAAGCTCACACTAGGTACTACAGTTTTAGTGTTCGTGTGAGCTAATATAACTAAAATCTGAAATATATTGAAATCTACCCCCACCCTTTTTTTTAAACTAAAATGTTGTTTGTTTAACTTCAGACTCAATTACCTTTCATTTGATATCAAACACGACATATTTTCACTTAAACTCTATTTTTTAAAATCTACCCCCACCCTTTTTTTTAACTAAAATTTATTTTGTTCAACTCCAGACTTAATTACCTTTCGTTTGATATCACACACGCCATATTTTCACATAAACTCTAATTTTTGGAATCTACCCCCACACTTTTATTTGGCTTGTGATCGATGGATTTCTTTCATTTTTAAATGGGACCATCTCGACCCGAGACCCAGCCTAGGTACCAAATTTGATTAAAATCGGGCAAACGGTTTTTGAGTTATGCGCGTTGGTCGTTACAGACAGACAGACAGACGGCGCAATAAAAAAGTTTCAAAATCATCTGATACGCAAAGATATATAAAAAATTTTGAAATCGGAGCAACTTTTTTTTCTCGGAAAAATTAGGATCACCATAGCACACACTATCATAGTATAGTAGTAGTGTGAGCTAAAAGGGCCAACAGAAGTATGATTCTTATTTCTCTGATTTTAGTTGGACTTTTTGTCAGAATGCATCATAAGTCAGGACATTTTCTGCCCTGATAGTGACATCAGGATACCTAAATCATATTCCTTAAAATCAGGACAGCCCTAAAAAATGAAAATGGGTTGGCAATCCTACCTAGGTATATAAATGTATACTTAATTTGACGCAAACAATAAAAGATGGTAATCTGGTAACTATTACCCTAACCTAATATTCAAATTCACATCAAAACACTTTATTGTCAGAAGATTGCATAATTCATAAAACACAATTTGGTTGAATCATCGCCCAGTGGCGCACCCAGGAATATGTCTTGGAAAGGGGGGTGGTTTATGCTATTTTATTTTTAGCTCACACAACTACTATAATATAGTAGTGTGAGCTATGGTGATCCTAATTTTTTCGAGAAAAAAAAGTTGCTCCGATTTCAAAAATTTTTATATATCTTTGCGTTTCAGATAATTTTGAAACTTTTTTGTTGCGCCGTCTGTCTGTATGTCTGTCTGTCTGTATGTCTGTCTGTAACGACCAACGCGCATAACTCAAAAACCGCTTGCCCGATTTTATTGAAATTTGGTAACCAGGCTTGGTTTAGGGTCGAAATGGGCCCATTTAAAAATGAACAAAATCCAGCAAACACAACCCAAATAAAAGGGTGGGGGTAGATTTAAAAAATTAGAGTTTATGTAAAAATATGGCGTGTGTGATATCAAACGAAAGGTAATTGAGTCTGGAGTTAAACAAAATACATTTTAGTTAATTTTATAAAAAGGGTGGGGATAAATTAAAAAAATTAGTGTTTAAGTGGAGATATGGCGTGTGTGATATCAAATGAAAGGTAATTGAGTCTGGAGTTAAACAAAATACATTTTAGTTTAAAAAAAGGGTGGGGGTAGATTTGGAAAATTAGAGTTTAAGTCAAAACATGGCTTGTGTGGTATCAAACGAAAGGTAATTGAGTCTGGAGTTCAATAAAATATACTTCAGTTTTTAGTTATATTAACTTTTACGTATACTATAACTATAGAACCTAGTGTGAGCTTAGGTGCCCATAGATTGGCAGAGTATTTTATTCATGAAATATGTGGAAAATATCTACAAAATTCTTAAGCTTGGAGGGGGGCCCAGGTCTCAACACCCGCTTGATAGGATGCATATATTCCTATGAATGGACTTCAACCTCAAATGTTATCTTTTCTGCTGGTTAATGTATAAACCCACCAATACACAAAAAAACAATGGAAAAAACGCTGGCAAATCGATATAAAACAGAAAATGTTTGGAAACGGGATTAATGTACATTTTAACGAATAAAAAACAAAAATTTACATTTTTTGTTTTTTTCAAATAAAAAATCACTGATCTGTTCAAAAAATTCCAATTTTTTTTACAAATCAACATGAGTTAGGTTAGAACAGCAGTGTTGTCAATATGTTACTTCACCTAGCAAGGTGACGTCAGAAAAAAAGGCCGGTGCAAACCATTTATCTTAGGTGCGCCCTAACACTTAGGTGTCACACCTAGCTATTCCTGGTCTAGGAGGAGGTTGGTGTAAATGGCTGTAAGCTAATAGACAGCCGCAGTTTGCGTACCGTTTCGCTGTATTTTACCAAATATTCGGTGTATTTGCAAATATTCTAAACATGCCATCCACACACAAGAACGGAATTTGCAAAAAACTGAAATATGCCAAATATGTTTGGTTTTTCGCGAAAAAAAAATTTCATGCAATATACAGCGTGTGCAAAACTTTTGCACTTGCTCTGTGAAAAACACCGTTTTAAGGTAAAAATCTTCATTAGTTTTTTAATAAATTTTGAACACTGTTTCTGTAGAAAATAATATAAATTCTATTTTAATATGTACTTTTGTTTTATTTTTATGCTGGGGTTAGGTATATAAAAATTAAAATACCTATTTTGCTATTTAGACAGCCAAAATAAAAAACAAACATCAATATTTTTGTAAAAAAACACGTAAGTTTTTTTGAATTAAAAGATAAATAGCTTTTTAAAGTTGGATTGCTTAAAAACCTTAAAATGGTTTAAAAAAAAACTGAAAAAAATTATCAAATTATATACCAAAACAACAACAAAGATCATATGATGTGATGTTGCACATCTGTTTTCAGATAAAAATAAAAAAAAAGTTAAAAGTTTTCCAACTTTTTATTTTATAGAATCAACTATTATTTTTATCTGTATGTAGATTTCAATAATATAAAAAAAACAGTAAATTGAGGCATTTGTGGCAATCATCTTAAGTGACTGTTTACTTACCTTTACTATACCCCAAGAGTAAAGAGAAAAAATATTAAATACTTAGTAAAACAGATCAAAACTTGGAGGCAAACATAGGGTGCAAATTCTGCGATCTTCTATGCGCGATCATCTGTGCCGGACTGACCACAGAACACTTGACTGACCTTTGCTTTGCCGCGGGAGACGTGACGAAAACTTACGAATGATGCAGCCTTTGCTTAGGGCTGTTTTTACAGACGTTCCTCAGGCTTCGTTTATTTATTTCTTAAATGTGTTATTTTATATGGATGACAGAGAAAAAAAATGGGGAACAACTATGAATTGGGGTCATTTCTCATGTCTTTTTATCGCGTTATTTTTGATTTAAGCACATAATTTTGATAAAGGAGGACAAATGGCGTCCTCCACAGGGTCTGTGGAGGACATTTTGCCTCAAAGGAGGACTGTGGACTAGCTGAAGGACGGTTGGCAACCCTAGTTGTAAGGTAATTAATATAGCTAAAAAAAACATAGGGAACAGACCTATGCGTTATCCTTAACACTCATCTAAAAAGTCGTTGAAATGTCATTTTTTTACTGTCATTCTCTGGTAGCCATTTTGATTTTAAGTTTTTTAACCTTAAAATCAAAAAATAAATACAGCAAAGTCAAAAGCATCTTACATAGTGTATTTTTCAAGGTAAATATTGTAATTTGAGACACCCTGTACTTGTAAAGTTATACAGTATATAATTACATTGTCCACACAAACCTGAAATGTTTTTTTAAATTTTGATAAAAATCGAAATATCCAAAGGCTTTTTTTCTCCTAAAGGGATGTCTTATTTCTCAGTGGACCACACATACATATGAAGCCAGACCATATTGACTTTTTGGCCAGCATGAAAATCAGTCTCACTTTTTTGTCCATCTCCTTTTTTTTGGCAACCCAAGCCAAGTGGAGGACTCCTTTTGTTTTCTCTAGAGGCACAGGCAATTAAATAGTTTGTGCACTCTCTGCTATTTCTGGCAGCACTTACCAGGGGACACAGACATAAGGATACTGCCATAGTGACACTGAACACATCTAGATTAGAACAGACACTACCATATAATACAGTTTTTGTTGTTTTTTGGAGGACCCCTTTTTTGATCATAATTTTTTTAAATATCCAGCTTTTTTATCACTGATATACTCGTTTACTGTAAACAGTTATGCCATTTATAACTTTAAATAATACAATGTATGAGTTGCTCAGCTCTAGAGTGGCCCAACTGCAAAATTGGCGTTTTTAAGATAACACACAAAATTAATTCCATTCGTTAACTATTTTGAAATAAAAGTGGGTTAAAAGTGGCCCAAATGAGCTTTGTCCATTCGTTCAAAGATGGCAGCAGATGTATAGCTGTGCCACTGATAATTTATGCAAATCAAAAGTGGCCCAAGTGACTCATATAATAAATTGATTTATTGTGAAACTGATGATACATATCTATTTGTAGCCTGTTAATCAAGTCAAATCCATTCATGTTGGAGAAGAATTTATTGCATGTAATGTTTTACAGAATAAAACATGATTTGTAGATAAGTTTCTAGTACACCTTTTTGGAACTTGCAAAAACCCTAACCTAAAAATTGGAATTTTATGATCAGATTTTATGTATTGAAACTGGTGTAAAACTTCTTGGGACACAAAAGTTTAACCAGTTTCTTAAAAATGGTTTAAATTATAACAAAAACAATACTGCTACATGTCCCACATTGTCGTACTTATTATTTTATGTTTAATCCAGTTAATAGAATTAGCAGAAATGTGTAGTAGTCAACTTGATTTCTTTACCATTTCAAAAGATAGGTTCAAGACTTCTGCCAAGAAGGTAATTCTAGGTTAAGAAATTTTTGTACTTATCTAATTCTTGTAAATGTGAATACATAAATAAATAAATAATTAAATACTACTTCATGCCAAAAATTACATTGATCTCACCCAAAAAAACAGAAACAGATACAAAGGTTTTTGCTAGTTTGGAAATGTTTATTTAAACATGGCTATTATAGCTGCATTATTGCCTCTTACACATATTGTTAAATAAACATAAAATAAGTTTGACTGTAATAGCCAAGGTTAAATAAACATATCTAAGCTGGTGAAAACCTTTGATTTTTCAAACATGTATAAAGAACTAGGCTAAAATTTTAAATATTTAAATATTTTGTGACTTTTTTACCTTCTTAACCACTTTTCGGAGGTAAACTTTTGTAAAGTTTTCTAACAAGCAAACACAGAAAAGTGGTTTTTGAGTCGATGTAATATTTCAAAAGAACAAAAACACAAACAGGATAGTGTCACCAGGTCACTAATTTTATTGTAAACACAAAATTCACAATGGAAAAAAGCAAAAACCTACTTCTATGTATTGACACCAATAAATGTCATGGCATACAGACAATACACTGTAAAACAGAGATCAAATATAACAAAAAACAGCGCGGCAAGAAAATAAATAGGAGGAAGCAAAACAAATATTTAATAGTTGAATATCATAATGGGAATTATTCGTTACAGTATATTGGAGTAGTTTTCTGATAATAGCCATCTTGAAATATTTTTTATGTGAAAACTAAAAAAGATATATATTTTTTGAGTGTGGAATTGGTTTATAAACTCTGCTCCCTAGTAGCAGGTATTTAATTTATAAGTAAAGGAATATTTCTAAGCCTAAATCATATTGTTGTAATCTGCAGAGTTTTTTTATGTGCTGGGTGGAAAAAAAAATATGCCACTTTAGTCAAACTCAGTATGTAGGTACATGGGCACAATAGATCCATTTGTGGTCGCAGTGCATGGAGGTCCAGTAGGGCCTGCCACCACTTTCGAATACAAGTATAATTTTATTAATAAGCCTTAAACCTTAAAATGTTCATTTGTGATTGTAATGAAAGAAACCTTCAGAATTAAGCGAGGGGTGATCAGCTGAACCAAATTTGTACACTGTCCTACAGGACTTTAATAAATTTTTGGTCCTGTAGTGTCCTGTATAGTAAACACTGAGTATGCTACTTTTAAAATTGGTGTCAAGGAAAACGACTATAATAAGATATGTAACCCGGAAATATGGCCCAGTGGCATAACCATTTGAGATTTTGAAACACGCCATAAGAAACCTTTTTTTGGAAGAACACGGTTCTTCCGAAACCGGTCGAACCAAATGGAACACAGATAAACAGTCTTAATAAATCAAATATGCCTCTAAAAGAGAAAATAAGCATAATACATTGCAACATATGCTCACTGGAAAACAAAATAGGACTTTTAGAAAGTGCAATCCATGACAGGGAAATCCATGTAATGTGTATCTCAGAACACTGGCTAAGAGAGCAAGAACTAGAAAATACTGACATAGAAGGTGGCAGGCAGTGCATTCTGTAGAACCCTTTATAACAATGGAGGATCATATTTGTAAGAAATTAAAATAATGTAACTAAATTAGACTTTCTAAAAGAATAGTGCTCTGAGAATGATAAAGAAATATGCGGCATTCACATGACAGACCTCAACCTGTATATATTAACATTATATAGGTCACCATCAGGATGTTTTGACACCTTTATAAAAATCTTGAAAATGCTTTACAACGTCTAAATGTACACAAGAATATAATATTAACTGGAGATTTTAATATCTATTTTGAATCACACCATGACACAAAAACACAAGTCACCATAGACACACTAGAAGCAATGGGATTCAAACAAACAATCTTTGAAGCAACCAGAGAAGCGGCATGTATCGATAATATCTTTATCAATTTTACAACAGATAATCTGGAAACAACAATCTGGGACCCTAACATATCAGACCACAATATGCAAAAAATAACCTTCAAACTACCAAAAAAAGAACAATTAAGAACAACAAAAAAATGTAGACCGGTCACACAAAAGGGGTTATGCGAAGTATACAACATGGTGGAAACAATCAACTGGAAGTTTGTTAACAAAACAACAATAAATATAAACAAAAAATTCAAAATTTTTACAGAAAAACTTAATTACGCATGCACAAAGGCGTTCCCAGAAAAGACCTATATAGTCCGTTCTGATCAAAAGAACAACATTTCATGGTTCAGTGAACATCTCAAACAGAAACGAGAAACACTAAGACTACTAGGTGAAGCAAGTAAACGCTCAGAAAACCCACAACTAAAACAAGAGTTTAAACAATATCGAAAGACATATCAACAAGACATAAAAAAAACAAAAAGAAGTGCAAATGATAGAATAATAAATACTGCCCATAACAAAACAAAAGCCATGTGGAAAATGATAAATAAAAAAAGGAAAAGCAAAAAGAAAGATTCATATAAAACGAATATTACAGCAAACGATTTTAATGACTTCTCAGAAATAGCAACAAGCTTAACCCAAAAAATGCCATTAACAAACAAAGACCCTATAGAAGATTTTTTTGAACATATAAAACCACCTACAGCAAAATTTAGCTTCATTGAAATCTCATACAATGAAGTAAGAGAAATAATAAACAAAATAAAAAATAAAAATACCTGGGACCACTTCAATATAAACAAAAAAATTCTTAAATCAATAAAAAACCTTATAATAGCACCACTAACAAAATTAATAAACCGAAGTATAAGAGAAAATATTTTTGCAGATATTTTCAAAGAAGCTATAATAAAACCAATATTTAAAAACGGAAATAAAGAAGAAGTCACCAATTACCGACCAATATCAATACTACCAACCTTATCTAAAGTATTCGAAAAAGCCATGGTACAACAAATCACAAATTTCATGGAAACAAACAACTGCTTCTGCCTGGAACAGTTTGGCTTCAGAAAAAAGAAAAACACAACACTTGGCATACTTGATTTATTGAGCAAAATACAAAACGCAATAAAATATTCTGCGACTTAAGTAAAGCATATGATTGTGTATCACATAAACTACTACTTAAAAAACTATCCAAATATAACTTTTCAGAAGAAAGCATTAAACTAATACAGTCATACTTAAAAGACAGAAAGCAGCAAGTTTTTTTTATTTGTCAAACACACTGTGTTTATTGTATTACAATCTAGTCAGTAAGACTAATTAGCAATTTTGGTGTAACTTAATTTACTAGAAAAGTCAGATTTAAACTTAGGGTTCACTCAACAGTTCTCCCCGCTTTGTTTAGTCTGTAACTCACAATTGTGTCGTGTTTATAGCATTATTTTGTTTTATGTGTAATTCACTTAGTTTACTAGCTCCAACGGCTTCACTCTTTTTAGTCTTCGAACTAGCATAGTATTGTCTAGAAGCTGAATTGCTTCCACATTCACATGCCGATGGAGTCTACCTTCATGGCTTTTTGCGTACTTTTTTATAGTCTCTGGTACAGTTTCGATTTTTAGATCTCGATGAAGGTCACTATTTCGAACGTACCAAGGTGCATTCACAATGTTTCTTAATACTTTATTTTGAAATCTTTGTACAACTAGAATGTTACTCTCTTTAGCACAACCCCATAGTTGAATACCATATGTCCATACTGGTTTCAGTATTTGTCTATAAAGCATTAACTTATTATGAATTGTTAAATTGGACTTCCTTCCAATTAGCCAGTTCATTTTTCTATACCTTATCTCCAGTTCTTCTTTTTTTTTCTTAACATGTGCTTTCCAGCGCAATTTGGCATCAAGTGTCATACCTAGATATTTTGCCTGATTTGAATATGGTACGGGAATATTGTTAATTGTAATTTGTATGTGATTTATATTTTTGTTTGTAAAATCAACATGAATTGATTTGGTTTCATTTAATTTTATTCGCCACTTTGTGGTCCAACTGTGAACTTGGGTGACTGCATCCTGAAGTTTTTCTATGCATTTTTCAATAGATTTTTCTACCGTCAATAAAGCAGTATCATCGGCAAATGTTGCTAAGTGGCAATTTTCTGGCTTTGGGATATCACAAGTGAATAATAAGTATAGATATGGGCCTAGTACGCTACCCTGGGGCACGCCTGCTTGAATTTCTCTTAAATTTGAGTATGAGTCTTCCTGTTTTACTCTAAAATGTCTATCAGATATGTATGATTCCAAAATATCCGAATATTGTTTTGGCAGAAATCGTTTTAGTTTAAAATTAAGGCCTTCATGCCACACTTTGTCAAATGCTTGTGCTACATCTAGAAAAACTGCAAAACAAACTTTTCCCTCTTCTAGTGCTTTTTCTATTATATTAGTAATTCTGTGTACTTGATCTATCGTGGAATGCTTGTCTCGAAAACCAAATTGATAAGACGGAATAATTTCTTGTTTTCTATGATGGGTTTTATTCTTTTAAGCAATAATTTTTCATAGAGCGTGGATATAATTAGCAGCAAAGATATTGGCCTGTAAGATGACACGTCATGGAGTGGTTTTCCCGGTTTTAGAATCATGATAACTTCTGCAACTTTCCACAGTTTAGGTACATACCTAAGCCTAAAAGACGCATTAATTAGGTTGCATAGTTTTACGATAGCTTTTCTGGGGAGTTGTTTTATGACTTCCCCGTTAATAAGATCATACCCTGGGGCTTTTTTCGAATTAATATTTTTGATTTCTGTTAATATTTATTTTGGTGATGTAAGCTTAATATGGTCTTCGATTTGATGAGGTTCATTTAAATGAAAGTGTTCATCTGGTGCTTCGTGGGGCTGAAATGTTTTTTCTAAATGACTTGCAAAAATATCTGCTTTTTCTTCGTTGCTCCTTGCCCACTGGTTGTTAGATTTTCGTATGGGTGGAATTTGGATAATTGGTCTTTTAAAATCTTTGTTTGCTTTCCAAAGGGAATAGTCGGTATTTTTATCATCTGTAAGTTCATTAAGAAAATGGTTAATAGATTCATTTTTTATTACTAGAATTTCTCGCCTAATGCGCTGCGTCATGTTGTTGAGATTTGTTTTGTCCCGAGGATCACGGCTTTGCTGCCCCTTTCTTCTTAGTTTCCTTTTTTCCAATATAAGGTCTCTAATTTCCTTTGGATAGTTTTTTCCCTTAAAAATTCTCTTTGGTTTTGGACTGTTTTCCCAAGCTGCTTGTTGAATATTAGTAACAAAATATTCAACTTCTTTATCGATTTGTTCTGGCGTTTGCAATGGTACTGAGATTTATTTTTTCTGACAGACTTTGTTTAAAACTAATCCAGTCAGTCAGTTTATTAACTAGTGAGATATTTGCTTCTTTCTTTATTATGTTTTTACTAAGGGTTAGAATAATAGGTGAATGATCTGAGTGTAAATCAAAACTTTCTTCTATATCTACAAAACTTAAAGATATATTTTTTACTATAAAAAAATCAATTAGATCTGGAATTTTTCCTGGATCTGTTGGATAGTATGTGGGCTTACCAGTTGATATCGGCT
Source organism: Aspidapion aeneum (assembly GCA_963576565.1). Lineage (NCBI taxonomy): Eukaryota > Metazoa > Arthropoda > Insecta > Coleoptera > Brentidae > Aspidapion > Aspidapion aeneum. The sequence goes on from OY755046.1 coordinate 7,852,585, forward strand.
CACATTGATATTCACTAATAGCTTGCAAAAGTTCTTTTCCTTTAGAATTCGTCAGTCTAGATCCCTAGTAGGTATTTTTTGCATTAAAGTCACCTCCAATTATAAAACGGTTTCCTAATTTTCTGACAAAATTAAGATATTGATTTTTCTTTAGTAAGTGCCTTGGTGGTATATAGACAGCACTTATGACTAATGTATATGTTTTGGTTTTTACACTTACTAATGTAGCTTGAATCTCTATGGTTTTATATCCCATCTCCTCATAGTGTGATATATTTTCTTTAATTATTACAGCACTTCCCCCATGTGCAGTATTGCTAGGGTGAGTTGTATGATACACTTTATAACCTTTAAATTTAATGTGAGACTGGTTAGTGAAATGCGTTTCTGACACAAGACAGACGTCAATTTTTTCTATGTCTAGAATAACTTGCAAGTCTTGCTGATGTTGCAAGAGACCATTGGCATTCCAAGCTAGGATTCTAAGATTACTGACCATTTTGAGGCATATTGGTAGCTCCGTTATTGCTACTTTCTAGTTTAGTTAATCGCTCATCAAGTTTGTTCAATTTCTCCAAAATTAATTGTAGTGTTTGTTCCATAGTATTTTGACTACTGATATTAATATCAGGTATAGTAGCTGTTGCTGCTACTTGGCTGTATGTCCTTGTCACATAGTTTTGTGTGACTGTGTTTCTTGTCTGTTGGTTTTGTCTATTTGTACTCACGTTTGGTATGAGATTCGGTTTCTTAGGTTTATTTCTCAATTTTTGTATTTCTTTGGCAACAAGGCATCCTCTGTAGTTAGCAGGATGCTTGCCTCCACAGTGGATGCATTTTGGCTCAGATTCTTTTGGTTTGGGGCATTCTACAGTAAGATGTTTCCCCGTGCATTTTACGCAACGTGGTTCTTTAGCGCAATATTTTTGCGTGTGTCCATAAGATTGACATCTTTTGCATTGAGGGACTAATTTTGAGGTTTTTAGTGCTTTTATTTCCACTTCAATCCCAAGGATACTGGAAATTTCAAAAATTTTGTTGATATCTTCATCGTGGCTAAATGTGAGCATAAACATGTTGAGAGGTTGTCTTGTTCTCCATTTAAGTTTGTTGCTGGCCTCCAGTGCCTTAAAACCTTGTTTTTGTAGATCAGCTACAATTTTTTGTGTGTCACATGAGAAGTGTAGCCTATTCGCTATAACTCTAATTGGCCTTATTTGTTTGGTTTCGTATGAGTGCCATTAATGCTTTATTTCATTAAGCATTTTAGTAACCAGCCGATAGCTGTCTGCGTCTTGTACATTTATTTTAATATTTTCGTTATTTAAAACTTTTATTTTAACTCCTTGTATGATATTTAATTTTTCATAAATATCATTAAAATTATTTACGCCATTTACCATAATCGGTGGAGGTAATGGAGCTTTTTTAACCTTAGTAGGGGTTCTTCATTTTGTGTTTTATTGGAGGGCTCTCCAGTGCCCGAGCTTTGTTGTGGTGGTGAGAGTGAAGTATCCATTCGACGTTTTTTCCAACCTTTTCCTTTTTGTCTGATCCACTTAGTTTCTCTTGCCAGATCGTCCTCATCAGTAATGTAGTCCATGTCAGACTCTTCTTTTTTAGTGACTTTTGTCTCTAAATCTGCAAATTTTCTTTGCATACTTTCCAGTTGACTTCGGAGATAATCCACTTGTACACTAAGTGAATTTTTTTCGTTTTGGGATTTTTTCAAGTCCCTATATAAAACTTCTTCATTTTGTGTTCTAGCATGGCTATCCTGAAATAATTCGGCATTATCCATTTTTTCTTGATTTTGTTTGGGCTTTTCGCTAATTTTTAAAACATGCTTCAGAGGTGATGGTACACTTTTTTTGCTTTTAAACATGATATATTATTTATAATAAACATTGTTTATAGATTTTTAACACAGATTTTTCGCGCGCGAGTTTTATTATAAACAAAACAAAATTCGACTTCGACCTCGTTAGTACTATCATGCAGGTACGATGCAATACAACCGTACCGAACCGCGATCGAACGAATACTGTATTGTTTCTGATATACATTAACGACCTCCCAGCAAACATCACACTAGGATTACTAACATTATTTGCAGACGATACAACAATACTTACAACAGCAAAAGAAAAAACAAATATTAAAAATATAATTGAACAAACAGAGGCAGAAGCATGGTTTGCAACAAATAAACTTTTATTAAACAAAAACAAAACACACAGAATGTATACAGAAAAACTAGATCACGAAGAACAGACTAAGTTTTTAGGAACAATATTGGATACAAAGCTAATATGGGAATCTTAAATTGATTTCCTGGCAGCCAAACTAAGAAGCAATTTGTATGTCATCAGAAGTCTAGTAGGTACAGTTTCTTTTTCAACTCTAAAAACAGCATATTTTTCGCTATTCCACTCAACAATGTCATATGCCATAATAACATGGGGCAATTCAGCACAAGCAAAAAGAGTATTTAAACTACAACGAAAAGCCATTAGAACTATCTCAGGCTTAAAATATAGAGAATACTGTAGAAACAAGTTCAAAGAACTAAGGATATTAACACAACCATCACACTACATACTAGAATGTCTTATTTATTTTAAAACAAACATACAAATTCAACAGACACAAAGCGACATACACAGTTACAACACCAGGAATAGAAACGAATGCATACAAAATTATACACGACTAACTAGGTGTCAAAATGGTCCATGGTATCAGTCAGTTAAGCTATTTAATAAATTGCCGGACAATCTAAAAACACTAGAAACCAGCAACTTTAAGAATAAAGTGAAAGAATTACTTCTGAATAAAGCTTGTTATACAACAAATGAATTTTGAGTAGGTATTAAAAAATAAGAGCAGTATTTCCAATCTCATCAGTTGACACTCATGCTTTTTCCAGTCAAATTTATATTATGTTGAATTTCTATGTCAAACCTTTTAATTATGTAAACATTTGTAATTTTTTGTCTGAATTTTGCGTACTAGAGATTTTTTTAATTATAGAAAATTTTATTGTAAATTTAGGTAAATTTAAATAGTAATTAAGACTTTACATTGCAAAAAAACATTGACGAGTGTAAATACTTTGTAATGGTATAATACAATAAAGCTATCATGTATCCTGTACAAGTCCTGTAAAGTTTTGCCTGTGGGGTCCTGTATAGTCCTCTGAAAAAGTGCCCATAAAAAAATTCACGACCAAAAAAAAAACAAAAAAAGGTCATCACGTCTAACTTTCGTTTTTCTGAGAGAGCCGATTTGCCTTTGCCGCCCTTAGTACTTAATTATGCTTCAGACACCTCTTAGGCGCCAGTACCCTCGGGGTCCTGTATAGTCCTGTACAAGTCCTGTGGAGTCCTGTGGGGTCCTGTGGAAGTCATGTATAGTCCTGTGGGGTCCTGTAGAAAAATTTGTACACCTACTGGGCAGCTGATCACCCCTCGGAATTAAGGCTTTAATATACTAAAAAATTCTACTATAACATTTCTGACAATGACTAACATAATATTATAATTAGACGAGATAAATAGATAAATATAACAAGCAGGTAAACTAATACAAACAGAGTGATCAATATACAACATTCTACCTCACTCAATTTGTAATATAATCTTGAAGATATGATGGAGATCTACGATTTCTGTTTTCCGAAACCTGATGGGATTGAATGTTTTCAGGAGAATTAGGTTCAATGGTAGTGTCATCAATAGAATTTGGAGTGTTAGGATTAGGAGGTTCGTCAATAGAATTTGGTTCGGTAGTATTCTCTGTAGTTACCATTTGAATAATATCGTTTTCCAAATTCTAATTAAAAGAATGATTAACTTCATTAGTTATTTCTACATCGCTATCTTCTTCCGGTAGTGTCACATCTCCTCTTGGTGCTACATGGCGAGTTGATAAAGTGATTTCTCTTCCATTTGAGAGTCTTACATGTGCATAGGCCGAATTAGCTTCAAGAAGATTTATTCTACTATTTGATCATATTTACTCTGCCTAACATGTTTCTTAAGAAAAACCGGTCCTGGCATACTTAACCAGGTAGGCATAGCAGTACCATTTGTCGTTCTTCGAGAATGATTAAAAATATGCTCATGAGGTGTGGTGTTTGTTGCTGTACATAGAAGAGATCTTATTGAATGTAAGGAGTCAACTAATAGATCTTGGCACTGTTTTATCTCTCACACTGTCCATTTCCCTCTGGATTATATCGTGTCGTTCGACTTGAGGCAACACCATCATTGGTTAAAAATGATTTGACATCAGCGGATAAAAAAGAAGCACCCCTATCACTGTGAATGTATCTGGAGTACCAAATATTGCAAAAAGTTGAGTCAAACAACTGATCACTGTTGAAGAAGACGTATTAGAACATGGAAATGCGAATGGAATCTAGAGTATTCATCTACAATGTCTAGTAAATATTTGTTTTGATTATTAGAAGGCAATGCTCCTTTAAAACCAATATTTAATCTGTCAAACGGAAAAGTAGCTTTTATTAGGGTACCTTTATTTTTATTAAATCTAGGTTTAATCTCTGCACAAACCGGACAAGCAGATACAACTCTTTTTATGTCTTCCAGTGGATATGGTAAATTTTTGCTCTAATCCAGTGATAAAATCTTGTAATTCCAGGATGACACATTGTGCTATGTAGCTGGTATAAATTTTTATCAGAAGTGGATGGTCGAATTGCTGTTGAGATTCGTGAAATTGTGTGTACTACAATGTTTTGATTTCCTGGTCTATATATAATATCATATTTATAGCAGGATAACTCTATTTTCCACCGCATTATTTTCTCGTTTTTAACTTTTGATGCACATTACATAAAAGCAACAGATCTTTGGTCAGTAATTAACTTAAAATGACGTCCCATTAAATAGTGTCTCCATTTTCTTATAGCTTTTACTATTGCGTAAGCTTCTTTCTCTACACTAGAATGTTTTTGTTCTGTTTTTGATAGGGTTCTTGATAATAATGCTACAGGTTTACCTGATTGCGTCAATTGAGCATCAATAGCAAACTTCGAAGCATTAGTTTCGACTGTAAATGACGCTTTTTCGTCAACGAATGTTACAACTGCATTAGTAATGTCTTGTTTTAACGTCTCAAATTCTTGAATGTGTTTTTGATTCATTGGTAAATGTTTAACATCAAGAATGGGATGAATCTTTTCAGAAAATGTATGTATAAATTTTGAGTAATGTGCGAACATTCCCTTTATTCTTCGAAGGGCAGCACCATCTGTGCCTCTAAATTGATTAATGGTCGTAGTCTATCAGCATCTGGTTTAATAGTTTTTCCTTCTATTCTTTCCTTTTCATTTTTTTTACGGTTATGCGCACTCGCAAGGAGCTCCCTATCACGCTCGAGAAGCGGCAAGTGCGCGGAAATGTTGGTGTATGTTGGTTTTGAAACGGTTCAGGTTGTAACCTGGGGGGGAAAACTGTCGCAGGGAGTTTATTCCACCGTGATGCTGTTCTCCAATGATATGAATTCTGATATAATGAGGTTCTTGGTGCCTCTATTTTGACAGTAGATTGATGTTTACCTTAGAGTAATAAAATATAAAGAGAACTCGTAGCCCCATTCATTCATTTGTTCTATTTATTTATAGTTAGAGAGTAGTCAACAGCCTTGCGTTTCTTATGATTTGTGTGGCTCGTCACTAAAACTTGTGCTCTCCATGGTGAATTACTGGGTTTAATAATATTTTCTTTTAATAATTTTTGAATTTCTGTTTCTTAGAAAAGCGTCTCAATAGCAATAGGCTTACAATTTTCTGTAAAATTCGCAAATAGGGGATATGGATTAATGTTTGCTGTTGCTAAATTGCATATAGAAAGTTTTGTCTGATTTCCACCAAAATTGAATTCAACTCCTGAGTGATTTTTGAAAATATCATGTCGAATTATATCGTCAGAATAGAGATTTTTTAAGACATAGAGTTCCAGAATCCACAAACTGTAAAATGATGATGAAGATGAAGCAGCCATTGTGTCATTTAAATTTGTAGGAAAAACTCTGAATTACAATTGTTTCTGAGATATAACTATCTGAACTTCCAGTATGTACCAAAGCATTTGTTAAAATTTGGTTATTTCTAATTTTGATAATAGCTTTTAATAAACAAGATAGTGATTTGCAGAAATTATTCCAAATAAAGCAGCTGAGGTTTTGTTTGAAACTTTAGATTGTTTTTGAAGTTTTGACCTACATACTTGTATAAAATGTCCTGTTTTGCCACATCCATGACAAATCCCATCTTTTGCAAAACACTTGTCTCTGAAGTGTCTCTTTCTTCCACCAAAATAGCATTTTGTTGCAGAAGCTGCAAGTGTTTGAATTTCTTCATTTGATTGTTGAACATGAGCAGATGAAGGATTTGAAAAGCCTTGTTATGGTACATAACATTTCTAGAGATCTAGCTGTTTCATGTGCTTTTTCAAGGGATAGCGTTGTATGTTCTAGTAGTCGTTGTCTTAGGTGTGATACAGTAAGACCACATATAAAAGAATCTCTTATGTAGTCATCTCTGTTTTGCTCGGCTGTGACTATTTTAAAATTACTGCATTTACTTAATTGTTTTAAAATTTCCACATATTGGTCTATAGACTCATCTACTTGTTGTTTTCTAGTAGATAGAGTATGACGTACAAAAATTTCACTTTGTGGTTTTACATACAATCTTTCGAGAACTTCAACTTCATAAGATCTACACTCACTTATTGGTTGGTAAACAGAAGAACTCGTTTACTATAACATTCAACTTGTCTTCTGAAACTTTTGCAGCTTCCAAAAAGTTTTCCAAAGTTCGTTTCCAGTGTGTCCATAACTGACCAGCGTTGTTTGAATGTGTTTTAATTTCTAGGCGATCGGGCTTGAGTATTTTGTCCATAGATTGTTGATTTGATTTGGTTTATTAAATTGTAATGAAAGAAACCTTCAAATTTAAGGATTTAATAAACTAAAAAATTCTAGTATAACATTTCAGACAGACTAACATAATAACTTAATTAGACAAGATAAATATAACAAGCAGGTAAACTAATACAAACAGAGTGATCAATATACAACAGTGATTTTCACTCAAAATGGTGTGTAAAGGTTAGTGTGGTATACAATACAACACCAACATCATAAAACATTTTCAACACTTACTTGACTGAATTTCCTTAATAGTAGAATAATTTTTTTATTGATTGTTATTTTACAGAATGGCGGAAGCAGAACCCATACCTACATTCACTGTAAAGTCAGAAACAAATGATTTTGAAGAAATAACTAAAGAAGAGATTAAGCTCATGTTGAATGGCAGCTCAGCTGGGTAAGTATCTTTCAATATTATCAGAGTTCCCATGCCTCCTGGCAAACCTGAAATTTCTGCAAAGCAAATTTTAGTATCCTGGAATATTTCAGCCTTTTTAATTATGAGTTTAAGATTAATTTTCAGTAGAGGTGGTAATTGGCCAATTTCCGAGTTTGATAAGTTGGGACAAATAAGAGTTAAATCTGATTTTTACCTTCCCAGCCCGCACAACAATGGCTAGAGAAGGTATTCTTTTCGACGAAAAAAATGTTTTTGTACCTATACCTTCCTAGCCCATTAGCACACTCCAAGTGAACTCCATGCTATATCAGCCTTGAACATAGTTTTTGTAAATATCTCAGACAAAGAAGCTCTTACAAAGTTTTTAGTAATAACATAAATTATTGAGAAAAACATGTTCTATTATATTCTGAAAACTGCATAGAGTAAAAATTAGCATATTTTCAAATTTTATACTGGCGAAAAACTAATCAGCTCTTAACAGTATTGTACACTATTTGACCTGAAAATTTCATAAAATTCGGTTCAGCGATTTAGGAGCTATCAGGTTACGGACAGACATATATATTATCTTTTAAAAAAATTTGGTCAAAAACAATACCTTCTCTAGCCATGACTGCGCGGGCTAGGAAGATATATATTTTAAACTATCACTAATTTCTGATTGTCCCGTAATTTACGCGTGGAATGGCCGTTTACTGAAGACAAGGTTAAATTTTTTATTTTTCTGCGTACCAACAAATAAGTGCTGTTATTTTATAGACTGAGAGACGCAGATGCTATACTCTCTTCGAACAGCCTGAAGTCGGAATCAATTGATTTTGAATTGAAGAGTGAAGAGGAAGTCAAGCAGGAAGATCTTATGTTGGATGATAGCTCATCTCAGTAAGTGTTTTTCATTTTATTTTAACCCAGGTTTACCCAAAGACCTTAGCACATAATTAAAGGGACCCCCTTTAATTCTTAATGTTCCGTTTTCAGATAGCAGGATTTCGGTAACTGCGCACGCGTCAGTTTTGGTGGTTTTGGAACAGACTCCATTACCTCACTACATTATTTGACAATTGTCAAAAATTTAAGGTCATGTCAATTTTTTTTCTAAAAATTAGTTAATCGGGTAAAAATTTGTTAAATTGCATATTAAACTTATAGTTTTTCTAAAATTAATTTTGCAGATTTATTGTGGACACCATAAAGTATTTAATGACATCTATAAACCACTCTTTACTTTATTAACAAATTATAAAGAAAAATACAAGTACTTACCTATAGAACTTCTCCCGGATATTTTTTTACAAACCTTACATGTTTTAGATGAATTACTTCCTATTTTTCACAGAAAAAACATAGTTTTACACGACAAACGCAAGAATGTAAATAAACAACAAAGATGGCATTCTCCGACATAGCAGTTGTGTGTCTACGTGCCAAAACACACGCATGCGCACTTGAAAATTTGCCATTGTTTCCAAAGCAAGCTATGATTGCTTAACATTTCGATTTTTTTGAACCAGTATTTATGCTCTAAGGTATTTGGGTTTACCCAATGGAATTTAACAAGTTTATGCTTAGATGTACCATAACAAGGCTTAGCTAATCCATTATCCATCTTTGTTGTTTTGTATGTGATCAACAAGGACTTAATCGCGATTAAACCCATAAACGCGCTTAAGTGCTTACGGTGCATGTGAGGGTTAGATTGCAAGTTCAACAGAATATATTATAGTTCAAGAGCCCAGGGCCCCCAGAAATAAGTTATTTCCTAAAGAATAGAATATGTGGGAATTAGTATACATAGGTAGGATAAATGTATGGGTACGCTCAGTTGTGTAGTTGGCCAATTTTTCGGAACTCGATGCCAAAGATTGGCAAAAATAGGCCTAAGTTAAGTTATAGTCTAACGGATAATTTTTATATATGTTTTATATAATGTTACTAAAAATTGGAATTTAACACTGCCAGACACCTCCCATGGGCCAGAGCTTCAGCCGGACACTTTAAAAGTCTCAAAAACACACCTAAACTTAAGTTATTTTCTAACGCAGCCAGACCAATCAAATGGGCCAAATGTCCTTCCACACACAATAATAAGTGAAGTAATGACTTAAGACATTATTAAAAATGGGGCCCAGTTTTGTCGCAAAAAGTCCGAAAGTTATGAAACTGGGCACGATTGAAGAGTTAGTAGTCCTTAATATTACAATAAGTTTGTGATTTGAGCTATGTCTGCTTGGGTCGCGCGCCGCCATTTCTTGTGTTTTTTTTGTTGTCAGACGAATAGTTTTCTAGTTATCATTTCAATAATTTAGCGGTCACTTTGGATTTTGCAATTTTTTTTTCTTTAGTGACCTTAACCTAAAAACTACTTATTTTTGAGAATATTTGTAAAAGCTGAAAATAAAAACTAAGGAATAACCTACAAAATGAGTTTGCTAAATTTGATACCTATCGATTCATAAATGGGAAAGTCTGCTATTTTTGATCCGACATTTTGATTTTTTATTTTATTTTATATAGAAACGAAGTTATTTAAAAAGAACTGATTTTGGTCGCCATTTTACTTTAAAACTTCCAGAAAGGCTAGCAGGCTGAAATTTGGCAGACTGATGGGAACAAAACCTTTGCATAAAATAAAGAACCCAAAATTTTAATTTACTTTTCTCTTCCATACATTTAAAGTTATGTAAAAATAATATTGCTTCCTTCAAGAAGCGCTAGAGAGCTGAGATTTGGCATAGTCATAGCAATTATCAAAAAACTTAAAAAGAAAATAAAAATAAATGGATCCTAGATGGTTGGATACCTTCCTAGCCGATTAGCACACTCTATGTGAACTCTACGCTATATCAGCCTTGAAAACAGTTTTTGTAAATATCTTAGAAGCGGAAGCTCCTACAAAGGTTTTAGTTATTACATAAAATCTTGAGAAAAACGTGTTTTACTATATTCCGAAAACCGCATATCGATGCAATGCTCCCTTTTAAAGTTAGCATATTTTAAAATGTTAAACTGCTAAAAAACTAAAAAGCACTTATAGCAGGCTCCTTGGGTTATTATTCGTGGTTACTCGACTGACTGAGTGTCGGCTCCTGGACTACACCTGCGTATATTCTCGATGTTCAAGGTCAACTTATATTTTGCGTGCATCGCATCGCATGCTAATTCGATGACGACTGTTGACCGCTAAAAAAGAAGTGGGCGACAGACTTTTTTTTTGCATCGTTGTTCGAGATACGAACCTAGTACCTTTTGCATGTGAAGCCAACGACCATACCACGGCACTACCCTGCCGCCGTACTAAAGACAAGTTTAAATCTTACATTTTTTTGCGTAGTTAAAAAATAAGTGTTTTTTTTTACAGATTAAGATACCAATATGCTATACTGTCTTCGACCAACATGAAGTCGGAACCAATTGATTTTGAATTGAAGAGTGAAGAGGAAATCAAGCAGGAAGAACTTTTGTTGGATGACAGCTCATCTAAGTAAGTGTATTAAGTAGTATTACCTGTATTAAGTAGTATTAATGCGATGCTCCGTTAAAAAGTTAGCATATTTTCAATTTTTAAACTGTCTAAAAACTATCATTATCATTAATGGATTTTGACCAAATTCTAATCAGCTCCTTTCAGTATTATACACTGTTTTACCTGAAAATTTTATGAAAATCGGTTTAGCAGTTTAGTATTACGAACAGACATACACACATGGACAAATGTGAGGACGATATTGCTAAAAAACACCAAATAACACATTTTCGGAGTTATCCCAAAAAAAAATATTCGTCGAATACAATACCTTCTTTTTTAGCCATTGCCAGGAAGTTAAAAATAGATTATGAAAATTGCGTTCGAAGAGTTTTTTAAAATTAGTTTAGTAGCGCTATTTTCCTGTTCTCTGTCTTTTCGTATAATTTTAATACAGTTTTTATTAGGTTTATCTCCCCCGCTACTGTCCAACTAAAAGCAAGTGGCATAAAGTCTGGAGGAATGGTAGTGCCCCGCCAAGTTTGCGTAAACTGCTGTACCACTCTTTCTTGAAACATTTCAGCCCATATTTGACCTATCTATAATTCTACTTTAGAATGAGCTACGAAACTCACACTTTGCACAGTCGTATCTCTTGATAGAGTTAACAATCCCTCCAAGTTTCATGGACTTCCATAAAGCAGTAACGTAGTAGAATTTTAAAAAACGCCGAATTTGCCCCTCACTCACTCGTGTATAGATCATCAAAATTCTACTGTACTTCAAGACACGCTACCAAGCTGAAATTTGGCAGACTGATAGAAATTATGACCAAATCAAATCAAAAAATCAAAAAACCCCAACATTTTCATTAACTCCCCTTATATATTTAAAGTTATGAAGTACATGTAAAGTAATGTAAAATTAGCATTGTCGACTTCTAAAAAGGCTAGAGGGCTGGGTTTTGGCAGAGTAATATAAACTATGATAAAACTATAGGAAAAAATTCAAAAACCCCCAAATTTTTATTTACTTCCCTCCCCTATACATGTAAAGTTATGTAAAAGTAACATTGCCCACTTCCAGAAGTGCTAGAGAGCTGAGCTTTGGCAGACTGATAGGAACTGTAATAACACTATAGGAAAAAATTAAAACACCCCAAAATTCTAATTTACTTCCCTCCCCTTTAAATATAAAGGTATGTAAGAGTAACATTGCCCACTTCCAGACACGCTAGAGAGCTGAGCTTTGGAAGGCCGATAGTAACTATGATAAAGCTATAGAAAAAAACTGCCCACTTCCAGAAACGATAGAGAGCTGAGCTTTTTAAGACTGAAAGACAGTATGATAAAACCATTGAAAAAAATTTAAAAACACCAACATTTTAATTTACTTCCCTTTCCTATAAGTGTGAAACTTGGGTGGACGTCTCAGGAGAGACGCGATCTCATTGAACTACAGAAGCATTAAAGCATTCCTATAAATGTAAATTTATATAAAAGAAACTTCCAAAAACGCTAGAGAGCTGAGGTTTGGAAGGCTGATAGGAACTATGGGAAAAAAATAAAAAATCTCAAAATTTTAAGTAAAACATTGCAATAGTTTTGAAGAATATTCCGCAAATTTTACTTAAAAATTAAATAAATTGAAGAAATAGTCCATGTTGGGTGGTGGTGATTTATAAATCAAACAAGTTCAGTCGTTATCCACTAATTTTATTTTTACAACTACATGTTTCGTGAGCATACGCTCTCATCTTCAGGTTGTACACTTGATGAAGTTAATCCATCGCCATTGCCTACAGTTTGTAGGCTCCAAAAAAATTTACACCAGCATGTGCAATGAAGCAGCACAACAAATTACAGCAGCATGTGCAAAGAAGCAGCACAACAAATTACAGCAGTATGTGTAAGGAAGGGATTAAATTAAATTAACTTGTGGAAAACGAAAAAATCAAAAAAAGAAAAAAAATCAACTATCCCCCAATACATATTTCTAAGCAAACCCTCCGCCAACGGAAGGGGTTGGTTTTTAATTTAAAATAAAGCATGAGAAGATAGAGAAGAATTTCAGTCTTTTAGATGCTTTATTTTAAATTAAAAACCAACCCCTTCCATTGGGGGAGGGTTTGATTAAAAATGGGCATTGGGGGATACTTTCTTTTTTTGATTTTTTCGTGTTCTACAAGTTAATTTAATTTAACCCCTACCTGCAACTGCTGTAATTTGCTGTGCTGCTTTTTTGAGCCTACAAACTGTAAGCAATGGCGACGGATTAACTCAATTAAGTGTACAACCTGAATATGAGAGCGTATGCTCTCGAAACATGTAGTTGTAAAAATAAAATTAGTGGAGAACGACTGAACTTGTTTGATTTAAAAATTAAATATTATCCGATTCCTTTAAAAAAGAAGTGAAATCATAACAAAAACATTTCATGTAAAAAAAGCCAAGTACGCAAAAATGGCATTCCGTAAAAAGAATTGAGATAAAAGTAAAGCCAAGTTCTCCAATACAAATTTCAAAATGAAAGGTTCTTACTAGTTTGAAATTTGTATTGGAGAACTTGGCATTACTTTTATCTCAATTCTTTTTACGGAATGCCATTTTCGCGTACTTGGCTTTTTTTACATGAAATATTATTGTTATGATATATACAGGGTGTTTCCTAAATGAATGTCAATATTTATGGGGGTGATTTTTAGGCTCATTTTAAGAAAAAAACTTTATATGAACATATGTCCTAAACGTCTTACCTTTTGAGATACAGGGTGGTCATATTAACGATATTGTTATGATCATGCAGAGAAACGGTTTTTATTTTTTTAAGCGAAAACCGTGCATCGGATTGAAAAAAATCAAGTGATCAACTTTGGTTAGAAATGATTGGGGATTTTAAAAATAATTTTTATTTCAGGAAAAAACAGTGGCGTGCCAAAATAGGCAGGTCAAATTACGTACGAACGCCACTGATGGAAATTAAAAAAAGTGATACATTAAAAAATGCCTCTTGATTTATAGTACATGTATGACAAATTTTATTAAATTATCTGAAGTGGTATTATAGATATTAAGAATAAATTATTTATTTTTGAAAACTTTACCACCCTGTATCTCAAAAGGTAAGACGTTTAGGACATATGTTCATATGAAGTTTTTTTCTTAACATGGGCCCATAAATCACCCCAATAAATATTGACATTTAATTAGGAAACACCCTGTATATATATGTCGAATTTTTCACGTCACTGGTGGTCCATTTTTGTAAACAAAAAAAAAACTATGGCAATTTTCCTACTGTTTTTTTAGTATATTCTTAATAATAAATTTTTTGAGACATACCAGTCATTTTTAGCCCGTTTCATTTTTCTTTACACAAACATTGTGTTCGTTTCAGCTTCAAAAGTAATCCGCTAACCTACACCATTGTTTACTTCCCAAGTCCTCGGTTTACCTTGATACTAAACGATCACATTCAGTTTAACTTGTATTTTAAGTTTTGTGTCATAAAAAATAAAGCGTCTAGATAATTGTATTTTATAGGGATGTACTAAAAACAGTAGGATAATTGCCTTAGTTTTCAAAAAAATCAAAAAATATTAGTTGTTCATATCTAACTTTTGTTTACAAAAATGAGCTGGACCACCAGTGACGTGAAAAATTCGACATATATATAAGATACGAAAACCGGACTATTCTAGGGCCTGTTATTTTCTAAAATATAGTAGTTGCTTGTATTCTGCCGCTTAAACCATGTCAAACTAGAATCAGATCAGGGCGGTGTCTATTTTGGATTTGCCATTTTAACTTTGGTCAAATCGAATCTATTTAGGTTTAATAATCCGTGACTGGAAAGGAATTAAGCTTGCGAAATTGTTGTTGAACTCGAAACCGATAACTCTCTAATATTCCAACTGTTTACTTTTCAGTTTCCATGAGGATCCAACCTTTCCAAATATTTCTGATGACATCATTGCTCACCCTAATATTAACACAACAATTGAATCAACTGAGGAACGGAAGACCAACAGAGGGACAAATTATCAAAAGATAAACACTTCCGGTTTTGAATCCGGCAACCAAAAGATAAATATTGAATTGAATTTTCAAAGCAAGTTTAAACGTTTACCAAATAGCACGAAAGCTACTACTAAAACAAAACTAAAACAGTATACAACAATGCATGACGACAAAAACAAATTAAAGTGGTTTTGTTGTGTTTATTGCAATTATAAAGCTAAACGAAAATATTATTTAACACGTCACATGCTTAAACATAAAGACGAAAGTAAAATTAAGTGGTTTCAATGTAAAGAATGTATCCACAAGACCAAATGGAAAGGTAGTTTAATTAAACACATGATTATACATAAAGACAAGAGTGAAGTTAAATGGTTTCAATGTGAAACATGTAGTTTTAAGACCATACACAGAAACAGCCTAAACCAGCACGCGCTAATTCATAAAGACGCCAGCGCCATAAAGTGGTTTTATTGTGCTTGTTGTGATTATAAGGCTAAACTTAAATGTGATTTAACAAGACACGTGCTTAAACATAAAGACAAGAGTGAGGTTAAGTCGTTTCAATGCGAAAAATGTAGTTTTGGGACCATATACAGAAGCAGCCTAAACGAGCATGCAATAATCCATAAAGACGTAGACCAAATCAAGTGGTTTTATTGTGCTCATTGTGATTACAAGGCCAAAACTAAAAGTAGCTTTAATAAGCATGCGAGAATTCATAAAGACGCAAATGATATAAAGTGGTTTTATTGTTCTAGTTGTGATTATAAGGCTAACCATCACGGTAATTTTACAAGACACATGCTTAGACATAAAGACAAGAGTGAAGTTAAGTGGTTTCAATGTGAAAAATGTAGTTTTAGGACCATACACACACGCAGCCTGAATGAGCATGCAAAAATCCATAAAGACATGGACAAAATTAAGTGGTTTTATTGTACTCATTGCGATTACAAGGCCAAAAGAAAAAGTTGTGTTAATCAGCATGTGCTAATTCATAAAGACGCAAACGATATAAAGTGGTTTTATTGTGCTCGTTGTGATTATAAGGCTAACCATCAAGGTAATTTTACAAGACATATGCTTAGACATAAAGACAAGAGTGAAGTTAAGTGGTTTCAATGTAAAAAATGTAGTTTTAGGACCATACACAGACGCAGCCTGAACGACCATGCAGTAATTCATAAAGACGTGGACAAAATTAAGTGGTTTGATTGTGCTCATTGCGATTACAAGGCCAAAAGAAAAAGTTGTTTTAATAAGCATGCACTAATTCATAAAGACGCAAACGATATAAAGTGGTTTTATTGCGCTTCTTGTGATTATAAGGCTAAATATAAAAGTGATTTAATAAGACACATGTTTAGACATAAAGATAAGAGTGAGGTTAAGTAGTGTTAATGTGAAGAATGTGGTTACAAGACCAAATATAAAAAAATCTTCAAAAGGCATGCCCAAAATTAACTGATGGTTGCAGCATAATATTCATAGATACTGAAAAATAATTAGATGGCTCATCGACTACTGCGCAACCTCCAGTAGGCGCGACGTAACGTTATCCGTAATTTGTTCACAGATTTTAAGTACCAGCGGTTACCCCTAGAGGTTATTATGGGGAACAAGCACAACAAGGGTTACTGAGGACTCCACCTATTTTTTACAAAAGTACAAAATACAAAACATACTTAGCACAAATGAATAATTGTCAAATTTGACAAAATGCAAACCTAAAAACAAGCAAATAGAACTTTGAGCAAATCGTATTTTGACCAAACCGTACAACTTACAAAACATAAACCAACCAAAACAATCGCAATTTAGACAAATACACAAAATGCAAAACATAAACGCTGCAAATCGTGCAACGTACAAAATGGTTGGTTGCACGTTTTTTCTCTGCGTGACAGCTGGATTCAGAATAAGAAAGGAAATAGAAAAAAAATACAAAACATGAAGCCACTTTATTATTTGTTATAAAAAATATTCAATAATAATCTGACTTTTGTGATCTGTTGATTCTCCATGAGCCTCCTTTTACCACGCTGCTGCTTAAGAGAAAAAATAATTATAATCGGTCAGAACTAACCGAATCAAAGTCTTTTATCTATGGCGGTCATAACCTTTAAATTTTTACAAAACAGAAAATCCAAATAACACTGAAAATAAAATTGTGTCTCGGTTATTGTAATCACTATCTACTAAAAACACTCCTCTTCTATTTTTTTGTTATTATGTTTGACATGTTTCCTCGGTTTGGCATTGGCGGCTTGGTTTTATTTTAAAGATGTTTTACAAAGCTGCCGTGCATAAGCTATAATGCCGTTATTCAACATTTGGACAATTGGGATTTTTACATTATTCTACATCAATTTTTAGAGATAACTTACAGTTATCAAGGAGCAAAAATTTATTCTTTTCCGGGTTTTAAAATCAAAACTAGCAAAATTTTATAGGTAGATGCAGCATTCTAGGTACCTATTTATGTATTTAGAAATAAAAAGTTATGCTGCACAAACTCTTGAAACTCTATTATTAAATAGATTTTTAGACTGTGTTAAAACCATATTTTTAAAATTACTTTATGATGAGTCCCCTTCAAGGGCTGATAAGCTTAAATAAATTTGTACACCATCCTACAGGACTTTAGTAAATTTTTGGTCTTGTTGTATCCTGTATAGTCCTGTGGGATCCTGTATAGTCCTGTGGGGTCCTGTATAGTCCAGTAGAAAAATTTGTACACCTACTGTGGGCAGCTGATCACCCCTCGGTGATCTTACTATCTACACATGTGTCCACAAAACTCTAAAACAATGGTATAGCAACATCCCTATTGAGTAGTGTTGAGTGTAATACCACAAAAACCAACCATGGTTGCATGAAAGGTGCTTTGAAGTAGTTTATTTGGTGTTAGACCCCTATGCACCACCTCAACTATACCAAACTGGAAACTATGCAACCCAAAATGATTTAGGCTTAACGCTTTATATAGTTTGTACACCCAATATTAACAGGGTTCAAAACTTTACTATTCTACAGTTACATCAAAACAATGTCTTGTAGAGGTAAATATTGAGGACTATATTTTCACCCAAGCTCTGCTACTGCTATATGCTTCTGTTTAGCCCAGTATGATGTTGATGGAATCATGTAGTGAAATGTTGGTTACCAAAATACCATTAGTTTAAGCACAAAGAATATAGCCTGGGCGATTCCAGTTCCCAAGAAACCATCTGCCTGTGAAGTTTCGGATTTTCGCCCAATTAGTTTATTGCCTATTTTTTCTTAGAGAAAATAGTTGCTAATCAAATCAATGTACATCTCAGCTACAATAAAATACTTCCACCAACTCAACCAGGTTTTCGTTCCTCACATACTACTACAATGGCAATGCTTAAGGTAACGGACGATATTCTGTCAGCATGTGACAATAAGTTACATACTGTACTTGTTTTGCTCGATTACAGTAAAGCGTTTGACACCATAGTTCATTCAGTTTTTTATCTCAAATTAAAATAACTTCTTTACATCTTACCTTTCGCGCAGAAGGCAGAGAAAATTTCTCAATGGGTCTTATTCCAGTTTTGTTGATTTGGACAGAGGTGTAACTCAGGGAAGTATTTTGGGACCTTTGATTTTTTCTATATATACTGCTGATTTTTATAAATTCCTGAAATACTGTCTATTTCAGCAATTCGCTGATGACAAGCAAATTTACTTCTTTTTTTCAATAGATAACATACGTGAAGCTGTCAAATTTATAAATGATGACCTTAAATCCATTTCAGAACTCTCTAGTGCTCACGGACTAAAGCTAAATTCTTCCAAGACAGAAATGTTAATCTTTGGGAACCAAAAAGAATATTTACTTAACCACAATGACTTCTCAATCGTGCTTGATAATACAGTTTTGCAACCAAAAAATTTCTGTCGGAATCTTGGACTGTGGATCGACACTGAATTACGTTACTCACATCACGTTTCTAACATGCTCCAGAAGTCCTATGCTAAACTAAAGGTTCTTTATATTCACAAAAACGCTCTTAGCACAGAAGTGAAGCTTAGGCTCTGCGATAGCCTTGTCCTTTCCCAGCTTTCGTATTGTATTACTGTTTTTTGGCCCGCTCTCTTGCAGAGAGATCAAATTAGTCTTCAAAGTCCAAAATTCTTGTATTAGGTTCAGCTATGGTATACGTAAATATGATCACATATCCGAAAAATTTAAACAGTCTGGATGGTTGAATCTACAGGAAAGATTTAAATTTCAACTTGGTTGCTTGGTTCACAAAATTAATAGGCTCAAATCTCCTAAATACTTATTTGATAAACTAGTTAGGACTAGCTCTGCCCATGATTGCTCTAACCGCAACACAGACCTTTATAGGGTCCCGAAACATAGGACAACTTTATATGAAAGATCATTCAGTTACAATGGTGTAAAACTGTTTAACAGGCTTCCTAGAAACTTAAAAACTAAGACTAACGAGTCAAGTTTTAAAAAACATCTTAAAACATACATTAAAAAGAGCGCGGAATAAGTTTGTATTGTTTAATTAATGTCTCTTGCAACGTCCACAATGGATAACTAAACTTTTTTTTTTCATGTTTGGATAGATGATTATGATAAAGATGGGGATGATTTTTTTTTATATATAGGTACGGTTTTGTGTTGTGTGAAAAAAGATTGTGTAAAATAGTAATTTCAGTGAGGTGGTTATATGGAAGGGCATATTATATGAATATCGCCACCTACTTATTTATTTTTGGAAAATGGTTTTGTATATTTATGAGTTTCAAAATAAAGGCACTTATCTATTTATATATTTATATACTTTGTGTTATTACCTATATATTTTGTGGTTTAACCCACAGAACACCAAGGGGAGTTTAACCCGAGAAGAGCAAACACATGCTCTTCTCGGGTTTAACCAAAATGGCCCAGTTAGTCACCTTTTACCGGGCTTTGAGTAGGTACAGATTGGTTCAAATTGGATACTTTCAGTGGGGGACTCGGCAGGGGTGATGGATGATAGCACCCTATGGTATTGGCTAGGGCTGGGCCACGACAAGTCTGTCGTGGGGTTTACGGTACTCCAGGGGAGACAGAGAAACGCTGACTTTGTATAGCTAGATAGCTCTCACAATAGGTGTACACATTTTTCACAATCTTCTGACAATCCTTACACCTCACAATCCTACCACACAATCCCCCACAATCTGGAAAAAGATTCTGGATTTTCACAATTGTTGTATCCACTTTGGGTTAGCTATTGACCCCTCGATAAGTGGTAAAAACTGTATCTTGATACATCAAGCCTTATGACGGAAATGTGATTTATAAATAATAAAGATATAGTCCTTGCCATAGGCAGTTACACTTGTGTGACATTTCCAACCTCTTTGTTTATCATGTGCATTATGACAGCAACAAGAAAAATTCTAAAAAACGGCATGTCTTTCAAAATTGACATACCAAAGCCAAAGTTGAATTTATAAATCCAGTCGTTTATTTTCCTGGCGGTGGCGGCACTATTAATTCCGGCTCTTATAATACACAAAGGCCTAATTTTGATGTTCTTATAATGCGAAACTAGTGTGAGAATAGTGCCCGGTTTTATTGCAATAAGTCCCTAATGACAGAATTTATACCTATTAATTAAAACATAGGTAGATAAAAGATTTCGATTCGGTTAGTTATTTTTTACCTTCCTAGTCCGCGCAGCAATGGCTTCTCATTATTTTCGACGAAATTTTTTTTTTGAGATAACGCCGAAAATGTGTTATTTGGGTGTATTTGGACCTACTTAGCAATATCGGCGTGACGTCTTTCTGTGTGTGTGTATGTCTGTCCGTAACACGATAGCTCCTAAACACTGCAACGAGCTGATTAGATTTGGGTTAAAATCCATTACTGCTAATGACAGTTTTTTGACAGTTAAAAAATTGAAAATATGCTTTTTAAAGGAGCATCGCATCAATATACGGTTTTCAGAATATACAATCAAAAACGTCATAGGAGCTTTCATTTCTAATATATTTACAAATAACTGTTTTCAAGGCTGATATAACATAGAGTGCGCTGGTGGGCTAGGAAGGTATCAGATCCGTGATGGATCCATTTATTTATACTGGGTTTATACAGATAAAAATAAATACCAAACTACAAATAAAAGTTATCTCAATAGAAAACTGTGTAGGTGTTTATACAGAACCAGAAAAAAAACGGATTTCCGCATGTGCGACTTCACATATAACCTCTTTCTTGTTATTTCGGTGTGGAATTTTTGTTTTCTTTTGGTTTTCGTACTAAATTTCAACCAACCGGCCCAGCTTTAAAACGCGCAAGAAGTTTAACCTAAAAATGCTTTTAGAGTGGTTTTTTTACAAAAACAATATTAAACATTCATTTTTATTTGGCTGTTTATAAAAGAAAAACATTTTTCATGATACTTGAAGTAGGTACAGTATTTCCAACCTTTCGAGATAAAAAATTTCCTACCGAGTATTGAAATTTGTCCTTTTGGACAATAAATTTGTATTATTATATGAAAGGATTAAAGGCATACGTTTTAACCCGAGGTTTTCGCACGTAAAGTGCACTTTTTATATGGCATTTCAGGTATAAATTGTCACTTTTAATTCACGTGATAGAAGCAGGTGATAAAACGGTTATAAAAAGTAATAAAAATATACATTTTTGATCCCCGGGATAAAAAGTGATGAATTATTAGTGATAAAAATTGGGATTAAAAGTGACAGGTCAGGGATAAAAAATAAAAATCGTAAAAACCTAAAAGAACCAAAAAAAATCTAAAAATGCGAAAGATAGCGTATAAAACTCGTGATAAAAGTGGCCCTCTGGTCATTCTACAAACTTTTCGCCTCGGGGTAAAGTGACCTACTTTTCATCCCCTGATATATAAAATACCTACCATTATCAAGAGGTTTGGTTCGGTTTTTCACAGTTTTGGATCGTTCAAGTTTTTTTTTCAAGCTTTGATTTTTTATCCCCAATTATGCACTTTTGTCACTTTTATAACTAAAATGAGGGATTAAAAGTGCACTTTTTATTCATAAGTGAAGAAATATCGATATTGTTTTGATATTTTAAAAACATAAATTACCAAGTAGTTTTTATTAAATTATCGTTAAAAAACTGGCTAGTTCTTCACTTGCCAAAAAATTTCAGAATGTTTGTACCTTGGGTCGTATTCACTTTTAATTAATGGATAAGTCCGTGCGTAGTCCTGAAAATTCAATTTTTTTCTGTAAAAATTACTAACAATTCTTTTTTTCCCTTACAGATTTAAAAATTCCCTAAAAAGGGAAAATTCCCTGCAGTTGGGAACAGTCCCTGGGTTTAACTACAAGGTAATTTACGATTTGTAAACGTACTTGAAGTTTTAAAGTACATTTTCTTATCAAATGTACATACAACTTTAATTATTATAAGTACATATAGTAAGTGTAGTTAAGGTACCGTTTGGTTTACTTGAAATACTTTACTTGACAAAAAAATACTTCAAGTAACAAGCATATAAGTACTGGGTGGTAGTTGTAATTTAAGTACAATTTCAAGTATTTTACTTGAAGTACCTGACAATTCTGTTTATAAGCAGCACACACGACATACGCTTTACAAAAAATGTGCGGAAAATATTTTTCCTAAGATCGCATTTTCCACATCATTTTTTGTGCCTCTGTATTTCGATCTCCATTAGAAAAACAATTGTTCCTAACACTTTCAAAAACCTCATTTTTCGCATGTAAATGATTTTTAAAAATTCGATTCTTTGCACCATATATAGACACTAAGTCAAAAAAGTTAGTTTTGAGAAAATCGCATTTTAAGAAATTCTGAAATTAGGAACAACATTTTGAGACATTGGTTTGAGTGAGAAACTCCTGAATTTTACATGATTAATATATTGGATATTAGAGAACGTATGTAAGTATGTAAAAAAAGTTTTTTTTAAATTTAGTTATTAGCTCACACATATACTATACTATAGTAGTGTGAGCTATGGTGATCCTAATTTTTTCGAGAAAAAAAAAGTTGCTCCGATTTCAAAATTTTTTATATATCTTTGCGTTTCAGATGATTTTGAAACTTTTTTGTTGCGCCCTCTGTCTGTATGTCTGTCTGTAACGACCAACGCGCATAACTCAAAAACCGCTTGGCCGATTTTAATGAAAGTTCGTACCTAGGCTGAGTCTTGGGTCGAGATGGTCCCATTTAAAAATGAACAAAATCCACCGAACACAAACCAAATAAAAGGGTGGGGGTAGATTTCAAAAATTAGAGTTTATGTGAAAATATGGCGTGTGTGATATCAAACGAAAGGTAATTAAGTCTGGAGTGTAACAAAATACATTTTAATTTATTTTAAAAAAAGGGTGGGGGTTTATTTCAAAAATTAGAGTTTAAGTGAAAATATGGCGTGTGTGATATCAAACGAAAGGTAATTGAGTCCGGAGTTTAACAAAATACATTTTAGTTTTTGCTTTTTTTAAGGGTGGGGGTAGATTTTAAAAATTTGAGTTTAAGTCAAAACATGGCTTGTGTGGTATCAAACAAAAGGTAATTTAGTCTGGAGTTGAATAAAATATATTTCAGTTTTTAGTTATATTAGCTCACACGTAAACTATAACTATAGTACCTAGTGTAGTGGCAATCTTCAAAACCATTACATTCATAGTCGAGGAGCTAGATAAAAGACAAGCTGTGTCAGGGCTTTTCTTTGACCTCTCAAAGGCCTTTGACACCGTAGACCATGAGCTGCTGTTAAATAAGCTAAACAGTTTTGGAATTGGAGGTGTTTGCAAAAAACTTCTACAGTCTTATTTGAGCGACCGGAAGCAGACTGTGAATGTGAGGCAGAATGGTTCCGATTGCTTCTCAAAGACCACCGAAATAAAGCAGGGTGTCCCACAGGGTTCGATATTGGGTACGGTTCTCTTTCTGCTGTACGTCGACGGCCTGTCGGCAGTGGTGGATGCAGATCTTGTGTCTCAATTTGCTGATGACACAGGCGCAATCGTAACTGCAGAATCGGTGTCGGCCCTATCGGCAGGTTGCTCGATAGCAGCAGAACGAATGAAATATTGGAGTGAATGCAATCACTTAAAACTCAACGTGTTAAAAACAAAACTTATAAGCTTTAGAAAGATCGGTGTCTCTGACGTCTCTCTCTATGTTCCCTTGAATGGCAAAACCATAGAACAAACCAATGACAGTAAATTCCTAGGACTTATAGTTGATTCGACCTTAAGCTGGAGTGCACATATACAGTTCACCGCAGGTAGAATAAATAGCCACTGTGCTGCTATTCGGAGATTAAGAGAAATCTTATCTCTGGATAGTCTTAAGACCTTCTATTATGCTTCAGTCCAATCTGTCATATGTTATGGAGTGCTTTTGTGGGGAGCGGCGTCGGATGCAGAGAAAGTTTTCAAAGCACAAAAACGAGTAATACGTTGCATGTTAAAATTGCACCGAAGAGCTTCATGTAGATCACATTTTAAAACCCTTATTCTTCTCACAGCTCCTTCACTTTATTTCAAATGTCTAGTCACATTTGTATTTTAAGGATCTTAGATCTAACAATTTTTGACGTTGCTCTTGCATTTGTAAAAATGATTTGATGGCAATAAAGATTAAACAAACAAACAAAGTGTGAGCTTAGGGGCCCATATATTGGCAGAGTATTTTTTATAGACTTTGTCAAGTCTGTGATTTAATGTATTTTTTAAATTTGTATTTAACGGCCAGGCTTGAACACGGCTGGTTTTGGTTTTACTAAAATGAAGACTTATTATTTTTCTTTATTAATATGCAAATATCTCAAAAACTAAAAAAAATGACTTAGTGGATTTTGCTTGTAAACCGATGACATACTAATTACCGCTTTTTGCGAGAAACTCGATTTTCAGCGCCGTCGGTCGGTGAAAGAATATTTTTAAATGAAATGTTCGAGCGCAAGTGCCACGACATAAACACACACGTAGGAGGTAGGCAGAGTTCTGAAGTATGGAAATTCATTTCTACAGTAAAAAACCCAACAAAAGAAAAAGTAAACATCCAGATAATCAAACCAGCACAATGGACAGAACACTACAAGGGACTGCTGCAGGAGACGAGACCCGCATATCTGGCAGCTTCTCCGAGAAGAGACATAGAAGTACATGGAGAGGAAGTAATCATCGAAAAAGAAATGACAAAAAATAATATTAAAAAACTTAAATCCGGAAAAGCTAGCGGACCTGGGGAAATATATGCTGAAATGCTCAAATATGGATCAGAGAAACTACTCGAAAATCTCACATATATTATTAATCAATGCATAAACGGACATCCAGTACCTAATGATTGGAAAATTGCATTCATATCCACAATACATAAAAAAGGAAACAAGCTGGATTGCAACAATTACAGAGGAATTTCAGTAACCGGTACTCTAAGTAGATTGTACGGTAGGATTCTTAGAGATCTAATAGAGAATGATTTCCATGAACAAGAAGAAGAGCAAAGTGGGTTTCGCACAGGCAGATCTTGTAGTGATAATGTTTTTTGTCTTAAACAAGTAATTGAGAAAAGGAGCGCCAGAAATATAGAGACTCATGTTACCTTTGTGGACCTACAAAAAGTATATGATACCGTTCCAGTAGAAAAATTATGGACAGTTTTTGAGCAAACTAATATCAATCATACATACATAAAAGCGATAAAGGAACAATACAAAGGGTCAAAATCTAAAATTAAAATTGGAAGTCGACTTTCGGAGGAATTCCTGGTAACGAAGGGATTAAGACAGGGATGTTGTGTCTCTCCAACTCTTTTTAAAATATATATCGCAGTAGCTCCAAAAAACTGGAAACATAAAGTGCATGGCATGGGAATACAACTTAACGACCGAGTTACCATATACACACTACAGTTTGCTGACGACCAAGTAATTGTGGCTAATGATAAAGAAGACATGGAGTATATGATGAGAAAGTTAACAGAAGAATACCAAAAGTGGGGACTAGCAGTGGGCGTGGACAGGACACAGTACTTATGTATTGGAAACGAATCCAGTGAGTTAGTACTAGAAAATGGACAAACAATATCTCCATGCAATGAGTGTGTATACTTGGGTGTCACATTTGATAAGACAGGAACAGACTGTAAAGAATTGGAAAAAAGAATAGTAAAAGCAAAAAAAGTTATTGGATGTCTTAACAGTATTTTATGGAGCAGAGAGATAAAAAAGAATGTAAAATTTAACATATATGAAACAATGGTCAAAAGCACCCTGTTGTATGGAATAGACACTTGTCGCATAACAGAAAAATACAAAACAAAAATGGAAAGTGTCGAAATGGATGCAATAAGAAGATCAATGAGAATATCTAGAATAGATCACATAAAAAATGAGATCATAAAAGAAAGAATGGGAATCGAGGGAAGCATAACGGATGACATCACTTAAAAGGCAACTGATATGGTACGGCTATGTACAACGGATGAACGACGAAAGATTACCAAAGCAGGTCCTAGAATGGCAACCAATAGGGCGCAGAAAAAGAGGGCGTCCTAAACTAGAATGGCAACAGTCAATCCAAAGATCAATGAGTCAAAAGAATCTGACAGAGGATGATTGTCAGGATCGAAGGAGGTGGAGAATAGGCGTCGGACAACGTAGAAAAACGTTCTAAACCGACATAGTAGTAGTAGTAGAAAAATTAAGCAAACACCAAAAAATATATTAAAGTAAACAAAAATGTTAGGTTAGATCACTCAGATTCGTATACGGAAATTGAGATTCGAGCGGAATCAATTCAATTTCTTTATTTATATACGAGTTAAAATTTTTATAAAATCATTTACATTTTACTTATTATTAATTTATTCTAAAGAGCAGAAGAACTTATCTTGAGAGCCCTTTACCATTATTATTTTATGCAGTGTAATTTTTATCCAGAGCACAGATTAGGTCAGGGCTATCAAAATGGACGGGCCACGATCCTCCACTTTGTTGACGTCACATCCGGGGCTGATTTTTTTTTGATGGTCACGTTACGACACAGCTGATTGTCTTTAAAATATTGAAGTTGGAATGACGGTTCATGGATATTTGATTTTTTTTTTAATAAAGCCGTTTTTGAGATTGTTTTTACTTTATTCTGGCAGAACAATTTTTTTTAAATGTATAGTAAGCCCTAATTTTTCATAGCCGCTTCATTAGCTCACACAAAAATTAAGTTTAAACCAGAAGCGAATGTGACAATCACATATGACAAAGT
The DNA here is from genome assembly GCA_963576565.1 of Aspidapion aeneum. Taxonomy (NCBI): domain Eukaryota; kingdom Metazoa; phylum Arthropoda; class Insecta; order Coleoptera; family Brentidae; genus Aspidapion; species Aspidapion aeneum. Next base: position 7,879,721 of record OY755046.1, read on the forward strand.
CAAATACATGTCAAATATAACAGTTGGCATGTGGTACATGGCGGGTAATTTGAATTCAAAATAAGGAATGCTAAATCTTGAAGATTTTAACTTTTTAATCATGTTGCTTCCTTACAAACCTTTGGTGGAATATCGGGATGGTGTCTGAGAATACTTCACTGAAATTTTGCGGAAATCTGTAGTGCCATTTTGAAAATATCATAAAAAAACGTCTGACCTCCCATAAGACCCAATGTAAAATTCAGCCCCGGGAGAACAGCTGATTTTTTCAGGGTCGTGGCCTCCATTTTTGTGTTGGCCTTGATTAGGTAAATAAGAGGTAGAAAAAAATAGTTAGTGAACAGACCCATGCTTTGTCCTTGACACCTCAACTAAAAACTCGTTGAAATGTCATTTTTTACTGTCAGTCTCTGGTAGCCATTTTGATTTTAATTTTTTTAACCTCAAAATAGGTGTACAAGTTTTTGGTGTCAAAAAGCATGGAAATAAAGGAAAATTTGCACCAAAATAGTTTAAGATAAAAAGAGGTTTGAGTTAGGGAGATTGTCAAATTCACCAGTTTACTCTAAACTGTTTTGAGGTCTGTAAAATAAATAGTTATTAAAGAAAAAGAAACTTTGATGATACAGGACTCCACTGGACAATATACAGGACGCTACACTACCAAGAGTTTATTTAAGAGTTCTGTAGGATGGTGTACAAATTTGGTTTAGCTCATTACCCACACTTTAACCTCATATTGTTTTCCTTTTCTTTCTTCTCTAGACCCTTTTTTCAACCATAATTTTTTTAACTGTTTTGAAACAATAATCCATTCTGGAGAGACCCAGTCAGGATCATTGCTGTATTCTAGTTTTGAAAGTTGCTTGCCTAGAATAGTAAAAAAGTCATAGTGACATATTTCTTACAGTTTAGCACAATTCTATGTTATACTTCTGCAAAAGGTCCACTCGAGCACAAAAAAAGATCCCAATAGAAAATGTTGCCAAAATGGCAGTTACATATTTATCAGAGTATTTATCCAAAACAAACCTGACAAAAAACTTTCGAATATTTCAAATGTTCTTCTGTTAAGTCAGGTAATAGAGCATTTATCCACTTTCTTTTCCCTTCTTTGAGCTGATACCTAGTTCATTTAAATCAAGATGATTTTTTAAGGTCAAAATACTTGGCATTCCATCAAAACTAACATTATCAAGATCTCCCCAGCTGCCACAATTCATAACAGCACAGAAACTAATAATAATTATTCAATTCAATTATAAAAAACTAGAAAGAGTTAAATCAAAAAATCAAAATCTTTATTAACGCATATAGCAGTTACAAATAAAAAAGTAGGACTAACTAATAGTGTCACATTAAAAAATAGTCATGTCATTTCAAAAATAAAATTACAAGTAAAAGTTAGAATAACTCACACAGTTGGAGTAAAACTTTTTATCACACTTTATCACTTCATTCATCAAGATGGCGGTTTAACACATAAAAATGTACTTAAAAAAAAACAAAAGTAAATAAAAACATAACCTGACTTTTTGAACAAAACATGGTCCCTTTTATTTGAGATTTACTGGCTTTAATTGATTTTTTTTAAGAAAAACACATTTTTCCCATGTGTACAAAGGATCAATACTTAAAACAGCATCTTTGTTGTAAATTAAATTGTTTCACTTTTTTTTTTAAATTACGTTTTTGTTAACATTGCGGCTTATGGGAAAACACTTTGTTTGTCCTATGGCAACCATCTTGGACCGAAAAAATGCAAAATCCATTAACTTATCTTCCCTACCTGCAAAAGCACCAGGTCATCAATTCTATCGTAACAACATGGCTGCTTCTACGTATTAACAACAATAATTTTAAATATTGAATGTAAAGTGTGACATACAGAAAATACAGTGTAAAAACAGAGATCTCGAATACAAAGAAGGAAGCAAAACAAATATTTAATTGTTAAATATCATAATGGGCATTATTTGTTACAATACATTTCTCTTCATTTCCAATAAAAGCCGCCTAGAAATATTTTTAGATAGATAGATAGATATTTCTTTATTCAATCTTTTGTTTAAAATTTACATTGCAGTCACAATAAAATATAAAACATTATACCCATAGTATGTAGATCCCATCAAATTTAAAATAAAAAAGATTATAAAAATACAAATCACAATCTAATACTAAAATGAAGTAAAAGACTGAGTAGAAGAAAAATTTAAATTACATTACATTGCTGAATTAAACAATTTTAAGTTACAATATTTTTAATGTAAAAATTTTTTTTTTTTGAGTTTGGAATTGGTCTATAAACTCTGCTCCCTAGCAGGTATTTAATTTAAAGGTAAAGGAATCTTTCTAAGTATAATTTTATTTGTAAGCCTTTTAAAACTTAAAATTTTCTTTTGTAATTGTCACTCAAAATGTTGTTTTAAAGTCATATAACATAACAGCAACATCATAGAATTTTTTCAACACTCTTAATTACCTGAATTTCCTTAATAGTAAAATAAATTTGTTATTGATTGTAATTTTACAGAATGGCAGAAGCAGAACCCATATCTCCATTCACTGTAAAGTCAGAACCAAATGATTTTGAAGAAATAACTAAAGAAGAGATCAAGCTCATGTTAAAAGGCAGCTTAGCTGGGTAAGTATCTTTCAATATTATCAGAGTTCCCATGCTTCCGAGAAAAGCTGAAATTTCTCCCAAGAGTTAAATCTGATTTTTACCTTCCTAGCCCGTGCAGCAATGGCTAGAAAAGTTATTATTTTTGACAAAAAAAATGTTTTAATACTGATACCTTCCTAGCCCATTAGCACACTCCAAATGAACTCCACCCTATATCAGCCCTGACAATAGTTTTTGTAAATTTAAAAAAACACAGAAGCTCCTACAAAGTTTTTAGTAATAACACAAATTATTAAGAAAAATGTGTTCTACTTTATTCTGAAAACTGCATCTTGATGTGATGGTCCAGTTAAAAGTAAGCATATTTTCAAAATTTAAACTGGTGAGACACTGTTATTATCAATAATGTATTTTACACAAAATCTAATCCGCTCTTTACAGTATTATACACTAATTTAACTGAAAATTTCATGAAAATCAGTTCAGCAGTTTAGGAGCTGTCATGGGCTGGACATACACACATGCATACATACACGCATATGCACACAAACCCCACACTAACACACACACGAAATAAATACCTTCTCTAGGTTTTGCAGCCCAGGCTAGGAAGGTAAAAATATATATTTTAAACTATTATTAGTTTCTAATTGTCCCGCGATTTCCGCGTGGAATGGCCGTTAGGTTAAATTTTTAATTTTTCTGCATGGCAAAAAATAAGTGCTATTATTAAGGTTATGTCAATTTTTTTGTCTAAAAACTAGTTGATTGGCTGAAAATTTATCAAATTTATAGTTTTTCTAAAATTAATTGTGCAGATTTATTGTGGACACCATAAGAGTGTTTAATGCCATCTATAAATTACTCTTAACAATTTATAAAAAAAAATACATGTTTTACATGAATTATTTCCCATTTTTCACACAAAAAAACATAGTTTTACAGGACAAACAAAACACTGCAAAATGTAAATAAACAAAAAATATGGCGTCGACCGACACAGCAGCTGTGTGTCTACGTGCCAAAACACACACATGCGCACTTGAAAATTTGCATCTGCGAATTTAAATTTGCCATTTTTCGATTTTTTTGAACCAGTATTTATGCTCTAAGGCATTTTGGTTTACCCATTGGAATTGGACAAGTTTATGCTCAGACGCATGGTAACAAGGCTTAGCTAATCCCGAGGGGTGAACAGCTCTCACAATCGGTGTACACATTTCTCACAATCTGTTCACAATCTTTACACAATGCCTCCCAATCACCCATAATCTGTCACAATCTCTCCCAATCCTTCACAATCTTACCACAATCCCTCACAATCTCACCACAATCCCTCACAATCTCTACACAATCCCTCACAATCTTAGCAAAAGATTGTGGATTTTCACAATCGGCGTACACATTTTGGGGTTAGCTGGTCACCCCTTGGTTATTAAGGAGCAGGGCAGGTAACGGTAAATTAAGAGGGCGGCAAAGGAAACTTTAGACATGATGACCTTTTTTTTTTTGGTCACAAGAATTTTTGATGGGACGGCCCCCCGCCCCTTCCGGCACGCTACGCCGCTGCACAGTCCTCCACAATCCCTCACAATCTTGCCACAATCCCTCACAATCTTAGCAAAAGATTGTGGATTTTCACAATCGGTGTACACATCACTCGGCTAATCCATTCTTCCTCTTTGTTGTTTTGTATGTGAGCAACAAGGACTTAATCGCGATTAAACCCATAATCGCGCTCAAGTGCTTACAGTGCATCTGAGGGTAAGATTTGCAAGTTCGACAGAATGTATTATAGTCCAAGAACCCAGGGCCCCCAGAAATAAGTTATTTTCTAAAGGACCGAATATGTGGAAATGAGTAGCATTTATACATAGGTAGTATGAATGTATGGGTACCCGCTCCGTTGTGTAGTGGGCCAATTTTTCGGAACCAGATGCCAAAGGTTGGCAAATTTTTTCAAATTCAATTTTTTTTATTTATTGCAAAAGCCAAAACAATTTAATGTTCCTAAAACTAAAAACTTAAAACTAAGCATGTAGTTTAATGACAGGTTTAATTATTTTATTTAGGTTTAAATTACATTGGTATTGATAGGCAGTTTTAGGTTTAAAAATATGTTTTCATTTTCAACAACATGTTGAAGTGAATAATTTGCTCCAACTCCAACAGGTAGGTTTTAAGTACCCAATTAATTTTTTTAGGGGGTAATTCTTTTATATTTTCAGGCAGATTGTTATAAATAGTTTTATCCATGTAAAAAAAAAAGAGTTTCTCGAATGTGCAGTTAACGACCTGTCAGTAACTAGCAGATTTTTATTTTTAGTATTGTGTTGGTGCACATCAGATCTTTTTTGAAAGTAACCGGTTTTGTTATATTCGTGAATCATTGTCAGTGATTCAAATAAAATGAGATCATAGAACGTTAAGATTTTTAACTCTCTGAAATATGGCTGGCATGAATTTGTTTTCGCAATCTTTAATATTATGCGAATTGCACTTTTTGCAGTAGAAATACCATCTGTGTTCTATTTCTTCTAAGGAATACAGTATCTGATGTGAAACTCAAATAGAGAATGGTAGACCTCAACAGCAACGTCCTAACTTAAGGTATCTCTTGTAATTTTTAACGCATAGAGGCTTGATGCTAACTTTTTGATCAGGTTATTATAATGAGTGGAGAAAGTTAAGCAATTATCAATTGTTACCCCCAAAAAATAGTTAAGTTGTATTCTAACACTGCCAGACACCTCCCATGGGCCAGAGCTTCAAAAAAACACCTCAACTTAAGTTATTTTCTAACACTTGATTTTTATATATGTTATTGGGCAGACTACTCCAAAACTATATGTGACTGCCAGACTAATCAAATAGGCCAAACGTCCTCCTAGACACAATAATAAGTGAAATAATGACTTAATTATTAAAAATAGGGCACAGTTTTCCAGCAAAAAGTCCGAATGTTATGAACTTTGGTACGATTGAAGAGTTAGTGGTCCATAATATTACAGTAAGTTTGTAATTTGAGCTATATCTGCTTCAGTTGCGCGCCGTCATTTCCTGTGTTTTTTTTTGTTGTCAGACGAATAGTTTTCTAGTTATCATTTCAATAATTTAACGGTCACTTTGGATTTGGCACAATTTTTTTTCTTTAGTGACCTTTTTGAGAATATATGTAAAAGCATAAAATATAAACTAACAAATAACCTACAAAATGAGTTTGCCAAATTTGATACCTATCATTTCATAAATAATTTTTTTTGTATATTCTTTTTTTCTACAAGCTACAGAAACGAAGTTATTTAAAAAAAAATTCATGAAAATCGGAGCAGCGGTTTAGGAGCTACCGTGTTACAGACAGACATACACACACGCACACACAGACAAACATCAATAACATGTTATCTAAAAAAAAAATCATTCAAAGCAATACCTTCTCTAGCCATGGCTGCGCCGGCTAGGAAGGTAAAAATATATACAGTCCAACCTCTATAACTCGAACTTAAAGGAACAACCAAAACAGTTCTAGTTATGAAAAGTTCGAGTTATAGAAATTTGAGTTAAAAAGATTAAAATACATATAAAAAGTGCAGGGACCACTTAAAAGGTTCGAGTTATAGAGAGGTTCGAGTTAGAGAGGTTCGACTATATTTTGAACTATCACTAATTTCTGATTGGCTCGTGATTTCTGGGTGGAATGGCCGTTTACTGAGGACAAGGTTAAATCCTAAATTTTTCTGTGTAGCAAGAAATAAGTGCTGGTTTTTTACAGACTAAGAGACCAATATGCTATGCTGTCTTCGACCAACGTGAAGTCGGAACCAATTGATTTTGAATTGAAGAGTGAAGAGGAAGAAATCAAGCATGAAGAGCTTATGTTGGATGACAGTTCATCTGGGTAAGTACATTGTATATTAGATTATTTTTTTATTTAGGTACAACAACAGGGTTGCCCCCAAGTAGTACATTGCTTAATTACTCTAAAAAACTAAGATCTAAAGTAAAAATAACAAAAAATAATTTGTCAAAAGGCGTTACACAAAAATAATACACAGATCAAAAAGTAGGACAATATCGGTTTGTCGCATTTATTACATAATTTTATCAATCTTACGCTTAAGGGATGAATTGCTACAGGTAAATAGATCAATATCCATAAATGACTGTAGATATTTACTAAAAAGTGATACTATTTTTCCCTATGTGTGTTTTATAAGGGCTTAAGTAGAATAATCTGGTACCTCTGTTTTGATGTAAGGGGGCAAACAAGTTTAGAAGCGGTAGTAGTTTGGGACAGTTAATTTCGTTATTTAAAATTTTATGACCATTATATTCTAATGATTTTTAAGCGTTCTTCATAATTTTACAGTTTTTTTCTATACCTAATTTAAACAGCAAAAAGTTGACAAACTTACGTTGTACTCTTTCTAACCTATTACTGTAAATGTCATAATAAGGTGACCAGATCATGCAGCAATATTCAAGCTGGCTTCTAATTAATGAGAAATATAATATTTTTAAAACCTCAATATTCTTAAATTTACTACTTGATCGGATAACAAACCCTGACATTTTTAACGCTTTTGTTATAATAATTAAAAAGCACCCCAAGGTCATTTATAAGGTTAACTTTGGATATTTCAATGTTGTTAATGTTATATGAGAATTTTTATTTTTGTTTATTTTTCTAGAAAACGTTATAAGCTTGCATTTGCCAAAATTTATTTCCATTTTATTTTTTTGACACCAGGTATATAAAATGCAAATATCCCTTTGTTGTTCTTTACAGTCGCCGCTGTAAATTCTTTTGAATATTTTTAAATCATCAGCCAATTGTAAGGAAGAAGAAAATCTGAATAGTTTGGGAATGTCATTTGCAAATAATGAGAAAAATTATTTTTTTTGACAGTTCGAAATATAATTTTTTGGTACCGGTTTTGGCCGACGCCGATGGTGCGTTAAAATCGAGATATTCAATAGGGGATAGATGGGGTAATATTTTTTTGTCTAAAGGAGAACTTTGTCTGCAGTGTTAATACTTTGTTTGTGGTTTTTATTGTGTTAAATAAGTAGTTTACAATGGAAATATTTCGTATAACCCCTTCATTTCGACTATCGTGGGGTAATAGGAAATATAATCTTTTTTGTTGCACTTTGATTTGAGTAGTAATGTTCATCAAATTTGACTAAAGTGCCTTATGTAAAGCGGTAGAAATGGCTAGTTGCAGAAATATTAAAAAAGGGGGGGAAAAGTTAGGCGTCTCAGCCAAATAAAGCTATGTACGAAAATTTAGCCTGTTATTAATCACTTGATGCGATGCTGCGTTAAGAAATTAGCATATTTTCAATTTTTAAACTGTCAAAAAACTGTCATTAGCATTAATGGATTTTGACCAAAAGGTAGTCAGCTCTTTACAGTGTTGTAAACTATTTTACCTGAACATTTTATGAAAATCGGTTTAGCGGTTTAGGAGCTTTTAATTGTGTTACGGACAGACATACACACACACACACACACACATACGGACAAAAGTGAGGACAATATTGCTAAGATACACCGTGTTACGGACAGACATACACACACACACACACACACATACGGACAAAAGTGACGACAATATTGCTAAGATACACCAAATAACACATTTTCGGCGTTATTTAATAAAAAAATTTCGTCGAATACAATACCTGCTTTTTTAGCCATTGCCAGGAAGTTAAAAATAAATTAGTTTCGTAGCGCGATTTCCTTATTCTTCGTCCCCAAGCCTGTTCTTGGTCTTTTCGCACAATTTTAATACAGTTTGATTAAGTTTATTTCCCCGCTACTGTCCAACTAAAAGCGAGTGGCATAAAATCTGGGGGCACGGTAGTCTTAACTTTTATTATCTGAAATGGTTTTGTTATAATATACTTTCCAATTAAATTCTCAAATTAGGGCTTACATTTAAAATTCTTTTACGGACAACAAAAACAAAAAAGGCTATCGCCAGCCGATTTGTTTGATTTACTAAAATCAGAGATTATAGAACAGCTAGAGATTGGATTTCACAACCAACGAAAACAAAAACAGTGGGTACACCATGCTTTTGACATTACAATTGAAACTGAAGTCTATTTCAACCGGGGGGATTTCAATCCTTTGGGCAGCCTAACCAAACGTACTATACTTTGATTTTATCGCAGTTTCGCATGAAATGTCTATGTTAGTGTGGTAACACTGGGGTTCTCCCTTAGTATTTGACGTATTGACATTTCCCACTATAATATACACGGTCCCTAGAATTAGACTGGTCTTCGGATCTTATATATACAGTGTGTCCACGTAAGTTGGCGGCATATGGGAAACTTTTTTATTATTAGCTTTACGAAAAAAGTTATTCTTCATAAAAAGTTCTGCATGGTCCAAAACCTAAAATGCAACCATCAGATGTTAAATTTTTTCAGTCATATTACGAGGTTTGTCAAAAAATGTGATTTTTGCTCCATAGTAAAGTACCTTTCTTTTTGACAATATCGAAAATTGTTATAAAGAAAAGATGTTTAGAATTAAAAATAGCTTTCAAATATTCAACATTGTTTATTTACATTAAAAAAATATTTTTTTCTACATTTTCTCTGCGATTACGTTGGAAATTTAAGTTTGCACATTAATGCATAATTATACTAGGATGCACTGGCATTTTTAAAACTGATAATTAAAGTAGGCTTTGCGAACTGTCTAAATATCGAAAATTCGAAGAAACGTCAACAATCGTATTTCAAAAAGTGCCACGGTATAAACACTTTTTTAGGCAGTCTAACAGTGTTTTTCAAAATTTTTAGAGATCCGTATTGTACAGTTTTATGTTTGACAGACGTATTTGTTTGTTACAAACTAGTGATTAAGCAACTTAAAGGTTATCAGTGTTCGATAAATATTAAGAGATAATTGTTTTTAAAAGTTTATTTATAATTGTTTAATCAAATTTATAATTAATAAATGCAATGCATTAATGTGCAAACTTAATCGCAGAGAAAATGAAGAAAAAAATATTTTTTTAATGTAAATAAACAATGTTGAATATTTGAAAGCTATTTTTAATTCTAAACATCTTTTCTTTATAACAATTTTCGATATTGTCAAAAAGAAAAGTACTTTACTCTGGAGCAAAAATCAAATTTTTTGACAAACCTCGTAATATGACTGAAAAAATTTAACATCTGATGGTTGCATTTTAGGTTTTGGACCATGCAGAACTTTTTATGAAGAATAACTTTTTTTCGTAAAGCTAATAATAAAAAAGTTTCCCATATGCCGCCAACTTACGTGGACACACTGTATATATATATATATATATATATATATATATATATATATATATATATAAATATATATATATATATATATATATATATATATAAATATATATATATATATATATATATATATATATATGTATATGTATATATGTCAAATTTTTCACGTCACTAGTGGTCCAGTTGATGTTTGTAAACAAAAGTTAGAAATATGAACAACTAATATTTTTTGAATTTTTTGAAAACCAAGGCATTTTTCCCACTGTTTTTTAGTATATTCTTATAAAATAATATTTTTGAAACATATCATTCGTTATATATTTTTTAGCCCGCTTCATTTTTCTTTACACAAAAATTAAAATTCGAAGAAAATAATGTCTTAGTTACAGCTTCAAAAGTAATCCGCTAACCTACACCTTTGCTTACTTCCCAAGTCCTTGGTTTGCCTTTAATACTAAACGATCATATTCAGTTTGACTTGTATTTTAAATTTTGTGTAATATAAAATAAAGCGGGCCTAAAAAAATTACGACAATACGTCTAAAAAATTGTATTTTATAAAGATGTACTAAAAAACAATAGGAAAATTGCCTTAGTTTTCAACAAATTCAAAAAATATATATTGTTCATATCATATCTAACTTTGTTGTACAAAAATCAGGTATATATAACATATATACCGGGTGTACCAGACCACCCGTCCACCACCCCTTTTAAAACTTAGGGGAAAAGTTTATTTAATGATCCAAAATATTACTTGAGTACGCTCTTTTGATTATTGGTAGATGTTTTCAACTTTGGGAGTCGACCGGAAGTGGCCTATTTAGGTCTGGAGTCCGTTTTGCAAATAGGGATGTGCATATATTTAAAAAATAATGATGTTTAAGAAAAAAAAATCAAATAAAAGGTACGTATTTTCTTGCGTAGAATTCGTTGAAAAATTATGCCCATCCCTATTCAAAAAACGGACTTTACCCCTGAATAGGCCACTACCGGTCGGCGCCGGAATCTATAAATACCACCAATTGAAAGAGCGTACTCGATATGGCTCATCATTTTTTAGATCATTGCAAAATCCATCCTCTAGGTTTTAAAAGGGGTGGACGGGTGGTCGGGGACACCCCGTATAAGATTCGAACACCGGTCTATTCTAGGCAATGTGATACCGCCATTTTCTAAAATACAGTAGTTGCTAGTATTCAGTCGTTTTATTTACTACGTGCTTCTCCCCTCTATACTGCCGCTTAAACCATGTCAAATTAAAATCACATCGGGGCGGTGTCTATTTTGGATTTGTCACTTTAACATGGGTCAAATCGAATCCATTTAGGTTTAATAATCCGTGAGTGGGTTGGAATTGAATCGGTGAGAATAAGAACAGTACAAGTCCAAATGGTACAGTTTTGGGAAAACGAAAAAAACTCTCTGAAAAGTCCGGACTACTGTTCTTACACTTAATGCTTTACGATAAGCGTTGCCATACACCTTAATATAGTGCTATTAGTACTGTTTTTACACTCATTCAATGCAGCTTGGAATTAAAAACACAATGGCTATGAAAGGTCAAAATGTAAAATTTTGGACTTGTACTGTTCTTATTCTCACCGATTCAATTAGGCTTGCGAAATTGCTGTTGAACTCAAAACCAAACTATTTACTTTTCAGTTTCTATGAGGATCCAACCTTTTCAAATATTTCTGATGACACCATCGCTCACCCTGATATTAAAACAACAATTGAACCAGCTGAAGAACGGACGACAACTAGTGGCACGAAATATCAACAAATAAACATTGCAGGTTTTGAGTCCGACAACCAAAAGATAAATGTTGAATTGAGTTTTCCAAGCAAGTTTGAACGTTTACCAAACAGCACTAAAGCTACTCCTGGAACTAAACTAAATCAGTATACAACAATCCATGAGGACAAAAACGAATGGTTTTATTGTGTTAATTGCAAATATAAAGCTAAACGAAAATATGATTTAACACGTCACATGCTTAGACATAAAGACGAAAGTAAAGTTAAGTGGTTTCAATGTAAAGAATGTATCCACAAGACCAAATGGAAAGGTAGTTTAAATAATCACATGATTATACATAAAGACAAGAGTGAAGTTAAATGGTTTCAATGTGAAACATGTAGTTTTAAGACCATACACAGAAACAGCCTAAACCAGCACGCGCTAATTCATAAAGATGCAAGCGTCATAAAGTGGTTTTATTGTGCTTGTTGTGATTATAAGGCTAAACTTAAATGTGATTTAACAAGACACGTGCTTAAACATAAAGACAAGAGTGAGGTTAGATGGTTTCAATGTGAAACATGTAGTTTTAAGACCATACGCAGAAAAAACCTAAGCCAGCATGCAATGACCCATACAGACAAAATTAAATGGTTTTATTGTGCTCACTGCGATTACAAAGCCAATAGTAAAAGTAGCGTTAATAAGCACACGCTAATTCATAAAGACGCAAACGACATAAAGTGGTTTTATTGTGCTTGTTGTGATTATAAAGCTAAACTTAAAAGTGATTTAACAAGACACATGCTTAAACATAAGGACAAGAGTGAGGTTAAGTGGTTTCAATGCGAAAAATGTAGTTTTAGGACCATATACAGAAGCAGCCTAAACGAGCATGCAATAACCCATAAAGACGTAGACAAAATCAAGTGGTTTAATTGTGCTCATTGCGATTACAAGGCCAAAAGTAAAAGTAGCTTTAATAAGCATGCGAGAATTCATAAAGACGCAAATGATATAAAGTGGTTTTATTGTTCTAGTTGTGAATATAAGACTAACCATCAAGGTAATTTTATAAGACACATGCTTAGACATAAAGACAAGAGTGAAGTTAAGTGGTTTCAATGTGAAAAATGTAGTTTTAGAACCATACACACACGCAGCCTAATCAGGCATGCAGAAATCCATAAAGACGGGGACAAAAAGAAAATAAATAAAATTAAGTTGTTTTATTGTGCTCATTGCGATTACAAGGCCAATAGTACAAGTAGCTTTAATAAGCATGCACTAATTCATAAAGACGCAAACGATATTAAGTGGTATTATTGTGCTTTTTGTGATTATAAGGCTAAATATAAAAGTGATTTAACAAGACACATGTTTAGACATAAAGATAAGAGTGAGGTTAAGTAGTTTCTGAAGAATGTGGTTACAAGACCAAATATACAAAAATCTTTAAAAGGCATGCATAAAATTAACTGATGGTTGCAGCATAATATTTATAGATATAGAACGTAACGTTATCCGTCATTTTTTCATAGATTTTAAGTATCAGCGGTTACCCCTAGAGGTCGGTATGGGGAACAAGCACAACAAGGGTTACTCGGGACTCCACCTATTTTTTACAAAAGTACAAAATACAAAACATACTTAACACAAATGAACAATTGTCAAATTGGACAAAATGCAAACCTAAATGCAAATAAGCAGATAGTACTACTACTATGTCGGTTTAGAACGTTTTTCTACGTTGTCCGACGCCTATTCTCCACCTCCTTCGATCCTGACAATCATCTTCTGTCAGATTCTTTTGACTCATTGATCTTTGGATTGACTGTTGCCATTCTAGTTTAGGACGTCCTCTTTTTCTGCGCCCTACTGGTTGCCACTCTAGGACCTGTTTTGGTAATCTTTCGTCGTTCATCCGTTGTACATGGCCGTACCATATCAGCAAATAGTACTTTGAGCAAATCGTAGTTTGACCAATCTGTACAACTTACAAAACATAAACCAACCAAAACATACTTTGCTCCAATCGCGATTTAGACAAATACACAAAATGCAAAACATAAAAGCTGCAAATCGTGCGACGTACAAAATGGTTGGTTGCACGTTTTTTCTCTGCGTGACAGCTGGGTTCAGAATAAGAAAGGAAATAGAAAATGTATTTTGCTTTATTATTTGTTATAAAAAATATCTAATAATAATGACTTATGTGATCTGTTGATTATCCATGAGTCTCCTTTTAACACGCTGTTGCTTAAGAAAATATTGGAGAAAAAATAATTATAATCGGTCAGAACTAACCGAACCGAAATCTTTTATCTATGGCGGTCAGAACCTTTAAATTTTAATTTAAAAAATCCACATAAAACTGAAAATAAAATTGTATTTCGGTATTTATTATACGCACTATCTACTAAAAAAACTAATCTTAAAGGCAAGCATTATAGGAAGCAAAGCCTGATATTGGTTTTCTATTTTTTGGTTATTATTTTTGACATGTTTTCCTCGTTTTGGCATTGGCGGCTTGGTTTTATTTTAAAGATGTTTTGTGTTATGAAAAATAAAGCGGACTAAAACACATAACGACAAAACTTTAAAAAAATATTATTTTATAAAGATGTGTAAAAAACAGTGTAAAAATTCAAAAAATTCCAATAATATTAGTTGTTCATTAAAGAGAAATCCTATCTAAGTTTTCTTTACAAAAATCAGCTGGACCGCCAGTGACGTGAAAAATTCGACATATATTTATATATACAGGGTGTCCCATAACTTAGGGGCCATAGTGCAGCAGTTAAGAAGATACAGGCTGTCAAAATAACCTCCAAAAATTTATTAAAAATAATTTTTAAAAAATATCATTTTTGCTTACTTATTCTTTTTTTTTAAATCAATATTTTATTACTTTGTCTCGCTAGTGACTTGTTTTTATTAACAAAGAATAACATTGCGTTTAATATGTCATGCATAAAAGTGTATACCAAAAAAATGGTTTAAAAAAAAAATATACTCTTCCAAAAGAAATTAAATTAAAAAAAGTTATAATATATTTTTGCAGAGCGCTAAAATACACTTTTTCTACAAGCGTGTGGAAAGTGTCACTTTTCCGCACGCCTTTTAGTTTTGAAAGTGCCACTTTTCCGCACTGAGTGCGTACTTTTCCGCACGCTTCTGAAAACTTTATATTCGGTACCTTAATATTTGTGTGTTTAGGTGTCTTTGACAACCCAACTATTTGAAAGTGAAAAACCGCCCGCTTTTATTGCTATATCCGCGTGAACTACTGGATGTGGTGTGTGTGTCGCTTTATGGTAGTTTAAATAATTTTTCTTCTAATTTTATTATTTTTATGCTTTCCACACGCTCGAAGAAAAAATGGTGTTCCTAACTCTTTATATAAGGCCAAGTGCAATCGCGTGCGGAAAAGTGACACTTTCCGCACTTGTTAGGAAATATATACTATTTTAGCATATCAATAATAATTTTTTAATTTATTAAAAAATAACTACCTAATTCATAATGTAGTTTTTAGTTGCAATTTGTACCTGTTTTATATATCATAAGAAAAATTAGTTTAGTTTTAAGTTTTGAGTAAAATTAAGATTATAAGAGCTTCAAGCACTGATTGGGGAATATGTGTTTGTATTTTTCTATATTAAATATAAAAACTTTAAAAAAACAATTTAAGAATTGACCCCCAGGTACTTGTCAGCATCGCAATTTGTAGGATATTCAAGGCCTCCAAAAATTTTAGGAGGCATTGCTCAGGCGTTTGTGGACGCCTTGAAGTTAGCCACTTGACGTAAGCAACTGCGCGTGCGTCGGCTATGTCATGTTTTGAAACGAGGTAAAAGCAGGGATCACCTTTTGTTAGGTGATCCGTGGTAAAAGCTCGTTTTGAAACTTAGATAGTTTTTGATCGTGCCAAATTTAGGCCCGATAACTTTAACAATATTTGACAGTTCGAAATAGCATTTTTGGTACCGGTTTTAGTCGACGCCGACGGTGCGGTTATTTGTCCTTTGCTGTGTAAGACTAGAATCTGATAGGGATAGATGGGTGAATATTTTTTTTGTCTAGAGGAAAACTTTGTCTGCAGTGTTAATACTTTGTTTATGATTTTTCTTGTGTTAAACAAGTAGTTTACAATGGAAATGTTTCGTATTACTCCTTCGTTTTGACTATCGTAGGGTAATAGGAAACATCGTATTGGGGAAATAAGAAATATAATCTTTTTTGTTGCACTTTGATTTGAGGAGTAATGTTACCGTCAAATTTAACTAAAGTGTCTTATACCCTGTTTCCACCAATGCATGCCCTCCCCGATTGACGCTGCATTTAAAACCGGAGCAAATCCATGGTCCATCACGTGATGCGTTTTTTGAATCGGGGTGGGCATGCATTGGGGGAAACAGGGTATTATGTAAAGCTGTGGAAATGGCAAGTTGCTGAAATATTAAATGTCATCTAACGAAAATAGTCCACAGTACACCGGTCTATTTTTTAATTGATGACTAACAGGCTGAATTTTGTACATAGCTTTGTTCGGCCGAGACTCCTAACTTTTTCTTCTGCGAAAATTTTTCATTCATTCTTCTGAGCTTAGGACTAACTAAACCAAACATATAATTTTGAGGACAATGTTGCCATTTACTTTTAAACACATTTTTAAAGCAAGAGAAAAAAAAAACAGGTATAAACTCTCAAATTGTCTCAAAATTATAAATACTGAGGATATTTTTTATTTTTTAATATGTAGCTTAATTAACCGAATGCTGCCCAGGCCAATCTTACTCGTCTCTTGATTGGAGCTGTTTGGTTTTCTTTTTTTAGTTTAATAATTTGTCCCAGGTATATATTCCTCTACTTGTTCTATTTTCTTTTGGTTTATTCTGATCGTGATATCTTCATCTGTGTTTGTTATGATTTTAGTTTTAGTGTAGTTCATACTCAGGCCTATATTTTTAGCTGAAGCATTTAGTTTTTCCAGCATTTTTATCAGTTCTTCTTCCTGATCTGTTATTGAGGCGATATCATTAGCATATATTAGATGGTTCATTGTCAGTTTACTTTAATGCCTATTTCTTCCCAATCTAATTTTTTTTAAACATCTTGTATGGCCTGCTTAAATAGTTAAGGGGTTATTATGTCGCCCTTACTATCACCTCTTCTTATGAGGAATGGCTTGGTTCTTTCGTGGATTTCGATTGATGTTGTTACTTCGCTATATATATAGACTATTAAATCTGTGTATCCGGCTATTAATTAAACATGCTTTTACTGCCCAGTGCTCAATGCTATGCGAAAGCTTTTTGAAAGTCTATAAACGCAATATATAGTAAAAGGTTGTATTCGTTGGCTCGTTCTATTAAAGAATTAGTAACCGGCAATTTTCTTAATATGTTTAAAAAACCATTATTTATTTTTAGGTTGTGGGTTTCACACAATTGCATCAGTCTTAAGCCATTATCATTTGTTATTTACTCTCCAAATAAATAACTTTAACAATATTTGACAGTTCGAAATAGCATTTTTGGTACCGGTTTTAGTCGACGCCGACGGTGCGGTTATTTGTCCTTTGCTGTGTAAGACTAGAATCTGATAGGGATAGATGGGTGAATATTTTTTTTGTCTAGAGGAAAACTTTGTCTGCAGTGTTAATACTTTGTTTATGATTTTTCTTGTGTTAAACAAGTAGTTTACAATGGAAATGTTTCGTATTACTCCTTCGTTTTGACTATCGTAGGGTAATAGGAAACATCGTATTGGGGAAATAAGAAATATAATCTTTTTTGTTGCACTTTGATTTGAGGAGTAATGTTACCGTCAAATTTAACTAAAGTGTCTTATACCCTGTTTCCACCAATGCATGCCCTCCCCGATTGACGCTGCATTTAAAACCGGAGCAAATCCATGGTCCATCACGTGATGCGTTTTTTGAATCGGGGTGGGCATGCATTGGGGGAAACAGGGTATTATGTAAAGCTGTGGAAATGGCAAGTTGCTGAAATATTAAATGTCATCTAACGAAAATAGTCCACAGTACACCGGTCTATTTTTTAATTGATGACTAACAGGCTGAATTTTGTACATAGCTTTGTTCGGCCGAGACTCCTAACTTTTTCTTCTGCGAAAATTTTTCATTCATTCTTCTGAGCTTAGGACTAACTAAACCAAACATATAATTTTGAGGACAATGTTGCCATTTACTTTTAAACACATTTTTAAAGCAAGAGAAAAAAAAAACAGGTATAAACTCTCAAATTGTCTCAAAATTATAAATACTGAGGATATTTTTTATTTTTTAATATGTAGCTTAATTAACCGAATGCTGCCCAGGCCAATCTTACTCGTCTCTTGATTGGAGCTGTTTGGTTTTCTTTTTTTAGTTTAATAATTTGTCCCAGGTATATATTCCTCTACTTGTTCTATTTTCTTTTGGTTTATTCTGATCGTGATATCTTCATCTGTGTTTGTTATGATTTTAGTTTTAGTGTAGTTCATACTCAGGCCTATATTTTTAGCTGAAGCATTTAGTTTTTCCAGCATTTTTATCAGTTCTTCTTCCTGATCTGTTATTGAGGCGATATCATTAGCATATATTAGATGGTTCATTGTCAGTTTACTTTAATGCCTATTTCTTCCCAATCTAATTTTTTTTAAACATCTTGTATGGCCTGCTTAAATAGTTAAGGGGTTATTATGTCGCCCTTACTATCACCTCTTCTTATGAGGAATGGCTTGGTTCTTTCGTGGATTTCGATTGATGTTGTTACTTCGCTATATATATAGACTATTAAATCTGTGTATCCGGCTATTAATTAAACATGCTTTTACTGCCCAGTGCTCAATGCTATGCGAAAGCTTTTTGAAAGTCTATAAACGCAATATATAGTAAAAGGTTGTATTCGTTGGCTCGTTCTATTAAAGAATTAGTAACCGGCAATTTTCTTAATATGTTTGAAAGTTAATGGCAATATTATTCTACAAATCGTATGCTTGGTTTAGTCAGTTCGATGCACGAAGCATCTCTACGCCTGCACACTGTGTTAGGAATCACTTTCAAGTATTTTTGCGAGGGAAGAAGTTAGGCATTTCGGCCAAATAAAGCTATGTTCAAAAATGTAGCCTGTTAGTAATCACTTAAAAAATAGACCGGTGTACTATGGACTATTTGAATTAGATGCCATTTAATATTTTTGCAACTTACCATTTCTCTCTTTTCTCTCTCGAAGCTTTACATAGGTCACTTTTGTCAAATTTGAAGGCAACTTCACTAAGTACTGAAATCAATATGCAATAAAAAATAATATATTTCTTATTGCCCCATTACAATGTTTTTTATTACCCCACGATAGTCAAAACGAACGGGTAATAAGAAATATTTCCATTCTGAACTACTTGTTTATACTACTACTATGTCGGTTTAGGACGTTTTTCTACGTTGTCCGACGCCTATTCTCCACCTCCTTCGATCCTGACAATCATCCTCTGTCAGATTTTTTTGACTCATTCATCTTTGGATTGACTGTTGCCATTCTAGTTTAGGACGCCCTCTTTTTCTGCGCCCTATTGGTTGCCATTCTAGGACCTGCTTTGGTAATCTTTCGTCGTTCATCCGTTGTACATGGCCGTACCATATCAGTTGCCTTTTAGTGATGTCATGTTATGCTTTCCTCGATTCCCATTCTTTCTTTTATGATCTCATTTCTTATGTGATCTATTCTAGATATTCTCATTGATCTTCTTATTGCATCCATTTCGACACTTTCCATTTTCGTTTTGTATTTTTCTGTTACGCGACAAGGCTCTATTCCATACAACAGCGTGCTTTTCACCATTGTTTCATATATGTTAAATTTTACATTCTTTTTTATCTCTCTGCTCCATAAAATACTGGTAAGACATCCAATAACTTTTTTTGCTTTTACTATTCTTTTTTCTAATTCTCTGCAGTCTGTTCCTGTCTTATCAAAGGTGACACCCAAGTATACATACTTATTGCATGGAGATATTGTTTGCCCATTTTCTAATACTAACTCACTGAATTTGTTTCCAATACATAAGTACTGTGTCTTGCCCATGTTCACTGTTAAACCCCACTTTTGGTATTCTTCTGTTAACTTTCTCATCATATACTCCATGTCTTCTTTATCATTAGCCACAATTACTTGGTCGTCAGCAAACTGTAATGTGTATATGGTAAATCAGTCGTTAAGTTGTATTCCCATGCCGTGCACTTTACGTGTCCAGTTTTTTGGAGTTACTGCGATATATATTTTAAAAAGTGTTGGAGAGATACAACATCCCTGTCTTAAGCCTTTTGTTACCAGGAATTCTTTTGAAAGTCGATTTCCAATTTTAATTTTAGATTTTGACCCTTTGTGTAGTTCTTTTATCGCTTTTATGTATGTATGATTGACATTAGTTTGCTCTAACACTGTCCATAATTTTTCTACTGGAACGGTATCATACGCTTTTTGTAGGTCCACAAAGGTAACATGAGTCTCTATATTTCTGGCGCTCCTTTTCTCAATTACTTGTTTAAGACAAAAAACATTATCACTACAAGATCTGCCTGCACGAAACCCACTTTGTTTCTTTCTTGCTTCTTCCTGTTCATGAAAATCACTCTCTATCATATCTCTAAGAATCCTACCGTACAATCTACTTAGAGTACTGGTTACTGAAATTGCTCTGTAATTGTTGCAATCCAGCTTGTTTCCTTTTTTATGTATTGAGGATATAAATGCAATTTTCCTATCATTAGGTACTGGATGTCCGTTTATGCATTGATTGATAATATATGTGAGATTTTCGAGTAGTTTCTCTGATCCATATTTGAGCATTTCAGCATATATTCCCCCAGGTCCGCTAGCTTTTCTGGATTTAAGCTTTTTAATATTATTCTTTATCATTTCTTTTTCGATGATTACTTCCTCTCCATGTACTTCTATGTCTCTCCTCGGAGAGGCTGCCAGATATTCGGGTCTCGTCTCCTGCACCAGTCCCTTGTAGTGTTCTGTCCATTGTTCTGGTTTGATTATCTGGATGTTTACTTTTTCTTTTGTTGGGTTTTTTACAGTAGAAATAAATTTCCATAATTCAGAACTCTGTCTACCTCGTGTGTATTTATGCCGTGGCACTTGCGCTCGAACATTTAATTTTTTCTGTGCGTATCAAATTTCTTAGCTGTCTTCTGGTTTCCCTGTAGATTTCTAGGTCTCTTTGCTCTTTAGTACTGAGCCATTTCAAGTATGTGCGTTTTTTCTCTTTGACCATTTCCTGTATTTTGTCCGTCCACCACATCTTCCTGTTATTTCTATTACCTTGGTATCTAACAGCTTCGTTGCTTGCTTCCTTCAAGCTTTTTATTATGTTTGTATATATATCTTCAAATGAGTGATTTGTGTTAATTAATTTTTCACCTAATCGGTTCTGATACAATCTTTGAGTAGTTTCGATTTCTAGACTTCTAAAGTTGTAGTTTTGATTGTCTTCGATGCATTCTAGGTTTTCATTTTCTCTAATACTTTGGTCCCTAGTTTTCTTAAAGAAAATAATATTTTTGCTTTTACCAGATGGTGGTTAGATCCACAGGTAATACCACTTTAGTTGCGAGTGTTGTCCACCTATAGCATAATCAATGATTGATTTAAGATTTCTTGTTGGCTGAGTCCAGGTATATCAATGAATATCCTTATGTTTAAAAAAACCATTATTTATTTTTAGGTTGTGGGTTTCACACAATTGCATCAGTCTTAAGCCATTATCATTTGTTATTTACTCTCCAAATGGTCCTATCACTTTGCTCTGGGTTTGCCTACCAGTTCGGCTATTAAAATCGCCAAGCATAATTATTTCTCTGGTATTACCGATTTTTGTGATAGTCTCATCAAGTTGGTCAAAGAACACTTGTTTTGTAGCTACTCTTTCGTCATCTGATGGTGCGTAGACTGCTATTATGCTTATATTATATCCAAGCATCTTCATGTTCACTCGAAGTATGTTTTCACTAATGCAATCGTAGTCTGTAATTTTATTCTTTAGATTTTTCTTTATTAACAAGGATACCCCTCTGGCTGCTCTTCTTTCTTTTGGGACTCCAGTGGACTGGACTACTTGTTTATGACAAGCAAAATTTAAAACAATACATAGAAAGTCTTAAATTTGACAACAATCATAACTATTAAAACTGAAAAATAAACTGCTTCCTTAGGGACCGTGTGCTCAACACTGATGTGACCTGTGCAGCCAGCGCCACCAAATGGGTGTGTCTAAAATGTTGACCGGTCAATAATTTGTTGACTAGGCCCTTCCCCTTGCCTGATTTTAATGAAACTTGGTGGGAATATTAAAGAGCACAAACTAAACCTTCGGTGAAAATTTCACCCCCCCTCCTAAGCCGCCCATTAGGGGTTGCAGACTAAAAAAACTCTATTGAACAGCGAAAATCTGCTTGACCGGGTACTTGGTAGGTGGTAGACGCTTTTACTTATTGGGCGTCGACCGGTGAGATACCACCATGCCAGAACTGAGTAGCGCTAAGTCGTATCACCACGTTTCGCTACTGCGCTGGCAGTCCGGTTCGAACATAATGAGTAACAGATAGCATGATGGCGCCTCCAGGATCAAAATATTCCGGAGGTAAAATACCCGACCATCAGACAAATCAGTTCTGCAACACCTATTGTGAACTATCTTTATCCCGGCTATGACCTACACCACCGATTTCGACATAATTTTGGGATCTGCGTGTACATTAAAAATAACCTTTCATGTCATCGAGAGGAGAAACTAGAACCAGAGAACCCAGATATCATACGGCTAAAATTCACCTCAAAGTCATTGACCAAGTTCATCTGCTGCCTCTACAGACCGCCAAGTAACACCGAGTTCCAAAACTTTTTCGCGATATTATCCGAAAAGTGTGATAGTATACAGTCAAACTTTCCACATGCGGAAATTGTCTTTTTAGGCGTCCACAATATACCCTGGCTAAAACACCACAACAAAACAGATAATGAAGGCAGGGAAGCAGAAGCTTTTGCCATAAGTTGTAGTCTAACGCAGCTTGTCGATGAACCTACCCATATCTCAGAAAGCGCTTTTAGACTTGTTTCTGACTACAAATCCTGACTCGTACACAATTCCAGTAGATCCCCCACTTCGTTCATCCGATCATAAACTTATAATAACAAAGAGCGAAATGCTCATACCACCAAGCAAACAATCACTTCCTCGTAAAATGTGGCACTATAAATCGGCGAAATGGAATGACCTTAAGCAGTTTTACCTGGATTTTCCATGGCAAGAGGTTTCTTTAAAACAGCTGATCTCACTACTTGCTATAATGAAATAACAAAAGTAATCTTATCTGGAATGGATGCATATATCCCACATACAACAAAACGCAGAGCTAATGCAAAACCTTGGTTCAACAGCCAGTGTCAAGCGGCTGTACAGAAAAACACAGAGCATATAACCTTTGGAAACGACAACAAACCTCTCAAAACCACACAGAATTTATAGAAGCCAGAAATAGTTGCAAAATTACTATTGACACCGCGAAAGAAACATACAATCAAAGAATAAAAAACAGGTTGCTGAATTGTCCAAGTAGTTCCAGGTCCTTTTGGTCTCTTGCAAAAGCTGTTGGATCAACTTCACCAAGTCATCCATACCACCACTTACAGATAAAAATATTCACTTAGCCACAACATCAGAGGAAAAAGCCAATTTGCTGGCCAAAATTTTTTCCTCCAACTCAAACCTAACAGTGCCAAATGGAAAAACTCCACCGTTCATTGACATGGTTTCCCACAGTATGCCAGAGGTACCCTTTTGTCACAGAGAAATACGAAAATCCCTTAAAAAGTTGGATACAAACAAAGCAATGTGTCCAGATGGTATTCCCGCGATAGTACTCAAAAATTGTGCTAATGAACTCACCCCAACTTTCGCTAAATTATTCAATTTATCTTACAGGCAAGTCTGCCGCAGTACAACCCATTCCAAAGAAAGGAAAAAAGACAGATCCGTTAAACTATAGACCAATTGCTCTACTTCCGGTGATATCAAAAGTAATGGAAAAAGTTGTGAACAATCACCTAACCAAGTACTTGGAAAAGTACAAAATTATCAACGACAAGCAATACGGATTTCGAAAATATAGGTCAACTGGCTATTTACTTACATACGTCACTCACTTATGGCAAAAAGCGATTGAGTTACGAGGTGAAACAAGAACAATTGCCTTAGATATATCTAAAGTATTCGATAAAGTCTGGCATCAAAATCTGCTCAACAAGCTCAAAGCAATGGCATTGTCGCCGAAACTTTTCACTTGGTTTGAAAGTTACCTTAAGGATAGATCCATTTATGTTGCACTGGATGGTCAGAACTCCAACTCTTACCAAATAAATGCTGGTGTGCCACATGGAGCAATCCTTTCGCCAACACTTTCTGATTTACATAAATGACCTCATAGATAAAACAGTAAATCCACTTTATTGCTTTGCAGATGATGGCAATGTAGTCTCCTCCATTTCCATCATTTTAGACTAACTCAAATATCGCAGATGAATAACGACCTGGAGATAATAGAGGACTGGGGCAACAAAAACCTTGTACAGTTCAACGCGCAGAAAACCCAAGCAGTCCTGTTTTTAAAAAAGACCAGCACCAGTGAGCCAAACATCATGCTATCTGGAAGTGCTGTCACATTGCAGAGCCAGTTGAACATCTTAGGAGTCACTACAGAGACCAACATGTCTTGGCACAGTCACGTGGCAGATATAGCTAAAAGGGTGTCCCAAAAGCTTGGGCTGCTATTTCGTACAAGACATCTGTATACACCAAGCCAACTGCTGATACTCTACAAAGCCCAGATTCGACCAACTATGGAGTACTGCTCACATATATGAAGTGCGGCACCCAAACATACCTTAATGCTTTTGAACACCGTACAAAAACGAGCTATCAAGCTGATCAATGACCCCGCACTTACCCGTAGCTTGAATAGTCTCGAACATCGAAGAACTTTTAGCCATCTATCTCTCTTCTATTATTATTATTATCACGGAAAATGCTCTGAAGAGTTGGCACGGGAGTAGCACCTACTAGGCGAACACGTCAAACAGACGGTAACCATCAATTTACCGTCAAAATAGAGGCACCAAGAACCTCATTATATCAGAATTCATTTCTCTGGAGAACAGCATCGCTGTGGAATAAACTGTCTTCGACAGTTTTCCCTGCAGATTACAACCTGAACCGTTTTAAAACCAACATACGTCAATATTTCCGTGCACTTGCCGCTTCTCGAGCGTGATCGGGATCTCCTTGTGAGTGCGCATACCCGTATAAAAAAATCTTATTCTTATCCGATTTTGATGAAATTTGGTAGGAATATTAAAGAGCACAAGGTTAAACTTCCCTGAAAATTTCACCCCCCTAACCCCTCAATTAGGGGTTGCAGACTAAAAAAACTCGATTGACCAGCGAAAATCTGCTTGACCGGGTGACTTATTCTTATCCGATTTTGATGAAACTTGGTGGGAATATTAAAGCTAATAATTCCGTGATGTCATTTGACGTTACAGGTCGCAAGCATTGGCGTAGCTAGGGGTAGGGGGGCCTGGCCCCCCTTGAAGTACCTCAGGCCCCCCTGATGTATATGAGGCCTACTATGAACAAAAGAATACAGATACAATATAACAGGTTGACCAGTCAATTTTATTACTTATAGCTTCTGGAATGGTTCAAGCTTATAAGCAAAAATATTTTTTTCTGATCTTAAATTCCAAAGTACCGAAAAAAAAATCAAACTTGACCCTTGAACTTTTTGTTTTTAAGTTCCGGAATTTTTTGAAAAGTTTTTTGAATTTGTAAAAAATAATTCGCTACGTACAACGACGCAAAAAAGTCGGTATTTCTTGTCGAACATTGTTTTATCAAGTATATGATTGCCTTCTCAATTTTGTGTGTGTTTTTACTAAACCAATCCAAGATGACATCTAAATCGAATTTGAGCCATATATCATGTTTTTTCTTGTTTCGTGAGATATATAATTTGGACCCTTTTTAAAATGTATGTAAATGATTTAGGCTCACCACACACGAGTTTCTAATCATTAAAATCGCTTCGGTAGCTCTTGAGATATTTGTGTTTGTTCTATCGATTGTTTTACATTTTAGACTTTTGCATCTCTGCATTAATTTCTTATTATAATTTTTCCTGGACCAATTTTAATGAAATAAAAATATTCTTATTAACTCTATGCTTTTTGTTTTTTTTTTTATAAAATTGGTTCAGTAATAATAAAATAAGAAAATTAATGCTAAAAGAGTTGGCCAGGCAATCGTATAATCTATAAAATAATAGTTGAAATAAAAAGTATTATTTTAAGAACCACTAAACTTATAATTTCTATAATATACGGATTGTTCGCGGCGGAGACAGAGCTTTTCTATGAATTCTATGTAAAGTTTTTGGAAACAAGATAAACGAGCCTCTTTGAAAGGTCAAGTTTACAAATAAACCACAATTTTTTATAAAATTAACGGTTTAAAAAAATCACAAGGATTATGCATTATTTTTATTTTATTTGTTTCAAAAGTATTTTATTTTTGAAGGAACCCCTATTTGAGGGGTTAGGGGGTGAAATTTTAACGGAAGGTTTAGTTTGTGCTCTTTAATATTCACACCAAGTTTCATCAAAATTAGGAAAGGGGAAGGGCCTGATCAACAAATTAATGACCGGTCAACATTTTAGAACCTTCCCAACCAAATGGCTCGGAATTTCGCTAAAACACGAAAGCCGCTACCGACATGTGACGTTCAAATGTCAACAGTGAAAAGTTGCGTTAGTCGTCGGCCGTTTTTGGCTCGACCAAAAACCTCTGCTAAAATGACACATTTTATGTCATTTTTTGACGATTAGCTAAAAAATCAAAGTTAAAAAATCAATGTTAATTTTTTTTTAAATTGAGACATTGTTTCTTAATTTTATTTAGATTTTACTAAAATATTGACAATGAATTCACAATTTACACCTCTGTGAACGGTATTTCATCGTATAACGCCCATAAATTCGAAAATATAGATATGAAACGTCACCAATTAATGACGTATTTATTGAACCACACTGTTTCGATAGCACGAAAATTCGCCTCGGAATTTGCAAAAAAATTAAATATGCCAACTATGTTAGTTTTTCGCAAACAAGTAAACAAGATGGCCATGTTGGTTAAAGTTTGTTCAATCCTTTTTGTTAAGAAAAATCAATTTTCAGAAGAAAATTATAAACCACACACTTAAGTTTTCTTTTATCGCGAAGATATGTCTTCAGATTTAAAGTAATCCTGATTAAAAAATCTACGTCACTGGTTGCCTTAAACCATCCACTGAAATACAATGTCAAATATAGACCTTGTCCAAGTTGTACGGTAATCTTTATTTAGAGTTACACTCCGATTCAAAAAACGCATCAGGTGACGCTGCATTTAAAACCGGTGCAAATCCATGGTCCATCACGTTTTTTGAATCGGGTTGGGCATGTATTGTAGAGATGTGCTTAGCCGTTCATTTTAATGAACTAGTTCATGTGAACTAGTTCACCAAAATGAACTAGTTCGCTGAACTAGTTCGTTTGAACTATTAACGGAATGGCTATATGGATTAAGCATGTTATATATTTATATTTTATATTCATTCTATTAAAAAAAAATAAACCTGTTTATCGTAATTCTGACTTGTTGTATTTAATTGTTTAATTTTTAGTTAAAATAGTTGCAGAATCAAAAACAGTTTAAAATTATTTTTTTATAATGCTTTTTTTTAACTAAAATATTTTACAGTAGGCATAAATACATAATAAATAATTGGACATTCGTCAAAATTTTATTAGTTGTTCCTTAATTTTCCGTAATCAAATCAAAATTTCTTTTTAGTTCATCGTAGCTTAAGCGTGCCACTCAATGCAACGAAACAGGTGATTCGACTAGCCGACTAAACGAACGCCGGTTTTTACTTATTAGTTCCACTCAATAGTTCATTTCTAACAGTTCGTTCGTTCATCGTAGAAAGCACCGCGGTATCGTTCACTCGTTCAGTGTTCTGTGCTCGTTCAGCATTTCATGAACAGGAAGACAGATGCCGCATTCCTAATGTCATAAAATCTATCTTTTTTGCCCTGAAATATTGCCGTTATTCTTAGTAACTGACCCAAAATGGCCCTATTATTTTGTATTAGGCTAGCAGTTCCTTAATTTTCCGCAATCAAATCAAAATTTGAAATACCTAGTTCATCGTAGCTTAAGCGTGCTACTCAATGCAACGAAACAGGTGATTCGACTAGCCGACTGAACGAACGCCGGTTTTTACTTATTAGTTCAACTTAATAGTTCATTTCTAACAGTTCGTTCGTTCATCGTAGAAAGCACCGCGGTATCGTTCACTCGTTCAGTGTTCTATGCTCGTTCAACATTTCATGAACAGGAAAACAGATGCCGCATTCCTATTGTACAGGAATAATTGGGTTAAGAGTATTGTGCGTTGCTTCTTTATAGTTCAGTTTGAACTAGTTCATTTTAGAAAAGTGAACTAGTTCGTTTTTCTTGTTGAATGAACTAGTTCATTTTTCTAGTTCGTTCGCGAAGTACCCATCTCTAATGTATTGGTGGAAACAGGGTATTAGAAAAAAATAGTTAGTGAACAGACCCATGCTTTGTCCTTAACACCTCTACTAAAAAATCGTTCAAATGTCATTTTTTTACTGTCATTCTCTGGTAGCCATTTTGATTTTAATTTATTTAACCTCAAAGGCTGTCTAACAAAACATATGACCGATTTCCCATAGGGCTGTCTAACAAAACCTATGATCAAATCCAAGATGTCTTCCATAGGACAAACAAACCGATTTCCCATCGTAATGTTAACAAAAACGTCAATTTTACAAAAACGACAAGAGCTTTAGTCCCAAAAATGATTTAGTATTAAGAACGCTTCCTTTGTGCATATGGCATAAAATGCGTTTTTCTTAAAAATATTAAACTAAAGCGAGTAAATCTGAAATAAAAGGGACCATGTTTTTTTCAAAAAAGTAGGTTATGTATTTGTTTATTTTTGTTTTTTCTTAACTTTTGTTCTAGTTTTTTTAACTAATTTTGAATTATTATATGGGCGCACCAAGGGGGCGGGGGGCTCGGGGCCCGGACCCCCCCAAACCACATATTTTTTTAGATATTTTCCATATATTTCATGAATAAACAGAAAAAATAGCATAAAGTACGACATCATGAGACTTCTAGGGGCCCCCCAATGGTATCGGGCCCCCAAAGGTTTCGGGTCCCCCAAGACATATTTCTGGGTGCACCACTGATTATTATGCCAAGTTTTTTGCTGTTGTGAATTGTGGCAGCGGAGGAGGTCATCATAATGTTAGTTTTCATTGAATATGAAGTTTTTTGACCAATGAATCAATGAACTATCAGCCCAAGGTAGGGAAAAATGGATAAGTGGTTCTATTCAAAGAGCTCACTTCAAGGCTCACTTAACAGAGAAGATATTGAAATAGACTAAACTTTTCTCTAAACATTTCTCATCAAATTCTGGTTTTCTATTAGGACCTTTTGTTGTACTTGACTAAACCTTTTGCTAAGTAATAGGCCTTCTATAGTGTTAAACTGTGAAAAATATTTCACTATGATTCTTAGGGTTAGACAAAGTTTAATTGTGTTAACCCTCCAGTGGTGACATAAAAAAGAGGCAAAACTTATAGGTAGGTCAGTCCAACAGATCAATATGCACATATGAGTTCCAACCGAGCTTGGTCAAGCAAACTTCTAGTAAGTACTTTACAAAATATGTTCATTTAAAAAAAATATAAGTAAACATTATATAAAAAAAACTTGCAAAATTAAAACACAGTTTTTCTTTGTCATTGGCCTCACACACCATACATCACCATATGTTTTTCCATGAACTATAATACATAGGGCTTAAGTACAGTCAAACTCAAGGCTCATCAGCTCACAACAATACTGTTCAAATTTCACAACAGGACTTGTAATAGGTCCGGTCAGATGCTATACAAATTTTACGGTGTACAAGTTATAGAAAAACTGTTTAGTTTATTATGGGACATGCCCAATCATAATCATCATCATCACAATTCAAAATTACATTATTACTTATTACTAACAGCAAAATAATGGAATTATCTAAAATATATTTTCATACCTACTAATGTTTACACACTAATGTTTACACATATACAATTTATTGCACTATATCTTGTTATCTTACCGTTTTCTTAAATGATTTCTTAGGGACTCTTTTGAAATACTAAAAATATCACATAAGTACATTGACCATACAATACTCTGTGAAAGTTCACATAAAAAGTCAATTTCTCTCTACTGTTCCTAGTAGAAACATGAAAGTTCAGTCTGCTAAAAATTTCTGCACTGTCTACAAACCCGTGTATTATGCCTTAACAAACTAGTACATTAAAATTCTTCCTACATCTAGCTTAAGTTTGTATATTTAAATTTTGTTCGATGTCACTGTATGATATTTCAGGATATTAAAGTTTTTCTTTGTATGCTATATACTGAAGGAAAATTTTTTGTATGAATTCTAATTGATCAATATATTTTGCATAATATGGAGTCCAGATGACAGCACAGTTTTCCAAATGACTTCTAACTAATGATACATATAAAGTTTTTATTGTGATTGTATTGTTAAATTCCCATGTATTTCTTTTTACAAACCCCAACATCCTTCTAACCTTACTACAGACTGCATGTATATGAGTTGAAAAGGACAGCTTGGTGTCAAAGAGCACCCCTAGATCTCGGATCAGATTGGTTTTTTCTATGGGTGTATCATCCAGGAAATATGTGCTAGGTATAGGTGACATCACTACATTTGCTAATGTTTAAGATAATTTTGTTTTTTTTGCACCATGTATTAAGTCTACTTATGTCTTCTTGTATTTGGTAAATTAATACTTCTGGATTTTTGGGGTCTATTTTGAGATATAGCTTTAGATCGTCTGCAAATAATAGAAACCTAACAAAGTGAAAGCAGCTATTGATATCATTTATAAATAAGTTAAAAAAGATGGGTGTAAGATGTGCCCCTTGAGGGACGCCTGAGGTGATTTCAATTGCATCCGATTTTATACCTCTAATGCTTACAAATTGTATGCAATGGGATAAATAGGATTCTACCCATGATAGAAGGTTTCCCTGTTTTCCATATATAGAGAGTTTTTTTACCAGTATAGCATGATCAACTTTGTCAAATGCCTTGGAGAAATCAGTTTATATTGCATCAACTACATACCCACTCTCTAAGGCATCCAACAAATATTCCCTATAAACCAGCAAGTTGCTCATGGTGGAGCGGCCTTCAAGAAACCCATGTTGATTCGATGAAATTTCCCTACCAAATACAGGCCTGAGATAATCCTCCACTAGAGATTCAAAAGTTTTAGCCATTAATGACATTTTGTTAATAGGTCGGTAGTTAGTGACTAGCTTCTTACCCCCACTATTTTTATAAACTGAAAGTTTTCCCTGAGTTAAAGACATGTTGAAAAGGAGCCACAGTGGTCTAGCAAGGGAAAAAGCATTCCTTTAAAAACAGTGGAGGAATCTCATCAGGTCCGATACCCTTAGAAAGGTCAATTGAGATAAGTTTCTCTAGTATGTCACTAATTTTACAAGATGTATAGCTATAATTATTTTCTCACCCTGACTCATATACAAAAGAAAAGTGTTCTTTGAACATATTTACTGTTTCATGTAAATTGGAACTAGTTTGATTATTAAATGTTACTGTCTCAGGGACACTTTGCTGACCATTCCTCTCATCAACATACCTCCAGAAATATTTAGGATTCTCGATAACACTCCTCTGTACACTATCCAAATGAAAATAAAAGCATTCCTGAGACTGAACATGCACGTCTTAATTCTGAAAACTTCTCATAATCAGATTCGAGATTTGATATTTTAAAGGCTTTATGAGCTTTATTCTTATTAGAAATATTTAATTTTAAATCTTGATCAAACCAAGTCGGAAAAGTACACTTGTTTATTTTTGACCGAAGTTTCGGAACATAAAGATCAAAACAAGAACCCAAAATTGAATAAAATACCTCCAAACTAGAATCTACATTTGCACTAAATATTTTGCTCCACTCAATATCTAAGAGGTAGTTGGTAACAGATTGAAAATCACAGTTTTTTAAATCATACCGGAAAGTTTCTGTATAATATGTCTTATTATCCTCGCTTAAACTGCATAACAGGGCCAGATGGTGACTATCACACTTGGCAAGGAGTTCTGTGGAGCATTCGATATTTGCATCATTCACATTTGTAAACACCAGATCAAGCAGTCTTCCTCTGGCATTTCAAATGTTATTTACCTGGTTTAGATTGTCGAGTGAGGTGGCTTCAATAAGAAGAGCAGGAAATAAAGGAAAATTTGCACCAAAATAGTTTAAGATAATAAGAGGTTTGAGTTAGGGAGATTGTCAAATTTACCAGTTTATTCTATTAACTGTTTTGAGGTCTGTAAAATAAATATTTATTAAAGAAAGAGAAACTTTGATGATACAGGACTCCACTGGACACTATACAGGATGCTACACTACCAATAATTTATTTAAGAGTTCTGTAGGATGGTGTACAAATTTGGTTCAGCTCATTACCCACACTTTAACCTCATATCATTTTCGTTTTCTTTTTTCTCTGGACCCTTTTTTCAACCATCATGTTTTAAATTTTTCAACTGTTTTGAAACAATAATCCATTCAGGAGGGACCCAGTCAGGATCATTGCTGTATTCTAGTTTTCAAAGTTGCTTGCCTAGAATAGTAAAAAAATCATAGTGAATTATTTCTTACAGTTTAACACAATTCTACGCTACACTTCTGCAAAAGGTCCACTGGAGCACAAAAAAAGAAGATCCCAATAGAAAATGTTGCCAAAATGGCAGTTACATATTTATTCAAAACAAACCTGACAAAAAACTTTTGAATATTTCAATGTTTCCTCTGTTAAGTCAGGTAATAGAGCACTTATCCACTTTCTTTTCCCTTCTTTGAGCTGATACCTAGTTCATTTAAATCAGGATGATTTTTTAAGGTCAAAATACTTGGCATTTTATCAAAACTAACATTTTCAAGATCTCCCCAGCTGCCACAGTTCACAACAGCACAGAAACTAATAATAATGATTCAAACTGAGTAAAAAACTGAAAAAAAAGTTAAAAAAACAAAAGTAAATAAAAACATAACCTGACTTTTTGAACAAAACATGGTCCCTTTTATTTAAGATTTACTGGCTTTAATTGATTTTTTTAAAGAAAAACGCATTTTTTCCATGTGTACAAAGGGTCAATAATCAAAACAGCATCTTTGTTGTAAATTAAATCGTTTCACTTTTTTTTTAAATTACGTTTTTGTTAACATTGCGGCTTATGGGAAATCGCTTTGTTTGTCCTAGGGCAACCATTGAACAGCTGATCGTGACAGTTCGTTAGACAAGCTAATTATCTTCCCTACCTGCAAAAGCACCAGGTCATTAATTCTATTATAACAACATGGCTGCTTCTACGTATTAACAACAATAATTTTAAATATTGAATTGAAAGTGTGGCATACAGACAATACACTGTAAAAAGGGAGATCTCGTATACAACAAAAAACAGCGCACTAAGAAAATAAATAGTAAAATAGTTAAATATCATAATGGGGATTATTCGTTACAGTACATTTGTCTTCATTTCTGATAAAAGCTGCCTAGAAATATTTTTAATGTAAAAAAATATATTTTTTTTGAGTTTGGAATTGGTCTATAAACTTTGCTCCCTAGTAGCAGGTATTTAATTTATATGTAAATTTTTCTAAGTATAATTTTATTTGCAAGCCTTAAACCTTAAAATTTTATTTCGTAATTGTCACTCAAAATGGTGTTTTAAAGTTATAAAACACAACAGCAACATCATAGAATTTTTTCAACACTTAACTGAATTTCCTTAATAGTAAAATAAATTTATTATTGATTGTAATTATACAGAATGGCAGAAGCAGAACGCATATCTACATTTCCTGTAAAGTCAGAACCAAATGACTTTGAAGAAATGGCTAAAGGAGAGATCAAGCTCTTGTTGAAAGACAGCTCAGCTGGGTAAGTGTCTTTCAATATTATCAGAGTTCTTATGCCTCCTGGAAAACCTGAAATTTCTGCAAAGCAAATTTTAGTGTCCTGGAATATTTTGGTCTTTTTGATTATGCGTGATTAATTTTCAGTAAAGGTGGTAATAGGCTAATTTCCAAGTTTGATAAATTCGGACAAATAAGAGTTAAATCTGATTTTTACCTTCCCAGCCCGCACAGCAATGGCTAGAGAAGGTATTTCTTTAGATGAAAAAAATGTTTTTGTACCAATACCTTCCTAGCCCATTAGCACACTCCAAGTGAACTCCATGCTATATCAATCTTGAAAATAGTTTTTGTAAATATCTCAGACAAAGAAGCTCTTACAAAGTTATTAGTAATAACATAAATTATTGAGAAAAATATGTTCTATTATGTTCTGAAAAATGCATAGTGTAAAAATTAGCATATTTTCAAACTTTAAACTGGCGAAAAACTAATCAGCTCTTAACAGTATTGTACACTATTTTACCTGAAAATTTCATAAAATTCAGTTCAGCGGTTTAGGAGCTATCAGGTTACTGACAGACATACACACACATACACGCACAGACGACGATATTGCTAAGATAGGTCAAAATATACCAAATAACCCATTATCTATAAAAAAAAAATTTGGCCAAAAACAATACCTTTTCTAGCTATGGCTGCGCGGGCTAGGAAGATATATATTTTAAACTATCACTAATTTCTGAATGTCCCGTAATTTACGCGTGGAATGGCCGTTTACTGAAGACAAGGTAAAATTTTTTATTTTTCTGCGTAGCAAAAAATAAGTGCTGGTATTTTACAGACTGAGAGACCCGGATGCTATACTGCCTTCGAACATTGTGAAGTTGGAATCAATTGAGTTTGAATTGAAGAGTGAAGAGGAAGTCAAGCACGAAGATCTTATGTTGGATGATAGCTCATCTCAGTAAGTGCTTTTTCATTTTATTTTAACCCAAGTTTACCCAAATACCTTAGCACATAAATAAAGGGCATGCTTGAAGGCAGGACCCCCTTTAATTCTTAATGTTCCATTGTCGGGTAGACAGGATTTCGGTAACTACGCACGCGTCAGTTTTGGTGGTTTTGGAACTCCATTACCTTACTACATTATTTGACAATTATTGTCGAAAATTTAAGGTTATGTCAATTTTTTTTCTAAAAACTAGTTAATTGGGTAAAAATTTATCAAATTGCATATTAAAGGAGGAGACAGTTTACCGGGATGCATCAGATGAGCCAAACCTTTCTGGTATTTTGTCCAAAAAAAATTGGGTGGGGGGGGGGGGTCATAGGATTCGTTTTCGAGCTATATTATTTAAATGTTATAGCTATATTATTTAAATGTGCGCCACTGAAATATGGAAAAATATGATCTTTTTTAGTTTTTTTGTAATAACTTATCGCCAAATAAAAATAAAAAACTAATATTAGTCTTATTTTATTGAAAAACAGTCCTTTTAGGAATTCTATCAATTTTTGACATTAAGTTTGTTCACACAAGACACCTACAGAGTGGCTCAAAATAATTTTAAAAAAATACAGGAAAAATACCTGAGATTTATTAAATATAAAGAAAGGAAACTAAAAATGCATAGTCAAAATTAACTTCACTTGCTTTCATGTGAGCCGTTTTAACTATTCTAACGTGATGTTTGCATAATAGGTTGTGTGATAAACTTACAGGGTATTTCAAACATTTTTTTAATACAATGCATGACATACATTGTCATGTCATGTCACATACCAATTGTCTACGGAATATTGTGTTTACAGGAATGCGTCAAATGAGGTAGATTGAAGATATGTTAGAGCCCAAACCATCCTTCATCGTTGTTGGGGGGTCATCGGTTTTGTTTTTAAGAGTATTTTTAAGTATGTTCTCAATTATTGACATATAGTTTTTGTGAGATATCTACAAAGTGGCTCAAATTATGAAGAATAAAAATACAGAAATAATAATAAGGTTAAAGGGTATTTTAAACATTTTTTGAATTCGCATGACATGTGTACTAATTGCCTATGGAATAGTGTGTTTACTGGGATACGTCAGATGCGGTGAATTTGAGATATGTCAGAGCCTAAACTGTCCTAATACTTGTTTCAAGAAAAAGTGGGTGGTCATCGGTTTCGTTTCCGAGCTATACTTATTTAAATGCTGGAATATAGGAAATATGACTTTCTGTAGAGGACAAAAACGGGTTTACTCACCCTTTCCGGGGGTTCTACCAAAAATTTTTCGCATCAGAGAGAAAGCCTGTGAACAAACTTAATTGACATAACTTTAAATATCGAATTTTATCTCTATAAGGCGATAAAAGTTGTAGCAAAAATCCATAAGAGTATAGATCGAATACAAAACCGATGACCACGGAATTTTTTTAAAGCAAGTTTCAGGATGGGTCCAGCTCAAACATATCTCAAATTTACCTCATCTGACTCATCCCGGTAAACACTATTCCACTAGACAGTTAGTACATCTATAATTTGTTTGATTTAAAAAATGTTTGATATATCCTGCAAGCTTACTACATAAACCATTATGTATGTAAATGTTACTTTATAATAGTTACAACGACTCACATCGAAGCAAATGAATTTATTTTGATTATGCATTTTTAATTTCATCCCTTTAAGTATATTTAACAAATCCCAGTTATTATTCCTGTCTTTCTATTATTCATATGTTGGGCTACTCTGTAGATATGTGACGAAAACTAATAAAACTCACATTTTTTATATTCTAGTGGCGCAGATTTAAATAATTATAGCTCGAAAACAAAGCCGATAACCCCCAATTTTTTTGAGACAAGTATCAGGATGTTTTGGGTTCTAAGATATCTTAAATTCACCTCATTCACTATTCCGTAGACAATTAGTAAACATGTCATGTCATAAAAAGTGTGAAATACCCTGTAAGTTTCTCACACAACCGATTATGCAAACATCACTCTAAAGTAGTTAAAACGACTCATATGAAAGCAAGTAAAGTTAATTTTGACTATGCATTTTTAGTTTAATCTCTTTATATTTAATAAATCTCAGGTATTTTTCTTGTATTTTTTTAAAATAATTTTGAGTCACTCTGTAGGTATGGGACGCAAAGTATATGTCAAAAATTCCTAAAAGGACTCTTTTTTTCAATAAAATAAGACTAATATCAGTTTTCTATTTTTATTTGGCGATAAGTTACTATAGAAAAACTACAAAAGGTCATATTTTTCAATATTTCAGTGGCGCGCATTTAAATAAGTATAGCTCGAAAGTGAATCCTATGACCCCCCCAATTTTTTTTGGAAAAAACATCAGGAACGTTTGGCCTTCAACATATCTCAAATTCAGCTCATCTGACGCATCCCGGTAAACAATGTATTTAGTGCCTCCTCCTTTATAGCTTTTCTAAAATTAATTTTGCTGATTTATTGTAGACATCATAAGAGTGTTTAATGACATCTATAAATCACTTTTAACTTTATTAACAAATTATAAAGAAAAATACAAGTATTTACCAATAGAACTTCTCCCGGATATTTTTTTGCAAACCTCACATGTTTTAGGTGAATTATTTCCCATTTTTCACAGAAAAAAACATAGTTTTACACGAAAAACGCAAGACACCGTAAAATGTAAATAAACAACAAAGATGGCCTCCACCGACACAGCAGAATCTACGTGCCAAAACACACGCATGTGCACTTGAAAATTTGCCATTGTTTCCAATGCAAGCTATGATTGCTTAACATTTCGATTTTTTGAACCAGTATTTATGCTCTAAGGTATTTGGGTTTACCCATTGGAATTTGACAAGTTTATGCTCAGATGCACCATAACAAGGCTTACCTAATCCATTATCCCTCTTTGTTGTTTTGTATGTGAGCAACAAGGACTTAATCGCAATTAAACCCATAATCGCGCTTAGGTGCGTCTGAGGGTCCAGGGTCCCCAGAAAAAAGTTATTTTCTAAAGGACAGAATATGTGGAAATGGGTAGCATTTATACATAGGTAGCATAAATTTACTACAAATCGAAATTTAACACTGCCAGATACCTCACATGGGCCAGAGCTTCAGCCGGACACTTTACTTTACTTTCTTTATTGTCCAAAAAGATGATCAATACAATCACACAAACAACGTCTAAAACTAGGATCTAAGCCTAAATCTAATCTAGAAAAAATAATTGTTACATTTTGCTTATTTATTGTATATTGACACAAAATAAAATGTATGAAATGTCACTATTGTTAAAATATTGGCTTATAGACAAATAAATAACAGGTTAAAAAGACAGATACAAAGGTTAAAAGACGGATTAAAATTGTAGATACAAATTAAATAAAATAATGTGTTTTTTTTTCAATTAAAGGTAAAGTCATAATTGCATTTAAGTTTTAGGTACTCAACAGTTTCCCTTCTGAATTTTTGATGGTCTTGTATTTCTTTAATATTTGATGGCAAAGTTTCAAAAGCTTTTATTGATCTGTACTGGGGACCCTTTTCAAAGAAAGTGGAGCTATGAGCTGGAATTCGTAGGTTATCTCTAAATCTTGTGGAAATGTGCATATTATTATATTGACTGGAGTTTTTTACAAATAATTCTGGGTTTGTTTTAACCAATGTTACTAGAGCTAGAAAATACAAAGATGGAGCTGTAAGTACTCCAAGCTTTATGAAGTAGGGCAAGCATGACACTTGGGGATGCAAATTATAGATAGATCTTGTAATGCGTTTTTGCGCTATAAAAACACGATTTGCAGCGGTCGAGGAGCCCCAAAATAGGATAACATAGCTTATTGCAGATTGTACAATTGCATTGTAAAAAAGTTTAATTATTTTATGAGATAATTTATCTCGCAATCTGCTTATAACAGCACAGCTGCTGCTTAATCTTGATACTAGTTTCTCAGTTGTTTTAACCCAGCTAAGTGTTTGATCAAGTTGTGTTCCAAGAAAGTCAACATTTTCTACTATTGGTATCGTTCTTAGTCTACCCCTAACATATAAAGATGCATTATTACTTTTGTTTTTTTGAAAACTCAGGAGTTCCGTTTTTTCAGTATTCAGTCTTAGGTTGTGCTTTTTACACCATTCTTCCATTTCGTGTGTGGCTTGCGAACAGAGTCTGGACAGTTCCTCGGCAGACCGACCCGACAGCAGCACCGTACTGTCGTCAGCAAACTTGTAGATCAGTCCCACGACAAACCCATCACATAAACTGTTAGCATAAAGAAGGAAAAGCAGGCGGCCAAGAACTGACCTTTGCGGTACTCTCTGCTCAACTTGAGTTTTTTTTTGAAGCGTAACTTATGTTATTAGATGAAATACTAATAAATTGTTTTCGTGAAGAAAGATAAGAATTGATAAGTTTATTACAAGTTCCTCTCATACCATATTTATCAAGCTTTTTCAAAAGTGTCTTGTGATCAATTGTATCAAATGCTTTTGATAAGTCGTAGAAAAGCCCAGCAACTCTTTCATTCCTGTCAACCCCCTCCAGAATATATTGGATAGCCTGATAAATTGCCAATTGTGTAGATTTTTTTGGTCGAAAGCCAAATTGGGTAGGGCTTAAAATATTATTCTTCTCAATAAATCTCATTAGTCTGTTATATATTGCTCTTTCAAAAACTTTTGAAAAGGAAGAGAGGATTGTGATTGGTCTAAAAATTTTTAGTAATTGGGGGTCTCCTTTTTTAAAGACAGGTATGACTTTCCCTAGCTTTAATGCTGAAGGAAAATCCCCTGTTATAAAACACTCATTCACCACCTCGCTCAGAGGTAAACTAATTGTGTGAGCTACTCATTTTAACAGGAACACAGGAACTTCGTCTTGCCCTCCCGATTGTTTATTGTTCATATTAAATATCTCTTATTGGGTGAAAGAACAATGAGGGATATTCATTTTTAATGTCGTTTAAGTAAGAATCATTTGGGAAAAAGTCAAGATTAAAATGATCACTGAACATTTGAGCTATTGTTGTCGGGTCTTCTATTATTGTTTTGTCATTTACTTTAATTTGAATGTTTTGTTTTCTATTAATTCTGTTAGTTTCTTTATTTACAATACCCCATGCTGTTTTTAATTTATTTTTTGAGTTAAAAATTTTGTTATTATTAATCCCTTTGTTTATATTAGATATACATTTTTTGTATAATTTTCTTTTGTGTTTGTATTGGGTAAGATCCTCATTGAGGTTAGTTCTTTTGTACCTAATGTACAATTCTTCAATATATTTGGAACACTCCCTAATCTCTCTGTTCACCCAATGGGGTCT
Organism: Aspidapion aeneum; assembly: GCA_963576565.1. Classification (NCBI taxonomy): domain Eukaryota; kingdom Metazoa; phylum Arthropoda; class Insecta; order Coleoptera; family Brentidae; genus Aspidapion; species Aspidapion aeneum. The sequence continues at coordinate 7,919,899 of OY755046.1, forward strand.
ATTTGTCATCCTAAAAGTGTTTAGTGGAAATGAAGTATCGAAATAGTAAAAAAATGTTTTGAAAAAGCTGCTGTACTTCTCCCCAACACCAGAAGAAATTTCAATGTTCCTCCATTCTCCTGTTCCAAGAAAACAGAGAAATTTTGTATATTTTGATGGTTGAAAAAGCGCCTTTTTGAAAAGCTTGTGTTTTTGGTGTCATGGCTTACCTTTAAGTTTATTATTTGACCATAATGATCAGAGATATTTGTAACATAGTTCTTACATTTAATAAGTTGATTGTTTATGTTGCTAAAAACATTGTCAATGCGAGTTGCTGAGGCAGCTGTAACCCTTGTCATCCAGCTCACATGCTCCACCAATTCATAAGTGGAGAATAGCTGCCTTAAGGCAAAGGTATTTTCACTATCCTCAGCAAAGTTTACATATATGTCCCCTAAAATAATTAAGTTGCATTTCTCATAATAAATTTGGTTTAAAATGACTGTAAAATTATCAAAAAATTCGACAAAATTACCATTTGGTGACCTATATAAATTTATAACTATATATTTGTTATTTTTTATTTTTAGTTCACAAGCTGAAAACTCACAGTCCTTTTCAATTGATTCCAGCTTTTTAACTGGATAGTTTAGTGCATGTGTTCCATTTTTGGCTAGAATGGCTGTGCCTCCTCCAGAGTGGTATTTTCTAGCTGAATAGCTTACTAAATCGTAGTCTAAAATATGCAGTTTTTTCAGACTCTCCTCGTCCAGCCAGTGTTCTGTGATACATATAACACATGGCTGTATCTCATCTAATATGACTTCGAAATCAAGCACCTTTGAGTTAATGCTTTGAGTGTTTAAATGAAATATAGATGGTCCTTGTTTTATGGGAGCGTTTTCAGTTAATTGCTGTTTGCCTCTGGATCGACCTGAGGTTGAGATCGGTCTAAAAAATTACGACCTAGTCTAAAGTTAAAGCGTTCAAATGCGACGCCTTTTGGCCAAAAACTTGACTGGTAGACTGATTCTTTTAGTTCGTGGATGACGCCTACCATAAAGCTCTTTTTTTTGCCTTTTTGTATTTTTGGTCTGCATTCTTTTATCTCTATATTGTCCAGCGAGATCTTTGCGTGCTTAGTTATGTAGTTAAGTATTACAATTTCGGATACAGACCCGTTTACTTTGGATAAATAAATTCATATTTTGCTGTCTTCTGTATTTTTAAAATTTTTGTCTTTACGCTCTCCAAATTTCTTGTTTATGTTTACATGTTTTCTTTTTTGTCTCTGCCTTTCAAGTCGTGGAATTTCGAACACGCCGTTTTCGTCGTCGCTTTCACTGACGTTAACGATTTTGTTTTGTCTGGGTCGGTCAACCGCACGGTCCCGTGCGTCAGCTGAGCTTGGTCGCTGAACATATGTTTTTGGCCAATGGGCCAACGATGTTGATTGCTGGTTGCTAATTTCAGGATTGTTTATTTGGACCTTTGATTTTTGTGTGGTTATATTATTTGGGTCTTTTTCATTGGGATTTCGCTCTTTTACCTCGAGATCATGCACCTTTTCCTCAAGATAAGTAGCCTTATCTCTCCACAGCTTGCAGTTTTCATTCAGTAAGGCGTTTTTTTCCTCCAGTTCTTTGATGATTCTGAGCAGATATGAGGAATCTCCGATGGTAATGGCGACAATGGCGGATGTGTTGATGTTTTTGGTTCCCCAGTTTCATGTTTGCATTGCGCGTTTTTCTGGGATGCCCTGAGTCATGCAACATGGATGGAAGCTGTACTCACAAAACTTGCATTTTATATGGTTTTTAACACTTTTATTGCAGTGGTTACACAGTATTTCGACGTTTTTATCACTAGCGCGCGAATTCGCGACATTGCTTGGCGCCATCACAACCTAACCTCAGTCTCAAAAAAACACCTAAACTTAAGTTACTTTCTAACGCTTGATTTTCATATATATGTTATTGGGCAGACTATTTGAAAACTATGTGTGATCAGCCAGACCAGTCAAATGGGCCAAATGTCCTTCCACACAAAATAATAAGGGATCCCAGTTTTTTAGCAGAAAGTCCGAAAGTTATCCGAACTGGGCACGATTAAAGAGTTAGTGGTCCTTAATATTACAATAAGTTTGCGATTTGAGCTATGTCTCCTTGTGTTTTTTTGTTGTCAGACGAATAGTTTTCTAGTTATCATTTCAATAATTTAGCGGTCACTTTGGATTTTGCCATTTTTTTTTCTTGGTGACCTTAACTTAAAAACTACTTATTTTTGAGAATATTTGTAAAAGCTTAAAATAAAAACTAAGGAATAACCTACAAAATGAGTTTGCTAAATTTGATTTTTTTTGTATATTCTTTTTTTCTCCATGCTACAGACATGAAGTTATAAAAAAAAACTGATTTTGGTCGCCATTTTACTTCAAAACTTCCAGAAAGGCTAGCAGGCTGAAATTTGGCAGACTGATGGGGATAAAACCTTTGCATAAAATAAAAAAACCCAAAATTTTAATTTACTTTTCTCTTCTATACATTTAAAGTTATGTATAAATAATATTGCTCACTTTAAGAAACGCTAGAGAGCAAAGCTTTGGCATAGTCATAGCAATTATCACAAAACTATTAAAAAAAAATAATAATAAATGGATCTATGATGGTTAGATACCTTCCTAGCCCATTAGCACACTCTATGTGAACTCTACGCTATATCAGCCTTCAAAACTGTTTTTGTAAATATCTTAGAAGGGGAAGCTCTTACAAAGGTTTTAGTTATAACATAAAATATTGAGAAAAACGTATTTGGCTATATTCTGAAAACCGCATATCGATACAATTAACATATTTTAAATTTTAAACTGTTAGAAAACTATTATTAGCATTAATGGATTTTCACCAAAATCTAAGCAGCTTTTACACTATTTTACTTGAAAATTTCATGAGAATCGATTCAGCGCTTTAGGAGTACACACATACAGACAAACGTAAATAATTTACAAAGGTTAGTTTTAGCGCCCTAGATATAAATTAAACGAGGAGAATTTAGTGGCGTAAGGGCAAGGAAAAATAAGAAAAATAAGATAACAAAAAGATTTACCTCGTGCTGGGATCGAACCAGCCTGGATAGTGAAAGGTCGCTGGTTCGATCCCAGCCCGAGATAAATCTTTTTGTTATCAAACGTGGTATTTCGTACCCGTGAATTTAAAAATCAAAAAAGTTTCGTGGCTAATCGGGCAAAAAGGAGTTTTTGTTTCCCTCATATTTTTCCGTGGGTAGCCTGAAAGCTTAACCTCACGGGGGTCCAGAATCTAATGGACACCTAATAAGTGTTGATAGTTAACTGTTTCGTCCTTATGGGTCTCCTCATAACACTGTTGGTCAATGTGACAAATCTTGCGAAGTTAATTACACGGTTTTATCTCTAATCAAATGTAAATAGTGAGAAAACTATCGCAAGAAGCGCCATCTACCGAGATACGAGAGAAACAAAAAACAAAAGCAGGCGAAACACTGCTATACAATATCGATCAATGAAAAGATCGAATGCAAATAAAAGAAAACAACTATAGTCCGTGACCTACGACAGCTCTTTGTCTTTCAGGCCGGATCAACGCATATTGCATTTTTACCCGTCATCAAGACAGTCAATCAACGGAATTTTTAAGCCAAATTATACTAACAAACGTGGAATTTCGTACCCGTGAATTTAAAAATCAAACAAGTTTCGTGGCTAATCGGGCAAAAAGGAGTTTTTGTTTCCCTCATATTTTTCCGTGTGTAGCCTGAAAGCTTAACCTCACGGGGGTCCAAGATCTAATGAACACCTAATAAGTGTTGACAGTTAACTGTTTTGTCCTTATGGGACTCCTTAGAACACTACTGCGGACTATAGTTGTTTTCTTTTATTTGCATTCGATCTTTTCATTGATCGATATTGTATAGCAGTGTTTCGCCTGCTTTTGTTTTTTTGTTTCTCTCGTATCTCGGTAGATGGCGCTTCTTGCGATGGTTTTCTCACTATTTACATTTGATTAGAGACAAAACCATCTAATTAACTTCGCAGGATTTTTCACATTGACCAGCAGTGTTCTGAGGAGTCCCATAAGGACGAAACAGTTAACTGTCAACACTTATTAGGTGTCCATTAGATCTTGGACCCCCGCGAGGTTAAGCTTTCAGGTTACCCACGGAAAAATATGAGGGAAATAAAAACTCTTTTTTGCCCGATTAGCCACGAAACTTGTTTGATCTTTTTGTTATCTTATTTTTCCTTGCCCTTATGCCACTAAATTCTCCTCGTTGTTTAATTTATATCTAGGGCGCTAAAACTAACCTTTGTGATTTTAGGTTTGACTTGATATTGTTTGTTGGAAATTCCACATCTGACACCTTTAGTGTCGCGCTACAGGTCGTGTACCACTGGTAGATGGATAAATAGGGTTTCATACAACTAATAATCGTGAATGTGTATTCCTCTCTCATCCCCATATAATACCTACCGTGTCCTCGTACATATCGGAAGCTTGAGAACACACACCCATACTAACAAAGAAAAATTAGAGATGACCAAAGGGTTTCCAAATAGGCGGATTTTGAACCAGTGCCTCGGTGGCTCAGGGGTAGAGCGTTCGCCTAGATAGCGAAAGGTCGCTGGTTTGATCCCAGCCCGAGGTAAATCTTTTTGTTATTTTATTTTTCCTTGCCCTTATGCCACTAAATTCTCCTCGTTGTTTAATTTATATCTAGGGCGCTAAAACTAACCTTTGTGATTTTAGGTTTGACTTGATATTGTTTGTTGGAAATTCCACATCTGACACCTTTAGTGTCGCTGGTAGATGGATAAATAGGGTTTCATACAACTAATAATCGTGAATGTGTATTCCTCTCTCATCCCCATATAATACCTACCATGTCCTCGTACCTATCGGAAGCTTGAGAACACACACCCATACTAACAAAGAAAAATTAGAGATGACGAAACGGTTTCCAAATAGGCGGATTTTGAACCAGTGCCTCGGTGGCTCAGTGGTAGAGCGTTCATATAGATAGCGCAAGGTCGCTGGTTCGATCCCAGCCCGAAGTAAATCTTTTTGTTATCTTATTTTTCTCATGTTTCCTTGCCCTTATGCCACTACATTCTCCTCGTTTAATTTTAATCTAGGGCGTTAAAACTAACTTTTGTAATTGGAAGATTGGCTTGATAATGTTTGTTGGAAATTCCACGTCTCACATCCTTACTGTCGCGCTATATGTCGTGCACCGCTGGTAGATGGATAAATAGGGTTTCATACAACTAACAATCGTGAATGTGTATTCCTCTTCCATCCCCATATAATACCTACCGTGTCCTCGTAGCTATCGGAAGCTTGAGAACACACACCCATACTAACAAAGAAAAATTAGAGATGGCGAAACGGTTTCCAAATTTTGAACCAGTGCCTCGGTGGCTCAGTGGTAGAGCGTTCGCCTAGATAGCGAAAGGTCGCTGGTTCGATCCCAGCCCAAGGTAAATCTTTTTGTTATCTTATTTTTTTTTTGCCCTTATGCCACTAAATTCTCCTCGTTGTTTAATTTATATCTAGGGTGCTAAAACTAACCTTTGTGATTTTAAGTTTGGCTTGATATTGTTTGTTGGAAATTCCACGTCTGACACCTTTAGTGTCGCGCTATATGTGGTGCACCACTGGTAGATGGATAAATAGGGTTTCGTACAACTAACAATCGTGAATGTGTATTTTTTTTTTACGGGTATGCGCACTCGTAAGGAGATCCCTATCACGCTCGAGGAGCGGCAAGTGTGCGAAAATGTTGGTGTGTGTTGGTTTTGAAACGGTTCAGGTTGTAACCTGCAGGGAAAACTGTCGCAGGGAGTTTATTCCACAGCGATGCTGTTCTCCAGAGATATGAATTCTGATATAATGAGGTTCTTGGTGCCTCTATTTTGACAATAAATTGATGGTTACCGTCTGTTTGACGTGTTCGCCTAGTAGGTGCTACTCCCGGGGGGATCATACGTGCCAACTCTTCAGAGCATTTTCCGTGATAATACCTGTAGAAGAGAGATAGATCGCCCACAGTTCTTCGATGTTCGAGACTATCCAAGCTACGGGTAAGTGCGGGGTCATTGATCAGCTTGATAGCTCGTTTTTGCATGGTGTTCAAAAGCATTAAGGTATGTTTGGGTGCCGCACTCCATATATGTGAGCAGTACTCCATAGTCGATCGAATCTGGGCTTTGTAGAGTGTCAGCAGTTGGCTTGGTGTATACAGATGTCTTGTACGAAATAGCACCCCAAGCTTTTGGGACGCCCTTTTAGCTATATCTGCCACGTGACTGTGCCAAGACATGTTGGTCTCTGCAGTGACTCCTAAGATGTTCAACTGGCTCTGCAATGCGACAGCACTTCCAGATAGCATGATGTTTGGCTCACTGGTGCTGGTCTTTTTTGAAAACAGGACTGCTTGGGTTTTCTGCGCGTTGAACTGTACAAGGTTTTTGTTGCCCCAGTCCTCTATCTCCAAGTCGTTATTTATCTGTGATATTTCAGTTAGTCTAAGGTAATGGAATTCACGTGCGGAGAGACATGTGGGTGGTATGACTATGGAGACTACATTGCCATCATCTGCAAAGCAATAAAGTGGATTTACTGTTTTATCTATGAGGTCATTTATGCAAATCAGAAAAAGTGTTGGCGAAAGGATTGCTCCCTGTGGCACACCAGCATTTATTTGGTAAGAGTTGGAGTTCCGGCCATCCAGTGCAACATAAATGGATCTATCCTTAAGGTAACTTTCAAACCAAGTGCAAAGTCTCGGCGACAATCCCGTTGCTTTGAGCTTGTTGAGCAGATTTTCATGCCAGACTTTATCGAATGCTTTAGATATATCTAAGGCAATTGTTCTTGTTTCACCTCGCAACTCAATCGCTTTTTGCCATAAGTGAGTGACGTATGTAAGTAAATCGCCAGTTGACCTATATTTTCGAAATCCGTATTGCTTGTCGTTGATAATTTTGTACTTTTCCAAGTACTTGGTTAGGTGATTGTTCACAACTCTTTCCATTACTTTTGATATCACCGGAAGTAGAGCAATTGGTCTATAGTTTAACGGATCTGTCTTTTTTCCTTTCTTTGGAATGGGTTGTACTGCGGCAGACTTCCATGATGATGGATATACTCCTTGCCTATAAGATAAATTGAATAATTTTGCGAAAGTTGGGGTGAGTTCGCTAGCACAATTTTTGAGTACTATCGCGGGAATGCCATCTGGACCCATTGCTTTGTTTGTATCCAACTTTTTAAGGGATTTTCGTATTTCTCTGTGACAAAAGGGTACCTCTGGCATACTGTGGGAAACCCTTTCAATGAACGGTGGAGTTTTTCCATTTGGCACTGTTAGGTTTGAGTTGGAGGAAAAGATTTTGGCCAGCATATTGGCTTTTTCCTCTGATGTTGTGGCTAAGTGAGTATTTTTATCTGTAAGTGGTGGTATGGATGACTTGGTGAAGTTTGATCCAACGGCTTTTGCAAGAGACCAAAAGGACCTAGAACTACTTGGACAATTCAGCAACCTGTTTTTTATTCTTTGATTGTATGTTTCTTTGGCGGCGTCAATAGTAATTTTGCAACTATTTCTGGCTTCTATAAATTCTGTGTGGTTTTGAGCGGTTTGTTGTCGTTTCCAAAGGTTATATGCTCTGTGTTTTTTCTGTACAGCCGTTTGACACTGGCTGGTTCTCTTCGGTATTCCTCTCCCATTCCCATATAATACCTACCGTGTCCTCGTAGCTATTGGAAGCTTGAGAACAAACACCCATACTAACAAAAAAAAATTAGAGATGACGAAATGGTTTCCAAATAGGCGGATTTTGAACCGGTGGCTCAGTGGTAGAGCGTTCGCCTAGATAGCGAAAGGTCGCTGGTTCGATCCCAGCCCGAGGTAGATCTTTTTGTTATCTTATTTTTCTTCTTTTTCCTTGCCCTTATGCCACTAAATTCTCCTCGTTGTAAATAATTTATCTCAGAAAGAAAATTCATCAAATCCAATACCTTCTTTAGCCATGGCTGCGCAGGCTAGGAAGGTAAAAATATATATTTTAAACTATCACTAATTTCTGATTGACCAGTGATTTATGGGTGGAATGGCCGTTTACTGAAGACAAGTAGTATTAGTAGTAGTGGTGGGGAGACCATTTTTGGTCTAGCGACTAGGCATACGGCGTGCCCTTTTCGCAAGCCCCGATTTGTCCGTACACCATATATCAAGATGATGCACGTGCCCCGTAGGATGCAAGTTTTCTTTCTCTAAGAGGACTTAATTTTGAACCTCTTTGTCGAGGACAGGACATCTTTATATTGCGTAGCAAGTATACACAGAGGACCCACGCTTTCACACCCCTTCCGAAAGGTGGTCCTGCTACATGTTAAACTTGCATCTGCGTATATTCCCGATGTTCAAGGTCAACTTATATTTTGCGTGCATCGCATCGCATGCTAATTTGATGACGACTGTTGAACGCTAAAAATGAAGTGGGCGACAGGGCGACACTGCATCGTTGTTCGGGACGCGAAACTGGTACCTTCTGCATGTGAAGCTGAGGACCATACCACGGCATTACCCTACTACCTTACTGAAGACAAGGTTAAATCTTAAATTTTTCTGCTTAGCAAAAAAATAAGTGCTGTTTTTTTTACAGACTAAGAGATCAATATGCTATACTGTCTTCGACCAACGTGAAGTCGGAACCAATTGATTTTGAATTGAAGATTGAAGAGGAAATCAAGCAGGAAGAGCTTTTGTTGGATGACAGTTTACCTGAGTAAGTGTTTACATATTGATGCTCCGTTAAAAAGTTAGCACATTTTTAATGTCTGTCAAAAAACTGTCATTACTGTCACCTGAAAATTTTATGAAAATCGGTTTAGCAGTTTAGGAGCTATCGTGTTACAGACAGACATACACACACACACACACCTCACGACGTGATTCTCGATGATATTACTAAGATACACCAAATAACACATTTTCAATTCTAGCAATAGGGTATTTGACAAATTTTAGAAAAGTGTTTAGAATGATACATAGGTCCCTAATTTGCTAAAATCAAGTTTTCTAATTTCCGATTTGAATTTGCCGCTAAAACGTTCATTTCTAGCATGGCGTTGCAATGATGTCACAGCGCAGTAAAATTGCGGACAGATACATGGCATTCAACTGTTTATTTGTTTTTGGTCCGTGTTTTTACTGTTTATGTAAAAAAATGTCCTATAAGTGGTGTGTAGTGTAGTGTAGGTAGTAGTGTTCGAATTCTAGCATAAAAACACCTGAAAAACTATTTATTCATGTGCCTACAGCAGTAAAAGAACGGAAAAAGTGGCTAGAACTTGCTCGAAGAGACCCAAGGGCCTTATCTAATACATCTTCACTTTACATTTGTGAAGATGACTTTGATGTGAGTATAACTAAATTGTTTCTATTAATTTTACTCACGTTGTCTATAATATATATAACTATTTCGTAAATGACGATGAAATTTTTAAGGTTATGTTTATTACAAGGGGTGAACAACTATAATAGGTAGAAAGGTGTACAAATTTTTAGGCGGTGCTAGGCAGTTATTAGGCAGGACTAGGGAGTACCTCTAAATGCAGGATTAGGCAGTGCACATGAAGGCTAAATGTAGGACTGAGCAGTGCATATACAAGACTAGGCAGTGCATAGGCAGTACTTACGCAGGACTATGCAGTGTAACCTATGCAGTACTTCAAGTATTGCTGGTCGTTGTATACTTTTTGCCTACCTGTCCTGCAATTTTTGATTGTTTCTTAATGCTTAAAATAATAATGATTGGGTATTTAATTGAATCTATTGTAAGTGGCATTAAACAAAAAAGCAAAATATATAACCTAACCTCAAAATCCAAATGAGTAAAAGTAGGCCAAGAATATAAAAGAACTTTCAGTTATATACAAAACAACTCATCGAATACTTACATCAAAATGTTAACGTTTCTAAATTCCGCAGAACAAAAATCACTGTTGTTTGGAGAATCCGTTTTCCATTGAAAATATTTTTTATAAGCAAAACACAAAATAAAATCTAATTTAGGATGATAATTCGCACTTTAAACCAAAGCAAACATTACCGTCCATATGAAAACAACACAGAAAATAGGTTCGTTCGAGGCGTTTACTGTTTTGTGACGTCACTCGCAGCTGATTGGTAGACCGCCTGTTTGGAATCACGTGGCTAATTGTTTTAATTCAATGAATTTATTTAATTAAAAGAAATGAATTTGAGAAAAAATTAAACAAAAAAGTTTGTTTTTAGCATTACCAAGACCTAAAGAGATATCTAAAAATAAATATATATTTATTTTTTACTACTGTCAAACACCCTATTGCTGCGTGGGCTAGAAAGGTAAAAATTTATTATGAAAATTGCAGTAAAACGAGTTTTTTTAATTTAGTTTCGTAACGCGATTTTCCTTATTTTTCGCCCCCAACGCTGTTCTCGGATTCATTTTTGCGTACTCCACTGTTTAAGGCTTTATAATTATCAACCAAAGTGTCACCTTAAATTTGAGATTGTCGTATCGTTTGAGGTCAATCTACTTTTTTAAAATAATAACTAGTTTCTTTATTAATTTTTTTATATATTTTTTAATTAAACCAACCAAGACATTGCATACGTTTTTGGACAGCTAATTTTGACGTCAAGAAAATTAAATTGCGGTTTCCCTTTAAAAAAGTTGTTTGAGCCCAAAATAACCTACAAAAAATGTGTCAATGTTGAAGTCAAGATAACACTTAGCCCTAAAAGTTTTGCTTACACCATTTTTTCGAAAAACTGTTAGTTTTCGTGTAAATTAGGTATAATGATACATACCGGATACGCGCGGAAACTGCTGTATCTTTTCTTGAAACATTTCAGCCGATATTTGACCTATCTAAAACTCTACTTCGGAATGAGCTGCTCAAACTCAAACTTTGCACAGTCGTAGATCTTTATAGAGTTGACAATCCCTCCAAGCTTCATGGACTTCCACAATGTAGTAAAGTAGTTACGAAATTTCAAAAAACATGGAAATTGCCACTCACTCACTCACTCCTGTATAGATCATCAAATTTCTACTGTACTTCCAGACATGCTACAAACCTGAAATTTGGCACACTGATAGAAATTGTGACCAAACCCTTGGAAAAAATAAAAAAACCCCAAAATTCTAATTCACTCCCCTCCTCCATACATGTAAAGTTATGTAAAAGTAACACACCACTTCCAGAGGCGCTAGAGAGCTGAGCTTTGGCAGACTGATAGGAAATATTATAAAACTATAGGAAAAAACTTAAAAACCTCAAAATTTTAATTTGCTTCCCTTCCCTATAAATGTAAAGTTATGTAAATGGAACATTGCCCACTTCCAGAAACCCTAGAGAGCTGAGCTTTGGAAGGCCGATAGGAACTATGATAAAAGTAGAAGAAAATTAAAAAAACCCAAATTTTAATTAACTTCCCTCCCCTATAAATGTAAAGTTATGTAAAAGTAACATTCTCCACTTCCAGAAACGCTAGAGAAATGAGCTTTGGAAGACTGAAAGGAACTATGATAAAACTCTAGGAACAAATTTAAAAACACCAAAATGTACTTTCCTCCCCTATAAATGTAAAATTATGTAAAATTAGCATTGCCTACTTCCAGGAAAACTAGAGAGCTGAGCTTTAGAAGGCTGAAAGAAGCTATGAAAAAACCATAGGAAAATTTTTGTTTTGTGCATGAGTTTCCTAATCAACCGGTTCCTCTTCGTCAAACAATCTACAACATTTTTCATAATTTTAGAACACATGGGTGCATAAATGGTTGTAGAAAATGTTATAATGAAGGCGACGTACCAGCCCGTCCTGTTCCTCCTGAGATGGAGAACGGGATGAGATGGTATGTGCTTACGTTGAGGCTCATAAACCGTGCTCGACTAGGAAAATATCCGAGGAGGTGGGCATTGAAAATCGTACCTGCCAAAGAATGTTGAGAAGGTACGGTTACAAATCCTACAAGGTGACGTGCTCGCAGGATTTGCATGAAGGTGATTGTTTTCGTCGTATGTAGTTTTGTGAAACTATGAGGGAAAAAATAGGCAGGGATGAAAATTTCCTGTAAAATGTCCTTTTTCGCGACGAAAAAACTTTTTTCCTTCATAAAAGACACAATTCTCAAAATACACAGTACTGGTCACGAGAAAACAAACACCTTGAGGCAACTGTGAGGACACAACAACCACAAAATTAAATATATGAACTGGGATTATTGGTGACCACATAATTGGACCTTTTTTTATCGATGGTAATTTGAACGCCCAAAAATATCTTGATCTCCTTCAGCAACAGGTTATACCTAGGCTGCAGGAGCTCAACATAAATTAGGAAGCAACTTGGTTTCAGCAAGATGGTTGTCCTTCACACAATTCGCAGTTAGTGTCAAATCACCTTCGGGAAATATTTCAAGATTGGGTTATATCCACTTGTGTAAATATCCCTTGGCCAGCGAGGTCTCCTGACTTTTTTTGTGGGGTAGATGGGAAGGTGTGATTTTTACCTTTCCTGATTTAAGGCCCTTAATTCTTGGTGAGTTAAGTGACAAAATTCGGAATGCAGCTAACTCAACTACCTCTCAAATGTTAGCAAACACCCGCCAAGAATTTTATGATCGGCTAGGTTATTGCGAGGCTCAACAGAGAGGACGGTTTGAGCATCTAATAAATAAAAAGTAGAGCTTAAACTGTACTGAAACCTGCTTCGTAGGGTTTAGTGGTGTTTCATTTTTGAAATGCCGGATTTTTGAACTGTATGACTAATAATCAATACTGCGAATCCGTAATTAAGTGTACAGGTAGAGCTTTTTAACATGGCAAAAATGTTAAAGGAGGTTACTAAACGCACAAACAAAATATTCCACAAATTCAACTTTATGGATAACAAATTTCTTGGTCTTTATGTGTACCGATTTATTCTTAACCAGAGTTAGAAACCAATACTTTGAAAAGTTACTACTACATTACAAATTACTTTACAGAAATTTATTTAGAAAACTGTATAATTAATTACAATAAAAAAATAACTTAATGCTTAATTTAGTAATACATTCCGAACTTACGCCTTAAATTCAGTACGAAACGTGGATTGCTAAATAATAAAAGCAAAATAGCTTTTCACAAATAATAACAATCACTTTAGTAATTCAATTGCATTTTTGTAATTTCATTATCATTGTAAATGTAATCGAAAAAAGCAATGTGATGTTGTAGCATTGCATTTTGAAATAGTTTTGCAATTATTTTAAAAACTTAAATAATTGCAATTACCATAACACCGCATTTCAACTTATTGTTTTTTTTCAAGTTGAATGTTCCCTCCATTTAAGGGACAAAAATAAAATTTTAAAAGGAGTAGCAAAACGTGACAAACATTTTTTTCTGCAGCCTAAAACCAGTAGAGGGGCAAGAACTTTAGGGCTGTCGTACATCCCTACCCCCAAAAATGTTGTCCCCTATTCTGTTTCCTGGATAGTGTATGGTGACTTTTAGCAACTGGACTTCGTGTGCCGCCGCCAGGAGATCGAACGGCACAAGAGTTTTGCAAGTGGCATCACAAAACACACTTGAGCGGCATTTAAGCGCGACTTTAATAAAAGAGCAAGGTTATTGTGTAAGACAAAATTATTTAAAAAATGAATTTTTCTCGATTTAATGTTTCCTGATTAAAGCTAAAATAACGAAATAAATAGTAATTACTATTTCTTTGTTTTTTAAAAGGGGATATCTTACTGGGATTGCTCCTGTTTAGTAATAAAAAACTATTAATGAATTTTGAGTCACAGCGGCAAACGCTCCTGAATATGCGCATCTTTGGTCCCTTACTGACTTCTTTTTTATACGCTTTTCATAAAGGCTAAACGTCCGAAGTCGAGCCCTGTATAATATGACATCATGAGGTCACGCCCTCTCGCAGAGGCCTTGGGCTGTATACAGAGAGCGAAGTTTAGCATATTCTTAGCCACTCATACACTTAACTCTTATTACATTTAATCACCTGTTAGTTTTTCGATATATTCGTTTAAAAAAAAAAATTAATAATTACTGTAGATCAATCTTCAAAAAAAAAGTGCTTACATTTAAAACAGATACATTATTAAAAGACCTTTTTAACAAGATTATCATGTTTCCTGTTTTAATTCTTAGGAAAATGTTCATCCAGACAATTCAAATTAGTGCCATGCACTTGAAAAATAAAACTTATTAAATGAACAGGAACTGATATATTGTTTTAATTTTGTTGTTACGTTTTTATTTATTTATATATTTTATAAAATTGTTTGTTTTTTTTTTGTTAATATTGGTATAAATACATTTTGGGACTATTGCTTTCAAATTTGACTACTTGAATAGGGTACTTGACAAATTTTAGAAGTGTGTTTAGAATGATACATAGGTCCCTAATGTGCTACACAAAATATTAAAATAGTATATTTTATCATGACTACATTTAAAATCAAGTTTTCTACGACGGCGACGCCCCCCCCCCTCTGCGCTTGGCGCCCCTGGCGACCTTTGAGAAAAATAGAATTAATAGTGTTATTATTTTAAAAAAAGGTTTGTAATTTATTTGACTCCCATACCTATATTTGCGCCCCTTAAGGTCTTCGCAACCCCCCCGCCCTTTTATCCACGACACGTTACTGCGCAGGACTATGCAGTTATGCAGTACTTCAAGTATTACTGGTCGTTGTATACTTTTTGCCTTCCTGTCCTGCAATTTTTGATTGTTTCTTATCGCTTAAAATAATAATGATTGGGTATTTAATTGAATCTATTGTAAGTGGAATATTAAACAAAAAAGCAAAACATATAACCTAACCTCAAAATCTAAATGAGTAAAAGTAGGCGAAGAATATCATAAAAGAACTTTCAGTTATAACAAAACACCTCATCGAATACTTACATCAACATTTTAACGTTTCTAAATTCCGCAGAACAAAAATCACTGTTGTTGGCAAAGAAACCTGCCACCATAAAGGAATGCAGCATTGGCAAGTTGGAGCTATCGGCTTTGAAGAATCCGTTTTCCATTGAAAATATTTTTTATAAGCAAAACACCAAATACAATCTAATTTAGGACGATAATTCGCACTTTAAACCAAAGCAAACATTACCATCCATAAGAAAATAACACAGAAAATAGGTTCGTTCGAGGCGTTTACTGTTTTGTGACGTCACTCGCAGCTGATTGGTAGACCGCCTGTTTTGAATCACGTGCCTAATTGGTTTAATTCAATGAATTTATTTAATTAAAAGAACTATGAATTTGAGAAAAAATTAAACAAAAAAGTTTGTTTTTAGCATTACCTAAAGATATATCTAAAAATAAATATATATTTATTTTTTACTACTGTCAAACCCTATTATTAGTGTGCCTAGCATCGGTATAACGTGGGATAGATTTAACAAGGTCGCACTGTAAAATAAAGAAAAAATAGATTTTTTTTTTAACCATTTCTTAAACTCGGGGATCAACGCCTTTAGTTTTGTTTTGCTTTTTTAGTTTCTTACAGCAAGATTATTTGACAGATGACTAAATTTCAGCCAGTTTTTATTCGGCTTTCTTTATTAAACATAATTAAATACAAGGTGATTTGATTTCAAAATCTAAAAAAATATATCAGGGATATGCTATATATTTCATAAACTATACAAGAAATCGAAAAAAGTTTAGTACAAAAGTTTGAGGGTTTTAAAATGTCTACTGAGCAGTGATAATTTTAATTCACATTTTAATTCCGAGTTAGTAGGTTTTAAAATTAATGCAGTTACATAAGAAATTCAATACTTTATTATTTATTGTTCTATCTATTTAGCCTTCTTCGATCCATCTTTGGACATAGGCCTCCCCCAATTTGTTCACTCTTCTCTGCCTGTCGCTTGCTGTTAATAAAACCACGAATTTCTTATGCGAACACATTGTCTCAAAAACTCGATAATTCAGATACGGTTGAAATTAAATAATTTCTTCTAACGAACTTTGATTAGAATTAAAGGGAGAAATGAAATGTCAAATAATATACAGGCTGCTCCATCTAAAAAATCAATGATGTTGTGCCACGACTTTATGTCCAACCCTGTCTTCTTTTGAAAGTGTTAAAACCCCACCCTAAAAACCGTTTTTTGGAGATTGCGTATAGGTTAAGAAATAATCGATTGTTTTCATACTGAACAGCGACCCTATATATTATTTTAATAAATAAGCGTTCGAGCTCGCGGCCTAATAATAGTGACAAAATCATAGCCTACCGTTGTAAGGTAATAGACAAAACTGTCAGCCTGACAATGTCAAATAAAATGATAACCGATTACAACCCTTTTAACTAAGGCCATAAGAGGCTGTTCACAAATTATATAACTGGGCCGTAATAATGATGGGTTTTTCCAAGGGGATTTTTCATAAAAATCGATTACAAGGCCGGGGTTTAAAAATAGCTATTTTTTCTCGACCGCGCAGAGAAAAAAAAGGGGATTATAACTTCGCTTTTTACCTGTGTATGAATTATGATGTATCGGCTATGTACAGTCGGGGACTTTTTAAATTGCCGCCCTCGAAAATAAATAAAAATCCTCTTTGAAATTTGGAAAAGTAGTTTGAACCAAAACAAAAAAATTGTCAACCTTACCTCTGTCTGTAGACATACATATTTAAAAAAAATATATTTCTTTAATTGACTAATTTTGACAGAAAAAAATAAAACGGCAATTTAAAAAGTTCCCGACTGTACGTATATCTAATGTTACCCTAAAAAACATAACGCACTCAGGGGGTTGTTAGGTTAATGACATAAAACTCAAGCCTAAGGATTTTTTTGATATTTTCGGCCGACGATGCGAGT
The DNA here is from genome assembly GCA_963576565.1 of Aspidapion aeneum. NCBI lineage: Eukaryota > Metazoa > Arthropoda > Insecta > Coleoptera > Brentidae > Aspidapion > Aspidapion aeneum. The sequence goes on from OY755046.1 coordinate 7,936,820, forward strand.
AACATATAGGTTGCCTTAAAAAAAATACAGTGGTTATGACAAGTGAAATATATCAAATTTTTGTTTTACAACTATTAAAAAACTACCAATTCACTTTTAACGTTAGTTTGTTCGTATCGGTTCGGTTCGGTATCCAGATACTCTCGTATTTTTGTCCAAACTATTTAATTATATTCGTCAAGACAAACTTTCAATTGTTCTCACTAGATGGAGCACTAGTTAACATCGCAATGGCATGGTATAAGAGATGTGAAGCTTAAGGATGTACAATTTAACTAATAATTAATAAAGGCGAACTTTACCTCATTACTCAATTCTCGTCGGATCGTAAGATACAGTATCGGCCAAAACTAGAGCAACTCTCTAAAATTGTATAATTATCTGATCTTGTACCAACTATCACAAAAAAAAACTTCAATCCAGTTCTCAGTTCACGGGTGTGGGTGATGTTCTCCAAGTGCTTTTTTGTCAGGTTAAAAAAACTTTAAAAAAATCTGTATAATTTTAGGCAAAAAAGGCAAGTACCATTCGAAAATAACGGAAAAGTTTTATATGTTCTAAACATTTTACAACAATATCCCAAATGCTAATCTAGATGACATTTTATTATATTTAAAAATTATTAAATTTAATAATATTGATTTTTCAAATTTTAAAAATTCATAATTAGAACGAACATATATTTAGTCTAATTGGTATGAAGTTTTCAGGACTTACTACACACTGTATCTATCGCTTAAATGGTGCTTGCCAGTTTTGTCTCAAATTTACAAAAAAAAACTTGTTTAGCTATTTTTTAAACGCGACGAAAAGACACTACATGAATTTGTGGAGAAAATCACCGAATGGCTTTTTTAAAGTCAGTTCTTTAAAATATCTTTGAGTAAATACAAGATGTCATTTTCTGTTACCTCTTAAACATGTATTATATGTAGGTATATAAAATATTTTTAAACTTTAATTATAAGCAGGCGTAATAGCGTCTCATCTGGGAATTATTATAAATGCATTTGCCCAACAAAACGATTTTTTAATTGTGAACATTGGATAAGTTAAGATTTAAGTTGTAGTGGGACAACAAAAAATCGTCTTTTTGACACATTTTTACTTATCACTGCCGCCATATTAATTTTAAAAAATTATAGTTTCACATTCCTATCAGTATCCAAAAATCTCATGTATGGCTAGTGGTGGCTGGCGGAAAAGCCGCGTTGCCAGATAACTGACGCATCAGTTTAAACGGCGTTTTGCAAAAAATCGAGTCAACTGTGTCAAACGCTTTGGCAAGATCGACAAATACACATATGTAACGTCCTTTCCTCGTTTTATAAAGAAAAGGATTTTGTTACGTTTGGCGTGGACCTCTTACCAGGAATCTAGATAATTGGGCGCCACAGTCGAGAAAGGGGTGGGTTCATAATAATAACAAGTCGTCGTAGATTTAAACCAATGTATTCTAGTCAAAAAAGTCCAAAATCCAAAATCAAATAACTTACGGAGGTGTGTTAGTTAATAAGAAAGTTAAAAAAAACAGACAAGCAAAGTATTAAAATCATGCGAATAAATGCGGTTGAAGCAAAACTTAATTAATCGTGCGATAAGCAAAAATAAATATTTAAGCGGACTAATGCGGAAATAAACAAACGGTATCAGGCAAATTAATAGCGTGGACAGCAGACTCTTATATTAAAAACGCATCGGAAAACCTGTGTAGTGGTTTATGTCAAACTAATGGACAACCTGTATAATCAAATTGTAGAGTGACGGGCTAAACGGTTAACCTGTAAGTCTTTACTGTTATAACATAATACGGATATTACACGGACTGTATAGAAGTGGCCGATACAGTTGCAGTGTCGGACACTAAAGGTGTGGTCGTTACTGTTGTTATGTAATAACGGGTATTACACGTACTATATAGGAGTGGCCGATACAGTTGTAGTGTCGGACAGTAAAGGTGTGGCCGTTACTGTTGTGGTGTAATAATGGGCGTTACAAGGACTGTATAGGAGTGGCCGATACAGTTGCAGTGTCACACAGTAACGGTGTGGCCGTTACTGTTGTAATGTAATATCGGGCATTACACGCACTGTATAGGAGTGGCCGATACAGTTGTAGCGTAATAAAACCCCCTGTATATCAACCGTTGATATTACCTGAGTCAGCTGTCCTACCTATAATAACACGGCTTGTAACGTATCATTTTTACGTTTAAGGCAAACGTTACATATTTGTTTATTTAGGTAAATAATCAAGGCTCTTCGACTCGTCTTTCTGTACACAAATTAAGGATATTTTATAGAGCTAGGTTTTGAGGTTATATAGTGTCCAGAAAGTTACCTTATGAAGGAGGCATTCCATCGAATTACTGTGGACACTGCGCACATCGTATTATTTGGGCATTCTAATCGGAATTTGAGATCACAGGTTTCGGGAAAAATCACATAAAAACTTTCGATTGTTTTGTTTATCTGTAAAATTTCGTAATTTTCTTTGACGTTTACGAAGATAAACAGCTGTTCTGCTGGGGCATGGCGGCGTTGCCGCATCACAAATGGTTTCAGTAACATGAAGAAAACATTTAGGTGAACATTTCATTCGCTTATGTTTATTTTCGAGGATATTGGGACAATCATTTCTCTTCCGAACCTCATATTCTTCACGGATTAGCTAGTTTTGATAGCACGAAAATATATTTGGGTCCACGGTTCGACCAGGAACAACCGAGGCTCCGCCCCCTTTGATATCTTTATTAATTTGATAAGGAGAAGATAAAATAAATACGAGTTATGCACTTTTGTAAATGGGAGATAAACGAGGGATAAAAACCAGGACTAAAAGAATAAACAAAATCGTATTTTTATATTATATAAATAATCATAGTTAAATAAAGTTAATAGCTAACTCAGTCGGATTGGAAGGTTGTGTAGGGCTAGCTAGTGGTGAGCAAACTTAACATCTGAACATTCTTAGGCCGGGTTTAAGCAGTAGTTCAATGTGTATTTTTAGGTTCAAGTTCAGAAACAACTTTATTAATGTAGAAATGTTTTACAAAAATGGCGTTAAACTATATGATACTTAGAGAAAACATATATAAAGAGCAAAGGAAACTTTTGACTAAAACTGTAACTAAAATACAACTAAATTCTACACTTTACTCATATGGGAATTGGTTGAGTGTTCGAATATTCCTGGGTTTGATGCATGCTCTGATCTCCAGTAATTGATTTTACAGTTGATGTGCTTCTTATAGTCCGGCTGGTTATTTTCCTCCTACTTGCTATGTTGGCGGGGGTCCGGTAGGCAAATGTTCGGTCTATGTATGGAGGGTGTCTCGATGTCCTTGTTATAAAAATTTCAACCGTGGAAATAGATCCGACAACACCTCATGCGCAGGGTACGGAAGTATTAGTGTATTTCATAATTGGTTAGTTTAAAAACCGCGGATTTTTTTCTCCAGGCTCGCAAACCGGAGCTAAGAATTTTTCGGCGAGAGCGTTTTTTTATAAATGCGTTTGCATTCTTATTTGAATTTAACCGGGAAAATTTGGTTGGTACTGTGTACTGTCCCAACCAGATTTACGAACGATTTCCGGCAACTTCATTTTTTTTGTGTTCTTGACAAAGTGTCTTTTCTCTTTTCCTAAAGAGTCGGCGGTGGGTCGACAACAGTTCCTGGGATCGCCATTGTTTTTTGGTTATTGGCACTGCAGCGATTGCAGTAGATATCCCAGAAACTGTAGAAGTGAGTCCGTCGTTGTTTAGGCGAATCTTAAGTGACGCTCACATCCTCTGAGAGGGATTTGAGGCGGCCTACGCCATCTCTACGGGAAAGAAGCGTGGTAAGTTCGATTTTTTTTTATTTTTTTTTGAATTCTTCAAGACAATATTTGCCTGCCAAATTGTAATTAGTGTTCATGTGAAGTGTGATTTTTCTGCAAAAGACGTGTTTTGGAGTTTTTTTAAATATTTTTTTTAAACCACGTTTTGGATAAAACTATGTATTGTTTTCTCCTTTGGTTACAGCCCGTCCATTCCATCGGCGGGACAGTTTTGCTGGTGGAACGAGGTTCGAGCCAGTTGTAACCCTGGGAAAGGTACGTTAGGGTTATTTTAGTTCATCTGTTGAAATCTGCTTTATTTTATTGAGTCGACATGGGGTTCTTGATTTAAGTTACTCGGTGTAGGGGCACCTCGTGCAAAACCGACGAAGGAAACTGAAATATTTCATTTTCCACAGGGTTTTTACGCTCGGGCAAGGAACCAACATTTAAGACCAAAGTGCTGGCCTAATGTCATGTGCTAAGCAAGCACGAGGGAAGGCGCGAGCAGAGCAGGAGACCCGAGAGCAGTGAGGAGATGTCTTGACAACTCCAGGTTTACAAACTAAAAAACACATTTACTCATACAATAATCAAGGACCAAGGTAGGAGCAAGCTTTAGATATAATTTTTTTTTACATATAATTTTCCATATATCGTTAAGTACAACTTTTGCTTTTCTTGTAAACGCAAGATAAGGTATGACGTCATGACCAAAATTTTGCGGCATAACTATTTATCTGTACTAATTGTACTGTACCATTGAAAGAGTTTGTTTCAACTTGGCTTCACCTTTATTTTTTTTTCTTCATAACGATTTGCTATTTTTACCCCTAGTTTTCACATTAAAATATACAATATGAACTAAATTTTTGTGTTATTTGTACAATCCAATGAACCAACTTTGCAGAGACAAAAGAGAGATGAGATTATATTTTTTTTTACGGTTTCCTTACATTGTTTTACCTCATGGGGTAGATCTCGGATTGGGTTGCTGTCTGTCTCATTCTACCCAACGTAGAATGATGACAGCAGATATTTCGTCCAGATCTCCCCTATGACGGAATGATTTTGGAAGTATATATATATATATATATATATATATATATATATATATATATATATATATATATTTTTTTAACAATCATTCATATAATTGAGTCATACGCTACTGACTCAAATGTAGGTACACTGTGACCTGTTGGAAATGTGCATCTACCTATAAGGAACTCTCTATTTGTGTCATTTTAATTCATTTAGGAATCTTTTAGAATTTTATTTTGTTTTTTAGTCAATTTTTTGGGGTTTTTTTTTAATTACACAAATACTCTGGAAGCCTCGGAAGTAGGTAGAGTTTCATTGTTTTGCTACAACGGTTGGGTCGAACTGTATTTTAATTAAGATCTTCTTTGTAAAACATTGATATTAAAACACTGTGGCGCTTAAAATTTTCTTATTTCTGAACCTCCCCCTTTTCCACTGTATAAAAGTTACCGGGCATATCAATGTTTTACCTAGCTGGAAAATACAGTTCTGCTTCCAGATATTTGTTTAATTACTCAGTAATTTTTTTTTAGTGTCACAAATTGGCACAGCGTTATTGTTCTATTTATAGTGTCACAAAATGTCACCCAACACATTTTAATTGGCCACAGGCTTACCACGGTATGTTGCGGTCTTCGACGCTCACTGGTCGACCGGCGGGCAGGTTGTTGGTGCTGCGCTGCGTTGCACGGCGAAGTGCTTGCGACGGTGGTTGCTGCTGAACAGCTGGGCTGGTACTCGAAGCAGGCTCGCTTCGATGTGTGCTGCTGGCCGGCTCGACTCGTTCTCCCCTTTTACATGCTTTGTGCGCGCATATTTATAGTCGTGATGACGTCAAAGTTAACCACGAGAAGCGGTGTTTTACGTCGCGCATACTGGCTCACAGCGACGGCTGGTTTGGCTCTTTGGCATTTTACGCAGTCATACCGGTCTGGCAGGGGCACGAGTATAATAATATATTTTTACGCGGTAATTTATTTATGTATTATACACACCTGGGCTACTAAAACCTTAGTATTTAAGTGACTTCGCCACACATAGAGATGGAGTTTTTTTTATCAAGTGCATTGTAAATTTCAGACGTCAGGGCGATAATTGCATCTTCTGTAGATTTACCATTTCTAAATCCAAATTCTTCTTTTGAAAGTGTAATTTGTTTATCTAAAAATGTTGTTATCCTTTGTTTTACGATTTTTTCAAAGATTCTGAAAAGGTTTGGAATTAAGGAAATAGGTCTATAATTACCCATTTTTTTTTCAATTCAATTCTAAACGTTTATTTCGTCAATCCAATAATATAACAAAAAACATATTTCTAAAAAAATTAAAAAATCAATGTGACGAAAATGGACCATCTCTCGATTATAGAAACCGCTAACACTAAGCCCTTAGAGGGCTTATGCGAAATGACCCAAATAAATTAAATAAATAATATATTTTAACAAAAGTTACCTAAGTAAAGATTAGAACTAAAAAACTTACAATTCTACAAATAGTTCAATATATTTATTTATCCCAGTCCGGCCGACCCATGCAGACACACCAAAGCCGAAAGCCAAAACGCCCATCGGGGGAAACAGCGAAGTATTATGTTTTAATCGTCATCAACAAGGGAGAAAAATACAAGTATTTTTTTTTAAGTCAACCCAAAAGTAGTTAAGCAGTTGTTGTTGTTCCAACAGTTTTTCTTTTGTATATTTAGAATAGAACTTTAATGAAAGCTTTTGTATTTCCCTTGGAAGTTCATTCCATATTCTAATAGCATTATGCACAAATGATTTTTGAAAAGCTGCCGTTCTATGTCGGCGGATAATAAACCTGTGAGCGTTTCTTGTTCTGTGCGATAAAGTAAAAAAATTTCTGGCAAGGTAAATTGGTTTACCAGTTTTTATGATTCGATAAACAAAAGTATACAAATGATGCCTCCGACGATTAATCATGTTTAAAATTTTATTGCTGTTAAGATGGAGGGTGATATGACATCTGTAGGGAATGTTGTAGGCAAATCTCATGCAACTATTTTGGATTTTTTGGACTGATTTTTTAGATTGCCAAGACAATGACTCGCTATAGACCACATCTGCATAATCAAATAATGATAAAATTAAGGAGTCACACAAAAAATATTTTTGTTTTGATGATAAGAATTTTTTATATTTATATAAACTTTTTAGACGTATATATCCAGCAATAAGTGTTGTTATGTGATGTTCAAATGAAATACAATTGTCAAATATAACGCCCAAGTTTCTTGCTTTTGGAACTATTGGAATACTTTCGTTGTTTATCTTTATGTTTAGATTCTGCTCGAGATGTTCTCTAATTTGTTTGTTTTTATTTAAAATTAAAATTTGTGATTTGGATGAGTTTAACTTTAAATTATGATCTCTTGCAAATGAAGATATATTTTTTAAGTCCAAATTTAGTTTATTATTAACGTCTGGCAAGGTGTTTATTTATAGGAATTTCAGTTTTCAATTCGTTCTTAAATATAGGTTTTATTTCTCCAATTTTAAAAATGTTAGGAAATTCTTCAATTTGAGAGCTTAGATTTATTAAATAACAAAGAACAGGGTTTTGATAAACTTGTCAGAAATAACTAAATAATTAACAAGCATAATGAAACAGCAGAGTAAATAGTATTGGACAAAGAATAGTTTAAACATTAGATATTTAAAAAGCTTAAGAACGATTGTGGAAGAATAATTAAAACTTCGCACTTGTTTTTCAAAAAGATAAGTGTTTCAAATTTTGTTAGGAATATATTAATTTTTTTCTTATAAACCACTGGCAAGTTAGTGATTTTTCTTTTCTAGGAGCAACGTAGTGGTTTCTTAATTAAACAAATTTCCTTAATAGTGACTAATACCCAGATAAAGTTTCGTTTGTGAAATAAATCAACCTGAAATATATAGATTGATGAAATAGATATATTTTTGCAAATTTTTTAGAAGTCAGCCTCTTACCGAGTGCGTCCCGTGATGAGTGAGTACTCACAAATATACTTGCCCTGAGGCTTACACGGAAGGCGTCGAAACGTTGGCTTTTCAATTTCTAATTTAAAATAAAAGTTCAAAAAAGCTGAAAACTACCTTTTACTTTTATTTCTTATATTTCAGAACTGAACAAACTCCACATCAAGAGCCCCATTATGATTATCAAACTAATGGGAGAGCCAACCAAGACAATTTGTTGCAGCACAAAAGTGTTGATCATATTAATTGTTTCCAATGTCATCATTGCAATTATCAAACCAAATACAAGGCTAGCCTTATTACGCATTTGTTGCGTCATAGAAGTCCAGATAAAATTAATTGGTTTAGATGCAGTCAATGCGACTACAAGGCCAAGCAGAAGTCCCATTTAAAAACACATCAGTTACAACATAAAACTGAATGCGAAATCAATTGGTTCACATGCAACCACTGCGACTACAAGGCTAAAAGGAAGTCTTATTTAAAAACACATCAGTTACGACATCAAAGGTTAAGCGAATTCAATTGGTTCACATGCAACCACTGCGATTACAAGACCAATTACAAGTATAAACTGAAAACACATTTGCTGCTGCATTCAAGTGCAGCCGAAATAAATTGGTTCAAATGCGACAACTGTGACTACAAGACCAAGTACAAGTATCAATTAAAACAACATTTGCCGCTGCATACAAGTGCAGGGAAAATCAAGAGATTTAAATGCAACTTTTGTGATTACATGACCAATAGAAAATACAGTTTAACATGTCATCAGTTACAACATAAAAGTGCAGCCGAAATCAATTGGTTTAAATGCAACTACTGCGACTACAAGACCAAGCATAAGTTTCAATTAAAACCACACTTGCTGCTGCATGCAAGTGCAGCCGAAGTCAATTGGTATAAATGCAACCTTTGTGATTACAATACCAATAGAAAACATTGTTTAAAATATCATCTGTTAAACCATAAAACTGCAGACGAAATCAATTGGTTTAACTGCAACCACTGCGACTACAAGACCAAGCGGAAGTGTCAAATAAAATCACATTTGTTGACGCATACCAGTGCAGATAAAATCAATTGGTTTAACTGTAACGACTGCGACTACAAGACCAAGCGGAAGTGTCATTTAAAATCACATTTGTTAAAGCATACCAGTGCAAATAAAATCAATTGGTTAAACTGCAACGACTGCGACTACAAGACCACGAGCAAGTCTCAATTGAAATCACATTTTTTGCGGCATACAAGTGGAAATAAAATCAATTGGTTAAACTGCAACCACTGTGACTACAAGACCAAGTACAAGTCTCAATTGAAATCACATTTGTTGCGGCATACAACTGGAAATGAAATCATTTGGTTTGACTGCAACCACTGCGACTACAAGACCAAGCATAAGTGTCAATTGAAACGACATTTGTTGCGGCATACCAGTGTAAATAAAATCGAATGGTTTAACTGCAACCACTGCGACTACAAGACTACGTACAAGTCTCAATTTAAATTACATTTCTTGCGACATATCAGTGCAAATAAAATCAATTGGTTTAACTGCAACGACTGCGACTACAAGACCAAGCGGAAGTGTCAATTAAAATCACATTTGTTGAGGCATACCAGTGCAAATAAAATCAATTGGTTTAACTGCAACCACTGCGACTACAAAACCAAGTACAAGTCTCAATTGAAACCACATTTTTTGCGGCATACAAGTGTAAATAAACTTAATTGATTTAAAAGTTACAAATACATAAAAGTAATATTTAAAAGCAAGTTGAGTTTAGATGCAATCAGTGTAACTATCATGTCAATAGGAAGTCAAGATAAAAACACATCAGCTACAACATAAAAATTAAAACTACAAGAGCAATTAATAGTCGACTCTAAAAATACCGTAAAATCAATTAGTGCAAATGCAATCACTATGACTACAAGGACCATAGGAAGTTTAATTTGATAACTCAGTTATAGTGTTTCCAATCCATTATATCACATCAAACTGCCATACAAGAGGCACGCGCCACCCTAATCATAATAACCATTTTAGGATTTTCAGAGGTATGTGCAAAACTTGAAAATTCTTTTTCAAATTTTAGGAAACGTTTCATTATTTCAAACACGAATACGTGTTCTTATGTCTAAGTAAAATTATCGAACGAACCTTATCTGGTTCACGTGACTAATCCCTTCTTCTAAGGCTTAACAGAAGCTACCGATAATTATACCTGCACCCTGCAATGGGTTTCACACTTAAAATATAAAGATTTTTTTATTTATTTAACTTTACTACAACATAAGAACCAGCAAAGGATAGTGTCATCCGTCACGACATAAAAATGCCAACAACGTTAATTGATTCATTGTAAGTACAAGGCCAAACGGAACTCCAATTCGACACCGTATTTACTACAACATAATACCAAATAATAATAATAAGTGTTACCAGTTTAACTTAAGCAAGACTATCAAAGGTGAAGTCTACTCTGACACATCAGTGCGCCATCACGAAGATTTAGTGGGGTAGGGGGCGAGAAAGAACAAGGCCACTTTTTCTATTTGATAAAATAATTATCTAACCGAACCCGACTTGTCCTTATTCTACTTAATATATGCAGTTATTATTGTAAGATGTAAGATAAACTTCTTGTGTAATAAATGATTAACACACTTAACACAACAATATTAATAAATAAATACAGGACGATTACACGTGCATAGCTGAGGTGTGTGAAAATTATATCATGCTACTGAATACAAATAAAACAAAGGTCTCTTAAATTGTCATCGTCAGTTATGACAAGAGGAACGACATTAGAAGCATAAAAATATGTTTCATTTTCTCAGTCTTCCAAAATTAGTTTATCGCAATGCATTATGTAATTTTGCCAATGGGTTTTATCTTTTTAAACAATGGTTTTAAAAACTTTTTGAAGTAGTTTTCTAAAGGCGTTGTTTTAAATGGCATCAGAGTCTTTATATTTTTTAAGTTGAGGAAATAGTCCATTTATGGTGAAGTGATAGGTTCAGTTAAATGAAACTCTAGGTTCGTTCTCCACTAATTTTTATAAATCTATTGCTTGGATTTTTTTAAAGCACCCAACATGTTTCGCAAAATTATGTTGCATCCTCAAGTTTTTATACAAAAAGAACCTGAAAGGAAAATACAATCATTTGTAAAATCTTAATTACAATCTAAACTGTATAAGTAAGTTAAAATTGACATATGAGTCATAGGAACTTCGACGCTACCAACTTTATGTATCATATGTTAATTTTAAATTACTTGAACAGTTTAGATTGTAATTAGGATTTTACAATTGATTATCACGCGTAATTCCTACTATATTGCTAATTTGCAAACCAACAAAACTTTATACTTGTTAAGCAAACCGGAAAATTTATCAAAATAAAATTAAAAATTCTAAAAAGGGTCAGTTCCAAAGAAGGACTTACAAATTTACGCTTACATTTAAAATTCTTTTACGGACAATAAAAACAAAAAAGGCTACCGCCAGCCGATTTGATTGATTTACTAGAAGAGAAAATAGAACAGCTAGAGATTGGTTTTCACAACCAACCAAAACAAAAACAGTGGGTACACCATGCGTTACAATTAAAATCTCCGTTGAAATCTATTTCAACCGGGGGCATATCTCAACCCTTTGGGTAGTTTAACCAAACGTACTATACTTTTTATTTTATCGCAGTTTCGTAGGAAAGGTCTGTTATAGGGATATTAAGTGTTCTGGTAAAATATATCATACAAAAACATTTAATGTAAAATAAAGCCAAGTACGCGAAAAGGGTATTCCGTAAAAAGAATTGAGAGCCAAGTTCTCTAATACAAATTTCAAAATGAAAGGTTCTTACTAGTTTGAAGTTGTTTTTTTTTAACTTTGCTATTACAGCCAAACTTCTTTATGTTAAATTTAGCACTGTGCCTAAGAGTCATTTGCAGCCGTAATAACCAAGTTTTGAAAAACATTTCTAAACTAGTCAAAACCTTTCATTTTGAAATTTGTATTAGAGAACTTGGCTTTACATTTATCTCAATTCTTTTACGGAATACCATTTTCGCGTACCTGGCTTTTTTTTACATAACATGTTTGTGTTATGATTTCACTCCTTTTTTAAAGCAAATGGATAATATTAAAATTTTAAACTAGTAAAATATGCGGAATATTGTTTAAAAGTTATGGCTTATTACAAATTTTAATGTATTTATTATTTTTTCCCATAGTTTTATCATAGTTCCTATCAGCTTTCCAAAGCTCAGCTCTCTAGCGTTTCTGGAAGTGGGCCATGTAACTTTTACATAACTTTACATTTATAGTAGAGGGAAGTTAATTAAAATTTTGGGGTTTTTATTTTTTTTTCTATAGTTTTATGATAGTTTATATCGGCCTTCCAAAGCTCAGCTCTCCAGCGTTTCTGAAAGTGGGCAATGTTAATTTCACATAACTTTATATTTATAGGGGATTGAAGCAAATTAAAATTTTGGGGTTTTTAAATTTTTACTATAGTTTTGTAATATTATATATCGGTCTGCCAAACGTCAGCTCTCTAGTGGCCAATGTTACACCCGGTTCCCACCTACGACTTTCTCATGGGTGCCTGCTCAGCGTCACATGATCTCAATATGAAATGTTATGACAGTCATGTGACGCGTCCACGGGCACGCACGAGAAAGTCGTAGATGGCAACCGGGTTTTACTTTTACATAACTTCACATGTATAGGGGAGGCGAGTAAATTAGAACTTTGAGCTTTTTTTAAATTTTTTCCAAGAGTTTGGTTATAAGTTTTATCAGTCTGCCAAATTTCAGCTTTGTAGCATGTCTGGAAGTACAGTAGAATTTTGATGATCTATACATGAGTGAGTGGCAATTTCGACGTTTTTTGAAATTTCGTAACTACTTTACTACTTCATGGAAGCCCACGAAACTTGGAGGGGTTGTTAACTCTATGGAGCTATGGAGATCCACGACTGTGCAAAGTTTGAGTTTCGTAACTCATTCCGAAGTAGAGTTTTAAATAGGTCAATTATGGGCTGAAATATTTCAAGATGGTACAGCAGTTTACGCCGTGAACTTGGCCGGCCACTGCCGTGCTCTTACATATTGGTAACACTGGGGTTCTCCCCACTTAGTATTTGACGTATTGACATTTCCGGCTATGTATATATACCGCCATTTTCTAAAATACAGTAGTTGCTAGTATTTAGTTGGTTTATTCACTACGTCCTTCTCCCCTCTACACTGCAGATTAAACCATGTCAAACAAAAAGGGCGGTGTCTATTTTGGATTTGCCACTTTAACTTGGTTCAAATCGAATCCATTTAGGTTTAATAATCCGTGACTGTAAAGGAATTAACCTTGCGAAATTGTTGTTGAACTCAAAACCGATAACTCTCTATGTTTAATTTGTTTTTGATTACTTTTCAGTTTCCATAAAGAGCCAACCTTTTCGAATATTTCTGATGACACCATCGCTGACCCTGATATTAAAACAACAATTAAACCAGCTGAGGAACGGACGACAACTAGTGGCACGAAATATCAACAAATAAACATTTCAGGTTTTGAGTCCGACAACCAATTGAGTTTTCCAAGCAAGTTTGAACGTTTACCAAATACCAATAAAGCTAGTCCTGAAACTAAACTGACACAGTACACCACAATCCATGAAGACAAAAACAAATTAAAGTGGCTTTATTGTGTTTATTGCAAGTATAAAGCTAAACGAAAATATCATTTAACACGTCACATGCTTAGACATAAAGACGAAAGTAAAGTTAAGTGGTTTCAATGTAAAGAATGTATCCACAAGACCAAATGGAAAGGTAGTTTAATTAAACACATGATTATACATAAAGACAAGAGTGAAGTTAAATGGTTTCAATGTGAAACATGTAGTTTTAAGACCATACACAGAAACAGCTTAAACCAGCATGCCACAATCCATAAAGGCGTCGACAAAATAAAATGGTTTGATTGTCCTCAGTGCGATTACAAGGCCAATAGTACAAGTAGCCTTAATAAGCACGCGCTAATTCATAAAGATGCAAACGACATAAAGTGGTTTTATTGTGCTTGTTGTGATTATAAAGCAAAACTTAAATGTCATTTAACAAGACATATGCTTAAACATAAAGACAAGAGTGAGGCTAAGTGGTTTCAATGCGAAAAATGTAGTTTTGGGACCATATACAGAAGCAGCCTAAACGAGCATGCAATAATCCATAAAGACGTAGACAAAATCAATTGGTTTTATTGTGCTCATTGCGATTACAAGGCCAAAACTATAAGTAATTTTAATAAACATGCCCTAAACCATAAAGACGCCAGCGAAATAAAATGGTTTTATTGTACTTGTTGTGATTATAAGGCGAAATATAAAGGTCTATTAGCAAGACACATGCTTAGACATAAAGACAAGAGTGAGGTGGAGTGGTTTCAATGTGAAGTATGTGATTACAAGGCTATATATAAAAAGTACGTAAAACGGCATATGATGACCCATAAAATTAACTGACGGCTGTAACATAATATTCATAGATATATAAGAATAATTAGATGGCGCTTAGACTACTGCGCAACCTCCAGTAAAGGCGACGGAACGTTGACCGTCATTTTTACACAGATTTTAAGTACCAGCGGTTCCCCTAGAGGTCGTTATGGTGAACCAGCACAAGAAGGGTTACTGGGTCAAGAAAACTGCGTCGCCAGGCTTCAGTGCCCTTTTACAAGCATATTATAAACCACTGCCCTAGAGGTCGCCGTGGAAAATAAGAAGTGACGCTGTGTCAAATATCTTTAATTTTATTTTTAATTCAATTTATTTCCCAACAAACTTGTTGTCTTTTACAGGGAAAACTAATTCATAATAAAAATAATAATAATAACAATAATAAAATAATTTCATAATAAAAATATTATAAATAATTGAAGCCAAATAAAACGTGGTGGTCCAACGTTCATGCTACTTTAATTTAATTTCAGAAAATATTATTTTGTATATTTTTTAAATAAATGAAAATGTTTAATGTCTTTAATGCTTTGTAGTAGATTATTGTAAATGGTAATACCTGAAAATAATAAACATTTTTTGCCAATATTAGTTTTAAACTGTATTAATTTAAATTTTTTATTTTGGCGAGTTGTAGATCAAGACAATTATCATTTCTTTTAATATTTAATTGAGATCATCAGTGTCTCCATATGATGTTTTATTACAAGTTCAGTTCAATGTCATCGCCTTTCAAATCATGCCTGTCAAAGTTGCCTAGCTCAATCTGCAATTTTAGGACAATTACCACTGCCCTAAGCAGTGTTTAACAAAAATAAGTACAAAAATTGATTTCACCGTTTTTTATGGATACTTCTCTAGGCACGTACTTATATCTGAGGGCACGGTAGTGCCCGGCCAAATTCTCGGCGTAAACTACTATACCATCAGAGCTGTCACAAGTACATTATGAAAGTACTTTAAGTACCAAGTACAGACAATTACCACACTGCCCTTAAGCAGCGTTTAACAAAAATAAGTACAAAAATTGATTTCACCGTTTTTTATGGATACTTTTCTAGGCACGTACTTATATCTGAGGGCACGGCATTGCCCGGCCAAATTCTCGGCGTAAACTGCTATACCATCAGAGCTGTCACAAGTACATTATGAAAGTACTTTAACCATTGTTAAAGGAGAAGAAACGAAAAGTCCTGCTTACTTCACAAATATTTTATTGTCTAATCACGACGCGTTTCGGTTTTTAAAAAACCATTATCAAGTGGTCTGGTCTGTAAGAATAATGAAAAAATATAATTAAATTATAATATTTAAAATAAAATATGCTAAAAAATACTTATAGACAGTTAAGAATCATCTTTGAAACAAATGAAAAACTGGAACACACAAAAATAAAAAATTAAAAAACATTTAAAACAGTCTAAAACAACATACAGATTAAAAATCAGTCAAACGGACATAAACACGTAATTTTAATAAAATACAATTAATTGACAAAGAAGATATAGGTTAAAATAATAAATAATATAAACAAAACCCAGATATCCGAAACAGGTACAAAAGCGACATCTAACATAAAATAAATAATGTAATAAATGAACAGAAACAATTTAAAATTGACAAAATCAATAAATAAAAGCAGACAAAGAAATCTTATTTGAAATTGTTTAAAACTTTAGCTACCTCTTTGAAGTGGGCGTTAGTAGTGGTTTCATTTAAACTAACTGACGATTGATCTATTTCGAGTTTAGCAATCTCAAAATTTTCCTAAAAATTCAATTTTCTGCCTTTTTGGGTATAATGTAACATTCTAAAATCATTCTCTATATTAAACGAATGTCCCGTTTCCCTCAAATGCATGCCAAAAGCGGATCTTTTATCGTTTGGGGACTTCTGAGAGTTCAAATGTTCACGTACCCTAACCTTAAAACTACGACCCGTTTGTCCCTCATATTTAGCGGGGCAGTTGTCGCAAGAGAGTAAGTAGACTCCGCTTTTTTCTATGGTTGGAGTTGGGTCTTTTATTCTCGAAAAAAGGCTTTTAATATTTAAAAAAGATTTGTAAGCAATCTTAATATTGCAATTTAAAGAATTTAAAACATTTCCCACTTTCAAAGAGATGCTGCCCAGATACGTTAATTTTTCATATTTAGGTGGTTGGTATGGAGGAATGGAAATATCCAATGGATCAGTCAATAGATTTTTTAGTAAAGAATTATACTGTTTCTTAATAAGTCTATTTATTAAAGAAATTTGATAGCCATTATTAATTGCAATCTGAAAAATAATGTTTTTTCCTTTTCAAATTGTAAAGGAAGTAATGGAATGGTAAAAAGGCGATGAATTAAAGCGTTAAATGAAGCTATTATGTGTGAAAAGAAGTGATTTGAATCTGGCGGAATAACATGATCTGTTTGAGTAGGCTTTCTATAAATGGAAAATTGTAAATTGGAGTTATGTCTTTTTATAGTCAAATCTAAGGTGTCATTTTCTTCCAGTTTTTGAGAAATTCTTCACCCTGGAGAAATCTACAATTCATTAAAGTACTTTAAGTACCAAGTACATTAAGATTTATAAAAGTACTTGAAGTACTAAGTACATTTTCTTTTCAAATGTACTTCAAGTACCAAGTACATTATAAAAGTACTTGATTTCCCCCAAGTTCTTTACTTTCACAATAGAAGTACTTTAAGTACTTTAAAAATGTCAAAAAATGAGAAAAATGCCAAAAATATAATTTTGAATGTACTTGTTTTGATTTTGAAAGTTCTTTACTTGAGAAAATTAAGTACATTTCCAAGTATATTGTTAAAAGTACTTTAAGTACCAACTACAATTACCGGATTGTAGATGTACTTCAAGTACAGTACTTGAAGTACAATTTTAAGTACTGTACTTGAAGTACCCAACAGCTCTGTGTACCATCTTTTCTTTTCTCTACTTCGGAATGCGGTACGAAACTCAAACTTTGCACAGTTGTAGATCTTCATAGAGTTAACAACCCCTTCAAGTTTCATCGACTTCCATAAAGTAGTTACAAACTTCAAAAAACGTCGAAATTCCCACTCACTCACTCATATAACGATCATCAAAATTCTACTGTACTTCCAGATTTGCTACAGATGAAATTTGGCAGACTGATACAAATTATGAGCAACCCCTTGGAAAAATTAAAAAAAAAACAAAATTTTAATTTAGTCTCCTCCCCTATACATGTAAAGTTATGTAAATGATCACTTCCAGAAGCGCTAGAGATCTGAGCTTTGGCAGACTGAAGGGAAATATGATAAAACTACACGAAAAAACTCCATAATTTTAATTTGCTTCCCTCCCTTATAAATGTAAAGTTATGTGAAATTACCGTTGCCCACTTCCAGGAACGCTAGAGAGCTAAGCGTTGAAAGGCCGATAGGAAATATTATAAAACTATAGAAAACAATTAAAAAACCCAAAAATTTTAAATATTTTCCCTCCCCTGTTAATGTAAAGTTACGTAAAAGTAACATTGCTGTAACACTTCTAGAAACGCTATAGAGCTGAGCTTTGGGAGAGTGATAGGAACTATGATAAAACTATAGGAAAAAATTTAAAAACTTCAAAATTTTAATTTACTGCCCTTCCCCATAATTGTAAAGTTATGTAAAAGTAACATTGTCCACTGCCAGGAACGCTAGAGAAATAAGCTTCGCAATGCTGATAGGAACTATGATAAAACCCTAGGAAAAAATTAAAACCCTCAAAATTTATAATAAAGTATTACAAAAGTTTTGAACAATATTACGTATATTTTAGTATTTTAAAACTTAAATATTATCCAAATCGTTTAAAAAAGGAGTGAAATCATAACAAAAACATTTCATGTAAAAAAAGCCAAGTACGCGAAAATGGTATTCCATAAAAAGAATTGAGATAAAAGCAAAGCCAAGTTCTCTAATACAAATTTCAAAATGAAAGGGCCTTACTAGTTTGGAAATGTTTTTCTAAACTTGGCTATTATGGCTGAACATAAAGAAGTTTGGCTGTAATAGCAAAGTTTAAAAAAAGATTTCCAAACTAGTAAGAACCCTTCATTTTGAAATTTGTATTAGAGAACTTGGCTTTTTCTTTTTACGGAATACCAGTTTCGCGTACTTAGCTTTTTTTACATAAAATGTTTTTTGTTATGATACATTTGTAAAATCTGGGAAAGAGCCTCTAAAAATAAGTGCTACAATCGTTCCGGCATTTTAGATTTCAAATGAATGTATGGCTTGGATCAATTAAGGCTACAGTGTCACTCGTTAAGATAAATTAATATGTAAAATTAAATATTTTAATTGAAAGTTTAGGACCTAAAAGGGTCTGTTTTCACCAAATTTCGTGAAAAATAAGAAAAAATTTGGAAGATAAAAATAAAAAATGTTTTTCTTTAAAAATTTTGGGTTATGTAAAAAAAATTATAGAAAAGTTGTAGACCTTTTTATTACCTATAACTTTTATTATATTTAACTTTTTTCAATGAGAACTGATTTCGCTAAAAAATGTAAAAGAATATTACTCACCCCATTTCCCCCCCCCCCCCCCCCAATAACTCTGATTAGTTTTAATTTTTGTATTGGCTGCGTATATTTTCTCTCATTCACTTTTCATGCTGTTTTTTTTCCCTTTCAAAAAATATCTACACTGGTGTAAGAATGCTAGCCTAACATACAATGATGATCTACAAAAGATGATGGTGCTCGACGTAGATTCAATTCAATTTTCTCATGAGTTTTTCTTCAGGATTCTTAGTCTGAAAAAATTAAACTTAGAGTTCAAATAATAATCAAAGAGACCAGTAAAGTTCACATTTGTATCTGGATACCGGTTCATGTAATCGGTTGACTTATTATGGCAAGGCGAGCTCCAGCTACAAACTTTATCCCCTAACCTATTTAGTCGATTCTCAGCTTTATTTAATATTATAAAAACACCAATACAACAAAAATGTTGGGTTCCGCGAAGAGGTAATTGGGGTTCCGCAAGAAGAATATAATAAAAAATTTGTTTGTATGACCCAAAAATGAAATAGTCAATAGTCATTGTAAATAAAACAAATATTCTTAGTAGAGTAAAGTAAGTTTGGGAATTGGGACAATCTTACTCTGCAAAATGAGGTGATGGTATTTCTCAATGACTCTTCATTTCAATTGTCATCGAGAATAACTGATGTCAAGTGGTTACAATGTTTGGCATATCTTGCCGATATCTTTGGGAATCTTGTCTAAATAGAGGACTGAGTGCTTTCCTACACTGCATGATTTTGTGTTCAAGTCAAAGAATCCATTCACAGCAAAAATCACTTCTGAGATAACCAACCATTTTGAGAACCTGCAAGTTTCAATCAAAGAATATTTTCCAAGGCAAGACGAGGATCTCGATTGGGTTTGCAATCCGTTCTCTGTCTCAAACAAACATGACCATCCATCGCATTGAAACTTAAAAAAAAATTAATACCTTTTTAGTGTTTCTACTGTTTCCGAGTTGTTAATATATTACGTCTCTTTTATTTACTCTTTATTTGGAAGCTTAAAATGTAGTGCTAATGTCAAATTTTTTAATACAAAACTAAACATTATGTCTTATATTTAAGTACTTAGGGTAGAGGTTCCCTAGAAAAAAAACAAGCTTTAGGGTTCCCCACTCTACAAAAGTTTGAGAACCACAGCACTAAGGCTTTGTGACAAGACCAAGCTTACTGTAATTTACTACTTAAATATGTCACAATCCCGCCCTAATTCTGTGTTGACATGATTATCAAAACCCTCTAAATTAAGCCTTAAACTTGTATTAGGAACATACCCTTTTTCCTCTGCTGAATAGAGCTTATCTCAGAAGCTGTTGATTTCATGACAACTGAAGCTTTATGAATACCCCTCGAAAAGCCCCTGCAAAAACCCCAGCGCAAATCTTTTGCCTTAATGTCCGATGATGCCTAGCCGAAACGTTTTTAAATGCTTTACACATTAAAAGACACTAATCAATGTATAAAAGGCAAAAATGTAACCTTAAAATAAAATTATATTAGTTTTTTAAATTTTAACTGCAAAAATCTTCAAAAACCCCCCAGACTCAAGGAAGAATATGTCATAATCTATATTGGAAAAAATAAAATTTCCTTTTTAATAATATATTAGTCAGTGGGGTACGACTAATGACAAACTCTCCAGCGACGTTTGTTTATTGAGGAAATGTAAAAATAAATAAAAAAAACTGCTTATTACATGTTTTACCAGATTTTCTTTAAAAAAAAGCTCTATATCAAAAAAATGTAGTTTATACTTTATTGTAGACAATAATATTTTCTTTTAAACGACTTATAACAAGGCAAGATGAGTTTTATCAATAACAATTTAGGGGCGTCCGTAAATTAAATAAATTTTGAAAAATCACTAGACCTATTTTTTGATAGAGAGCTCGGTTTTCAAAAAAATCTGGTAAAATATTACCATACCTCAATTAACGGACGCCGCTGGAGAGTTTGACATTGACTTATATATCGTTAAAAAGGAAATTTTATTGTCTACAATAAAGATAATTACATAGTTTTTCCTAAGAAACTTGGTTTTTGATAAAATTTGAAACAGAACTAAATATTTCAGATTTTAGGGGCCTGGGGGGTTTTTGCAGCTAAAATTAAAAAAACTAATATAATTTCATGTTTAGGTTAGATTTTACCCATTTTTATGCATTTCTGTGTCATTGTGGCTTTAGAGCGTCAACTTAGTTAAATTTTCAGAAATTTGAACATGGCTATGAGAGGAGGGGGGAATATAAAAAATAGGACCAAAAACTGGCTCGGCAAAATCCGGATCGTTAATCTGTGACCTATTATCAGCTAGAATCCATTGTCAAACTGCGGTCCTCATATTGTGCATGTGTGAAAACTACCTCTGGGGCCTGCACTATGTCTCTTTTTACTGCTGAAATACATTTTAAAATTATATTTGAAATAAATCTTTAAATGTCTTGAACATTTCATCTTAAAGATGTCTTTTTAGAGACATCGTAAAGATATAAGGATTAGTAATTTACGATGTCTTCAAGATATATTCGAAATATCTTTCCGTAAATACAAGAAGTCTTTAAGATATCTTTTAAAAGACATCTTTAAGATGTCTTTTTCAAAACATTTTTAGGTTGTCTTGAAAATCTCGAAGATATATTTTTCAAAACTTTTCCAATATGTCTTAAAAAATATATCTTTGAGATATATTTCCGTAAAAAATACGTCTTTAAGATGTCCGTTACATCTTGAAATTTACATCTTTGTGCTACTTGGGAAAATGTCAATTTTGTCAACAAAAGTCAATTTTCACTTTTAAAGCAACACACGTTGAACACGACCGCTGAACGGTTAGATGCGCTATCTGAGGAAGTGTGGACGGTAAGCATAAATATTTGGCTTATTTGACTCCTTTGATTTTGATCAAAAGTCGATGGAAACGCGTGTTTGATCTCAGTGCTATTTTTCATATTTGGAGAAATATAGCGAATAGCTTCTCTACACCGTCGTTGTTGGACAAATAATTTTTCACGATAAAATCGTGGTTTATATTTGTCTCTTGTTTTAAGTATGTGTAACTGAGCGAGATGAAACTTAACCGGAGTTTGACCAAAGCGTGTAAAAATAGGAAAATCAACCTCTTGAGTTGCTTAACTTTTGCTTGGATTGTTTAAACAACAATGGTTTGACTCATCGCTGGGTTACACAGATGGAAGAAGATTCATCAGTTTCTGGTGGAGTTTTTGTTACAGTTCCGTGGGCGGAACTCATTTATTTGACTTTTGAAAATTGCCGGTTACTAATTCTTTAATAGAACTTGCCAACGAATACAACATTCCAATATATATTGCGTTTATAGACTTTGAAAAAGCTTTCGATAGCATTGAGCGCTGGGCAGTAAAAGCATCTGTAATTAATAGCCGAATAGATCAAAGATACACAGACTTAATAGCCAATATACAGGGTGTTCCAGATAAAAGCAACATGGGGATTTCGGAGAAAAAAGTTGCGCTATTCTAAGCCCAATCAGATGCCGTATCAAAATTAAAAATATCTACAGGGGTTTGTAAAATATCGATCAAAAACTAAAAATGGTGTTTTTTGAAAAATTGAAATATCGCCGCCATCTTGCAAACAAATTTAATGAAATTTGGTAGTTAGTAGTAACTACGGCCAATTATATGACGTTAACAATTTTTTTCTAGGCCTTCTAGTTTTTTTGAAACCATAGCCTTTTTATTTTAGATGACCGCCATATTGGATTTATACTTCAATAAAAGGAGCTTTTCAACCGTGTATAATAAGCCTATCTTTGGATGACGGAAAATGTGAATTTATTAAAAAAATACTTTTTCACTTAGTTAGCTGTGAATCAAATGCCGTAGTTGTGTTTGTTGTCATACCTACGTAACTACCTTTCAAATCTTTATTTGATTTATATGCAAATCTTTAAGGCCCTTATTTTTTAATTTTTTTCTGGCTAAGAAATAATACAATTTCTTAAAATCTATCTTTTATTTCTGAAACAAAATGAGGCACTTTCATTATTCTGAGCAAGCCCAATTTTACCGTGCTTCTTAAGCATACTCAAGCGTACATTTTTGGAAAATTTCAAGTTAAAATGCTAATTCCTTGAATACTTATCTTCGATCGTTTAAGCAATATTAAACATTAGCTGGTATGAAAATGTCACTATTTTGTCATCTGCATGACATAATGTGTGGCAAAACGCATTTTGATCCCCGTTACTGACATACCATGTGATAATGTATCGTGGCAACCATCAGTTAATTTTATGGGTCATCTCATGCTGTTTTATGTGCTTTTAATATACCGCGTGAACAAGTTTATATCTAGGGGTATAAATTTCCATAAGAGGATAAAAAACAAATAGAGTATAGCATTTATTAAAAAGAGACCGCGAAACGCCCGAGTCCCGCAGAAAGCTTTGCACCGTTGTCAAAGGTAACCTTGGTAAAATACTACAGGCGCACGCGGTCGCACTCGTCAAGGGGCGGACAATCTGAAAAAAAATTTTAGGGCGAGAATTATTACTTGACTTGTCACCGTACAAGAAGTGGACTATTAAAAACGTAAATATTTTATTTTAAAAATTTTATTAAATGTAAGTTATTTAGTTCCTAAAACACCTAGATCGGATAATAAAATAAATTGTCTGTCTCAATACACGATAATTCAAGAACACCTCAAACAATTTTAACCAAATATGATACACAAGTTTTATGTCGGCATTAGATTTCGTTTGAAAAAGAGTTAGTTAAAAGTATTATTTAACCAATTTTACCTTAAAACTATCAACTTTACTATCAACTTTTCCTGTATCGATTTTTGTTTAAAAATGTTCCTTTTGTATTTAAAACATTTTTGCCTGTGGCGCATGTCACCTGCGAGCATTTGAAGTAATATTTCTTCAATATTTTCTAAAAATGTTCGTTTTTAGTTTAAAAGACATTACTACTCATAATTATGATATTTGTCTTGAAAAAGTACTTAATGAGCTCCGCGAAACTACTTTTGAGGCTCAATACCATTTCTGCCGCCCCCCTAAGGTCTCAACCACCCTCCCGCGTCCTATAACCACGCTGCATTCACTGTGGTCTACCATTACCTTTGTTAGAGTTAGACTAAAAATGCATTAAAAAAAACCTAATATTAAATAATAGTTAGCTTATCAATAGATTGGTAAACTGTGGTGTAAAAAAATTGACTTTAGTGAATGTGAAACGAAAATCAATAAGAATAACACTTTAAAATTCTGTTTGTTTGTAAAAGTAAGTAAATTATTTACATTTAGGAACAACCAGAATTTTAAGGTATTATTCTGGTTGTTTATCACCCCGTTTGATGAATGCACTTACATAAAACTGAAAAGTTGACTTGTTGCGAACCAAATAGCGGATTATACTGATATTTTCGCTAAACAACGTTGGTCTCTTTTCCCATGCAATCCTTATGGCCCATACAAAAATCCTACCCCTAGATAGAAGGCTAGCCACGCGCTATAGACTTATTAGTCTTATTCTCTAATTACATTCTCCACATTGAACTTAACTTTACTCTTTTCGATTAGTTTTATAATCGCAATGGGCTCAACAAAATCACTTTATGTCGTTCGTGTCTTTATGAATTAGCACCTGCTTATTAAAGTTACTTTACACAATAAAACCATTTGATTTTGTCTACTTTCTGGGTTTTTGCATTCTGTTTTGTTTGCGTTTGTGTATGGTCTTAAAACTACATTTTTTATATTGAATCTAGTTTACTTTCGTTTTTATGTCTACTCATGTGACATGATAAAGTAAATTTTTGTTTAGCTTTATAATCGCAATGTTGAGTAAAAAAACTACTTAGTTTTGTCCACGTCTTTATGGATTATTGCATGCCGGTTTAGGCTGTGTCTGTGTATTTGTAATTTAAATAAAGTGACTCAAAATTATTCAGTCAGTTTTGGTCTTATTAATGAAGACGGATTTGTGTTATTGATTTTCTGGAGAATGAAAATTTTGGGGTTTTAAGGAATCTGATTGGTCAGTGATTGCTATGCAGTTTGGGAGATTGGGAAGAATTTTACAAAAATCGGCCCTTTCTGTTCGAGATTTTTGTCGAGAAACAAGGTATTGTAATTATGTTATAACATAACCTTAAAATTTTTTTTTTGTTTATCAAGCATGGCTTGAAAGTTTCTTTATAGGATAAATTAGAACTTTGCTCTAATTTTCATTAATGGTAATATGAAATTCAATTGCATATACCAGATTTTTATTTTTAATTAGGTTAATATGTTATAACATAAATATATATATATATATATATATATATATATATATATATATATATATTATAAAAAGTTTTCTTTGCCGAGGAAATGTTACAATTTTTCTTTATGTCTTTAACAGACAATTATCTCTCTCTCTATTTAGACTACTTAATTTTTTTAATAAAAATTTTGATTAGTTTCATATTTTTTTGTTTTATGGTTCGAACTATGTTCGACAAAATATTTATATATTGGCTATATGGTATTTTGGTTATAGTTTATTTATAATGGGTTCACAATGTTGTGCCTACATGGGATTTCTAGAATCCAGATTATGATTTTAAGCTAGTAATTAATCCTGGATCTCGCTCTCATTTCTTTTTTGGATAGCTGGGTACCAATTAACAATAGTCACTACGACATGACCATATGGTTAAATTTGAGGTTATAGGTATCATAAGCACCTTTTGTTGAAATAGAGTTAGACAGGTTAATACAGCTAAAATTTTATATAGCTATTGCCGATAGCTGGTTTGTTTTTTTTATAACCAAAATACACATTTTTGTTTTTTTTATAAACTTAGGTGATGATTTGTGTCCCGAAAAGATAAATAATTTTGTGTGAATAGACTAAAGTTTTATTTGGTAATTCCACAGAATTACTGTACAGTATGTACAAATTTTGATGAAACTTTAGAATATTTATATAGGGTGTTTTGACGGACTTGATCAGAAAATAAAGTTTTTTTTTTGTTTTTATCTATGGAAAATGATTGAAACCATAGTTGTATTTTAAAGATTACTTCAAGTGTACTAAGTCTAACATTTCCTGGGTTAAGATTATTTTGTTTTTATGTTATTTTTTTTTCTAACCTCAATTCTCGACAAAACTATTACAACATATGTAAATATTTTTTTTCACTATTGTACATCAAAAGAAACAAGGTTCTAAAAAGAAAGTATGTCTCTTTTAAGTTATATATGAATAGTAAAATCTATAATTTTATTAATATCATTTTTTTTACTACCTTTTTAAGAAACTGAGTTTCAACAAAAAATTAATATTTTTTTTCTTGTTTATATTTGATCATTTGATTTTTATTTGTTCTTCTTTCTGAAACAAAATAAATGTTGAGGTTTGTAAACAAAAAATTTTCCTGATCTTTTATTTCGTTCCTGCATTGATACATTGGTAACATGGTGATAGTAAGGAAAATCTGTCACCATTGTTGTTAATTGTGTCAAAGTAAATAGAGGTCTATTATCATTTCAAAAATAGAAAATTGACAATATTTTTCTTAAAAGAACCTCACGACCCTAAATAGCTCTACCTAGCCGAGGTAAATTTGAGGTATATTAAAACAACATCAATAATATACAAAAAGTTATATTATATGAAAAAAAATAATATAACAAAGTGGCCCCAACTCTATTTTAAATATAACAACATTCGTTTTTGTCTTCATGGATTATTGTATACTGTTTTAGTTTAGTTTCAGGAGTATCTTTAGTGATTTTTGGCAAACGTTTAAACTTGCTTTGAAAACTCAACTCAACATTTATCTTCTGGTTGCCGGACTCAATACCTGAAGTTTTTATTTGTTGATATTCCGTGCCGCTAGTTGTCGTCGGTTCATCAGCTGGTTCAATTGTTGTTTTAAATTCAGGGTAAGCGATTGTGTTATCAGAAATGTTTGAAAATCGCAATGGGCTCAACAAAACCACTTTATGTCGTTCGTGTCTTTATGAATTAGCACCTGCTTAGTAAAGTTACTTTACACAATAAAACCATTTGATTTTGTCTACGTCTTTATGCTGCGTTTGTGTATGGTCTTAAAACTACATTTTTTATAATGAATCTAGTTTACTTTCGTTTTTATGTCTAACCATGTGACATGATAAAGTAAATTTTTGTTTGGCTTTATAATCGCAATGAGTAATAAAACTACTTAGTTTTGTCCACGTCTTTATGAATTATTGCATGCCGGTTTAGGCTGTGTCTGTGTATGGTCGTAAAACTACATTTTTCACATTGAAACCATTTAACTTCACTCTTGTCTTTATGTATAATCATGTGTATAATTAAACTACGTTTAATTTTGGTCTTGTAACAACATTTTTCACATTGAAAATTAGATTAGATCAAGAGGGCTATATTGAGCAGGTTCTGAAGAGATTTGACATGAGCAATTGTAAAGGTGTAGCGACACCTATCGAACCAAATTTGAACTTAGAACAGGGCTCAAGTAATTGGTAGCCTAATGTACATTGCAGTCTTAACGCGCCCTGATATTGCTTATTCAGTAAGTTTTTTAAGCCCATATAACACTTGTTACACAGAGTTACATTATAGGTATGCTAAAAGGCTGTTAAGATATTTACAAAGTACAAAAGCTAAATGCCTAACTTTTTCAGAAAGTGGTTGCAACCTTGAGGGTTACTCAGACTCAGATTGGGGTGCAAATAAATTAGACAGAAAGTCATACACAGGGTTTGTATTTAAATTGGCAGGTGGGGCCATTTCCTGGAAAAGTTTTAAGCAAAAGAGTACAGCTCTTAGTAGCACTGAGGCAGAGTATATGGCTATGAGTGAAGTGTCAAAAGAAGCCATATATCTCAAGAACCTATATGAGGAGCGGAATGAAGAGTTGGATCCTCTAGTGTTGTTTGTTGACAATCAGTCAGCACAAAAATTGGCAGCTAATCCAGTACTTCATTCTCGTTCTAAATATATAGATGTCAGGTACCATTTCATAAGGGAAACAGTAGCTAACAATATCATTAAATTGACATATTTGGCTTCATCTGACATGACAGCAGATATTTTGACAAAGGGTCTGCCAAGTGTTAAACATAATAAGTTTTTTTTTTACAGTTGGGTTTGTCATAGTGATTTTTACCGTTACCTACAGTGTTTTTAATTTTATTTAAAAGTTAGCCTACTTTTGTTTGTTTTAATTATTTTAGAGTAAAATAATAAGTGGGGGTGTTGAAATATGTATTAAAAAGTATTTATTATTTCAACGGTACCTACAGCGCCATCTGCGTGTTTATTTAGGCACTGTTCAGGAGCTTAAACTTACTTTTTCCATTAAAGTACGGAAAGCCCGTGAATTTTTTTATTTTTCAATCAAATTACACGAAAAATAACATCTGGCCATTTTGATAAGGCCGCGATAAAATAAAAGTATAGGAAGTTTGGTTAAGCTACCCAAATGGTTGAAATATATAAATATATATATATATATATATATATATATATATATATATATATATATATATATATATATATATATATATAAATCAACCATTTGGGTAGCTTAACCTGAACAGTTGACAGTTGTATTTTATCTCAAATTTACAATAAAAGAAATGGATCCATGACTGATCTGATACCTTCCTAGCTAGCCCATTAGCACACTTCAAGTGAAGCTATGATAATCAGCCTTAAAAACAGTTTTTGTAAATATCTCGGAAACTAAGGCTCCTACAAAGTTTTTGGTTATAACACAAATTATTAAGCAAAATGTCTACTATATTTTGAAAACTGCATATTGATGCGATGCTCCGTTAAAAAGTTAGAATTTTTTTAAATTTTTAATTGTCAAGAAATTGTCAGCATTAATGGATTTTGCCCAAAATCTAATCAGCTCGTTAGTTCAGCGGTTTAGGAGCTATCGTGTTACGGACAGAAAAAAATACACACACACATACAGACAGACTTCATGACAATATTGCTAGGATAGGTCAAAACACACCCAAAAAACACAATTTCGGCGTTATCTGAAAAAAAAATTTCTTTGAAAACATTACCTTCTCTATCCATTGCTGCACGGGCTAGGAAAGTAAAAAACTGACAAAAACAAAAAAAATACTCTGCCAATTTATGGGCACTTAAGCTCACACTAGATACTATATTTATAGTGTACGTGTGAGCTAATATAACTAAAAACTGAAATATATTTTATTCAACTCTAGACTCAATTACCTGTCGTTTGATACTACACAAGCCATGTTATTACTTAAACTCAAATTTGTGAAATCTACCCCCACTTTAAAAAAAAAAACTAGAATGTATTTTGTTTAACTCCAGACTCAATTACCTTTCGTTTGATATCACACACGCCATATTTTCACATAAATTCTAATTTTTGAAATTTACCCCCACCCTTTTTTTTGTTAAATAAACTAAAATGTATTTTGTTTACCTCCAGACTCAATTACCTTTCGTTTGATATCACACACGCCATATTTTTACATAAACTTAATTTTTGAAATCTACCCCCACCCTTTTATTTGGCTTGTGTTCGGTAGATTTTGTTTATTTTTAAATGGGACCATCTCGAGCCAAGACCCAGCTTAGGTACCAAATTTCATTAAAATCGGGCTAGCGGTTTTTGAGTTATGCGCGTTGGTCGTTACAGACAGACATACAGACAGACAACACAACAAAAAAGTTTCAAAATCATCTGAAACGCAAAGATATATAAAAATTTTTGAAATCGGAGCAACTTTTTTTTTCTTGAAAAAATTAGGATCACTATAGCTCACACTACTATAGTATAGTATATGTGTGAGCTAATAACAGCGGTTGACAAGCACTTGACATTTCTAAACGAGAGAAGGAAATGTCAAACTAAAATCACAGCGGGGCGGCTTCTATTTTGGATTTGTCACTTTAAATTTGTTCAAATCCAATCCGTTTATGTTCAATTATAATCCATGACTGAAATGGAATTAAGGTTGCGAAATTGCTCAAAACCGATAACTCTATGTTTAATTTGTTTTTGTTTACTTTTTAGTTTCTATGAAGATCCAACCTTTTCAAACATTTCTGATGACACAATCGCTTACCCTGAATTTAAAACAACAATTGAACCAGCTGAGGAACCGACGACAACTAGTGGCACGAAATATCAACAAATAAAAACTTCAGGTTTTGAGTCCGGCAACCAGAAGATAAATGTTGAATTGAGTTTTCAAAGCAAGTTTAAACGTTTACCAAAAAGCACTAAAGCTACTCCTGAAACTAAACTAAAACAGTATACAACAATCCATGAAGACAAAAACGATTATGAGTGGTTTTATTGTGCCCATTGCGAATATAAAACTAAACGAAAACATCATTTAACATCTCACATGCTCAGACATAAAGATGAAAGTGAAATTAAGTGGTTTCAATGTGAAGAATGTAGCTTCAAAACCAAATTTAAAGGCAATTTAATAAACCACATGATTATACATGAAGACAAGAGTGAAGTTAAGTGGTTTCAATGTGAAAAATGTAGTTTTAAGACCATACGCAGAAACAGCCTAAACCATCATGCAATAATCCATAAAGACGTGGACAAAATTAAGTGGTTTTTTTGTGCTCATTGCGATTACAAGGCCAAACGTAAAAGTACCTTTAATAAGCATGCGCTAATTCATCAAGAGGCTAACGATATAAAGTGGTTTTATTGTGCCTGTTGTGATTATAAGGCTAAACTTAAATGTAATTTACCAAGACACATGCTTAAACATAAAGACAAGAGTGAAGTTAAGTGGTTTCAATGTGAAAAATGTTATTACAAGACCAAAATTAAACGTAGTTTAATTATACACATGATTATACATAAAGACAAAAGTGAAGTTAAATGGTTTCAATGTGAAAAATGTAGTTTTACGACCATACACAGACACAGCCTAAACCGGCATGCAATAATCCATAAAGACGTGGACAAAACTAAGTAGTTTTATTACTCATTGCGATTATAAAGCCAAACAAAAATTTAGTTTTTCATGTCAGATTCACACTTACTTTTACATACAGAAATTTAAAGTGTTTATTGATTTTCGTTTCACATTCACTAAAGTCAATTTTTTTACACCACAGTTTACCAATCTATTGATAAGCTAACTAGTATTTAATATTAGTTTTTTTTTAATGCATTTTTAGTCTAACCCTAACAAAACTAATGAATGGTAGACCACAGTGAACGCAGCGTTATAGGTTATAGGATGCGGGAGGGTGGTCGAGACCTCAGGGGGCGGCAGAAATGGTATTGAGCCTCAAAAGTAGTTCCGCGGAGCTAATTTTCAAGTCAAATATCATAATTATAAGTAGTAATTGTTGTTATTTAAGAGGTTCTAGGTCGGGAAATGGTGGAAAACTAAGTAAAAACAACAATGGTTTGCTGAAGTGTTCTTGTATATTCGACGTTTTTTGTCAGACTGTCATTACATACCAAAG
The DNA here is from genome assembly GCA_963576565.1 of Aspidapion aeneum. Taxonomy (NCBI): domain Eukaryota; kingdom Metazoa; phylum Arthropoda; class Insecta; order Coleoptera; family Brentidae; genus Aspidapion; species Aspidapion aeneum. The sequence continues at coordinate 7,968,227 of OY755046.1, forward strand.
AATATTAACAAGTTAGAAGAACATTAATAATGCCTAAATAAACACGCAGATGGCGCTGTAGGAACCGTTGAAATAATAAATAATTTTTAATACATATTTCAACACACCCACTTATTAAAAATTATTTTACTCTAAAATAATTAAAACAAACAAAAGTAGGCTAACTTTTAAATAAAATGAAAAACACTGTAGGTAACGGTAAAAATCACTATGACAAACCCAACTGTAAAAAAAACTTATTATGTTTGACACTTGGCAGACCGTTTGTCAAAATATCTGCTGTCATGTCAGATGAAGCCAAATATGTCAATTTAATGATATTGTTAACTACTGTTTCCCTTATGAAATGGTACCTGACATCTATATGTTTAGAACGAGAATGAAGTACTGGATTAGCTGCCAATTTTTGTGCTGACTGATTGTCAACAAACAACACTAGAGGATCCAACTCTTCATTCCGCTCCTCATATAGGTTCTTGAGATATATGGCTTCTTTTGACGCTTCACTCATAGCCATATACTCTGCCTTAGTGCTACTAGGAGCTGTACTCTTTTGCTTAAAAATTTTCCAGGAAATGGCCGCACCTGCCAATTTAAATACAAACCCTGTGTATGACTTTCTGTCTAATTTGTTTGCACCCCAATCTGAGTCTGAGTAACCCTCAAGGTTGCAACCACTTTCTGAAAAAGTTAGGCATTTAGCTTTTGTACTTTGCAAATATCTTAACAGCCTTTTAGCATACCTATAATGTAACTCTGTGTAACAACTGTTATATTGGCTTAAAAAACTTACTGAATAAGCAATATCAGGATGCGTTAAGACTGCAATGTACATTAGGCTACCAATTACTTGAGCCCTGTTCTAAGTTCAAATTTGGTTCGATAGGTGTCGCTACACCTTTACAATTGCTCATGTCAAATCTCTTCAGAACCTGCTCAATATAGCCCTCTTGATCTAATCTAATTTTTCGCTTTTCTTGTCTAATTCTTACACCTAAAATCTGCCTAGCCTCTCCGAGATCTTTAATTTGAAAATAGCTGCTTAAATGATTTTTTAAGAAACTCATTTCTTTCTCATCATTACCAAAAACAAAAATATCATCCACATATAAAGTTATCACTGTTAAAGACTCATTTTCTTTTTTAATGTATAAACAAGGCTTATATTTAGATTTTGTGTAATTGATATCTAATAGAACTTCATCTACTCTTCTGTTCCAAGCTCTACTGCTCTGCTTGAGCCCGTAAACAGCCTGTTTTAATTTACATACCTTGTTTTCAGCATTCCTAACCTCAAAACCTTCCGGTTGCCTCATGAAAACATTTTCTTCCAGGTATCCATTCAAAAAAGCTGTTTTCACGTCTAAGTGAACCACTTTTAAATCTAATTTCACTGATAGGGCAAAAAGCATTCTTATGGTACTATGTCGTACCACAGGTGAAAAGGTTTCGTCATAATCGACACCATACTTTTGTGTGAAACCTTTTGCCACCAACCGTGCACGATAAACATAATCACCATCACATTTTTTGATTTTAAACACCCACTTATTGTCAACAACAGTACCATGACTTGCTCCGTCAACTAAGTCCCATGTCTCATTTATCTTAAAAGATTCTATCTCTTCCATCATTGCTTGTCTCCATCTCTCTTTATCTGGTCTCGATAAAGCTTCATTCACACTCATTGGAACATCTTTAAGATCTGTCTCTCTCTTACTGTTCTCACTCTTACACATGTATGTCACATAATCATCATATTTTCTATTTCGCATTTGTATTCTCTCTGAGCGACGTGGAATCTCAAATTCTTCTGCATGTTCTGACTCTAAGCTCACAAAACTTTCCTCTTCAGATTCCCCCACTGAATCTGTGTCTTTCTGGCTTTCTTGTTCTGAGCTGTCAGCCTCACACTCACTGATTTTGAATTCTGTCATTTCTGTCACTTTTTCATTGACAATGACATCTCGGCTGGTTATGACTTTCTTGTCAACAGGATCATATAACCTATATCCTTTCACATTTTCTCCAAAGCCAATCAAAATCATTTTACTTGCCTTTTTATCCCACTTGTGTCTCTTAACTTTAGGGACATGAACCATGGCCTCACTATCAAATATGTCTGGCTTTTTCTCATGCCAAAGTTCATAAGGGGTTTTATACTGTAAGCCCTTTGCTATGCATCTCTTTCTAAGATATATACTGGTGTTAACCGCCTCAGCCCATAACTTTTTAGGTAAATCTGCCTCAAAAAGTAAACATCTGGCTTTTTCAATGACTGTACGGTTCATACGTTCTGTCATTCCATTTTTTTGAGGTGTGTGAGGGTTTGTCTTTTGGTGTATGATCCCCTCTTTCTTTAAAAATTATTCAAACTCATCTGAACAATATTCTCCTCCATTGTCAGAACGTAAACACTTGATCTTAAGGCTTCTCTGAGTTTCAACCTCCTTTTTAAAGTCTTTAAAATATCCCAAAGTTTTGATTTTAGAAAATAGACATATGTGTATCGAGAGTAATCATCCTCAAATAAAAGAAAGTACCTGGATCCTCCAATGGACTGTTCTTCCATAGGACCACAAAGGTCACTGTGAATCACTTCTAGAGGTGTTTTTGCTCTTGAACCTTCATTTTTGAACGGTAATCTTGTTTGTTTACCTTCACAACAAGTGATACAAAACTTCCTATTGCACACTGTGTCTTTCATGTGTAAACCTTCTACAGAATCATGATTTTTCATAGCATTTAAATCTTGGTAATTTAAATGAGCTAATCTTTTGTGCCAATCTTCATTTGAAACCACTAAATGTGCAACAGCTGATGTTTGTTTACAACTTTCGCTTTCACTAAGGGTGCCTTTCTCCTGTGAATACATCAACCTGTGAACATTGCTAATAGACCGAGCGGCCGGTACAACTTTATTCTCGGTATTTATGATTTTACAAGTGTTTTTATCAAACACTACTTGATTACCGTTTTTGATCATTTGTCCGATGGATAAAAAGTTTGTTGTAACGCCTGGAACATATAATGCATTTTTGATCATTATCTCACGTTTCTGCCCGTCTACTAACGTCTGTAACTGTATGTTACCTGTTCCTAAAACTTGTAATTTGGTTTGATCAGCAATCATAATTTCTTTCGGATCCCTCGTTCCTTGGAAATCCTTAATTCAATCTTTTCTGGAAGTCACGTGATGACTCGCAGCTGAATCAATGTACCAATCATTGTTACTGAACTCTCCATTAATGAAAACTGCACTTAGAGCACTCACGCCCTTTTGCTCATCTGACTTAGATCTGTCATCTGTGCTTTCATTAGCCTTTGAAGGACATTTGTTCATGTAATGGCCATAGCCCTTACATCGGTAACATGTCACATTTTGCTTCTTCGATTCATCCTCATTACCTTTTTTCAGTGGCCTCTTGGTCCAAATTTTGCGGCAAAAGCTGCACCAGTAGAACTACTATCGCTCTCTTGTGGCATGTCAAGCAACTTCGTTTTTATGCTCTCTGTCGTGATCTGTATTCCACTGTGCTCGATAGCCATAATCATTGGCGAAAACTTCCCTGGTAGACCAGCCAATAGTAATGATCCCACCCATTCGTCATCGATCGCAAATCCTGTCTTTTTCAATTTCTGGGCTGTTTCAACCACTTGAGTAACGTAGGATTCCATCCCATCGTAATTATCGAGTCGCAAAGATATCAAAGCACGCAGTAAATAGATTTTACGCGAAAAAGCTGTATCTGCCTACATTTTCTTAAGTATGTCCCACATCGATTTCGCGTCTTTTGCATCACGGATATGTACGTATAGCGATGGATCGATCGTAAGCACTAACTTTGCTCGCGCCTTTGCTTGCTGCGCGGTATCTGCCTCGGTACCACTTAAGAACTTGTCGAGTCCCTCGAGAATGAGGAAATTAACGGTAACGGACATCTTAAAGACGTTTTTTTTACGGAAATATATCTCAAATATATATTTTTTAAGACATATTGGAAAAGTTTTGAAAAATATATCTTCGAGATTTTCAAGACAACCTAAAAATGTTTTGAAAAAGACATCTTAAAGATGTCTTTTAAAAGATATCTTAAAGACTTCTTGTATTTACGGAAAGATATTTCGAATATATCTTGAAGACATCGTACTAATCCTTATATCTTTACGATGTCTCTAAAAAGACATCTTTAAGATGACTTGTTCAAGACATTTAAAGATTTATTTCAAATATTTTAAAATATATTTCAGCAGTAAAAAGACACATAGTGCAGGCCCCAGAGGTAGTTTTTACACATGCACAATATGAGGACCGCAGTTTGACAATGGATTCTAGCTGATAATAGGTCACAGATTAACGATCCGGATTTTTCCGGGCCAGTTTTTGGTCCAATTTTTTTTATTCCCCCCTTCTCGTATAGTCGTGTTCAAATTTCTGAAAATTTAACTAAGGTGACGCTCTAAAGCCACAATGACACAGAAATGCATAAAAAATGGGATACTAACTTTGGCTTTGCCGGCGTCCCGAACTCATTTTTTATTTTAGAAATTGTAGTATTCGACATTTTTACAGAGCTCTTTTATTAAAATAACCTCTAACCTTGTTATATATTACTAACATAAAAAACGCGAATTCCGACCACAACTTTGGGCCTTCTGAGTTTTGAAGAAGTTCAGTTTTAGCTGGTCGGAATTCAGTATAGGGTTGCTTCTCTTATAGTTTTAGAATTAATTTAAAAATAAATTTAATTTAAAAAAATTATTGATCAATAATAAATAATTAGAAATAAATTGATAAATAAAAAATAATTAGGAAACAAAATATAAATTCATAAAGAAAAAATTATTTCTAGAAAAATAAATTTTACAAAATTATTAGCAAGTTTTTTTTCACACAAGCCTCAAGCCTCCACCAACTTGTCGGGTACGATTTTATTTTAAATCGAACCCTTAAACGAGTAGTAGATCTCTTGTGTGGATAAAATAAATATAAAACACTTTTAAAAACGTTACAAACTTTAATAAATACAAAATAAAACTCTGTTGCAATTTACAAATTGTTACAAGACTTTTATTATGACCTATAAAACAAACAAGACCCAAAATATTAAAATAAAAACTTTAACTTACCATAATAACAAACTGCAAAATTAGTAGAGTAAATTTGTAAAATAAAGCTGCAAAATGGGTATATTTTTTTATATTTGGCATAGTAGTACCTAACACCAAAAGCTAAATTTTCATTCGAGGATCCCCGATTTTCCGGCCTCAGAATCCAAGATGGCGGCTGCCAAAGTTAAGAAAAAAAAATGATTTCCTTGTGTTAAGAGGAATTAAATTAATTTTGATAAATTTACTTTAAGTGTGATATACTCAATGTAAAAATGTAAAAAAAATTTACACCTGTCACTGCAAAACAAAATGGCGGCTATATTTAAAAAAAATCGTTTTTCTTCGATATTTTCTTTATTTTTTGTGCGATATTTATTTTTAACACCTCGTATTAAAGCTACTGACTAGTTCTTTCAACCTGCTTAAATGAAATGATAAGTTTCCCAGCCGACACAAAGATGGCGCTTAATTTGTCAAAAATAAAAGAGACCTTTACAACCAGTAGACCAAATAAAATTTTGACAAAATTTTTTTTTGCATTTTATCAGTAGTAAGCCAGATTTTGTAAAAATTTATAAAACGTTACAATTTGACATTTAACATAAGATGGCGGCCGAAGTTCAGATAAAAAAGTAATTTTTTTGTTCTTGTTTGACAGAACTAGTATTGCCGTGTAATTTTATTTTTTTATTTTTTTTTTATTTACTGGTATGCGCACTTGCAAGGAGATCCCTATCACGCTCGAGAAGCGGCAAGTGCGCGGAAATGTTGGTGTGTGTTGGTTTTGAAACGGTTCAGGTTGTAACCTGCAGGGAAAACTGTCGCAGGGAGTTTATTCCACAGCGATGCTGTTCTCCAGAGATATGAATTCTGATATAATGAGGTTCTTGGTGCCTCTATTTTGACAATAAATTGATGGTTACCGTCTGTTTGACGTGTTCGCCTAGTAGGTGCTACTCCCGGGGGGATCATACGTGCCAACTCTTCAGAGCATTTTCCGTGATAATACCTGTAGAAGAGAGATAGATCGCCCACAGTTCTTCGATGTTCGAGACTATCCAAGCTACGGGTAAGTGCGGGGTCATTGATCAGCTTGATAGCTCGTTTTTGCACGGTGTTCAAAAGCATTAAGGTATGTTTGGGTGCCGCACTCCATATATGTGAGCAGTACTCCATAGTTGGTCGAATCTGGGCTTTGTAGAGTGTCAGCAGTTGGCTTGGTGTATACAGATGTCTTGTACGAAATAGCACCCCAAGCTTTTGGGACGCCCTTTTAGCTATATCTGCCACGTGACTGTGCCAAGACATGTTGGTCTCTGCAGTGACTCCTAAGATGTTCAACTGGCTCTGCAATGCGACAGCACTTCCAGATAGCATGATGTTTGGCTCACCGGTGCTGGTCTTTTTTGAAAACAGGGCTGCTTGGGTTTTCTGCGCGTTGAACTGTACAAGGTTTTTGTTGCCCCAGTCCTCTATTATCTCCAAGTCGTTATTTATCTGTGATATTTCAGTTAGTCTAAGGTAATGGAATTCACGTGCGGAGAAACATGTGGGTGGTATGACTGAGGAGACTACATTGCCATCATCTGCAAAGCAATAAAGTGGATTTACTGTTTTATCTATGAGGTCATTTATGTAAATCAGAAAAAGTGTTGGCGAAAGGATTGCTCCCTGTGGCACACCAGCATTTATTTGGTAAGAGTTGGAGTTTCGGCCATCCAGTGCAACATAAATGGATCTATCCTTAAGGTAACTTTCAAACCAAGTGCAAAGTCTCGGCGACAATCCCGTTGCTTTGAGCTTGTTGAGCGGATTTTCATGCCAGACTTTATCGAATGCTTTAGATATATCTAAGGCAATTGTTCTTGTTTCACCTCGCAACTCAATCGCTTTTTGCCATAAGTAAGTGACGTATGTAAGTAAATCGCCAGTTGACCTATATTTTCGAAATCCGTATTGCTTGTCGTTGATAATTTTGTACTTTTCCAAGTACTTGGTTAGGTGATTGTTCACAACTCTTTCCATTACTTTTGATATGACCGGAAGTAGAGCAATTGGTCTATAGTTTAACGGATCTGTCTTTTTTCCTTTCTTTGGAATGGGTTGTACTGCGGCAGACTTCCATAATGATGGATATACTCCTTGCCTATAAGATAAATTGAATAATTTTGCGAAAGTTGGGGTGAGTTCGCTAGCACAATTTTTGAGTACTATCGCGGGAATGCCATCTGAACCCATTGCTTTGTTTGTATCCAACTTTTTAAGGGATTTTCGTATTTCTCTGTGACAAAAGGGCACATCTGGCATACTGTGGGAAACCCTTTCAATGAACGGTGGAGTTTTTCCATTTGGCACTGTTAGGTTTGAGTTGGAGGAAAATATTTAGGCCAGCATATTGGCTTTTTCCTCTGATGTTGTGGCTAAGTGAGTATTTTTATCTGTAAGTGGTGGTATGGATGACTTGGTGAAGTTTGATCCAACGGCTTTTGCAAGAGACCAAAAGGACCTAGAACTACTTGGACAATTCAGCAACCTGTTTTTTATTCTTTGATTGTATGTTTCTTTGGCGGCGTCAATAGTAATTTTGCAACTATTTCTGGCTTCTATAAATTCTGTGTGGTTTTGAGCGATTTGTTGTCGTTTCCAAAGGTTATATGCTCTGTGTTTTTTCTGTACAGCCGTTTGACACTGGCTGTTGAACCAAGGTTTTGCATTAGCTCTGCGTTTTATTGTATGTGGGATATATACATCCATTCCAGATAAGATTACTTTTGTTATTTCATTACAGCAAATAGTGGGATCAGCTGTTTTAAAGCAAACCTCTTGCCATGGAAAATCCAGGTAAAACTGTTTAAGGTCATTCCATTTTGCCGATTTATAGTGCCACATTTTACGAGGAAGTGATTGTTGGCTTGGCGGTATGAACATTTCGCACTTTGTTCTTATAAGTTTATGATCGGATGAACCAAGTGGGGGATCTACTTGAATTGTGTACAAGTCAGGATTTGTAGTTAGGAACAAGTCTAAAAGCGCTGCAAATTCACCCCTTTCTGAGATACGGGTAGGTTCATCGACAAGCTGCGTGGTCTAACTTATGGCAAAAGCTTCTGCTTCCCTGCCTTCATTATCTGTTTTGTTGTGGTGTTTTAGCCAGGGTATATTGTGGACGTTGAAATCGCCTAAAAAAACAATTTCCGCATGTGGATAGTTAGACTGTATACTATCACAGTTTTCGGATAATGTCGCAAAAAAGTTTTGATACTCGGTGTTACTTGGCGGTCGGTAGAGGCAGCAAATGAACTTGGTCGATGACTTTGAGATGAATTTCAGCCATATGATATCGAGGTTCGCTGGTTCTAGGTTCTCCTCTCGATGACATGAAAGGTCATTTTTAATGTACACACAGATCCCAAAATTATGTCGAAATCGGTGGTGTAGGTCATAGCCGGGATAAAGATAGTTCACAATAGGTGTTGCAGAACTGATTTTAGTTTCAGTGAGAACAAGGATGTCAGGTCTTTGTTCTTCAAGATGTTGGTGAACTGAATTCATGTTGGTACTTAATCCTCTTATATTGCTAAAATCAATTGTGAGTTGAGTTTTTGGTCTTTTTTTAATATCTTTGCATAAATGACCCCCAGGATCACCCGACGCCCGGAGATCCGAGTGGTCGGGTATTTTACCTCCGGAATATTTTGATCCTGGAGGCGCCATCATGCTATCTGTTACTCATTGTTGGAACCGGACTGCCAGCGCAGTAGCGGAACGTGGTGATACCACTTAGCGCTACTCAGTTCTGGCATGGTGGTATCTCACCGGTCGACGCCCAATGAGTAAAAAGCGTCTACCACCTACCAGTAATATATTTTTTTATACTAAATAGGGGTCGCCGATTTTAAATATTTCATCATAAATGACACATGTCTATTATTAATCAAGATGGCGGCGTTCAAAATATAAAAACCACATTATCTTCTTGGTTTGGTAATTTTTTTTTGCGAAGATATGTAGTTTTATATTACTTAATTAGTTTTAAGCCATAATGTACAAAAATAATATAATTTATTTATTTTTTAAAGATGGCGGTCAAAAAAGTAAAAAAAAAACATTTTTGTTTATTTTTTCGAAATTTAACAAAAAAAACTGAAAAAACCAAGACATCTCGTTAAACAAAACACAGATGTTTTAAATATGTCAAAAAAGTTGACATATGTCACGTGCCGGGTGATTTGAATAAATTGACATATTTTACTTAACAGTAACGTTTAAATTAGCAAAGTTAAATAATTTTTTCTAAATCATCAGAATCTTATGTCAAAAATGACATATGTCATACACTTGCCAAACAATTGACATAAGGTTTATTTTTTTAAATAAAACACCCTGTATATAATGTTTTTAATTGATAGGGCTCCTTTTTCTGATTTCAAAAGTATATAATATGTTGACATTTAGTCCAGCCGTTGTTGAAATATTTGCATAAGATTCAAGTTAGTAAAAAAAAAATAAAACATCATAAAACCATTCTCTTAATAGACTGTTTACTGCAGTTAAATAGATCACACTGGTTTTGTACATCATTATAAGAGTTACAAACTCTGTTAACGGGTGAAAATTTCCCAATGTTGGTTCTCGATCTCTTAATATAAAAAGTCGGCCTCTCACGAGCTGAAAACCTGGGCACAGAAAAGTTGATGTGATTTAAGAGATCAGGCGAGTCAATTTTATTGTGAACAAGTTTAAAAATAAAATCGATTTCAGCTATTTTACGTCGAGATTCTAAAGACTGCAGGGAGAACCTTTCCAAGAGGATATCATTGGGAAAACCGATTACCGGGTAGACTCCTTAGTTTCTGTACCACATATATTTCATGAATTTTCTCTGTATTTTTTCAATATTGTCTATGTGAGCCTGATAGAAAGGTGACCAGACTACCGATCCATACTCCAAAATTGATCTGACGTATGCAAAGTATAAAATTTAGAAACTATGTACCGAGTTAAATTCCCGTGAATTTCTAAATATAAATCCTAGCATTCGGTAACACTTGCTTAAAATATCTTCAATATGCGGTACAAACGAGAGTCTTTGATCAAATGTCACACCGAGATCCTTAAATGGAGTAAAGCGGGGAACAGCTGTATCTTGAATCTGGTAATTGAACTCTATAATGTTGCGTTTTAGAGTAAACGATACTACATTACATTTTAAGGGATTCAGAGGCAAGCGATTATCAATACACCAGCTGTTCACTTTATCAAGCACACCTTGCAATTTAAGGCAGTGATCGACGCTGTTTATTGGGAGATAAAGCTTTTTGTCGTCTGCGTACAAAAGCCCTTCAACATCATCCTCCAAATTAGAAAAAATATCGTTAATAAAACAGTTGAAGAAAAGTGGACCCAGGATTGAACCTTGAGGCACCCCTGAGTATGCCAAGACCTCCAACGATGACCGACCATAGCACTCCACATATTGTTTTCTTTCGGAAAGCATTGAAGAAAAAAGGTTTATTAAATTATCAGATAAGTTAAATGCTCCCTCAAGCTTACTTAGCAGAATGCCATGATCGAGCCTGTCAAAGGCCTTAGAAAAGTCCCTGTAAATGACGTCAACCTGGCCATTATTGTCCAGAAAGTCAGCCAATAATTGAGTCATAGATATAATATTTGAAGCAGTTGATCTATGTTTTATAAAACCGTGTTGCCTACTATCTATTAATGTTTTCATTGGATGGTATAAAGCATTATGAAGAACCCGCTCAAAACATTTAGCGAAATTATTGAAGATAGTTATAGGACGATAATTTTCTATATGGGTTTTGTCATCTTTTTTGTGCACAGGAATAACTTTAGATTCTTTCCAAATATATGGGAATTGACTAGATTTAAGTAATAAGTTGTATAAAATGGTCAAAGGTTTCGCCAACACGATAGCGCAATCTTTTAAAAAGAATGCCGGGATTTTATCGGGTCCCACTGTAGCTTTCGGTTTAAAGCCGTTAAGGGCGCGCAAAACCTCGGATTCGGAAACGGAAGTAATCGTTGTTGTAGTCCTATTGCAAGAACTAATATTTGCAGATAAGGGTGATGATTGGTTTGATTGATATGACTGATTCGGAGGTGTATAGGAGCCCTGAAAAAATTTTGCAAACTCGTTTGCTATATGTTGGTGGTTGGTAAGGGTAACGCCGTCGTGGTTAATCATTGCCGGAGGCAGTAGGCTGTCGCCCTGTTTACTCTGAATCAACCTCCAAAAGTTCTGTGGTTTGGTGTTCAAATTGCGTTCAAGACCCGAGCAATAATGTTTATACCAGTTGTTAATATCACGCTTAAGTTGAGTATGTAAAGCTTTAAATGTAGAAAGAGATTCGTGATCACCATTTTTGTATTTTTTCAAACACCGATGTTTTCTCTTTATTAGATTTATTATATCACGAGAGAACCATGGAGGAATCTAACAAATAATAAAGTTTATCAAAAAACATTTAACGGCCGTGTCGACATCATCGTATTCAAGTAGAAAATCCCAGTTCACATGGATTAAAGCATTGTACAGGCTAATGAAATCAGCACGCTTAAAATTATAAAAAACGTTTTCAATTTTTAACTGATTTTTTGGAATTCCAAATGAGCCAATATCGTATTTTACTGTCAGGCTGGGATGAAGGTTGTCCTCCACGGTGAGAGGGTCCTGACAACGTTCCAGATGATATAATTCAGTATTTGATACAAGAACTAGGTCCAAGAGCCTTCCCTGTGAATTTAAAATATCGTTTATCTGCGCAAGATTTGTAAAATTTTGAAAGTATAACAGTTCATTTAACCTATTGGTAGGCCTTGACCCATTTAAGTATACAACATATTCAGGTATATTAAAATCGCCCAAGAATAAAAGATTGGTGTCAAAAAGTAAAGGCTGAGACAGAAGGTAACTAAAAAATTGTTCATACATATCAGCATTAAGGTCAGGAGGTATATAGCATAAAACCAATATCAAGGAACGCGTTTCGGAAAGAATAAATTTTTTAGCTGTAAATTCAATTTTATTTCGCAAAAGATTTGGAGGTGTCAAGTCAAAGTCCGAAAGTTCTGCTTTACAGCGAGTAACACGCCACCCCCCCGATTAGCCGTAATTTCCGCATAATTACGATCAGTTCTATAAACCGAATAGTCCGAAGTAAAAATCTCCAAAGTAAGTATACTTTCGCAAAGCCAAGTCTCCGTAAGCGCAATAATGTCGTATTCCCTAGTTAAAATAGCATTGAATATTTCAGTTGTCTTGGTTCTTAGACCGCGTGTATTTTGGTAATAAATTTGTATACTGTTTTCGAACGGTTTGCGTTGTGTGAAGCGAGCGCAACTTTCCGTTTGATTTGTGGTAGGAACCACGGGTGAAGCCGAGTGTGCGTGCAAGGTAGAGTCGGGAGGAAAAGGCGCGCGCCGCATTGCCTTGGGTTGCTACAGTGTGGATTTCAAAACGGACTTTTGAAATCGTTCATTCAGCTGTTTAAAAACATAGCATTTGTTATAATTTCATACCGCATGAATAGTATTAAGTTTTAAAGTAGGATTTTTTAAGAGTAGGTTGTGACAATTGATACATTTATACCTGTTTTCCGCACATCTGCAGTCTTTAAGCTCGTGTGATCCAGCACAAAGTGGGCAAGTTAAGTTGCCATTACAGTGATTTTGACTGTGATTAAAGAGGTTACATTTAAAACAGCGAGAAATCGAGGCTGACTCATAAACAGTACAGTTGTCTAATCCTATAACAAGCTGCTTCCTATAACAAGCTGCTTCCTATGCATAAGACGCCTATATGTTGATGTATCCAACCGCAGTACAAATTGAAATACATTTGGTTTTTTTTTTGTAGGCCAAAATTTTAAAATTTTTATGTCTGAATCTACACTAAAAATATGTTTGTTTTGAGATTTCAAGTTTTGGACCAGGACATCAATATCAGTTAGTTGGGAAACGCCTACGATTTTTGCAACGGGAGAACGAGTTTTTACTTCTCGCACCTCATAATTTTGCGCCATCTTCTCACTGGCCAGTTGACATAATTTCACTGCAGTATTAGAGTCGGCAGAAAGCAAAAAACCTCCATTAGAAATCGGTTTTACTTGCTCAAGTTGTATGTTTTCTTCAACTGGTTTTATTTGTTCCAGAATATCTATTCTGGTTTTTTCGCTGGATTGGTTTTCATCGATGGGGATTAATGACAATATTTATACGTTTTGTGCAGCCAATTGATTCAGCGTAAGACAGCGTTGGGGGTGCCATAACTGCATTATGGTTACTCAGCAGTCTTTCAGCGTTCTTCTCTAGCTTGGACTCAATCATGTCAATAATGTCCTGTTTGACAGCGGACAGCTTACTTTCAAGACATTCATTAATTGTTGTTGCCATATCGAATGTGTCATTTTGTTTAAAACATTTAGGACATTTCCAAATAATACCTGGGACTGATAACAATTAACGCATCTGCCGAGAGCTTCATACAGTCCCCGTGATATCGTTTGTTACAAATTCCGCTGCATGAGAGAGACGACTTGCTTCTTGCTGACGTGTGGCAAACACCACAAGTTGCCATGACAGTTTTTTTTTATGTGCAGAATATTTGGACGTAGATGATAGTATACAGAGTAAATATTGGACGAAATTGGGCACTCACCCAGGATCCTTTGTGTCTAATCTATTGTGGTCATACTTTTTTTTACTTTTTAGTGCACTATAACAGGTGATAAATAGATATTTTTAAGAGCGCTATTAAACGTGACCGGTAGAACTAAAACTAATATTATGATGTTAGCTACTACCATGCCAAATATAAAAAAATATACCTTTTTTGCAGCTTTTTATTGAAATACCCTACAAATTTACTCTACTAAATATTATTCAAATAGAAAAATCTTATGTTTCTTTACTGATAATTACTTTAGAGGTTTTAGTTAAGTTCAACAAAACTTAGAATGTGTGAATGACTACCGACTTGTCTCCTCAAAGTTTGGCTTTTTATATACGGTAGGTTGGACCTAAATAATCCATTATCCCCTCTTTGAAGAGCTTGGAGGAACCAAGTCTGTGGCGTTGCTAATAATCCTAAAGTTTACTTTACATTCTTGCTAATGAGCTGAACAAGTAAACCTAAACGAAAACAGAGATAAAATAACATTTTATAGACAACATTTTCTAATCTCACAGTTTTTTTATAGCCAATCACTTTGAAGTACCCTCTCTATACTTGATGTATCCCCACGCTTAACTATTACAACTCCCACTTTTCACTTTTTAGTAGTTTTTCTTCCATCCTGCTGTGTAGGTATGCGGAAACTAACTGTTTACCATTTTGGAGGGAGGCGGAACCACTTTCTTATCTCAACAGAACCATAATTGCGTGTTTCGTTTTTCCAAGATGGTTTCGTACAGTGGCACAGTCAGGGGAAATTTACATTCCTGACAATACTGCACTAAAAACTTTTAATGTTCATAAAAAAAAGTTCCTACCTCCACATACAGGGTGTAAAAGAGAACGAATCCGATGAATGATTTAAATCGAGGATAAATTAATATTGATCCTCCTATATTATTTTGGGGGCCTGATAGGAGGAATTTAAATAATTAAAACCTATTTTTTTTTGTTTCAGCACCCTAATTAATCGATGTAACACATGTCAAATTTAATTTTTTTAACCTAGTTAACTCCCCCCCTCCATTCTAAACTGTTATTCCCTTCCCCCAATAAAAATTATTCTATATTTGAATTTAGATGCTGTTAAATGTTTGCAGTTTCTATTAATTTCCTATCTATTTTGGCGGCCATCTTGATTTTTTTCTTTCTAAAAGTCCATTGCTAAGACAGGAGTTTTGATATTTATAATTTATTCTGCTTCTTTTAAGGTACTTTGCTCATTACTATTTATATACAAGACACACGGAAACACAAATTAAAATGCACTGGATTAAGTACATTGTGTTTATCAGAATATGTACGGTCATGTTTAATAACGAATTTGGAGACTGTCGCACCTTTTCGCATCAACAGTGTATGTATTCCGGAAAGTACAAATCAGGATGAAAATATTTTCACAAAAATTAATATGAAAGTTCGTAAAAGCTTTTTTGTTGGTCCAATGAAATATCAAAAAAAAAATTCAAACATTTCTTGCACAATGTTTGTATTATTGGTATTTAAAGAATAAGTTTAAAATCCCTGTGACTGAAATTATCAAAAAATAATCCACTTACCTTTAGTTAAAAAAGCCACTCTTAAAATTTTTTATAACTCTTCGCACTTCTTAGAAATAGGACATTAAAGTTAGTAAAAAATAATGAACAATAAAAAAATAATTGCTCATTGTCAGGAAATGTCAAATTTAAACAACGGTATTTCGAAACCTGCTTTGGCGATGAAGCCAATCAAACTGGAATTTTGAGATGTCATTATTTAGCTTTAAAAAGTATATAGATGAAGCCAATCAAACTGGAACCGAACCGAACCGAACCGAACCGAACCGAAACAGTTTTATTGTGAAGTTAGTTTTTGCTATTTTTGGCCAAAATATTGTAGTTCGGGGCCTAAGCCGGAAATTTAGGGGCTTGTCTGCATTTTCGCGTACCGTGACGAAATTTGGCACAGAGGTAGCAGACACCTTGGAATACCATTCTAGAAGTGGGCTCCGATGGGACCCAGTGCAGGGCCAAGATACAGGGGCGTACTAGAGGTGGGAAACGAAAAATTGAATTAAATATAAAACTAGTTTCGCGTACAATTTTTGTTTCTCTAAGCTTATTGCTATGTAGCTTATAAATTTTAAAAAAATCTATAAAAATTAAAGGTTGGGAATAAGGTTGTTTTTTTAAGGGGAGAGGGAGTAAAAGGTACGAGGATACATTTTTAAAATCTTATTTCGTCTAAAGTGGTCGTGTGGGGTATCGATTTCTAGGTAATTTAGTATTCTAAACCAAAATAAATATTAATTGAGTCAATACGTCAAACTGTTCACATGATATGTCAAAAGTGACACCTTAATCTGTCTTTACACCAGGGTTTATTAAAAATACCTGACCAAGCCTAACTTAATAACAATTGATAACTTAAGTAAAAGTAGAATCAAGTAACTAGAATTTTTAATTTTTAACATAATCTGCCATTTCTTGGGCACCAAAGTATACACTTTTAATAAAATTACATAATTGCATCCTGTTTGAGATTGGTTGTCAGAAGTGATAATTAAATAGATATTTCAGAAATAATGATAATGCACATTATTTAAAAAATATTTTTTATAAAATTAAAATTACTGTATTTTTCACTAATAACTTTTTACTTCAAAATCAAAAGTCATAAGACAGCTTTTATTTATATATATAAAAAAAATTGATTGCTGGTACTTTATACCATAGTATGCGCATAATCCTGCATGTGTATCTTTTAAAAATTATTTTTTTGCTATAACTCACCTACGCATCGTTTAATTTTGTTCTTGTTCCACCAATTTAGTGCGGAAAAAATATTAAAATTTTGTCTAATTACTTAACCAACCTTGTAGTTTTGATAATAACAAAGTTAACAATATTACCGACTTTAATTTAAATACCCTGTATATTTTAAAGTATCTAACTAACAGCTACTTAGGTGATTAACAGTTTAACTTTCAACTGTATATTTTCCAATTTTATAAGTGCTGGGAATAATAATTTACGTATTAAAAAAAATTATATATTAACAAAAGAAACACCCTGTATTTTCTTACAATTACAAAGCTAAATTAAACAATGTACACCATGTGAAAAAAATAATGCAGAGGCCTTAGTGGTATATCTTTGCGCCAAAGTGTTGAGCCTAAATCATTTATTGTTGTAATCTGCAGAGTTTTTTCATGTACTGGGTGGAAAAAAAAATATGCCACTTTAGTCAAACTCAGTATGTAGGTACGTGGGCACAATAGATCCATTTGTGGTCGCAGTGCATGGAGGTCCGGTAGGGCCTGCCACCACTTTCGAATACATACATACATACATACCATGTGAAAAAGGCATTCTTTCAGTTTTAAAAAGTAGTAAATTTAGGAAGGTATCTTAAACTGCATAACCGGTATGACCCAAAGTTTGCGACTACTACTTTTTACATGATTTTTTTAATATCACCTTGTATCTTTCAGGATATAACATAATTACAAAAACATTAATCATTCTATCATAGCCTGTAATAAGCCGACAAATTGTGATAAGTTTCATTGCAAAATTCTTATTAACGCAGTAGCTAAAATAAATAATATAAAAAACAGTAAAAATGACAGCAAAGTGGTTGTCGCCCAGTATATACGTTCGGAAAAAGGTAATGATGTAGCGCTTATTATAAAAATATATTCTGATAAATGGTTTATAAAGGAGAATATAGTGATTGCAATCAGATGTTTATTTGACATATCTAGAGTTATTTAAATTTTCAGCACTAAAATAAAAAATTACGAAAAAACTTTATTGTCTACTTACTTTTTAACACTCTGTACTAAAATTTTTATTTAAGAAAATGAAAGCTGTACTAGTATTTTGAGTTTTCTATAGTGATTTGTAACGTCGTCATAAAAAATTACTTAAATTGATCATAAAAATATAACTTATTTTTAAAAACACTATGTATTTTTGACAGTTCAACAAAATTTTCATTTTCTGTTTGTAAAATATAAATAAAAGCTAAGTATCTTTTATTTGGTATATATTTTTTGAAAATATTGTTACGTCTAAGAAATCCACATACCTTTCCATCTTTTTAG
The DNA here is from genome assembly GCA_963576565.1 of Aspidapion aeneum. NCBI lineage: Eukaryota > Metazoa > Arthropoda > Insecta > Coleoptera > Brentidae > Aspidapion > Aspidapion aeneum. Next base: position 7,986,124 of record OY755046.1, read on the forward strand.
ATTTTTTAAATTTACAATTATTAATTAGAACCCCCCTGTACTACGACCCTGTATATGTCACACCAGTCCAGCAATACTTCTTTTAAAGAGAAATAATTTGTCAGTGCTCACAGTAAATTTTACCAAGTTATATTGCATAACTAACCGCCTGAAATTTTTTTTCTACTCAACACCCACACCATAAATTTTTCCACAAAAAAAATTATTTTTTATTTCTTGGAAGAAAATGAAACAATATAATTTTTTTACCGCTTAAAATAAAAGCGTATATGTCCTTATAATCGGTGCCAAGTTTCATTGCTCTAGCTTTACATTTAAATTTTATAAAGAATTTTAATGAGATAGATACTCTGCCAATATATGGGTTCCTAAGCTCACACTAGGTACTATAATATAATATAACTAAAAACTGAAATATATTTCATTCAACTCCAGACTAAATTACCTTTTGTTTGATACCACACAAGCCATGTTTTGACTTAAACTCAAATTTTTAAAATCTACCCCCACCCTTAAAAAAAGCAAAAACTAAAATGTATTTTGTTAAACTCCGGACTCAATTACTTTTCGTTTGATATCACACACGCCATATTTTCACTTAAACTCGAATTTTTGAAATATACCCCCACCCTTTTTTTTAAATAAATTAAAATGTATTTTGTTTAACTCCAGACTCAATTACCTTTCGTTTGATATCACACACGCCATATTTTCACATAAACTCTAATTTTTGAAATCTACCCCCACCCTTTTATTTGGTTTGTGTTCAGTGGATTTTGTTCATTTTTAAATCGGACCATCTCGACCCAAGACCCAGCCTAGGTACCAAATTTTATTAAAATCGGCCGAGCGGTTTTTGAGTTATGCGCGTTGGTCGTTACAGACAGACAGACATACAGACAGACAGACGGCGCAACAAAAAAGTTTCAAAATCATCTGAAACGCAAAGATATATAAAAATTTTTGAAATCGGAGCAACTTTTTTTTTCTCGAAAAAATTAGGATCACCATAGCTCACACTACTATAGTATAGTATATGTGTGAGCTAAAATGTGTGGTACCTGGAGGGCATAAGGGACCAAATGTGTTTTTGAATGAACCCTAAATTTTCTAACCACACACATCGCTCACCGGCGACAATAATGGCAAACTTAGAATTAAACATTTAAAGTTTAGGTTATTTTAAATTTTCATGATTGATTGTGCTAAATTATTGGGGACTGTTAAGTCATTTTTTGCTATAAAAAAAGTTGATGGTTTGTAAAATGTTCCACTAATGTTGCAATCAAGTGACACAATTTTAGGCTAAAATGACCAAAAACACAAAGTTATAGTGGCACAACTCAAAATGTGCCACTATTGCTGAAACAAATCGTCACTACTTTCTAGATGTATCAATAAACGTAACGAAGCGTCCCTGAGCATGGTCAAGGGCACACTAACAATATGCCTGTCAGTGTTGCCAGATGAAATGCGGAAAAAATCGTGAAAATGTTGAATATCTTCATTTTCAAAAATACATAAAAACAAGTAATAAAACACGTAATATTTATCGAAAAAAAAACTTTATTGCGATACTTGTTCGTGCAACTTTAATTTTAAATTCAAATTTTGCGCCAAATTCCCGTATTCGGAAAACCCACACAATTTCAATTTGATTGGCACAAGCAAAACGCCAGCGCCATCTACGAAAAATGAATCTGCGCAAAAAGGCGTAACCAAAAAAGATTCGTCTGTCGTATTCTATCGAGATCACCACGCAGCATGGTGATAAATTCTATTAACCAAAAAATCCAATAACATTCTTAGAAAATCAAACTAAACCATTACACAAACAAGTGATTCTAGTGTGGATCGACTGCAACGACTGGGCCAGCGAGAGGAGCTCCTCTGGACGACGGAAACAGCTGAAAAGGTGAGTGCCAATCCTCTATATTGTCTTTGTGTGGCTCGGAAAAATTAATATTTTTACATCGTCCTTTTAAGGATTTTTGCACCCAGATTTTATAAAACGACCAGCGCGCTTACAGTCCCGCGGCTCTACCCCTCAAAACAGCAACATTTTCTGGTCCCACGACCCAGATAGTTTTTAAAATTTGTTTGCTAAAAATATTAAAGATTTTTTCGTCTCGCCATTTTGGCTCGTTTGTTGCCGTGTCCGGTTTAGAAAGGAGGTTTCGTCCCCCCTTGCGTGGCTTAACGGTTGCTCCACCCACATTTCATTGCAGCCGAAATTGGCACTTGGTACGTCGTTTGTTTTGATTCAAAAATCGAAATTTGTTTAAATAATAGTTATTTGTTTAAATAATATGTTATAGTTATTCAAAACAACAAAAGTGCTTGTGAGTTAAATGCTTTATTCTTATTTAACAGGTAAACAAACACATCTAGTAGAATTAGTATTTACCTGTAAATAATAAGAGAAGCGGTAGTAGGTACAAGTTGTTCTGTGTGCATTTATTTTGGGAGAAAAATCGCGACCTAGGATAACAGCTGTTGATAATTTTTTGCGTTTATTCGAGAAATCGATAATAAAATATATGCTTGTTGAACTCTTTTGGACTGATTAAAGTCAATAGGGGTCAAGTGTTAGTTTTATTCCTTTTAAATATTTTTTATTTTTTTAATTAACAATATGTCGTTAAAAAAGCTTGAGAATCAACGCAAAGTTTCAATATCTCGTATTACGGAAACGTATAACTTGGGAACAAAAGCTAAATCAGATAGTTCTTCCTTGCCAATTTTTAAGGCGTTTTACGAATCGTTAGATGATCACTATGAACAATTTAAAAACATTCATAATGACATCATAGGTCTCTTGAAAGACGACGACGATGATGAATTCGAAGTACAGGACAAAATTAGGAAAGATGCGGATCTATTCTACCACCAAGCTAAAGTTCTTTTTTCGAGTTTATGTTCCGATTCAGTTCATTCAAATTTTACCCCCGCAACTTCACACTATTCACGTAGCGATGATCTGGGCCCTTTAAAGGTACCTTGTTTTAATGGAAACGTAAAAAAGTGGCCAACCTTTTACGATGTTTATTCTTGTTTGGTTCACGAAAACTCTAATTATTCCGATATAAGGAAATTTCAACATTTGCTAACCTTCCTTGAGGGCGAACCACTTAATATTTTAAGTTCTATAAAATTAACGGCAAGTAATTACGCAATCGCCTGGAAGGTATTAACAGATCGCTATCAAAATAAAAGACTTTTAGCCAGTACCTACTGGAACTCAATCTACTATGCAAATTCTTTAAAGGGAAACCAGTCAGCAAAGGATCTTAGAGTCTTGGTAGATACCTTTTCCGAGAATATTGCGGCGCTCGAAAATCTTGAATTTCCAGTAACGTCGTGGTGTTTTTGTTTATTTTCAATTTTATTATCAAAAATCGATCAAACCACAAGAACCGCTTTCGAATTAAAGTATAGTACTACCGAGATTCCAACATATCAAAATCTAATTCAGTTTCTTATTAACCAATGCCGTGCTCATGAAACAGTACAGCTATCTCCCCAAAATACGCATATGCAACCTTCGACTTCAAAACAGCAAAAACCAAATTATTCGAATTCTAGTAACCAAAAATATAATTCTTATTCAAATAATCAGTACAAATCAAGCCCTCCATCAAATTTTTTAGCGCATACGCACTCACAAGTATCAAATAAACAATCCAATATTCAATTTCGACAAAACCAACAACCCTATAAGTGCAAATTATGCAATAATTCTTTTCATCCACTCTCGCAGTGTGGTGTTTTTATCGCCAAATCTCCTTCAGATCGTTTTACTTATGTAAAACAACAATCGTTATGTATCAACTGTTTACGTTCAAATCATCAAGTAATGGACTGCAGTAGTACCTACAACTGCAGGGTATGTCGACATAGGCACCATAGTCTTATTCATCTATCGCAATTGACAGATTCAATCCGTCAGAATTCAAGTCAATCCTTTGTTAATTCAAACCAAAATTCAAATCAAAATTCGAACTTAAATCAAAGTTTTAATCCAAATCAAGTGGCCGTGCCTAGCACAGGCACAAACTTATCGTATCAGAATTCAAATTCAAGTCTTAGCCAACAGAACCCTAGTTTTGTTCAACCCAGTTCAAATTCAATTCAAATCAATTCGAATCCAAATACATCTACAAATCAATACTCTTCGTTATCCACCTTGACGCCCCGTACGACAGTGCTTCTAGCGACTATAAAATTAGAGGTACTCGATAGTCGGGGTAACTACCAACCTGTCCGAGCACTTCTGGACAGCGGTAGCCAAGCTAACCTGATAAGCGAAGCTTGTCTTAACAGGTTAGGCTTGCCAAGAAACAAAATTTCGATCCCTGTTCTGGGACTAAATCAATCTTCATCGGCCACTAACGGCATTTCTACTTGCACTATTCGAGCCATAGGCCAACAAGAGCCTACCTTTTCTATTCAAGTCTTCGTTTTACCGAAACTCTGTTCGAATATGCCCTCAATACAGGTAGATTCATCCAATTGGAGTCATATTTCAAATCTAAAGCTTGCAGATAACCAATTTTACAACCCTGGTCCAATTGACTTACTCTTAGGTGCACAACTTTACACAGAAATCGTCCAATCAGGACGAATTCCAGGACCTCACGGCCAACCCTCCGCTTTTGAGACAGTTTTTGGGTGGGTCTTGATAGGCCAAACTCAAAGCATAAATATTTCACCTCAAGTCAATTCTTACTTTACTTCCTGTGAGCAGTCTCTCGACTTTAATATTCGCAGATTTTGGGAACTAGAATCAATTAAGTCAAAAACGTTTCTCTCACCCGAAGAAAAAAGATGTGAAGAGATTTTCCAAAAAACTACCACTAGAGATATTTCGGGCCGATTTACTGTAAATTTGCCTTTTCGTCACATTGACCCTCCTGACCTAGGAGACACATATTCAGTGGCCTATCGTCAATTTTTGTCTCTCGAATCTCGCTTAATAAAAAATTCAAATTTCTATAGTATGTACTCGGATTTTATGAGAGAATATCTCAAAAACGGGCACATGTCTTTAATTCCAAGATCCGAACCTAGACCTCAGTTATGTTCTTATTTACCACATCACGGAGTCCTTCGTCTTGACAAATCAACGACTAAACTCCGGGTGGTTTTTAACCCCTCGATTAAGGGTTCGAAAGGCCTAAGCATGAACGAAACTCTTTTAATAGGACCAAAATTACAAGCCGATATTTCCGAAATTCTATTAAAATTCAGATTTTATTCTATCGTATTTTTGACTGATATAAAACAGCACTTTTTACAAATTCAAATTAATCCAATTCATCGGGACTACCAAAGGCTACTTTGGCGATTTGATCCCAATGAACCCCTGCAGGAATACAGGCTTAATACAGTGACGTTTGGTGTTAGTTCAAGTCCCTATTTAGCTAGTAGAACTCTTAGAGAACTAGCCATCCTGGAGGCTAAGAATTATCCTGAAGCATCCCAGGTCCTTTTGAATAACATTTTCATGGACGATATTTGCTGTGGAGCTAACTCTCTAGAAGGTGCTTTATCGCTTCAAAAGAATCTCATAGCGTTGCTTAAATTGGGAAAATTTGAATTCAGAAAATGGGCATCAAATAATCCGAAACTTCTTTCACATTTGTCGCCCGCTGATTGTCAGATCCCTGTTACCTTTGAAGACGATTCTTCAACATCGATTAAGGTGTTGGGCCTTCAGTGACACCCTTCTACAGATACTTTTACCTATTCTTCTACCCCTTGTGAAAAACCTTGCACCAAAAGGAATATTTTATCGGCTATCGCTAAAATTTGGGATCCTATAGGTTTCTTATCGCCTGTTTCATTTTTAGCCAAAGTGATTATGCAAAAACTTTGGTTATGCAAAACTGATTGGGATGAAATACCCCCTGATCCAATCAAAACTCTTTGGAATCAATTCAATAATCAATTAACCACTCTTTCGAATCTTTGTATACCTAGACATATTTTTTCGAATAATATTCAACGATGTCAATTGCTAGGTTTCTGCGATGCATCCGAGCTAGGATACGCTTCTTGCGTATACGTTCGCGTCGAATTACCAAATAAAATTATCAAAACTGCTCTAGTCATGGGCAAGTCAAGGGTTGCTCCCTTACACACTATTTCAATCCCACGTTTGGAACTACTTGGAGCTACTCTATTAGCTGATTTACTCGAACTAGTTATTCGCACCTATTCATCATTACTCGTAATCGATGAAATTCTTGCGTTCTCGGACTCACAGGTCACGCTTCATTGGGTCACATCTTCACCTCACAAGTGGAAGACCTTTGTGGCAAACCGCGTAAGTCGTATTCAAGAAACAATCCCCGAAGTCCCATGGTATCACATTACTTTACTCGAGAACCCTGCCGACTGCGCTAGCAGAGGGTTGTCGCCCAATAACTTAATAAATCACCCTCTTTGGTTTCACGGCCCTCCATGGATTACCTTGCCCACTACGGAATGGCAAATTCAAAGGTTTATAAATGAACGTTCTTTGGGAGTTCCAGACGAGGTTCTCAAAGAAGAAAAACCGGAAAATTCAGTGGTGCTGACGGCAGAAATTCAAAATCAAAACTTTTTTGATAGATTAATCGATAAAATATCCAATTTAAATACCATTCAAAAAATCATTTGTCATTTTCTAAGACTTATTCACAATCGAAAAACCTCAGTTGACCCTTTATCCGGCGTTTTTTCCGCTTTTGAACTACACAAGGCTCTACTTGTTTTAGTTAAAAGGGTCCAAGAAGAGTGTTTTTCGGATATCATTCAAAAAATTCAAAATACTCATCTATTACCTAAGCCGTTTCGTAAACTCGCGCCCTTTTTGGACGAATTGGGTTTCCTTAGAGTGGGCGGACGCTTAAGGCATTCTCAACTCTCCTTTGAGGCAAAACATCCCTTATTATTGCCGAAATCTCATAGATTAACCCAATTGATCATTATTCAAACTCATAACGAAAATTTACATCCCGGAATAAACACAGTCCAATACTTAATTCGTCAAAAGTTTTGGATTATGTCATCACGTCGAGCTATTCAGAGGGTTTTATTGAAATGTATTCCCTGCTTTCGCTTAAAACCAAAACCTTATACTCCGTACATGTCGGATTTACCTTCTTTTAGAACGTCACAATTAAAATGTTTTTCACACGTTTGCTTAGACTATGCAGGCCCAATCAAAACCTTTGTAGGTCAGAGACGTCGTGGAGCACAAGTTGGTAAATCATATATCGCAGTCTTTGTCGATACTTCTGTCAAAGCAATCCATATCGAGCTGGTTTCGGATTTAACCACAGAGGCGTGCATCGCCGCTTTACGACGCTTTGTCGCTAGACGTGGCACTTGTGTCCAAATCACAAGTGATAGAGGCTCAAACTTTGTTGGGGCTATTAAGGAGCTCCATAATCTTTCGAAATTAGCTTCTGAGAGCTTAAAAATCAAATGGTGTCTTAATAGTCCGGGAGCCCCCCAACTAAATGGTCTAGCAGAAGCAGGAGTCAAATCTAAAAACACATTTGTATCGGGTCATCGGTGACCAGATACTAACCTTCGAAGAGCTCTATACTCTCCTCGCCCAAATAGAGGCATTACTCAATTCTCGACCCCTTTGTGAGCAAAGCTCTGACCCAAACGATCGAACCCCTTAATTCGTGTCCTGATCCTGACCTTTCTACCCTTAAAGTTAATACCCTTAAGCGTTGGCAACTTATCCAACGAATTCATGCCGATTTCTGGAAGCGTTGGAAACTCGAGTACTTAAATACTTTACAACAGCGTTCTAAGTGGTCGGACCCTTCGGTTGAAATCAAGCTAGATACGCTTGTATTAATTAAGGATGAAACTAGGCCGCCATTACACTGGTTGCTGGGTAGAATAGTATCTGTACATCCTGGTCGGGATAATCACATTCGAGTTGCTACTGTTAAAACACAACACGAACTTTTCACTCGTCCCGTGGTCAAGTTGTGCCCACTACCTTTAGATGCGCACTAAACTCCCAAGCAACTTCTTTTGTTTCGTGTGTCGTTATCTAGAATATATATATTATTTTTTTTTTCATTTTTTTTCTTTTTGATCTATAAACCTAAAACGGATTTTAATAACCTACCCTTTAAGGTTTTGAATTAACTTATATTTTTTTTATATAGCCATTTGTTTATTCAATTAATCTCAATGTAAAACTTCGTTTTAAGTGGGCGGAAAATGTTCGTGCAACTTTAATTTTAAATTCAAATTTTGCGCCAAATTCCCGTATTCGGAAAACCCACACAATTTCAATTTGATTGGCACAAGCAAAACGCCAGCGCCATCTACGAAAAATGAATCTGCGCAAAAAGGCGTAACCAAAAAAGATTCGTCTGTCGTATTCTATCGAGATCACCACGCAGCATGGTGATAAATTCTATTAACCAAAAAATCCAATAACAATCTTAGAAAATCAAACTAAACCATTACACAAACAAGTGATTCTAGTGTGGATCGACTGCAACGACTGGGCCAGCGAGAGGAGCTCCTCTGGACGACGGAAACAGCTGAAAAGGTGAGTGCCAATCCTCTATATTGTCTTTGTGTGGCTCGGAAAAATTAATATTTTTACATCGTCCTTTTAAGGATTTTTGCACCCAGATTTTATAAAACGACCAGCGCGCTTACAGTCCCGCGGCTCTACCCCTCAAAACAGCAACAATACCAAATTCAATATTTATTATATACATTATTTTAGCTTACACATATACTATACTATAGTAGTGTGAGCTATGGTGATCCTAATTTTTTCGAGAAAAAAAAAGTTTCTCGGATTTCAAAAATTTGTATATATCTTTGCGTTTCAAATGATTTTGAAACTTTTTTGTCACGCCGTCTGTCTGTCTGTCTGTCTGTATGTAACGACCAACGCGCATAACTCAAAAACCGCTTGCCCGATTTCAATGAAATTTGGTACCTAGGCTGGGTCTTGGGTGGAGATGGTCCCATTTAAAAATTAACAAAATCCACCTAACACAAGCCAACTAAAAGGGTAGAGGTAGATTTCAAAAATTTGAGTTAATGTGAAAATATGGCGTATGGGATATCAAACGAAAGGTAATTGAGTCTAGAGTTAAATAAAATACATTTTAGTTTAAAAAAAAAAGGGTGGGGGTAGATTAAAAAAATTAGAGTTTACGTGAAAATATGACGTGTGTGATATCAAACGAAAGGTAATTGAGTCCGGAGTGAAACAAAATACATTTTAATTTTGGTTTTTTTAAAGGGTGGGGGTAGGTTTCAAAAACTAGAGTTTGCGTGAAAATATGGCGTGTGTGATATCAAACGAAAGGTAATTGAGTCCGGAGTTCAACAAAATACATGTTAGTTTTGGTTTTTTTCAAGGGTGGCGGTAGATTTCAAAAATTTGAGTTTAAGTCAAAACACGGCTTGTGTGGTATCAAACGAAAGGTAATTTAGTCTGGAGTTGAATAAAATATATTTCAGTTTTTAGTTATGTTGGCTCACACGTACACTATGATTACAGTACCTAGTGTGAGCTTAGGGGCCCATACATTGGCAGAGTATTTTAATTTTTATAAATGCGAATACAACGGTATTATTTTTAAAACAACAGATAAACAACAAATAAAATAAATACTGAGAGACATACAGACATAACTATAGTAGATATTGTATTAAATTGGCACCGCGTCATCAAAACCTTGGTGGTCTGGAAGGGAGTAGAGGGGTACATACAGTGGCACGGACTTTCTTTAATTTTAGCTCACACATATACTATACTATAGTAGTGTGAGCTATGGTGATCCTAATTTTTTCGAGAAAAAAAAAGTTCTCGCTCCGATTTCAAAAATTTTGATATATCTTTGCGTTTCAGATGATTTTGAAACTTTTTTGTCGCGTCGTCTGTCTGTCTGTCTGTATGTCTCTAACGACCAACGCGCATAACTCAAAAACCGCTTGCCCGATTTTAATGAAATTTGGTACCTAGGCTGGGTCCACCGAACACAAGCCAAATAAAAAGGTGGGGGTAGATTAAAAACATTGGAGTTTACGTGAAAATATGGCGTGTGTGATATCAAACAAAAGGTAATTGAGTTTAGAGTTACACAAAATACATTTTAGTTTTAAAAAAAAGGGTGGGGGTAAATTTCAAATATTAGAGTTTACGTGAAAATATGGCAGGTGTGATATCAAACGAAAGGTAATTAAGTCCGGAGTTAAACAAAACACATTTTAGTTTTTGTTTTTTTTTAAGGGTGGGGGTAGATTTTAACAATTTGAGTTTAATTTACCACATGGCTTGTGTGGTAACAAACGAAAGGTAATTTAGTCTGGAGTTGAATAAAATATATTTCACTTTTTAATTATATTAGCTCACACGTACACTATAACTATAGTACCTAGTGTGAGCTAAGGGGCCCATATGTTGGAAGAGTATTTGTATTGATGTTGATTTCCAACACGAGGCACTGCACTAATTAGTCATTAGCTTACTATTTGACTTGCTTTTTATTTATGTCTTCTTCTAAACGATTTCATTAGAAAGGAGTATATATATATATATATATATATATATATATATATATATATATATATATATATATATATATATATATATATATATATATATATATATATATATATATATATATATATATATATATATAATCTGGTTGTTACGAACATATTGATTTAGTCAGGCTTTGATGTTTTCTGTTCGTAGTTGTTTTGACTGTTTTATGTCAAACAAATTATGACCGAGCTTTTTACAAAACAAATTACCGTTTTTGCAACTAAATCAATATCTGCTCATATTTTAATATAACTTTGGATTCTCTTTTGTGTTTTGGATCTTTATTTATTAATTAAATTCCTAATTCATCTATCATTTAAAAGATCTCAGCGTTTTATCATACACATATAAAGCGGCACACTGCATGTACAAAGTGAAATAATAATATTTTAAGACTTCTTTACTTAGATTTTACCGCAAAATTTGGTTTACCATATCTATGACGCGGTGTCACTTATATACATCCTCAACTAGAGGTACCTATATTTTAAAACTATCTTATGAAGACGACTCAGAATTGCTGGAGTCTTTACTTTCTGTTTCACCTAAATATAGTAGCCTACTATGACCGAGTTTTTTGGTAACTTTTTTATTCAAAGTAAATTCGTAACATGTCTTGTTTTCCAAAAAACTTTTTGTGTACAAAAGACCTATTTCTAACTTACGGGGTTTGGCACGCGGTAACCGGTAGTGGCACAATCCCCATCTCGAGTAGACTATCTAAACTAATTTTGTTCCAGTATTGGTGTATCAAACTTCATTTAATTTTAAATTGTTTTGTGTGATTTAAGTGGTTTTGAGTATTTTTGAGATGTGCCACTATTGTCGCCGGTGAACGACATGTACTACGCTTATGAGACTTTAAACAACACGACTCGCTGCATGGCAGATTGCTTGGCCCTGCTTTGGCGTTTTAAATTAAGTTTTGTGTATTTGTCGCTCACGGAAAATATACAAGAAAAACTTATTTTTACCCGTTAGTCATAAAAACTATCAAGTACTAAAATTTACATGCGTTAACCTATCATTATTTTTATTACTTTCAGATCTAAAGCGCTAAATGTTTCACACAGTCAAAATGAAGAAGTTGAAGAAATGAGCTTGTTTAAATGTCACCACTGTAATTTCAAAACCAAGTACAACAGGAGTTTAAAAAGACATGTGCTGCAACACCAAAATGTGGATAAAATCAGGGGGTTTAAATGCAATCAGTGTGAGTTTAAAGCTTTACACGAGGGCAATATGAAAAGACACTTGGTGCAGCACCAAAGTTTAGATAAAATCAATTGGTTTAAATGCCACCAGTGTAATTACAAGGCCAAGCGGAAGCCTGCTTTGCAATTGCATTTGCTGCAGCATAAAGGGGAAGATGAAATACATTGGTTTAAATGCAACCATTGTGAGTACAAAACCAAAACGAAGCACGCTTTAAAGCCACATTTAATAAAGCACGAAAGTGCAGATAAAATCAATTGGTTTAAATGCAACCACTGTGATTATAAATCGAAATGGAAGTACGCTTTAAAGGCACATTTAATAAAGCACCAAACTGCTGATAAAACCATTTGGTTTAAATGCAATGAGTGTGATCATAAATCTAAATGGAAGAAGGGTTTAAAGACCCATTTAATAAAGCACCAAAGTGCAGATGAAATCATTTGGTTTAAATGCAACGAGTGTGATTATAAAACCAAGCACAAGTCTGTTTTGAAAATTCATTTGCTGCAGCACCGAAGTGCAAATGAAATCAATTGGTTTAAATGCAGGCAGTGTGATTACAAGGCCAAACAAAGGTCCAATTTAAACATACATTTGCTGCAGCATAAAGGAAAATATGAAATAAATTGGTTTAAATGCAACCATTGTGATTACAAAACCAAAAGGCAGCACGCTTTAAAGACACATTTAATAAAGCACCAAAGTGAAGAACGATTTAACGACACATTTAATATATTAGAGTAAATTTGTAGGGTAATTCAAGAAAAAGCTGCCAAAAGGGTATATTTTTTTACATTTGGCATGGTAGTAGCTAACACCAAAAACTAAATTTTCATTCGAGGATCCCCTACTTTTCGGCATCAGAATCCAAGATGGCGGCTGCCAAAGTTAAGAAAAAAATTAATTCCCTGTTTTAAAAGGAATTATAATAATTTTGATAAATTTACTTTAAGTGGGACCTACTCATTTAAAAATGTAAAAAAAATTACACCCGTCACTTTAAAACCAAATGGCGGCTATATTTTTTAAAAAATCGTTTTTCTTCGATATTTTTTGTGCGATATTTATTTTTAATACCTCGTATTAAAGCTACTGACTAGTTCTTTAAACATATTGAAAAATAATAATAAGTTTCCCAGCCGACACAAATGGCCATATACAGGGTTCGTCAGCGATCGTTTGGGCATTGAAAAATATGTGAATTGAAGTAATATCGCTATTTAAATAAATGTCACTAAGAGAGATAAATAGTTTAGCGCTGTTGTCAAGTTAGGAATTCAAGAAAATGGTTTTCTTTTCGCGGTCTAATGACGTTACTCTTACCGGCTGAGTAGGCCAAAGACGGCGATGCATCTTAGGTTAGATTGTCATTTGCCTTTCGAGTTTTTTCTAGTGCGGTTAAAAATTTGGTGGGTTTCAAAAATGAATACACCGTATACTAAGGAAGTGAAAATTTCTATTGTGTTATGGTACACGGTAGGCCGTAATGAAGTCATTGGGCGTTTTGTGCATGAGTTTCCTAATCGACCGGTTCCTGTTCGTCAAACAATCTACAACATTTTTCATAATTTTAGAACACATGGGTGCATAAATGGTTGTAGACAATGTTATAACGAAGGCGACGTACCTCCCCGTCCTGTTCCTTCTGAGATGGTAGAACGGGATGAATTGGTATGTGCTTACGTTGAGGCTCATGAACCGTGCTCGACTAGGAAAATATCCGAGGAGGTGGGCGTTGAAAATCGTACCTGCCAAAGAATTTTGAGAAGGTACAGTTACAAATCCTACAAGGTGAAGTACTCGCAGAAGTTGTCTGAAGGTGACTGTTTTCGTCGTATGCAGTTTTGTGAAACTATGAGGGAAAAAATAGACAGGGATGAAAATTTCCTGCAAAATTTGCTTTTTTGCGACGTAAAAACTTTTTTCCTTCATAAAAGACACAATTCTCAAAATACACCTTGTAACTGGTCACAAGAAAACAAACACCTTGAGGCAACTGTGAGGACACAACACCCTCAAAAATTAAATGTGTGGACTGGGATTATTGGTGACCACATAATTGGACCTTTTTTATCGATGGTAATTTGAACGCCCAAAAATATCTTGTTCTCCTTCAGCAACAGGTTATACCTAGGCTGCAGGAGCTCAACATAGATTTGAAAGAACTTGGTTTCAGCAAGATGGTTGTCCTTCACACAATTCCCAGTTAGTGTCAAATTACCTCCGGGAAATACTTCAGGATCGGGTTATTTCCACTTATGGAAATATCCCTTGGCCAGCGAGGTCTCCTGACTGTGAGCGCCCAATGACTTTTTTTTGTGGGGTAGATGGGAAGGTGTGATTTTTACCTTTCTGGATTTAAGGCCCTTAAATCTTGGTGAGTTAAGGGACAAAATCCGGAATGCAGCCAACTCAACTACCCCTCAAATGTTAGCAAACACCCGCCAAGAATTTTATGATCGGCTAGGTTATTGCGAGGCTCAACATGGAGGACGATTTGAGCATCTAATAAATAAAAAGTAGAGCTTAAACTGTATTGAAACCTGCTTCGTAGGGTTTACTGGTGTTTCATTTTTGAAATGCCGGATTTTTGTTACCGGACTGGAAGAGTAATACTCGGAATGTTATTAATTTAAGAAAAAAAAGTTATAAAATTATTAAAACCTCTCGATTTTAATTGCTGTAGCGCCATCTCTTAGATATCATTTGAACTGTATGACTAATAATCAATACTGCGTAATTAAGTGTACAAGTAGAACTTTCTAACATGCAGGCAGGTGGCACCACAAAAAACACTTGAGCTAGGGTCACTGCATCACGAAGACGTAGTGTCTTCTTAGGGTAGCGACACGACAGCTAAATATTTTTGGTTATATGACAAATCTGACACTGTCAGGAGCTTTTTTGTGTTCAAAAAAATAAAATGGATTATAAATGTTATGTATAAAAAAATGTCCATCACACCCGGTGTGTATATTTAGACTGTCCAAATAAACAAACCATTAAAATAATGCTTTTTCAGATTATCGAATATAAAAACTAAGTTTTTTATGATTTTAATATTTATTAGGTTCGGTGAAACCAAAAATTAGGACATGTTTTATATAATAAAATATAGAAAACTATTATGTTGGATTTTGTATCATTTAATAAATTTCTTTATGCACTCCATAGAATAAAATGTACGTTTAATCCCTTTTTTCAGGGAGGTAGTATTTTTTATCCCCAGTGATTAAAAGTAACTTCTTTAAAACTATAAAGGCCAAATATAGGTGTTTTGAATTATTTTATTTTATAAGAATACAAAAAACTATCAAGATACACGATAACGGTTCTTCTGTTGCTAAGTTTTCTGTACTTTGCTGATGACTTGGTTGGTTTCAATAATTATTGTGTGTTTTGCCATAAAATATGGCCTACATATAAACGAAGCATTTAACTTTCTAGATTTCTCCAGGATGTAAATCAAATACCTCTTCGGTGAAATTTTCATTTTCGGTACTCTAAAGGCTGCTTTCTTCGGTGGCCTTTTTAATGTCCATCTCAAAGTAGGAATAGGCTTTAATCTTTGGTCCATGTTTGTTCCATCTTAAAGAAATTTAATTTTAACTTTTTCTTGACTAAACCTATTTAGTTTGTTATGAAATAAATAGTATTTTTTCCACATTTTTTCTATTTGTTAGCGTCTGACTGACTTTTGTTTAATATCATGCTATAGCAACGCGTTCATAGCCAACCAAATAAACGACAACTATCACTGCTCACTGTATTATTAAATACCGGGGGTTGTCTTGCTAACCCTAGAGTACCGGTTAGTGGTTTAATATTCATTTATTTTATGATTATTATTATTTTTAGTATACTGGGTGTCATAACTTAGGGGCCATAATGCAGCAGGTGATACAGGAGGTTATTTCCGAGAAAAAGTCGATATAACATGGGGGCAACACACATCTGTTTTTAAGATATAGGATTTTCAAAGTTAGAGGGGTGGGGGGAAAAGGGTTTTACAAAAAAAGGAAACTCTGTCACAGGCAGCTGAATACTCAGCTAATTGTGATTCAAAAATGTGGTATTCCTTTTTTTGATAAAATTACAAGTTGAGGAAATACTGGCTGTCAAAATAACCTCCAAAAATTTATAAAAAATAATAAATTAAAAAAAAAATAATTTTTGCTTATTTATTCTTTTAAAAAATATCAATAATATTTTATTATTATGTCCCGCTAGAGACTTGTTATTATCAACAAAAAATATAAAAAAAAAACATTGCATTTAATATGACATTTATAAAAGTTTATACCAAACAAATAGTTTTCTGTAAAAAAAATTGACCTTCTAATTTTTTCCAAAATAATTTTTATTTCATTTTATTGCTCTTGTTCTAGTACACGACGTTACCCAACTTCATATTTCTACTGAGTTTTTTTGAAAAGTTATCATCAAAAAGCTTTAAAAAATTGCCAACTTTGATGCTCTGTATCTTGACAAAGAAAGAGGAAGTTTTTGTCAGACATGACCTCCTCTATCACCTGTTGGCCTATGGCATTAAAATCCCTTTTAGTTACTTAGCAAATTATAGCCGTCCTTTCCGTCGGGCTTGAAAATTCTCGCCGCGGGATTAAAAATAAACACTGTAGTCCAGGTTTATATTATGTCTACAATTATTTTATTACGGTATAAAAGGTTGAAAGTACAAAAGGTCGAAAAGACAAAAGGTCGAAAGTACAAAAGGTCGAAAACATCAGGGCACAAAAAGTCGAAAATACAAAAGATCGAAAGTACAAAAGGTCGAAAAACAAAAAGCCGAAACTACAAGAGGTCGAAAACACAAAAGCTCGAAAGTTCAAAATGACGAAAACACAAAAGCCCGAAAATACAAAAGGTCAAAAAACAAGAGATAGGTAGTCTAAAAATTCCGAGGTTAATTTACAAAATTGTCCAGACATTGCGTGTGGGTACTCTAATTATTCCAAGGTAAGTTGAAGAGTCGTCCATGGAAATTCCGAGGCAGGTCACGTGGGCTGTCGCTACCCATGGAGACGCCAGGCTTCCAGGATGCAGTGACCCTACACTTGGGCGGCATTTAAGCGCGACTTTAATAATAGAGTAAGGTTATTGTGTAATTAAAAATGATTAAAAAATTGAATTTTTCTCGATTTAATGTTTCCCGATTAAAGCTAAAATAACGAAATAAATAATAATGACTATTTCTTCGTCTTTTAAAAGTGGAAATCTTGCTGCGTTTGGACCTGTTTAGTATTAAAAAACTATTAATGAATTTTAGTCACAGCGGCAAACGCTCCTGAATACGCGCGTCTTTGGTTCCTTATACTGACTTCTTGCTTTCCATAAGTTCATCCTTTTTTATACGCGTTTTAGAAAGGCTAAACGTTCGATGTCGAGCACTGTATATGTCAAAAATAAAAGAGACCTTTATAACCTGTAGATCAAATAAAAGTAGTAGTAAGACAAATTTGGTAAAAATTTATAAAAAGTTACAATTTGACATTGAAAATTTTAAGATCGCGGCCGAAGTTTAGATAAAAAAGTTGTTTGACACATCTAGTATTGGGCAATCATCGGCACTTGATAAATAATAAAACAAATTATAAAATATTACAAAATTTAAAAACTATACAATAAAAACTTACAAATGAATAAGTCTGAAAAGCCGCTGTACAAAACTAATGATTTAACAGTATAAAAACCATTCTTTCTTAGTGCTCTTTATAAGGTTTTTTTTTAAATAACTTTTTCTAAATTTCAAAAATGAAAAAAAGATTTTGCAAAAACAAAACACTTTTGTTTTTTTAAGGTTAGAATCCATTAATCTGTCACACTCCACTGTTGTGGATTTGCTTAGAAATAAATACTTCAATAATAGAGGGATTCATCAAACCTATTTTCCCAAAATGTATTTTAAAACAATGTAATGTAAAAAATCTAAAAATTTTTCAAGAAATTCATTGGAGAAATCATGAAATTTTAAATTTAGTTTAGCAACAAAGATAAAAAAATGTACTGTTCAAAAGTGAAAATGTTAATGACTTTTGCTGCATCTATAAAATTAAAATTGTTGAGGGAAGTCGTATTTTCACTTAACTTTAGTCTTGCTATTTCTATATTTTCTAAACAATTCAAAGGGGAACGTCTGCCATTATTTTTTATATGAAGAGCTTTAAAATTTTGGCATAACTGCCCCTTGCCTATGTCAAACGTATCAAAATCTATCGATTCAAACTTATTCTTTTATAGTTCGGGGACTAAGAAGGAAATTTAGGGGCTTGTCTGCATTTTCGCGTACCGTGACGAAATTTTTGCACAGTGGTAGCAGACACCTAGAAATGCCATTCTAGAAGTGGTGTTCCGATGGAACCCAGTGCAGGGCCAAGATACAGGAGCGTACTTGAGGTGGGATAGGAAAAACTGATAAATTAAATATAAAACTAGTTTTGCGTACAATTTTTGTTTCTTTAAGCTTATTTATATGTAAAAGTGGAATAAAGTTTATAGAATCTTTAATTTTTAACATAATCTGCCAATTCTTGGACGTTTTGGTGTCCCAGAATTGGCAATATAATACACTTTTAATAAAATTACATAATTGCATCCTGTTTCAGATTGGTTGTCAGAAGTGATAATTAAATAGATATTTGAGAAATAATGATAATGAACATTATGTAAAAAATATTTTTTATAAAATTAATATTACTGTATTTTTCACTAATAAACTTTTTACTTAAAAAGAATGAGAAAGAAGACAGCTTTTATTTGTATTTAAAAAAAATCGATTGCTGGTACTGTATACTATGTGTACCTTTTAAAAATTATTTTTATATTATATGTTTCACCAATTTAGTGCGGAAAAAATGTTAAAATTTTACCTTATTACTTAACCGACCTTGTAGTTTTGATAAAAACAGAGTTAACAATATTGCTTACTTTAATTTGAATACCCTGTATGTCTTAAAGTCTCTAACTAACAGCTACATAGGTGATTAACAGTTTAACTTTCTACTGTATATTTTCTAATCTAAGTGCTGGGAATAAGATATACGTATTTAACAAAAAATTATATATTGACAAAAAAAACACCCAATATTTTCTTACAATTACAAAGCTAAATTAAACAATGTTTGTGAGAAAGGCGTTATTCTGGTTTTGTAAAGTAGTAAAATTAAGAAGGTATTTTAAACTGCATAACCGGTATTAGCCAACGTTTGAGACTACTACTTTTTACATGATTTGTTTAATATCACCTTGTATCTTTTAGCATATTACAATTGCACAAACATTAATTTTGTGTCATAGCCTGTGTTGGGAAAGCTCAATAAATTTAGTACGGAGTTCAGAATAACAGTACCTACATGTAAAATAATAGTTTTAGGCTTCGCAGTTTTACAGAATTAAGATTTAGTGATTTTAGTCAATGCTTATAATTCGTTTTGTGATTCTCGAATTTTGATTCATTATACCTACAGTGTTGTAGAATAAAAAACTGACATCTTGTTTATTTTACTACACAGTAAAAAAGTGCCGTGACAACAAAAAGGCAAATTTATACAGTCCACTTAAGTTTATTTTACCAGCGACAAGTTTGCTCATTGGTTCGACTGATTCATGGTATGTCCAATGGTCCCAGCAAACTAGGCCATTATTCATTTGGTCCTTCGAGCCGGATTGGATTTCAAAAGAGACAGAGTCAGAATCACAAGAAAAACAAGGATATTTAACGTCAGATCTTTTATGTTTTTGCATGGAACAGTTTAAATTTTGTAATGAAATACTAAAGGAGAAAAATGGTTCAAACAGTAAAATTTTTAAAAGGATTTAAGGATATGTTTTTGGACATTAGTTTTTAGTGCAGTTTTTGGTAGTTCTCAAAGGTTAAAGGGAGTTTTACACTCAACAAAGGTTAAAGGGAGTTTTACACTCAACATATATTTTAAAGGCAGTTTTACACTCAAAGGCGAAAGGGAGTTTTATACTCAATAAAGGTTTTTTAAGCGAGTTTTTTAACTTAAAATTTTAAGGGTACATTATGTACAAACCTTTAAAGACATAACAGTGTTTTTAAGGAATTTTAAAGGTGTTGTACTGTACACACATTAAGATTAGAAATAAAAGCATGTTCTATAGCAACGTTAGAACGTAAGGTTTAAAGCTATATTAAAACTAAGGGTCTTTCTAGACAAATAATTAAGGGTCTTTTTAGACAAAAAATAAAGCGTCTTTTTAGACAAAAAATTAAGGGTCTTTCTAGACAAAAATTAAGGGTGTTTTTAGACAAAAATTAAGGGTTTATTTAGACAAAAGTAAAGGGTCGTTAAGACAAAAACTAAAGGTCTATTTAGACAAAAATTTAAGAGTCTCTAGATAAAAGTTAAGTGTCTTTTTAGACAAAAAATAAAGGGTCTTCTAGACAAAAATAACGTTTCTTTTCGGAAAAAGTTAAGGGTATTTTTAGACTTACACTGAACAGAAAAAAGAGGGGTATTCTATACAAAAAGGAGTATTGATAAAAATTGGAAGTTTTAAATTAAATTAAATAAAAATAAATTAAGAATAGGAGTTTTTAGGAATTTTAGTTTAGACATTAAAAAGGGGTATTTTAAATATAGCATAAAAAGGTTTGGTTTTAAATTAAGTTGTTAATTAGGAAAATTAAAAAGATTGTAGTGTTAAAAAAAGTGTTTGTAAAAAAAACCAAAGAAGTGACTAGACGACTCACAGTGTGACGAAATTGAAAAAAAATGCACATCAATTATTTGAAATTAGCAAATGTTTGTATTGATGTAATAATCATGAATATTGATAAAATTGAGCGAAAATATTTGTTTTATAGTATATTTTAAATTTATTTTTACACAGATTGTGGTATAATTTTATTTGGAAACAAAAAAAAATTCCAGATTTAAGGCCTACTAAAAATAAAACAGCATTTCTTTACCTAGTTCTGAATATACTTCCATATTCATATCATCTAATAATTCCTGCGCTTCTGGATACAGTGAAACATTTTAGCTCACATTACTACTATACTATAGTAGTGTGAGCTATGATGATTTTTTCGAGAAAAAAAAAGTTGCTCCAATTTCAATTTTTTTATATATCTTTGCGTTTCAGATGATTTTGAAACTTTTTTGTCGCGCCGTCTGTCTGTCTGTCTGTAACGACCAACGCGCATAACTCAAAAACCGCTTACCCGATTTGAATAAAATTTGGTACCGTGGCAGAGTCTTGGGTCGAGATGGTCCCATTTAAAAATGAACAAAATCGACCAAACACAAGCCAAGTAAAAGGGTGGGGGTAGATTTCAAAAATTATAGTTTAAGTGAAAATATGGCGTGTGTGATATCACACGAAAGGTACTTGAGTCTGGAGTTAAACAAAATACATTTTAGTTGTTTTTAAAAAGGGTGGGGGTGGATTTCAAAAATTAGAGTTTAGGTCAAAACATGGCTTCTGTGGTATCAAACGAAAGGTAATTGAGTCTGGAATTGAATAAAGTATGTTTCAGTTTTTAGTTATATTAGCCCACACGTACACTATAACTATAATACGTAGTGTGAGCTTAGGTGCCCATATATTGGCAGAGGTTTTTTTCCAACTGTATTTTTGTCGAATCGATGAAATGAATGGGTCTGACGAAATTAACAAATTATGCAAAATATCTTCCATGTTTTGTTTTCTGCCAATTTTTCTATATACATATATATATACAATGCTATAAATAAATTCTTATCTTGATTCAAGCCAAGATAGTGAAATGTGTATAAAAATTATAATTGTTTATTTACCTTGACTAATGCAAAATAGATACCGCTGGAGCATGTGAAATAAAACCATTTTTTCTAAGAATAGCAAATACAAAATTTTCGCTTTTCTTCTCTAAAGGTGGCCCTGTCAAACAAGATAATTGCCAACTTATACAAATTTAAAAAAAAATTTTAAAGTCCACGGAAACGTTAACTAAAAAAAACTGTAAAGAAAGAAAAACGTTACCCACCCGTGTACTTACTGCATAATTTTTCAAAAAAATTACAGAAATACTTTACTAAAGGTGTAAAAATTATGCATACAAAAAATTATTTTTAAATAACTAATGCTTTTGTAGTAAATTTTATTTTAATTGAGCAACTTTTTTTCATAAATTTTTGTGACTTACGGACGGGCTAGTTTTAATTAAATTTATTTGAAAACTTTAGTAGTAAAAAAAAAAAATATGCGAACCAACATAGCCTAGGGTATTGCCAATTTGTGATAATTAAAAAAAAGCACTTTTCAATGTTGACTTTATACCCAGATGTCCACTTTTTTTCCCATATCGATACACTGTGCGACTGGTCGCAAGGACCAAGACGGCTTTGCCCAAAGGGGAGAAAACTGGAAATCCCAAAAAAAATTACCTCAAGTTAAATTCGCCCCGTCTGGGAAAACACACTTCTATTGAACTAAAACAAAGGAAAAAAAATCGGCCACACGCTAGAAGCTTACATTCCTTAATTCAGCAGCAGTTCCAAAATTTCACTCGCGGCACCGAGTATTTTCTTGTGGCTGGAATTTCGGTCTTAAACTTAAACCACGTGTGACTTCTTTCAGTGTCTTGTCGAAAGTGATTTCTTCATTCCCCTGTCAAACACAGGGTGGCGCTTCAAACTCCCAGCGTGTGTAAAACGCGCATGATTTTTATCAAAAAGAAAATAATTTTCAACAAAGAGAAATAATCACCTGATCGGAATTTTTCCCAAACAAGTAGTTTCTTTTTTTTGAAGGTTTTTGCTAAAAGCCCAAAAATATCAAAACAAACTTTAAGGTTAGGTTTTCCCAAAAGTTCAAAATAAAACAAAAACAAAAATAACTGGCAGGATCAAACATTCCGCCCGCCATAAAAATTCCCAATTTTTATAGAAAAACCCAAAAAACTAAAACAAAGGTTATTTAATTACCCAAAGGGTCTAAACAATAACCGTCCCGCTAGATGGTGAGCGAGACCTCATTTGGACGCGACAATCGCGTTGAAAATGCACTGTACGTCCGCATCTAAAACACTTTCCATTTGGAGGGGGACGTCTGTTGTCTTTTAAAGAATCAATCTTCTCTATCAGTGATTGAAACATTTGTTTTAACGTCTTTGAGTTGTCCTCTTGCTCATTTCTTCTCCCTCCTGAATTGAAACAGCTCTTACTTTTGGCCTGGACATATTATTTGATGATTCTATTTCAAGGGCTCGAATCAGGACTTCACTGCTGTTATGGAAGCGTTCTCGACGAAGTAACTTTGCTAAGTCTGTGTCACGCAAGCCGTTAATAAATCGATCTACCGGAAAGGGATCTCTGTAATTTTCTGGCATATCTGGGTAAGCCCAATACATCAGCCTATATTCTTGCAATGATTCTCCTGTCCTTTGCTGACGAATATTTAATGCTGACCAATTAATTTTCGCAGTTGTTCATCTCCATACCTTCTTTCTAACGCTGCCATTAAAGAATAGAATAGAATAGAATAGAATATTTTATTACTACAGTTGCGAAATTACAAAGTAGGTTCGTCAAACAAAAAATAGAAATGCTAAAATTCTAACGATAAAAAGCTAAAACAATTACATAAAAAAAATTTTTGGTATATAAACAGGACAAAAACAATTAACAATAATCATTGTACGAATGAAGTAAAAAAAAAGAAAAAAAACAAAATGATTAAAATTAAAACATACAAAAAAAGTTAATACGTTTGTATAGCGAGCGTACTCAGGGAGATCCTCAGTGTGACTCATTTTCGATATCTGTTTTTAGATATTCGTCCACTGAATAAAAACAGTGTAGAAGTAAATGTATTAAATTGCTTAAATTTATTATAGTTTAAATTTTGTACAAAAGTTGGTAGTCTATTGTAAATATGTAAGTTTAAAGTATTTTTTTTAGATTTTGAAAGCCGCATCATAGGAATACTCAATGCATTTTTTCTTACGTTGTATTTGTGACAATTGTTTGAACACCTTAAGGTTGAGTTACTTTTATTTTGTTGTGTTCCTTCTGAAGCTGCATATGCTGCTTTGACACGTCCTGGAATTTTTCTTACATGGTTTGAAAAACTTCTTCCCTAACATTCTGTAGTTTGTTCTCCACCTTTTCCTCAACATTTTGTACCTTTTCTTCTACATTCTGCAATTTATTTTGTACTTTTTGTTCCACACTATGCATTATTTATTCCTTAAGATCTTCAGCTGCAGTCTTGAACTCTTCTCTCAGCTGTTCGGAGTTGCTCTTTATTTGGTCAAAGTTTTCCTGCATGTCGTTCTGGTTTTGTTCCATAGTCTGTTTCATGTCGTCCATGGTCCGTTTCATATCGCCCTGGTTTTGTTCAATGGTCTGTCTCATATTGTTTTGGTTTTGTTCCATGGCCTGTTTCATGTCGTCCTGATTTTGTTCAATGGTCTGTTTTATATCGTTCTGGTTTTGAGCCATTTAAGCTGCTAGAGCCTGCATCATTTTAGTTAGATCTTCCATCTTTGCCGATCCTTGTCTAGTAAGCATCAACTTCCTGGTAAGTCACTTAAAATGTCTATTTTAGGGCTATAAAGCTAATGTCAAAGTCGGTGTTTTCAATATCTCTTCGGATTCTTAAATATAACCTAATGGAATGTTCTGGAGTTTTCTAGTAAATGCAGTAATTTCTGACTCTATCTGTTATATCGATTACTAGGCAAATGTAGAAGTCGCTTTTTTTATTATCTCTTTTAGTTCTCGAATAAAACGTCGTAGAATGTTATTCTAGAAAATATTTCGAATTTTTGCTTTTTAAATAACTAAGCTAATGTCGAAGTCGGTTTTTTTATATCTCTTCTGGTTCTCGAATAGAACGTCGTAGAATGTTATGGAATATTCTTGATATTCTTTCTGATTCTTACTTTTTAAATAATTAAGCTAAAGTCGAAGTCGCTTTTTGGACATCTCTTCGGTTTCTCGAATAGAACGTCGTAGAATGTTATGGAATATTCTGGAAATTCTTCCTTATTGTCAATTTTTACACTATAAACGTAATGCGAAGTCGGTTCTTGAATATCTTTTCTTGTTTATGAATAAAAATCACTTACTGATCTTCTGTTTAATTGTCCTAGCCTGTGGTACTATGTAAGGATAGTCTTTGCACTATTTCGATCTTTTAGTCTCACTTCTGACACTAATTGTTAAGGGTTCACTGATGCAAATACAACTCGCAATTGTCAAAAACGATATGTCAATTTATTTCGACAATAATGTACAAAACACGCACTTAAAGTTACTAATAACATGCTAATAACTCACTACTATAATCGGCCTATTAACTTCGTGTTAATATCTCGCTACTACAGTTCGTTATCTTTGACTGACTCGATGCGCGATACCCGGCCGTATATATAGGGTCGTCGAACTTTTCGGAATTATCCATCCTTGTTCGATTCACGAGTATACTAGTTTCTTCTAGAAAGTCCGCGTCTGAGTACGAGTGTGAGTCATAGATAACGCAACTAAAACCTAGACTAAGAATATAACCATAAGATAAGTCAACCTAATACCAATATTTTGGGAACCAAAATGTCAAAACAAATATCAGAAAATAAAAACATAAAATATCAAGCACAGCCAATATCTTCCCGTCATGTATCGTCCTCGATTTTTTTAGCACCTACCACAGAACAAGAGGTGAACATACAATAAACTAGCTAAAAAATAAAGTCTCATGCGGCTTTGACAATTTGACGGCAAGAATATTTAAAGAATCAATAAATAAAATAAAGGTATCTGCCCCAAAAATTTTAAACTTGCAGTTGTAAGGCCTATTTATAAAAGTGGTCCAAAGGATAATATAGAAAACTATCGACCAATCAGCTTTACTACGGTACTGTCGAAGATTTTTGAAAAAATTCTTAAAAAACCTCTAGTACAATTTTTTGAAAACCAAAATATCTTAAGTAAGAACCAGTACGGCTTTAGAAGCAATAAATCTACGCCAGACGCCATAGCTCACTTAATAAGTAAAATATACACGGCCCATTATAAAATATCGTTCTGGTTTTGAGCCATTTAAGCTGCTAGAGCCTGCATCATTTTAGTTAGATCTTCCATCTTTGCCGATCCTTGTCTAGTAAGCATCAACTTCCTGGTAAGTCACTTAAAATGTCTATTTTAGGGCTATAAAGCTAATGTCAAAGTCGGTGTTTTCAATATCTCTTCGGATTCTTAAATATAACCTAATGGAATGTTCTGGAGTTTTCTAGTAAATGCAGTAATTTCTGACTGTATCTGTTATATCGATTACTAGGCAAATGTAGAAGTCGCTTTTTTTATTATCTCTTTTAGTTCTCGAATAAAACGTCGTAGAATGTTATTCTAGAAAATATTTCGAATTTTTGCTTTTTAAATAACTAAGCTAATGTTGAAGTCGGTTTTTTTATATCTCTTCTGGTTCTCGAATAGAACGTCGTAGAATGTTATGGAATATTCTTGATATTCTTTCTGATTCTTACTTTTTAAATAATTAAGCTAAAGTCGAAGTCGCTTTTTGGATATCTCTTCTGTTTCTCGAATAGAACGTCGTATGTTATGGAATATTCTGGAAATTCTTCCTTATTGTCAATTTTTACACTATAAACGTAATGTCGAAGTCGGTTCTTGAATATCTTTTGTTTATGAATAAAAATCACTTACTGATCTTCTGTTTAATTGTCCTAGCCTGTGGTACTATGTAAGGATAGTCTTTGCACTATTTCGATCTTTTAGTCTCACTTCTGACACTAATTGTTAAGGGTTCACTGATGCAAATACAACTCGCAATTGTCAAAAACGATATGTCAATTTATTTCGACAATAATGTACAAAACACGCACTTAAAGTTACTAATACAGTCGAACCTCTATAACTCGAACCTGAAGGGACAACCAAAACAGTTCGAGTTATGGAGAGTTCGAGTTATAGAAACTCGAGTTACATAGGTTACAATACATTTAAAAAGTGCAGGGACCTCTGAAAAGGTTCGAGTTATAGAAGGGTTCGAGTTATAGAGGTTCGAGTTAGAGAGGTTCGACTGTAACTTGCTAATAACTCACTACTATAATCGGCCTATTAACTTCGTGTTAATATCTCGCTACTACAGTTCGTTATCTTTGACTGACTCGATGCGCGATACCCGGCCGTATATATAGGGTCGTCGAACTTTTCGGAATTATCCATCCTTATTTGATTCACGAGTATACTAGTTTCTCTAGAAAGTCCGCGTCTGAGTACGAGTGTGAGTCATAGATAACGCCACTAAAACCTAGACTAAGAATATAACCATAAGATAAGTCAACCTAATACTATAATGAATAATAGTTAAATTAAGGATCATCACACTACGTTGGGAACCAAAATGTCAAAACAAATATCAGAAAATAAAAACATAAAATATCAAGCACAGCCAATATCTTCCCGTCATGTATCGTCCTCGATTTTTTTAGCACCTACAACAAAACAAGAGGTGAACATACAATAAACTAGCTAAAAAATAAAGTCTCATGCGGCTTTGACAATTTGACGGCAAGAATATTTAAGGAATCAATAAATAAAATAAAGGTATCTGCCCCAAAAATTTTAAACTTGCAGTTGTAAGGCCTATTTATAAAAGTGGTCCAAAGGATAATGTAGAAAACTATCGACCAATCAGCTTTACTACGGTACTGTCGAAGATTTTTGAAAAAATTCTTGAAATACGTCTAGTACAATTTTTTGAAAACCAAAATATCTTAAGTAAGAACCAGTACAGCTTTAGAAGCAATAAATCTACGCCAGACGCCATAGCTCACTTAATAAGTAAAATATACACGGCCCATTACAAAAGCAAACCCTTCGCCGCAGTCTTTCTAGATTTGGCAAAAGCCTTTGATACAGTCGATCATGGGAGGCTTATGTCAAAAGTGGAGAGAGTCGGGATCAGAGGGATAGCTTTACAGCTGATCAAATCTTATTTGTCAGACAGGCAACAAATTGTCAGAATTAACTCAAGTAATAGTTCTAAACAAACTGTTACCTGTGGAATACCCCAAGGGACTGTAATTGACCCAATCCTGTTCATTGTATATATATTAATAAAATTCTTAATCTGTGATACCATGGTATTCTTATGTCCTTTGCGACGACACGGTTTTGTTCATTGAAGCGGCAACTAGAAAAGAAATCGATATTCTAATAAATATTGACCCAAAAAAACTATCTGCCCACCTTTTTCTGTAACCCATAATCATCTTCCAACAAATAATTTAAAAGTTATACTGCCGTTCAGAAAACACCCTGTATGGGAAATACCCATATCAGATACGGCTAAATATCTAGGTATTACACTAGACACTTTCATGAAATGGAAAACTCATACAGTCCTGCTGACAAGAAAGTTGAGATCACTGATGTATGTCCTTAGTAAAGCCAAACATATACTGACCACTACCCAACTAAAATCCCTGTACTTTTCACTAGCTCAGTCCATCATTGAATACGGCATTTTAGGTTGGGGTGGCGCATATTCAGATCACCTTCTTCAGTTGAAATTGCACAAAAGAGAATCATAAAAACAATATTCTCCTTAAATCAGAGCTTTCCATTGTCGGAGCTTTATCAACATACACAAATTTTAAGCTTACGTATTCTATTTTTTAAATCAGTTGTTCTGCAAATAATAAAAAACAACCTTATAGAGTCTTTCTTACCAAATCATCCATATCCAACAAGATATTCACAAGAACAAAATGTCATTACCATAAAATATAATAAAGTTATTGGGCAACAAACTTATATTTTCCTTGGACAGCAAATATACAACACCCTACCAATAGAAATGAAAACAAAATCAAACAGAAAGAACTTTAAAAAAATCCTTAACAAGTTTCTACTAAAAACAAAAATCTCCCTAAAATAAATTAAAAAAAGGCGACCAAAATAGGTATCTATATGGTTCTGTTACAAAATAAGTTATACAAAGCTATACTGCTTTTTCTTCTGAGTACTTGCCTAAGAAAAATGGTTAGTGACCATAATAAAAAAAAAACACAGGATTAAATTTATTTTAAATTTTTATTATTTATTTTCCAACTCGGCAACAATTCATTATTCCTTATCAATTTATTTCGTCTTGGACAGTTATTTTATATATATATATATATATATATAATTTAGAAACTTTTTTTATAATACAGGATTTCTGCGATAAAATTTCAGGAATCATCTCTTTTTATTATTATCTATTTTTTTTTTGGTTATTGTTTAAATATTTACAATAATGTATTTTATTTCCTTTTCTTCTTAGGGCGAATGAATAATACTTTATTATTAGTAATTAATTATATATTTTATTATATATGTATATACAGTGAAACCTCTCCTTGCGGACACATTTATTAAGCGGACACTCCCTTTAAGCGGACAAATTTTTTGGAACCAAGCTTTTCACTATTTCTTTACATGTAAAATTCACTCTAATAAACGGACGCGGACAATTTTTTTTGGTGAAA
This sequence comes from Aspidapion aeneum, assembly GCA_963576565.1. Classification (NCBI taxonomy): domain Eukaryota; kingdom Metazoa; phylum Arthropoda; class Insecta; order Coleoptera; family Brentidae; genus Aspidapion; species Aspidapion aeneum. Next base: position 8,015,460 of record OY755046.1, read on the forward strand.
AAATTTTGAAACCTCCCTTAACCGGACGCGAACCTCTGACAACGGAACGGAGTGCTGCACGACATGGGCATAAACATTATGTAGTATGTTGGTAACAACACACTCTGCAGCCGGGGAATTACCTCTTTCCGTTTTAATGCGGAGACTAAATACTTCTGTCGTATTTACAACATATTTTATTCGGCGGGTGCGGGACTGCTGTATTTTATTTTTATTGTTCAATTGGGTTCAACTTCTTAGTTTACGTCAAAAAATTGAAGTTGTTAACGTGTCGGTGAAGGAACATCTATCAGCACGAAAGGTCGCTGAAAAATTTAATATCGGAAAAACTCAAGCAGCGGAAATTGTTAATAAATATATATTACAATTTTGCAGTTCCCTCTTATAAGCGGACACCTCCAATAAGCAGACAAAATCGACGGAACCATGAGTGTCCGCTTATGGGAGGTTTCACTGTATATATATTTATATCTAACCTGAATTACTATTATTATTTTTCTAGTTTTAATATTTTGTGCTCACTCAACATATTCGTAAAAAATAGTGCCCTTTGGATCAACAGTCAAGTACACATAGTACGTAAGTTGATCTAAAGACCACCTTTAACATTACTTGAGCTTAGTTTTAAGATCTACTGTAAAATTTATTGTGAATAAATATATTGAATTGAATTGATATTTATTCAAATTGAAAATGTCAAATTTTAAAAGTTATTGGCAAAACCAGGTAATAATTTGGTGACGGAGATCTGCCGTATAACAAGTTCCTGTTCAAAACAATGCTGGCTTCCAAAAGAATATTCCATAAGTTTGCATTTAGTATTTTATTAGGGAACTTTTTTACATAAAAAGAAAATATTAGAATAGAACTTAAGATGCACACAAAACCATTAGTGACATATTTCTTATTGTAATAAGCACACTAAAGCCCCTTTGATTTGTTTACGTCTTCATAGACTATTCTATTTTAAGGCCCTTTTATTTTGAGTCTCGTAGTTACGCCGCTAATATTAAAACCACTTATAAGGTTATGTATTAGTTTAGTATCTCAAATGACTTTTTCGTTTCGTTTTAAAATAGCAATGAGCGCAGTGAAACCACTCAACTTTACTGAATTATTTATGAGCAATGATCTCTATATAACTGGATAGGCATTTACATATATGAAAAGTGAGACAAAAATATTGATATTTTTTTGTAGAGAGAGTTCGCTGCGCAGGAGGTGCTACCTTTCCTTTTTTATTTCTACTCTCTTATGATACTCTGCGGTTTTGAAAGTTCGCGGACGTTTGATTTTTACCCAACTGCAGCACGGCGAATGTATGTTAATATATATGTTTGTGTCACGCTAGAGGCTAAACGGCTGAACCGATTTTGACAAAAAAGGTGTCGTTGAATTGCTACTCATCCCGAAGGTGCTATAGGCTATATTTTTTTTAAACAGGAATCAACATGGCGGTCTTCAGACGCCAATTTGTCACATGATATAGGATTTAAGGCATACAAATTATCTAAATTTCAGGCGATTTTAATGAAATTCCTTTGGTCATCCTTTGCAAATGTCCTCTAATTTGCTGTAGTTACTTTGTAGTCCACCCTGCTCCCACTCATCTCCCCTCCGGTCATTCCCCTCACCCTATATAGGGCGATTTAAAAACATCTTTCTGCATACGCTTTCAGATTTTTTTCCAACATCATTTTACTAGTTCTCCCCCCTGTATTTCCCTCTCTCCTCCCCGCTCTCCTTATTAGTAATTGTTGTAGCTATTACTTTCGCAAATATAAAGCGATTTTAAAAGTTCCTTCTGCACACGCTTTCCAGACTTTTTTCCAACATTATTTTACTAGTTTCCCCCTCCCTCTCTTCTCCTCACCCTCTGAATTTTTTTTGACACCATTTTACTAGTTCCCTCCTTTCTCTCTCCTCCCCCACCTTCACTCAATAGAATGTAACACTGTTCGCGTCCGTAGAAAATCTACACGTACTTTTTGGGTAAAGTTAAATGAATGGTAAATGTATAGTGCTTTTTATAAGGCTGAATAAGAACTAAACCTAAAAGTTGCAGCTGCTAAATTTACTTGTAACGAATAGTCGCAGTTGGGTACAAAATTACTCAATAACCTGATTCATGAAAATACAAAACTGTATAATTTCGTAAGTGCGCTTTGGGTATCAAAATTAAAAGTTGAAGCATGTCGTACATTATAGGTATACTTATCAATTTTGTACCCAACTAGTCGTTACAAGTATATTTAGCAGTTGGGTGTTTTTTTATTTAATTTTTTTTATTAATCTATAACTGGGTTTTTACTGCGATTAGGTACTAATAAAGTTTTTTAAATAATCACAGCTATTTACTTCAAAAAAAATCCAGCTTTTCACTCCTATAAAACTCGTTTTTACAAGCAACGCATCGTGTTCCCATTTTTTATTTTTGTTCAACAAAAACACTTTTAAAAATATACTGACAACATGACAAACAATTTAATGACAAATCACAAATGACAATCTCTTTGAAGTATGAAGTTCACAGAATATCACGGGTGATAAAAACTAGAGAGAGAAAGGTTGCAATGCTTAGCATTCATTGTATGTTCTCGCTTTAAAAAACTCTTTAAATTTTTGCCTCAGTGTCCCATATACATAATGTATAGCCGTGGCCGTTCCAGTTACTTCGTATATAATTCATTGTTCATGAGTTACGTCATGCTGTTTAAAGGCTCTACTGTATGTTATTTAACTACACTTTTCGCATTGAAAATACCTAAAATTACGTATGTGTTTATGACTAAGCATGTGTCCTGCTAAATCATATTTCAGTTTCGTTTTATAATTGCAATGGATGCATCGAAACCATTTAAACTTATATTCGTCTTTATGCTTTCGCATTATATGCGTTTTTAAGTGTGCACAATGAAACAAAACCACTATTTTTAAGCATCTTGTATTCATTTCGATGGTTATACCGCGTGAACAAGTTCACATCTAGGGGGCCTAATTTCCATAAGAGGATAAAAAACAGATAGATTATAGCATGTATTAATAAGAAACCGCGATACGCCCGATTCCCGTCGAAAGGGTTTCAGCATTGCCAAAAATAACCTTGATAAATACTACAGGGCAAGTGGTCCGTTACCCACGAAGCTCGTAGGTAGTGAGTGATCGCAGTCGTCAAGGGGCGGACAACCTGAAGGTTTAGGGAGAGAATTATTACATGACATGTTTTTTAGTCCAATATACAAAAGGTGGACTATTAAACGTGAAAATAAATTTTTCATCCTTATTAGATGTGAGTTTTAGGTCCTAAAACACCGAAATCGGCAATAGGTGGTAGACGCTTTTTACTCATTGGGCGTCGACCGGTGAGATACCACCATGCCAGAACTGAGTAGCGCTAAGTGGTATCACCACGTTCCGCTACTGCGCTGGCAGTCCGGTTCCAACAATGAGTAACAGATAGCATGATGGCGCCTCCAGGATCAAAATATTTCGGAGGTAAAATACCCGACCACTCGGATCTCCGGGCGTCGGGTGATCCTGGGGGTCCTTCATGCAAAGATATTAAAAGAACACCAAAAACTCAACTCACAATTGATTTTAGCAATATAAGAGGATTAAGTACCAACATGAATTCAGTTCACCAACATCTTGAAGAACAAAGACCTGACATCCTTGTTCTCACTGAAACTAAAATCAGTTCTGCAACACCTATTGTGAACTATCTTTATCCCGGCTATGACCTACACCACCGATTTCGACATAATTTTGGGATCTGTGTGTACATTAAAAATGACCTTTCATGTCATCGAGAGGAGAAGCTAGAACCAGCGAACCTCGATATCATATGACTGAAATTCACCTCAAAGTCATCGACCAAGTTCATTTGCTGCCTCTACCGACCGCCAAGTAACACCGAGTATCAAAACTTTTTTGCGACATTATCCGAAAACTGTGATAGTATACAGTCTAACTATCCACATGCGGAAATTGTTTTTTTAGGCGACTTCAACGTCCACAATATACCCTGGCTAAAACACCACAAAACAGATAATGAAGGCAGGGAAGCAGAAGCTTTTGCCATAAGTTGTGGTATAACGCAGCTTGTCGATGAACCTACCCGTATCTCAGAAAGGGGTGAATTTGCAGCGCTTTTAGACTTGTTCCTAAGTACAAATCCTGACTTGTACACAATTCAAGTAGATTCCCCACTTGGTTCATCCGATCATAAACTTATAAGAACAAAGTGCGAAATATTCATACCGCCAAGCCAACAATCACTTCCTCGTAAAATGTGGCACTATAAATCGGCAAAATGGAATGACCTTAAACAGTTTTACCTGGAAGCCAATATGCTGGCCAAAATCTTTTCCTCCAACTCAAACCTAACAGTGCCAAATGGAAAAACTCCACCGTTCATTGAAAGGGTTTCCCACAGTATGCCAGAGGTACCCTTTTGTCACAGAGAAATACGAAAATCCCTTAAAAAGTTGGATACAAACAAAGCAATGGGTCCAGATGGCATTCCCGCGATAGTTCTCAAAAATTGTGCTAGCGAACTCACCCCAACTTTCGCAAAATTATTCAATTTATCTTATAGGCAAGGAATATATCCATCATCATGGAAGTCTGCCGCAGTACAACCCATTCCAAAGAAAGGAAAAAAGACAGATCCGTTAAACTATAGACCAATTGCTCTACTTCCGGTGATATCAAAAGTAATGGAAAGAGTTGTGAACAATCACCTAACCAAGTACTTGGAAAAGTACAAAATTATCAACGACAAGCAATACAGATTTCGAAAATATAGGTCAACTGGCGATTTACTTACATACGTCACTCACTTATGGCAAAAAGCGATTGAGTTGCGAGGTGAAACAAGAACAATTGCCTTAGATATATCTAAAGCATTCGATAAAGTCTGGCATGAAAATCCGCTCAACAAGCTCAAAGCAACGGGATTGCCGCCGAGACTTTGCACTTGGTTTGAAAGTTACCTTAAGGATAGATCCATTTATGTTGCACTGGATGGCCGGAACTCCAACTCTTACCAAATAAATGCTGGTGTGCCACAGGGAGCAATCCTTTCGCCAACACTTTTTCTGATTTACATAAATGACCTCATAGATAAAACAGTAAATCCACTTTATTGCTTTGCAGATGATGGCAATGTAGTCTCCTCAGTCATACCACCCACATGTCTCTCCGCACGTGAATTCCATTACCTTAGACTAACTGAAATATCACAGATAAATAACGACTTGGAGATAATAGAGGACTGGGGCAACAAAAACCTTGTACAGTTCAACGCGCAGAAAACCCAAGCAGCCCTGTTTTCAAAAAAGACCAGCACCGGTGAGCCAAACATCATGCTATCTGGAAGTTCTGTCGCATTGCAGAGCCAGTTGAACATCTTAGGAGTCACTGCAGAGACCAACATGTCTTGGCACAGTCACGTGGCAGATATAGCTAAAAGAGCGTCCCAAAAGCTTGGGGTGCTATTTCGTACAAGACATCTGTATACACCAAGCCAACTGCTGACACTCTACAAAGCCCAGATTCGACCAACTATGGAGTACTGCTCACATATATGGAGTGCGGCACCCAAACATACCTTAATGCTTTTGAACACCGTGCAAAAACGAGCTATCAAGCTGATCAATGACCCCGCACTTACCCGTAGCTTGGATAGTCTCGAACATCGAAGAAGTGTGGGCGATCTATCTCTCTTCTACAGGTATTATCACGGAAAATGCTCTGAAGAGTTGGCACGTATGATCCCCCCGGGAGTAGCACCTACTAGGCGAACACGTCAAACAGATGGTAACCATCAATTTATTGTCAAAATAGAGGCACCAAGAACCTCATTATATCAGAATTCATATCTCTGGAGAACAACATCGCTGTGGAATAAACTCCCTGCGACAGTTTTCCCTGCAGGTTACAACCTGAACCGTTTCAAAACCAACACACACCAACATTTCCGCGCATTTGCCGCTTCTCGAGCATGATAGGGATACCCTTGCAAGTGCGCATACACGTAAAAAAAAAAAAAATAATATTTTTTTTTTGTGTTTGAGTACACGATAAATCAACACCTCAAACGATTTTAACCAAACATCACAGAAGTCTTTTGTTGGCAATAGATTTTGGTTAAAAAGAAAGTGTTATTATTATTATTTAAACAATTTTACCTTAAAACTATTAGTTACTTGTTGTATCGATTTTTGTGTAAAAAAGTTATTTTTGTATTTAAAACAAAAAGTGCATCATTGTTCTAGAAAGCTAAAAAAGTCTGTTTAACTTGAAAAGATTTTTGCTACCTGCGACGTATTTATGTATTTTTTCAGTTATCAAAAAAAGTATGTATCTATTTTCGTCTGCGATCATTTAAAGTATTATTCCTCTAATATTTTCTGAAAATTTTCCTGTTTTTAAATTTTCATTTGTGGTTTAAGAGGGATTCTACTACTCATAATTTTGATATTTGTTGAAAAGTACTCAATCAGGTCAGCTGGCCTACTTTTGAGGCTTCATACCACCTCTGCCGCCCCCCCTAGGATCTCGCCATCCTCCCACGTCCACTACCCACTGTGGTCCACCATTACCTTTTTTTATGGTTGAACTAAAAATGTATTACAAAAACTACAATTAAATAACAGGCAGCTTACCTGTATATTAGTAAGTTATCATTCAAACAAAATTGACTTTGGTGAATGTGAAACGAAAATCAATTACCAGAATGAAAATTTAAAATACTGCTTGTTTGTAAAAGTAAGTGAATTATTTACTTTTAGGAACAAGCAGAATTTTAATCTATTATTTTGGTTGTTTATAACCCCGTTTAATGAAGGCACTACACACATAAAACTGACTTAATTGACCTTTCGCGAATTGAGTACCGGTTTATACTGATATTTTCACTAAACCGGCAACAAACGTGACATTTAGTACCCGTGAATTTAAAAATCAAACAAGTTTCGTGGCTAATCGGGTAAAAAGGAATTTTTGTTTCTCTTATATTTTTCCGTGGGTAGCTTGAAAGCTTAACCTCACGAGGGTCCAAGATCTAATGGACACCTAATAAGTGTTGACAGTTAACTGTTTCGTCCTTATGGGACTCCTCAGAACACTGCTTGGTCAATGTGACACTATTGCGAAGTTAATTAGACGGTTTTGTCTCTAATCATATGTAAATAGTGATAAAACTCTCGCGAGAAGCGCCATCTACGAGATACGAGAGAAACCAAAACAAGAGCAGGCGAAAATAAACTACTATACATATTGATCAATAAAAAAATCGATTACAAATAAAAAGAAACAAACTAAACCGTGACCTACGACAGCTCTTCTGCCTTTCAGGCCAGATCAACCCCACGTTCGTTATACGCTTTTCTGCTTTCCCATACAATCCTTATGGCCCATACAAAAATCCAACCCCTAGATAGAAGGCTGGCCACGCTGTATATGGATGACCATATGCTTTCGAAAGTACTGCTTAGAATTAGTCGTATAAGTACATTGTTCACATTGAAGCAACTCTACTTCACTCATGTCCTTATGAATTAGCATGTGTCTATTTAAATCACCTTTTCGTTTTGTTTTAACGTTGCAAAGCTTGCATGGAAACCACTGAATCTCGTTTTCGGCTTCATGGATGATCATATGACTTTTTAAGTTTCTCTTATATTTGGTCTTATAACTACACTTATCACATCGAAACAACTCTAATTCACACATGTCCTTATGTTTTAGCACGTGTTTTGTTAAATAAGTTTTTACTATAGCTTTATATTTGCAATGCTTGCATGGAAACCACTTAATCTCGTTTCTGTCTTTATGGATGATCATATGCTTTTGTAAGTAACGCTTAGATTTAGTCCTAAAAGTACATTGTTTACATTGAAGCCAGTCTACTTCAGTCATGTCTTTATGCATTAGCATGTGGCTTTTTAAATCACCTTTTCGTTTCGTCTTAACGTTGCAAAGCTTGCAATAAAACCACTTAATCTCGTTTTCGTCTCTATGGATGTTCATATGAGTTTTTATGCAATACTTATATTTGGTCTTATAACTACACCTATCACATCGAAATAACTCTGCTTCACTCATGTCTTTATGTATTAGCATGTGCCTTGTTAAATGACTTTTGCGTTTCGTTTTAAATTTACAATGCTGGCATGAAAACCACTTGATCTCGGTTTTGTCATTATGGATGATCATATGCGTTTCTAAAGAATACTTATTTTTAGTTCGAAAAGTACACTGCTCACATTGAAACTGATTATCTTTAATGTTCTTTGATTCATATTTAAACTTAATTTCGACATTTAAATAATTTACGGTCTGGCTGCTGGAATCCAAAGGATGATCAGTAAGGCATTCAGAAATATTTGAACTAGCTGAATCTTCATGAAGACTGAAAGATAAAAAACACTTTTAGTAATTGGTGCAAGTTAAAATTAAAATAACAAAAATTAAATAACTGGAGAGAAATGACACAGGGTTTAGCACAAATATCTTAAGAATTTACGCCAAATTAAGCAGCTGCAGATGGCAATAAGTGATTTATTTTATCAATAATGTTATGGTGACGGACAGTATCTAATTAATTAACTAGTAGACCTACGAAACTCAAGCTTTGCAAAGTCGTAGATCTTCATAGAGTTAACAACCCCTCCAAGTTTTATGGACTTCTAAAAAGTAGTAAAGTAGTTACGAAATTTAAAAAAACGTCGAATATGTCACTCACTCATGTATAGATCATCAAAATTCTACTGTACTTCCTGAAATTTGACAGACTGATAGAAATAATGACCAAACCCTTGAAAAAAAAACCAAAATTCCAATTTATTTCCCTCCCCTATACATGTAAATGTATGTAAAAGTAACATTGCCCACTTCCAGAAACGCTAGAGAGCTGAGCTTTGGCAGACTAATAGGAACTATGACAAAGCTATACGAAAAAATTTAAAAACCCCAAAATTTTAATTTTCCTCCCTCCCCTATAAATGTAAAGTTATCTAAAAGTAACATTGCCCACTTCCAGAAATTCTAGAGAGCTGAGCTTTGGAAGGCCGATAGGAACTATGACAAAACCATAGGAAAAAATTTAAAAACACTACAATTTTAATTTACTTCCCTCCCCTTTAAATGTAAAGTTATCTAAAAGTAACATTGCCCACTTCCAGAAACGCTAGAGAACTGAGCTTTGGAAGGCCGATAGGAACTATGATAAACCTATAGCAAAAAAATTTTAAACATCAAAATTTTTATCTATTCCCTCCCCTTTAAATGTAAGTTATGTTAAAGTAACATTGCCCACTTCGAGAAATGCTAGAGAGCTGAGCTTTGGAAGGCTGATAGGAAGTTGGATAAAATCATGGGAAAATTTTTTATATAAGGCATTGCAAAAGTTTAGAATAATATTCCGTATATTTTACTACTTCAAAACTTAATTATTCAATATTATTCAAATACTTTAAAAAAGGAGTAAAGTCATAACAAAAACATTTCATGTAAAAAAAGTCAAGTACACGAAAATAATATTCCGTAAAAAGAATTGAGATAAAAGTAAAGCGAAGTTCTCAAACACAAATTTTAAAATGAAAGGTTCTTACTTCTTACTTAGTCTGGAAATGTTTTTCTAAACTTGGCTATTACGGCTGCAAATGACTCTGTGCTAAATTGAACATAAACAAGTTTGGCTGTAATAGCAAAGTTTAAGAAAACATTTCCAAACTAGTAAGAGCCTTTATTTTACGGAATATCATTTTCGCGTACTTGGCTTTTTTTACATGAAATGTTTTTGTTATGATTTACTTTTTTATTAGGTTTATTTGTCAATTAACATTTATGCTTAAAATATTAGCTTGGTAGTTGTTAAGAGTTTAACTTAAAATAACTGCGAAAGAAATAAGAAAATAGAAAGATAAATATTCTTACCGTTAAAGATGAATATGTATTTAGTGAAGTCATTAAATGTAACAAGACAGAAAATATTGCTACTGTCCAACGCGAAATGGCCGTAACTGTGAAAAACTTGAAAATTCAGTTATTGGCATATGTGGACACCTAATTGATCAAACAATGCCCTCAAAATTCAAAAACCATAAAAACTTTGAACGCGATTTCGCGATTCGCAGTTACGGCCATTTCGCGAAGGATGGCAATATGTGCCACTAAAAAAACCTAAAATGGCACTACCTTAAAATCACTATATTTAAAGTTACTGATTTTTACTACAGACAACAGGGTGTTTGACAGTAGTAAAAAATAAATATATATTTATTTTTAGATATCTCTTTAGGTCTTGGGAATGCTAAAAACAAACTTTTTTGTTTCATTTTTTCTCAAATTCATAGTTCTTTTAATTAAATAAATTGATTGAATTAAAACAATTAGCCACGTGATTCAAAACAGGCGGTCTACCAATCAGCTGCGAGTGACGTCACAAAACAGTAAACGCCTCGAACGAACCTAGTTTCTTATTGATGGTAATGTTTGCTTTGGTTTAAAGTGCGAATTATGGTCCTAAATTAGATTTTATTTTCAATGGAAAACGGATTCTCCAAAGCCGACAGCTCCAACTTGTCAATGCTAGATTCCTTTATGGTGGCAGGCTTCTTTGCCAACAACAGTGATTTTTGTTCTGCGGAATTTAGAAACGTTAAAATGTTGTTCGATGAGTTGTTTTGTATATAACTAAAAGTTTTTTTACGATATTCTTCGCCTACTTTTACTCATTTAGATTTTGAGGTTAGGTTATAAGTTTTGCTGTTTAGTTAAATATGCCACTTACAATAGATTCAATTAAATACCAAATCATTATTATTTTCAGCAATAAAAAACAATCACAAATTGCTTTTTTAAAACAAAATTTTCTAAATACATTCTACATACATACTAGTCCTGCCTATGCACTGCCTAGTCTTGCATATGCTGCTCAGTCCTATATTTAGCCTGCATGTGCACTGCCTAATCCTTATTAGAGGTACTCCCTAGTCCTGCCTAATAACTGCCTAGAACAGACTAAAAATGTGTACACCTTTCTGCCTATTATAGTTGTTCACCTCTTGTAATAAACATAACCTCAAAAATTTCATCGTCATTTACGAAATAGTTATACAATGTGTCCGTAAAGTGTGGAAACATCGAATTTCCGAGAAAATCGTAACTTTTTTACAAAAAAGCTCGGACAAATCGATTTTTATTTAAAAAGGGGGATTCAGAAAAAAAATGCGTTATTATACAGGGTGTCTTAAAAAAATACAGAACGTACATTTTTTCAAATGGAACACCCTGTGTCTTACATATTTTGATACCCCAAGTCATTTAAAGTATTTTTTGTTAAGCAATATACAGGGTGTTCGATTTAAAAAAATGTAAGTTTATGTCATATCTTTTGAGACACCCTGTATAATAACGCATTTTTTTTCTGAATCCCCTATTTAAATAAAAATCGACGTGTCCGAAATTTTTTCTAAAAAAGTTACGATTTTCTCGAAAATTCGATATTTCCAGACTTTACAGACACACTGTTTCCAAACTTTACGGACACACTGTATATATTATAGACAACGTGAGAAAAATTAATAGAAACAATTTAGTTATACTTACATCAAAGTGATCTTCACAAATATAAAGTGAAGATGTATTAGATAAAGGCCCTTGGGTCTCTTCGAGCAAGTTCTAGCCACTTTTTCCGTTCTTTTACTGCTGTAGGCACATGAATAAATAGTTTTTCAGGTGTTTTTATGATAGTATTTGAACACTGAGGCACTTATAGGACATTTTTTTACATAAAAACAGTAAAAACACAGACCAAAAACAAATAAACACTTGAATGCCGTGTATCTGTCCGCGAGTTTACTGCGCTGTGACGTCATTGCAATGCCATGCTAGATGATCGTTTTAGCGGCAAATTCAAATCGGAAATTAAAAAACATACTATTTTAATAATTTTGCGTAGCAAATTAGGGATCTATGTATCATTCTAAACTCTTTTCTAAAATTTGTCAAATACCTTACTAAAGAACGTAGGTTTAGCTATCGACTCGACGAGTTTTTTTTAAATATTTTGAAGACATCTGGCAAGCAGTTGAAATAGAATTATTGTAACACCCTGTATACCTAAAGCTAACAGTATAGTAAATTAAAAGGAACTTACTTAGATAAAATGTCATCCAATATAAGTTCTTCTTGCTTGATATCCTCTTCAGTCTTCAGTTCAAAGTCATATGGTGACTTTATGCTGCTAGATGAAGAAGGCAGGGGATCTGGATCTGCTGGTCTGAAAAATGTTGGCATTTGTTCCTCTTATAACAAAACGTAATTTTCAATAATAGTGGTTTTTACCATTTATAAGTTTCTATATAGATATAAAAACAAATAAGAATTATTGTACCCCAGTGACTGGTATATTAGGCTTTTTCAGTGTTTAAACACTTAGTGTAATTTTAACTTATAGCCGATTTCGGTGTCAACGCATCTTAGTCTTGTGTTAGTATCTTTCTCTTAAAACCGCTATGGGTGGTAACAAGGGGGTAGTTTCTAGCTCAGACCAAAAATCCGCTGTAAATTTTAAAGCATTCTTTACGGATTTTTTTTACTATTTACACCTTTTTAGAAAGTGGGACTTTACAACTAAAGAAGAATATTTAATTTTTGTGAACATTCATAAATTAAAATAAAAAAGACACTTACTTAGATGAGCTGCCATCGAATATAGGCTCCTCCTGCTTGATCTCATCTTTAGCTTTTATTATGAAGTCTTTTAGTTCCAAATTCATGCTGGCTGCAGAAAATATGATATGTGGTTCAGGCAAACCATAAAATAATAATCATTCGTCTAAAATTTCCAGTGTGCAGAAAAATCTAAATGGCACATTTTCTAATGGTATATCTGGATGTTTAGCATCTGTTCTTTTATATTTAAATTACAGAATATTTGTTTTTTGACTATTAAAATATGATCCACTCGACTATATGGAGTTTAAAAAAGATTCTTTATGCCTCATTTACTCATCTGTTAAGCACAACTTTAGTGTTAATTTTATATGTCTACTATTTATTTTGATAAGGAGTAAAAAGAAAGATACAAAATTAACACCAAATTTCTGCGATCGGTAAATGAGGCATTAAATAAGAATCAACATTTTATTGTGTTAAATGTTATTCAGTATTTATTTATTTTTTTAACTTTTAAATTAAAATTAGGGTGAGCATATGTCTAGATAAAGCTGGACAAGATTGACTTTTTGGGCAAAACGACAATATCTGTCCTCCTTTTTGTCGAGCCAAGAGACCTTATCTTTTTGGTTATCAAAGTTTTTTTAATGTAGTTTTTTCATTGCTTTTTATGCAAATTCAGGCTTTTTGGGCCCAAGAGACCTTTTCTTTTGGGCAACAATTTTTTTTAGGACAGTTTATCAAAATGATTTGTTTTTTTCTGCTGCCTTTTTCGTTCAAATTTAGTATTTTTGAACTTTACGACTTAACGACCCCCACTTTCTAGTGATGGTTCCTAATTCAGAATTAGGCCTTCACAATTACACAATATACCGGAGGGATAGGGATCCACAACAAACGGGTAAATCAAGAAATGGAGGTGTACTAATTGCGGTTCATAATGATATTCGATCAAGAAAAATAAATGTTGCACATGATCTATCAGAAGAAATCTGGGTATTTACAGAATATGGAAAAAACAAATTAATATACTGTTGCTTTTATACCCCACCAAACTCAAATAGGGAATGCTACGAGAGACATTGCAATACCCTTGAACAAGTAGCCCAGCAATTTGAGGATATTATTATAGTGGTTGCAGGTGACTATAACCTTCCTCATACAAGATGGCACAACGATGACATGGGTGTTTCCACTGAAGATATTACTACTACTGTTGAACCATTGGCTGAAACAATGTCTTTTCTAAACTTTTTTCAACATAACACAATACCTAACAGCAATGGAGTAATGTTGGACATAATCTTTAGTAATGAGATGAATATAACAGTGCGATGTGCAGACTCAGTACTTATAGAATGTGATAGGCACAAACCAGCATATAAGATTAGGATAAGTTGTGAATCCAGCAACTTACTAGAATATGAACACTTAGTATACGATTTTAAACACTGTAATTTTAAAGATATTGGTACCATAGTGGAATCCACTGACTGGGACACTATCCTTGAGAATTTTAATATTGACATAAATGTCTCTAACTTTTATAAAATTTTATACAATATTCTGGAAAAAAATGTTCCTAAAATTAAGTTAAAAAGTAAATTCTCATTTCCTCCTTGGTTTGATAATGACTTAAAACTAAATATTTACAAGAAAAAAGAAGCCCACAAAAAATTTTAAATCTTCAAAAGCCCCGAGGATTACAATTCTTTTAAGCAACTCAGAACACTTTGTAAAACACAGGCCAATAACTGTTACAAGAATTATATTCAAAATATTAAAAACAATGGAGGTACATTCAGGATAAGACTAAAAATAGGGACATTCCATCTTTAATGAAGCTGGGTTCAGGTTAGAACAGCATCCTCAGGCCAAGCAATTGCACAGCTCTTTGCCAATCATTTCTCGTCAGTGTACGAAGATCCACAAACAACCGAACCGAACCGAACCGAACCGAACTCTAGAAATATATCATCATACTCTGTCTCATTGACACAAATTATTAGGAAGCTTGAACTTTTAAACATAAATAAGAGTCCAGAACCGGATCGTATCCCCCCTTCACTATTGAAAAACTGCTCTAACGCCTTTAGCAAACCTCTCTACTTATTATTTAATCAATCTCTTGCGTTGTGTATCTTTCCTAAAATCTGGAAAACATCATATATTATTCCTATTTTTAAAAACTGTGGAGATAAGGATGATGTTGCCCAATACCGACCAATAGCGATAATATCACAAATTCCCAAAATACTAGAATCGTTGGTAGCAGATTTCTTTAATGACATGCTTAAAAACAGCTTTGATGACTCTCAGCATGGCTTCCTGCGAGGGCGATCGACTACCACTAATTTACTTCACTATGAGAATGCCCTGTCAAGAGCCTTGGAGAATGGCAACTCAGTTGATGTAATCTATACTGATTTCTCCAAGGCTTTTGACAGCGTAAATCATGGGATCCTGACTGAAAAGATAAGGTCTTTTGGGATAGATGGATCACTCTTAAACTGGACTAAATCATACATATCTGAGCATGAACTTATAGTTAAGATCAATAATTGCTACCTCTCTGTACCATTTGTGGCTGTCACAGGGGTTCCACAGGGTGCGCATCTGGCACCTACACTTTTTAATATGTTTATGAAAGATGCAGTCAATTGTTTTGAGTTTGCTAGTGTAGAAGGTTACGCTGACGACCTAAAAATTTACATTGTTGTTGACAAGGATAAGGTGCCTGTGCAAATGCAGATGGACCTCTGTAGGTTTGTGCAGTGGTGCAGTGACAACAGTATGACTTTAAATGCACAGAAGTGTAAGTATATCCAGTTCACTAAAAGTACCTCACTACAACCCAACAGGTATTATATTCTTGATACAGAAATAGAAAAAGTCAATATAATAAGAGATCTTGGAGTATTTTTTCATCTGACCTTTCTTTTACAGAACATATAACAAAAATATGTAATAAAGCTCTCAAGATGCTTGGCTTTATTAAACGACATACAAAAGATTTCACCAACATTGATGCCTTAAAAACACTTTACTGTAGCTTACTTCTATCCATTCTTGAAAGTAACTCTTCAGTTTGGTCACCATACTTCTATACTTACATCACAAAAATTGAAAAAGTTCAAAATAAATTTCTACGTTATATTGCGTTTAAACTAAATATTTCATTTGAAAACATTAATTATAGTGAACTTCGCACTCTTCTGAACCTGGAAAAACTAGATCACAGGCGAAAATCATCTGATCAGGTCATAGTCTTCAAACTTATCAACGGCCTTATCGCCTGTCCAGATCTTCTCTCTACCTTACGTTTTCATGTACCTCCTCACACTTTAAGGGAAAATTACACTTTTGAACCAGAACGCCATAGGACCTTGTATGGGCAAAACAATCCAATTAATAGAATGATGCAAAATGCCAATCTTCTACAATTGGACTTCTTCAACACTTCAATTTATACACTCAAAAAACATATTAGAGAACATAGATAGTGGCCTGGTCTGTGAATTTTCTGTTGAGTAGGTATATGACTTTAATTAGTAGGTACCTATTAGGCTGATCAATTATAGAGTAAATATTTGTTTGTAAATATTTGTTTCTAGTCATTAGAAACTGATAACAGGCTTAATTATTTTATAGTATATAAGCAAACCAAAAATTGTAACCTTTTTAAATGGGGAAACCCATCAATAAAACAGTAAAACTTGCAAACTTGGGAAAAAGTCTAAATATCGAACAACATAGATTTCAACGAGGGGTGAACAGCTCTCACAATTGGTGTACACATTTCTCACAATCTTTACACAATCCCTCCCAATCACTCACAATCTTACCACAATCCTTCACAATCTTACCACAATCCTTCACAATCCATCCCAATCACTTACAATCTTTCACAATCCTTCATCCCACAATCCTTCACAATCTTTACACAGTCTGTCCCAATCACTCACAATCTGTCACAATCTTACCACAACCCCTCCACAATCCCTCACAAACTTACCACAGTCCGTCACAATCCCTCACAAAGGAAAGTATAGACATGATGACCTTTTTTTTTTTGGTCACAAGAATTTTTGATGGGCTGTTGCCCCCCCCGCCCCTTCAGGCACGCTACACCGCTGCACAGTCCTCCACAATCCCTCACAATCTTACCACAATCCCTCTCAATCTTTACACAATCTTAGCAAAACATTGTGGATTTTCACAATCGGTGTACATATTTTAGGTGAGCTGTTCACCCCTTGGATTTCAAGCTCAGGAAAGTTTCAATCAGATAAAGAAAAAGATTCAGAATGAGTGGAATAGACAATACCTCTTGATAGTGTTACAAAAAGACTCATTATACCAGAAAAACTTTACTAAGCCCTCTAAACAAATCATGGTTTTCTAAATATGCAGAACTGGATAGTAAAAACATAACAACATTCACAAGACTAAGAACTGGGCACTGTTGCAGTCCTCAACACTTACACAGACTGGAAATCAGGGGTAATCCACTATGCTCATGTAGAGACTATGGTGACCTGAATCATGTAATATTCAATTGCCCTCTGAATTATATTAATATCAATATTATAGAAGAAAAGATACAACTAAATAATGAACAGAATAACTTAGAAACAATACTTTATAGGAATATTACCAAAACCAAAATAAAAGCCAGGAGTTCCAGAGATCTCTACCAAATTGACTATGAAGTGAGTTAAAAGCAATTATAGGATCACAAGCAACAGATTGGAAAGTTTGACTGTGGCCAGTTGGCCATGGAAGCAGAGGCCAGATAAAGTGAAGGAGCAAAGCAAGCAAGTTTTATAGCTACAGCGAATTTTTTAAGTTAACAAATCAGTCAAAAAATGGAATTAAACAGAGAACATTTTTGGGCTATTCTTTACAATTTTTATAGGAAATTATCTCCCCTAATACATCCATGCATGTTTTTAAATCAAAAGTTTGTTTGGGTATTCTGTGCAGTTGGAAGTGCTGGCCCATGGGCCCACTATAAAACTGAGCAGGTACACACATACATTCATAGTACATATAAGTGCTACTCTATCCCACATATTCAGTCCTTTGGAAAATTGGGGTCTGGGGTCTTTCACTCTCAGTCTACTACTATAGTAAATAAAAACCAAGACACGACTTGCCAGTTGCCTCAATTCAATTTCTGGATTTGTATGAGATAGCGTCTCTCCTGAGACAGTCCAAAGCTTGAAACTATTAAAACAAATTTTAATGACACTCATTAAACAAATACAAAATGGCTACCAGTTTAAATTTTAAAAGGTAAAACATTTTTTCACAAATGTTTAGGACAACGCATGAGTCTGTTCACTAACTAATAATACTCTGCCAATAAATGGGCCCCTAAGCTCACTCCAGGTACTATAGTTATAGTGTATGTGTTAGCTAATATAAATAAAAACTGTAATATACGTTATTCAACTCTAGACTAAATTACCTCTCGTTTGATACCACACAAAATCTCCCCCCCCTTAAAAAAAACAAAAGTTAAAATGTATTTTGTTTAACTCTAGACTGAATTACCTTTTGTTTGATATCAAACACGCCATATTTTCACGTAAACTCTAATTTTTGAAATCTACCCCCACCCTTTTTTTTAAGAACTAAAATTTATTTTGTTTAACTCCACACTTAATTACCTTTTGCTTTTCGTTTGATATCACACACGCCATATTTTTACATAAACTCTAGTTTTTGAAATCTACCCCCACCCTTTTATTTAGCTTGTGTTCGGTGGATTTTGTTCATTTTTAAATGGAACCATCTTGACCCAAGACCCAGGCTAGGTACCAAATTTCATTGAAATCGGGCAAGCGGTTTTTGAGTTATACGCGTTGGTCGTTCCAGACAGACAGATAGACAGACAGACAGACGGCGCGACAAAAAGTTTCAAAATCATCTGAAACGCAAAGATATATAAAAAATTTTTAAATCGGAACAACCTTTTTTTTCTCGAAAAAATCACCATAGCTCACACTACTATAGTATAGTATATGAAGAGCACAGGGAAAATACGTGCAAAATCACTCTTAGTTAGTTTGGAGATATAACATTTTGAAAGTTTAAAACAGGCACGTTCTTTCCCATAAGTAATATCTTGTGACACGGACTGTTTCTTCCCAGGTTGAATATTCCAGATAATAATACATATCTTAAGACATCATTTGGCATATATAACCCACTTTCTTAGAAAAAAATGACTTTGCACGTTTTTTCTCTGTGCTCTTCATATATGTGAGCTAATAAAAATACTCTGCCAATGTATAGGCCCCTAAGCTCACACTAGGTACTATAGTCCTAGTGTACGTGTGAGCTAATATAATTAAAAATGAAATATATTTTATTCAACTTCAGACTAAATTACCTTTCGTTTGATACGACACAAGCCATGTTAGGAACTTATTGCAATAGTGCCAGGCACTAATTGTGCCGGGCACTATATTGACAGTTTCGCATTCTAAGAACAGCTGTCTTCTTTCAAAAATAGGCCGTTGTGTATTATAAGAGCCGGAATTAATAGCGACGCCACTATTAATGGAAACAAAACGACTGAATTTATAAATTCGACTTTGGTATGTCAATTTTGAAACACTGCCAGTTTTTAATGCGAAACTGTATACACAATATAGTGCCCGCCACAATTAGGGCCTGGCACTATTACAATAAGTCCCTAATAGAGACTTATTAGGGACCTATTGCAATAATGGTTACAGAACCGCTGGCCGATGGTTAAAGCCTTACTGGGCAATCGCGGATAATTCTTAGCGCTCCACATCGCGGCAAATTTGGAACACCCTGGTAGTCTTTCTTCTTTATCCTCCTCAGAATCTTTAAAACATAATTCTACAGCAAAGAGAACTACATCCATGTATTTTATTTGACAAAATAAACAGACGTAAAAAATGTAAACAAAAGTTTAAAAGTATAAAAACGTAGGTTTATGTAACACGCCCGCTTGTCTCCATTCTCAAGCTCGGGTCGTATCCAATAAAATTGAAACCCTTCTTTTTCTAAGGTCGTATCAAGCGTGGCATCTCGAACGCAAAAGAGCGTGCTCCGAGCGTCATCTCATACGGAAAAATGGACCTCGGGGCGCCCGGGTTGCCTACTCGAACGGTTCGGTTCGGTTAGGTCCGGATTCACATCCTCTAGGATCCCGGGTAGGCAGTAAGGAAAGTTTTTTTTAAAGAAAATTATTGGTTTAGTTTGCTTTGGTTCGGTTAGATTTGATTAGGTTTCGCTGGGTTAGGTTTTTGAAACTTTCTATTTTCATGTGGTTAGAAATCAAGTGAAAATCACCCTGCTCATCTATTGTAATACATGAGGTAAATAATATTGGTAGATCTGCGCATGCGGAAGTCAGCAGCCAAAGTACACTTGGTAGGGCTAGTGTCTTGTCCTTTGATGTTGATTAAAAACCGACAAGTCAACGTTTTAGGGTAGTTAGGATAATCAAATCAAAAGTTCGCCCTAGCCCTCCCGGTTCTGAGGCGGAGGGAGGGCAAAAAGAGCAATTTTTCGGTTTTGTGCCTATAACTCGATTACGGAGCGTTGTACAAAAAAATGTTATTTTAAAAATTAATAAAGAGCATTAAATTCCCTGCAAAATGGCTATGCTAACCTGACCTCTAAGTGTAACAGATTTTGAGATAGTGGCAAAACAAATTTTTGCCCCATATTTTTAATCAGGGCACTCGGACGCGGTAAATTAAAACGAAGTATTATTTAAAAAGACACTCCAGGAAAAACGTTCTCATTCAAGTTGGAATCACAGTAGAAATATTATTATCATTATTGAGAGTTATAACTTTATTGAGCCAGCTAAAAAATTTAATAGCTATTGATCGTCAAGTTTTTATAAATCACGTATAATAAGAAGAATTTTTAGATTGATTTATATCAACTATCTTTCTATAAAGATTCTTAATATATTGTATTGGCTATGCGTACAAATCTTAAATTCATTTTGCATATGTAATAAAAATAAAACTTATACATCTGTAGTTACAAAAACTGATAATCATAATAATTCTGTACGTAGTAATATTTGTAGAGAGGTGATGTGAAAATATTTATCATTAATATTATTATAATTATTTTGTTTGTTTTGCTTTTTTGAATTTCTGGCTCGACTTCTTCATCTTCATTATGATTGATAAAATACTCTGCCAATATATGGGCCCCTAAGCTCACACTAGGTACTATAGTTATAGTGTACGTGTGAGCTAATATACCTAAAAACTGAAATATATTTTATTCAACTCCAGACTAAATTACCTTTTGTTTGATACCACACAAGCCATGTTTTGACTTAAACTCAAATTTTTGAAATCTACCCCCACCCTTTTATTTGGTTTGTGTTCGGTGGATTTTGTTCATTTTTAAATGGGACCATCTCGACCCAAGACCCAGCCTAGGTACCAAATTTCATTAAAATCGCCCAAGCGGTTTTTGAGTTATGCGCGTTGGTCGTTACAGACAGACATACAGACAGAGAGACAGACATACAGACAGACAGACAGCGGCGCAACAAAAAAGTTTCAAAATCATCTGAAACACAAAGATATATAAAAATTTTTGAAATCGGAGCAACATTTTTTTTCTCGAAAATCACCATAGCTCACACTACTATAGTATAGTATATGTGTCAGCTAAAAAGACACACCATTTAAAAATTTTCTCTGACAATTATGGGATAAATCAGACAATTTAATGGACATTTTTGTTCAGCTACATTTGATGTTGCTGTAGTCAGTTACGCATCGACAAAAAAATCATGTGTTATTTTTTTTTTTGATGCCACTGAATATTTGGTAAAGGCTGGAACTATACAGCTTGCTTTACACCCGGTTTCCACCTATGCATGCCCACCCCGATTCACAAAACGCATTAGGTGACGCTGCATTTAAAACCGGGGCAAATCCATGGTCACGTGATGCATTTTTTGAATCGGGGTGGGCATGCATTGGTGGAAACAGGGTATTTAAATCCCAACCCCATAGTTCTGAAGCTAGCTAATTTGCTAACCAAAGCTGTAGCTAGTTAATAATATGTTTTCAGTTAATGTTGTTTTGTTGTTAAGCACTTGGGAGACATGATAATAAATCAGAGTGATATTTGGATAAAGGTGATGGCAATTATTATGATTTCAATTATTTTGTTCGTCTTGCTTTCTTGGGTTTCTGTCGCACTTAAAAATTCGTTTTAAAGTCAATAGTTTCATATTTGACTGTCATCTTATAAATAAAGGTATATTTAGGCATTTAATGAACTTTCATTATTTGCCGGTGAGTTATACCATTTTTGCAGGTATAACTGTTAAGCAAGCAAAGAGCGGGGATTGTAGAAAACTTTAGCTGGTTTTTGGATTTTAAGGTATTTTTGGTAAAGCTTTATAAATCCTAGCTGACCCCTCCAAAATGCCTATGATGTTCAATCTCAATCAGTAAAACTAGTAAAAGTATGTAGGAACAATATTTCTTTTAGTCCTCTGCTGTATTTCGTAGATAGAATATACATGGGTTTCTTCTTTTTCCCTGAGAGGATTTATATAAACAAAATATTGTGGTCGGGTGGAGTATTAGCAAGCAGGATTACCGAAATATCTATCTTTTACAATGACGGCTGCATGGAGTTTGGAATTGCAGTGCTCACAATATCCTGTGATGCTTGCAGCGTTGTGATTCTACGTTATTCTAACTTTTTCTTTAGTAATTTTATAAGACAATATCTGTTTTTAGAATAGGAAAGATTCCTGGCTTACACACTGACACTAATTAGATTATCAAAAGTAAAATAATCTGATTTTTTCATGCTATAGCGTCTTTTGTGTGTTGCAGCCTTAACTCATTTTTGTAATGTTATATCAATCAAAAACAACCTTAGAGAATTGAATTGAATTTATTCAATGCTCTAAGTTCAAAACTTGCCTGAATAATATGTCTTGATGAATTTGACTTATCCTTCTTTGCTACAAAATTTGATGCAGTAAAAAGCCCTATATGTTTTTTCCCAACAAAAGATTTACAAAAAGAGCTCTAATTTTGGATCCACCCCTGCCTTTAATTAAATTTTTTGCATAAAAAAAAAATAATTTGGTATATTTTATAAAAGTTATCACTCTTCAATAAAACAACAAGATAATAAGATTTTTTTTTGTATTTGTGAAAATTGAGAAATATTGTTAAAAATGTGAATTTACTTAATATGTTATAGACAAATTAGTAAATGCGACATAATTTTAAAGTAAATTGATTGGTCTACAGATTTTCCATTGATAAGTTTCTTCCAAATTAAAAACAAAAGTGTTAGATGAACAAGTTTGATAAAAAATAGGGGACAAAAATCTGTTTTTCAAAAACTTAATGTTTTTGGTGTACACTATCTCATAATCTTTTTCACATAAGGGTAAAGTAAGCAAAACCATTTTGTAGGGAATTCGATGCTCTTTAATTTTTAATAATATATTTTTTTTGCAAAACTCGCCTTAATCGAGTTATAGGCAAAAATCCGAAAAATTGCACCTTTTTACCCCGCTCCGACACTGAAGCGGGAGGGCTAGGGGTGGGGACTTTTGATATGTTAACGTCCTAACTAGTCTTAACATATTCCCGGAGAGAAAAATTCTCCCCCCACCATGCACTCTACAACCCCTCAATCACAGCCAAGGCCAACACAAAAATAGAGGCCACGACCCTGAAAAAATCAGCTGTTCTCCCGGGGCTGAATTTTACATTGGGTCTTATGGGAGGTCAGACGTTTTTTTATGATATTTTTAAAATGGCACTACAGATTTCCGCAAAATTTCAGTGAAATATTCTCAGACACCATCCCGATATTCCACCAAAGGTTTGTAAGGAAGCAACTTGATTAAAAGGTTAAAATCTTCAAGATTTAGCCTTCCTTATTTTGAATTCAAATTACCCGCCATGTACCACATCCCAACTGTTATATCTGACATGTATTTGACTTTGTCATCTGTGATTGTCACATTCGCTTCTGCTTTAAACTTAATTTTTGTGTGAGCTAATGAAGCGGCTATGAAAAATTAGGGATTACTATACATTTAAAAAAAATTGCCCTGCCAGAATAAAGTAAAAACAATCTCAGAAACGGCTTTATTTAAAAAAAATCAAATATTCATGAACCGTCATTCCAACTTCAATATTTTAAAGACAATCAGCTGTGTCGCTACGTGACCATCAAAAAAAAAATCAGCCCCGGATGTGACGTCAACAAAGTGGAGGATCGTGGCCCGTTCATTTTGATAGCCCTGTCACAGCCTACCTAACTCAGTGGTCATTCATTGACTGTCTTATAATGTCGAAAATGTGTCAGTAAAATAGAAATTGGTTGCTTGCATTTTGCTGACCACAATGTCACAAGCAAATCCTTATCCTTCCATCGTTCATTGCTTTGGTGTTCTTTGCATGCCTAGGAAACTCAATGCAATTTGACAGGTCGTTAGGTTAAAGTTCTCACTAAGCTCACAAGAGGCACTGTGGTCACGCGTTTGTTCCTTATTCTATTTTTTTTGAGAATTATCTGTGGTTTGGATTTTCCGTCCCCTTTTTTTCAGGTAGAAAAACCTCTTCCACCGCATTTATTTCGGGTTCATTTACAATCTATCTTTTTGGCTTATGTAGGTAATCTTTGCTGCTGTGACGCATTAAAATTAAATTTTGTTAAATTTGTAACTTTTGCAATTTAAATATAAAAGAATAAGAATTTCTAGTTGCTTTTCTGGGTGAAGTGTCTAAAGTTCAGACGAGTATAAAATGCATAGTTTTCGAGAAATTTTAAGGTAAGTTTTCTTATTTTCTTATTTGAGGTTAGATTGGCATTTGATAAAATTTGTATTGGTGGTGTCTTTTTAACTTCTTATCGCTTACTTTACGGAACTCTGAATACAGGTTTCCAATGCCTGGTAGGTGCCTTATTTGCCCATGAACTAAGCACAAATTTAGTGTTAATTTTATGTCTATCCCTTTCGTTTCATATTAAGTAAAAGGGGGGGCTTAATTGATGGGTAAACGAGGGATTACCCAGCAGCGTAATGTACTTTAAATAAATTTATTCCTTAATTTTAAATCTTACTATAATCTAGTACCTATGATTAATGTGGTTATAAGTTGATTTTTTTTATTGTTTTCAGCTTTTTGATGATATGTGTGACCACTGATAAGCTATATATGTACTGCTTTGAAACATACCCTACACAACTTACAACCAAGGCGAGGAGGTACTTTTAAATCATGTCAGATTTTCGTCGAGCTGTTAAAAAGTAGACACTTAAGAATGATTCTCTTCACGAACAACTGTTTCATTATTTATTCATTCATCACTCACCAGAAATGTTAAAAGCAAATTTAAATATACTAGACAGTGTTTGGTTTTGCATTATATTTTATTTTACCAATCAATTAGACTATGTATTATTTCATCAATAGTTAGTCGTTAATTTGTAGCTTTTTTTTTAATAATAAAAACTCATTTAAAAAATGTTTTATTTATTGCATTTTATATATCATTTTCAATCTGTTTATATCTTATAAAGACATTGTATGTCTTTATAAAATATTGACTGATTAAAAATTTCAAAAAAAAACTTTAAAATTAAAGAAAATTTATTATAAAAAGCGATTCAAATTTCCCGCCTCGCCTTTTAGTTCGTCACTAAGCTCTGCAGTGGGCGCCACAGAGCTAACGACCTGTCAAACAGCCGGAGTTGCCTATCTAATAAAAACTCACTGAACCGCGCCGCAAATCCTTTATCTATGGTTCTGTGATTGCTTCATATATCTATTAGGTCACTCATCGTCAAGCAAGCTTGCTTGACGATGAGTGACCTTAGTGGTATGTCATTATGAGCTGTAGAAATTCTTTTTTATTCTTGCTTTAAGCAACGTTAATATAACATTGTTTTGCAAATAATTTTTTAAAGTATATCCATTATGAATAGGGCAAATTGATTATGCAAAAATCTCATTTTTGAAAAAAAATGTCACACAACCTGTAGTTTTATCAGGCCAACGACGATATCCATTTTTATTTGTTTCAAAGTTACACGCCGATAAATATTATCCTAAGATAACAATAAAAATTCGTCAAATAAATAAATAATGATTTTATTTAAAAAAAGTTAATAAGAATATTTTAAAAATGCCCACCTCCTTGTTGAATGCAGGCTTGTGCTCGTATACCAACAGATAGAGTAGTTATCTGTATTTCGCGCTTGTTTTTCAAAAAAACCTAACCAGAAGTGTACTTTATGCTCCCAAAATTTGAACATAAGGATTCGAAACACCTTGTATACATATATAATATTTTCTTTGTTGTTAAATCGGTAAACCACATTTTTAATAAAGTTTTTTATTTTTGGGGTTTTTGTTCTCATTGTTTTTATTGCACAGAACTGTTCTTTTTCATCTTCATCGCTGCTACTACTTAGCAGCGAAGAAAATAATAAAAAATCGCTCACAACTTTACTTTCACTCATTTTTACGTCCCACGACAATAATAAGCGTTTAAAATTAATGGCGGGAAAAAGTTTTCGGTGCGGCACGAGCCCTCAGAGCCGGTGTCAAAAAAGCCGCACTCAGTGCAAAACTGAATTCATAAGTTCCTCAATGGAATACGAAAACTGAAAAAGTGCATGTCAATGGAATACAAACACCGAGCCAGTTGGCACTAGTGCTGCACTCATTTCCCCAATGGAATACGGCATTAGAAAAAGAAGGGCTTCAATTTCATTGCACAGTACACGCATAGAGAAAATAATAGTATTTAACCTAATCTGGTGTTCTGTGACCTAATCTGTGATAATAGTACTTATTTACCTAATCTGTGGTACACGGACCGCAAGACCTGCGGTCTGTTTACTGTGATTGCTTGTTTGCTTCGCGTTTGGGGACCGTGGCGTTAGAAAATTTTAATGTTCGAAGTCTTTCACCTAATTTTGTGTTTTTTTACGAATAGTCAAAGAAGAAAAACGTAGACCAACAAAACATGTCGAAAGAAACAATAACCTCTTTAGATGAATCCCTTTTTACAAAATTACTACTAGAAAAAGATCTGCTGACTAATAATCGGGAAGACATTTTCAAAAAGCTGGTTGACCAGGGTGCTGAACTTTTATTTTCAAATATTAAAAAGGAAACATCCCCAGAATATGTTATTCAACCTAAATGTAGCAAGTGGGGTAAAAAAATAAGACATACATCTAGTTTAGGTCAAATAGAAGTTAAACAAGAGGTTTCAGATTGTGGTGCTGATAACCAGTAAGTAGAGAGTAGGGGTAGAGTGGAATTAGTTTTCACACAGGCGAGATAAAAAAATGTTTTAATTTTGAGTTTTTTTACAAAGGTTTTTTTTTGGTAAACCAGGTTTCAAGAAAAAAATTTTTGGCATAGCCTTGATTTCATATTTGTTAAGGAAACTTTACCGAATTGCACTGTCTGAGAAAAGTTGTAAAAACTGGTTGAACCGAAAAGCTGACCAAACTCACCTAACTGTATGTATGCTATATTTTTACAAAAGAGAGACGAGACCTACCCATCAAAGTCATTGAAATGAACATTTTTTGGTTATGTTTTTTTCTTGCCAAGTTCATTGGCATTTCACTAAAATTGTCAGGGGTGATTGACATCAATCATCATGCAACATATAAACAAATGTTTGTCTGCACCCCCTGTTGTTAAAAATAATCAGGGTTTGAAAATATGATATTTATATAAATATCGAGGGGTGAACAGCTAACCCAAAATGTGTATACTGATTGTGAAAATAATCTTGTGCTAAGATTGTGAGGGATTGTGGAGGACTGTGCAGCGGTGTAGGGTGCCTAAAGGGGCGGGGTACAACAGCCCATCAAAAATTCTTGTGACAAAAAGGGCATCACATCTATAGTTTCCTTTGCGAGGGATTGTGTTCGCGCCAAGAAGTTTAAATTATTTTACCTGGACAATTGGCTAGCCTGAAGCAGTGACAGAGTGTAAAAATTGTCAACCTGGTTTTGCAAACAAAAATTTTTTAATCAGTGTCTTTTATAATTAGTATTCAAAGTTTTCATCCTGTAAAGTTGTTTTTAGTTTTACTGTTTTGAGAGTGTATCAAAGAAGTTAATACAAACATTCATTACAGTCTGTTAACTCAATTTATTGCAAAAAACAATAAAAAATCAAAACCAAAATTAACATTTTAAATATAAACAAAACCCTGGTTAGAATACATCTAATCATATACATATTGGTCCTTACAGCTGTATACTACCAGTGCTCATAACTTTTAAAAAACGGTAAAGCGCATTAGGAACAGTTAAGATGAACATTAATAAATAAAAATTAGACAACAGCAATACATTTGAAAGACGAATATCGTCAAAAAATTACATAACATCATCAAAAACTTTGAATTTAGTGAGAGTTCACAGTATAGAAATCAGTACAAAAAGTGCAGTATATGACTAAGCTGATTTGAAAAGGCGAATACATCGTTTACACATCTAAGTCAAATCGAATAAACTAAAGTGAGTTTTTTAACTTTGTAATAATCTTTTTTAATTTCTTGCCTGCTTTGGAGATTTAATACTACAAAAATAAAAATGACTCCACAACAAAGAGCTACTTTAAAAGGAAAATTTGCTAATTTTTTGACTGC